>OX123205.2:31395437-32595437 GCA_944739405.2 Euclidia mi
TTTCCATTTTTTGTTTATAATCGGACGTGTCCATCACTACCGTTGCATTTCCCTTATCTGCTCGGAGTACTGTTAGTTCAGGTCTAGCTCGTAGGTTCTTCAGTGCGAAATACTCAGGTTTTGGTAGATTCCTTTTCGGCACTTTCGACTGGCGCAATACAGCAGAAACGTCTTGACGTATGGCCTCGAAATCTTCCTTACTCACATTGTTCTTTACTAGACAATCCTCAACGTTGCAAATAATGGTCTCATACGGTATTCTGGATGGAGTTATCGCATAATTTAAACCTTTCTTTAGTACATTTTCAGTGTTTTGATCTAACGTGTGTTTTACGGATTTTATCGTCCGTACGGATACGTGAAATAAAACACCTACATCTCTCTGACAAGGAAACTATGGTTAGTTTTGATGTACAGTCATTATTCACATGCTTACCAGCACATGACTGTATTGAGATAACTAGAAGGAAGCTAATAGAGAACAACATGCCTGAGGAATATGCAGAAATATTGAAACACTGTTTAACAACTGGCTATCTGTTATGGGATGAGAAATACTAGATACAAGTAGACGGTGTGGTAATGGGCTCTCCGGTATCGCCTGTTGTTGCTGACATCTTCATGGAGGACTTCGAGGCGCGAGCCCTGCAGACTGCCACCATCACACCGAGGTTCTACAAGCGGTATGTAGATGACACTTTTACAATTTTACCAACAGATAGTGTTAATGTATTCCTAGACCATCTTAATTCTATTCACAACCAGATAAAATTTACAATGGAATTAGAGGCAAACAGTTCTTTAGCTTTCTTAGATGTACTTGTTATCAGGAACAAAAACAACTCTTTGAGCCACACTGTGTATAGGAAAAAGACACATACAAATAGGTACTTAAACGGTGAATCTCACCACCATCCTAAACAGTTAGCTACCGTAGGAATGTCTTTGTTTCAGAGAGCCCGGGGGATCTGTGACAAGAAACACCTGGACGCCGAGCTTCAACATGTCAAGCAAGTTCTGCAAGACAACAAGCTCCGACCGCCGCGCCAACGTCACAGATCCCCGAAAAACAAGCCAGCCACAGTAGAGAGACAACCTGCTGTCCTCCCATACATCAAGGGCGTGACCGACAAGATTGGCTACATCTTGAAGCGAGCTTCAATCACAACTTTCTACAAGCCGCCAACGAAGATAAGCCAATTATTACCATCTGTCAAGAGTCAGTTACCCTTACAAGAGGCCGGGGTTTACAAGATAGACTGTGAGTGTGGGCTCTCATACATTGGACAAACCAAGAGAAGCATAGGCATTCGACTAAAGGAACATATAGCTGACATTAAACACAAACGCTCGACGAAGTCTGCTGTGTGTGAACATGTAGAACAAGGAACCAACCATTACCTGCGATTTGATAAACCACAGATACTCGCAAAAGAACACCGCTTTATTCCAAGAATGATACGAGAAGCTATTGAAATTAAAAAACATCCTAATTTCAATAGGGAAGATGGTTGGAATGTTCCTCCAGCTTGGGACCCTGTTATCAGGCTAATGAAACCCAAGAAGGACAAAGTCACCAGAAGACATCAAGACACAGTGAGCACATTCTGCGTAGATAGTAACACCAATAGTTGAAAAATGTTCGGGTACTTTGAGATAACTTTTAAATTCAAGACAAAGACAAATACCACCTCAGTCTGCCGTGAAAATGAATCCTGTAAAGAATTCGAAACGTTGGCTAGTAATAAAAATTTAGTTTCTAGATCATTCGGTTTAAATGTAAAAACAAGTGAAACCAATATAACGCGATAAAATCCGTAAACTGTAGTTTAGTAGAGCCTTGCTGATTTCAGCATGAATGGGCCGGCTCGACCGGGGAAATACTACCCTCTCACAGAAAATCGACCTTAAGTAACAGTATCTAAACTGATGCGGTTCGTTTGGTGAGTGAGAGTGCCGGAGGCCATAACCCCTATTCCTTCTCCCTCATCCCACTCCTCATCCTATCCCCTTTCCCAACCCTAAGGGGCGGCAACGCACTTGTGACTCCTGTGGTGTTGCTTGTGTCTATGGGCGGCAGTAATTGCTTACCATCAGGCGATCCGTCTCGTTAGCCGCCTATTAACATAATAATTGCTATGAGCAATATAAGAATTGCTATGAGTTTATTCTAGATTCATCTTGTAGCTTTACTATCTATCCATAACCGGATGTAACATTTTAATTGACGTTCATAATCATTCAGCGTTACACTTATGAACTCTGAATATTGATATAATAGACTAGACGTAAATTAAATAAATTACTCAACTTTAAGTCACTTGCGCTAAGACACTGAGAAGACAAAAATTATCTGCTACGCGTTACCATGCACAGCTCAGCTTCCTAGCACATCTTTACTACTTAAACTGAGTGCGATGCTCTCGTGACCTATCACTTGGCGAAGCGTAAGCTTTGCTTGTGACAAATTTTCCAGAAACGTGCTTCAAATGTATTTTATATGAAAAATTATGGATATTTTTGCTCTATCACGATATATCAAATGTTTAGTTTGCTTGCTGTGAAATCGTTTCTTGAAAATATATCGTTGCTTATCGATTCGTGAATATCAATGTAGCATAAATATCTTGGTTGTATAGTCAATCTAGCAGCGATGATTATTTTTGTAGACACCTGCCATACTAGGAGTAAATCCTGTATTGCGGTGGACTTCACGAATATTCAACCAACGGACACAAAGCACACCTCGAAATAAAACATTGTGCATCACAGAAAATGTGTTCTTTCCATGTGCATATCGAACCCACTACACGGTGTAGAGTTAGGCGGCAAGGCAACCTTTTAAACCACTATGCCGTACGTGCAGTCAAGTCAAGCACCTTAGTACATATTTGAGAATTCCCAGGATTTCTTCAGGATCTCATAATCTAATCCCGACCGTAATACTGTGGGAATATTTTCTAGGTCATTTAAATAAACAGATAATATTTCCAATACACCTTTGGTACTTGGTAGCACGGGCTGTGTCCGTAACTCCACGTCCTGGCGTGTATTTTGCGTGACCGAATAGACCTTTTCGACTGACCGGATTTCAATAATATGAAAAAAAAAAAGATTATTCGATTCCAAAACTTACTTCTCCAAATCGGTATTAACACGTGTAGAGACATATTATTTGCTCATCGGCTTTTTATAGCAAATATTTTTATCATTCCTTATCCAACCCCAACAGATCAAAGTAACATGTTCTTTATTCTTTCACTCAGTCGGCGTACTTAAAGTCAAGCGTTAATGATATCTGCTGATCACAGCATCTGTCCCCCGGTAATGATCGTATTAATAATACGAAACGAGATGAGTTTGAGCCGCCATCTCAGAGGCATGATGTATTGCCTTTGTTTATGTTTACAAGGCACGAATACTAATGTAAAGCTTTTGGGATTTAAATAATGAGGAATTTATTTATTGAAATTTATAATTTTGGTCTTATTTTATTTAGGCTCAATTGAATGCCTAGATAAAATATAGCACAGAAATAAATGCAAATATTTTACACATTTTTAAACAGCCGCTGTGCGTTCGTCTGAAAACTCCACCCGATTTCTTTGAAACAAAGTACACTTTTTATATGTAACAATAATCTAACCACAATTACTTAAAGGTTTGAGGGTTGATGATTTTAGTATATTATCTTTGGAACATTCTGTGTATTAGAATTTTAATTATTGCAACAAAATTGAGCGATTCCGCCATTTTTTGTAGTATTTTACGGCTGTAAAATTCAACTACAACTTATCATCGTCCTAACGATATCCGGGCTGCAACCAATACTTTCATCTCGGCAATGACCCAGATTTGACAGAATACTTATTTTTACACAGATCAATTACTGGCGTCTGACATCCGAAATCCAAAGCACAGGTGATGTTCCATGGCATAGACCAGTTTCAGTATATTTAAGGATATTGCCTCTTTGCAACTACTGACAATGATCATGACAATTCATGACTACCGGGACCGACGCGCGATAGCTTAACGTTTTCTAAAAGGCATGGGACAAGCGATAATGAACAATATCTTCGAAAAGTCAGTCGTGCACGCCGAGCATTCGAACCTAATACCTTCTGCGTGCGAATCTGTAGGTGTTGGTATCCTCAATAGCTGTCGTTGCCATACACTAAAGGAGCTTATTCTATCAAATCCATTATATTAGTGTTTTAAGACAGCAATAGCCTAGTGGAGATACCAACAGACTGCTACACAGTAGGAATCGGGTTCGAACCTATGTAACTATTTTCAAAAATATTTTTCTTGAAAATTAAACTTTCTTGGAGTTATTTGAAAATATGTATTTTTTTGCGGTTTTCATAATATAGATATTACTGTGGTGTTCGAATCCCCTCTCATACTTTCACCTCGCAGAAGACTGTGACCAATCAATGTTTTGTTGAGTTTGTGTGATTACTATATTTTCATGTTCCCATTCTTGATCCACCTCGAGACCAGACACAAATCGCAAATAATATAAATAAATCTCATAATCATCTTTATAGTTTGGGCAAGGTGAGTGCTATTTACTTATAACCTCTTACCGTCAAACAAACTACACCTACAATGGTCATAGAATACGAAAACCAAGGACGAAAACTACAAACTAAACTGTTTACGATAAAACGTCAATACACTTCTAACTTCGCACAAAACCCACAACTTCAACGGAATACTTTAGCGTATTCAGTTTCTATAGCACGTAAAATTACCTAAGGCCATTTTTCTATTCAAATAACTGTTAGGTCACGAGCCAAGCATATATCAAAAGGCGTAGGACTATATATTAGTTAAAGGTGTAGAAGTCATACAAGATTTACTTTCGAACCTCTGAACGCCTTAACAGCTTTTTATATTAGGTTTTTCCCTTTTCGAAGATATTGTTCATTAGAACGCAACCAGCTCCTCAAGGCCAAAGGTAACTCGGGGGCTACCTGGAAAGTAATCAAGAATGTTACTAACATTTGCCAGCAAAATGCTCCTCCATATGAACTGTTAAATTTACATAGGGATCCAGGGTCATCTGTAAATCAAGTCAACAACTACTTTGCTAACGTTGGTAGGTCATTAGCCGAGACAATACAAGCAAATACGCGTGGTACCACTGACTCGTCTAAAACAACACAGGACGGCAATAGAACTGGTAAGTCTATGGTTCTATTGGATATTACTGATAGTGAACTAGATGTTATCATTGGAGGTTTGAGAGAAAAGTGTGCGGTGGGCTTGGATGGAATAACTACATCTCTACTTAAATCAGCACGCGAGTACCTGATTCCACCCCTGAAACACATCTTTAACCTTAGCCTACACTCTGGTATATTTCCAATGGTATTAAAAAAAGCAAAAATTCATCCGGTCTATAAGGGTGGGGACAGAGGCCATATCGCTAATTATCGCCCCATTTCCATCTTGACCGTGGTGTCGAAAGTCTTTGAGAAGTGTATTAACAATAGACTAATGAAATACCTTGACGACTTTGGTATTATTTCCCAAAATCAATATGGCTTTGTTAAGGGAAAATCAACAGAGGACGCCGTTATTGACCTCACGGAAACTATTATTAATTCCCTTGACAAGAGGCTAAGGACCGTTGCTATATTCCTGGACCTCTCAAAGGCGTTCGATACCGTCTCTGTTCCAATGCTTATTGACAAGATGGAAGCTATAGGCATAAGAGGTACAGTCCTGGATTTGTTTCGAAGCTATCTTAGTGACAGAACTCAGTGTGTGAAGATTGGTAGGCACACCAGTGAAGAGCAGGCTCTCACTTACGGCGTCCCACAGGGGAGTGTTCTTGGTCCGACTCCCACTCCCACCGAGTGGACTAGAACTTAAAGCTCATACTTGTGACCAACTAAATGTTAACTGTAGCTGCCCTCCACTGTCACGTACACGACTCATAAAATACCTAGGAGTCACAATAGATGACAACCTCCGCTGGGATGAGCATATAGAGGCTTTGTCTTCCCGGACTAGAAAACTTATTTACATAATTAAAAAGCTCAGAAATTCGGCAGACTTTGATACGCTCAAGTTAGTGTACTTTTCGTTAGTACAAACAGTACTCTCCTACTGTATTCCTGTTTGGGGCGGTGCTTGCTCTACAACTATGCATAAAGTAGAGAGAGCGCAAAGAGCGGTTCTAAAGGTACTATCCCGAAAACCTCGACGCTATCCAACTACAGATTTATATAGGGAATGTGGTGTGCTCACTGTCAGGCAACTCTTTGTGCAACAAACCGTAGTTCGAAAGCATGCATCCATCCCATACAAAAGGATTGGAAATCGCCGCAAGGACCGGATTTGCGAAATCGTACCACACAGAACCTGCATCGCTGGTAGAAGTTTCTTTGTGCTAAGCGCTCGTCTCTACAACCGAGTAAACAAAAATATCTACGTCTATCCACAAACTGTAAAAGAATGTAAATCGACGCTAATGAACTGGCTGCAAAACTTAAATTACAAGGAGACAGAAAATCTCCTAAATTCAATCGGCAGTTGATGTCAGGAACCGTACAACGACACATGCACACAACATACACCCACACACACAGCCACACACACCCTCGCATACCACACACGCCATACTCACACACACACCATACACACACACATACACTCACTGACAAAAACACATTAGCATGCATATAACTTTTTATTTTTGTCTTTCATTAAAAGAAAAAAAAAATGCTATTTTACTTTTTATTTTATTTTTTATAACGATTGTGTAATTATAATAATTAAATTCGAATCTTTTATAAACTGTAATTAGTTCTATGCTTTTGTAAACTAATTTTATTCAATAAGTGGAAGGCGCTGGCACCTGTAATACAATGTCTCATTAGTACAGGTGTCACCGTTTCATCGTGTTTTGTGCATTGTGATGTTTTTGTGATTTTTAAGGACAAATAAACTATTATTATATATATATATATATATATATATATATATATATATATATATATATATATATATATATATATATATATATATATAGATACGAGGTAGATTGCCTATATTTTAGTCATATTTGTCAAATACATTTACCGCCACTCTTGGCCATTCTTTTAATAGTAATTGTCTATAAAAGCAGTACAAACTATATCATATTTATAATATTGGGTAGCAAAGTTGTGGGTAGTTCAATATATCAAATATAACATTAATACAATGGATTAGCAACAATATAATTAATTTAGTAATATTGGCCACAGGTATATCTTTAATATTGCTCTAGGTATATTTACTAAGTATAAATTCAATATTTACCACTTTAATATTCACCATAGGTACATATATATAATTGATATAGCTTGTTTCACAGCATATGAATCGATTCTATTATATGATATTCCAAGTTCTAAACTTATAACATCTCACAACTAACAAAACCACCCACAATATCAATTATACAATAGCTACGCCATATTACATTGCTTCTGCATTATTTCTATTGACAATACTCTAAATAACAATATAGAATCGTGAAACACAATAATATAATAGTCAGAATTATATCGTACCTTAGTTAGCCGTTGCCGGAGCGAAACTGAACATTGAGCAGAGTCTGTTCATATTTCATACTCTATTTACACGTTTGACAGTGTCAACTGTCAAACGTCAAACCAATTTATCTATTTAGAATTGGCAACACTATAAATTCAAAACATACAATCCATGTGTTCATATACTATATGTTTTGGCTATACATAGTTAATGATACAATATATTGTTATATCTTGTAGGAGACATATGTGAATAATTCTAAAATCGATCTTATTGTAACTTAACCTAAAACTCGACATAGAAATAACAATGATATAAATTCTAGCCAGATTTATAACAGTTTGATATCCGAGCTTTTGCTGGGATGATAAATAGGTTCTTACAAACGGGATATAAATAGGTTCTTACAAACGGGACATAAATAGGTTCTTACAAACGGGACACACATACTTTAGACGTACTTACTTTGATATATTTTTGAATATCTTTACAATATATTTCAACAAATCTATCACCCGCAGCTACGCTCGCACACATTTTTTTCTAGTTTTGCCCGTTCCCGTGGCAAATTCAAGAAAACCCGTCGGTCCCTAAGGAATGTGCATGCCATATGTCAGCTTCCTACGCCTAATAGTGTTGACTGTAGCTTGCCTGTGCGTCATCACTTATCAGTGAAGCAAGGATTTTATATATATAGATAAATAGTAGCGAATTGCGAGTGACTGATATCTCGACCAAATGAATCGGATAAGTAGGCACAGTTTATTTTAGTATAGGAATTAAAAGAAAGGACACTGTCCATCATTTTAACTCATAGGATAAGCCACATAAAGTCAGTACTTACATATTGTGTGTGAAATCCAACGGCTTTTAAAATAATATACAATACCCAGTAGTTGAATGTGTCAGTGGAAGTACGGTCACACATTTGTATAGTGCTAGCGACTTATCAAAAGTTGGGAATAGATGGAAAGCAGATATCAAAGTCTATAATAACTCGTCGGAACAAGGTGGTATTCTCCAATCTATGTGATACCAATAAGGTAAAGGCTCCTTATACCGAGGTATTTCGTGACATTCGGAAGCAAGCAGGAAAAATAAGCATTTGTAAATATTTTAGCCTATGTAAAAATATTATTTCAGCTAAAATGGACATTAAATTTTCTATAACTTCTATTATTATGTGACTTTTCAAAAGCTTTATTCATGAAAAAAAATAGTTTTATAGCAAACTCGATTTTCCCTAATTCCGAGGTATTTTCAGGCTTGAAACCTAATACCGCGGTAGTCGGTTCATAAATTAGAGGTAGAATAAAAACGAGTTAATTGGTTCCGTACAGCAATTTTATAAGTTAAATAATAATAGTAAAATAGTAGTGCTATTTCTTAAAAATATGCTCTTACTCTAGTCACAAAGGAGTTTTTAAATAAAATAATAAATGTTTTAAAAAGTTTGATTAAATTTCAAGTAGATAGTTTACTTATTCTAAATTATTAATAACACACATATTCGTTCATATAAAATTTGAATATATCTTAGTAGGTAAATATCAAGAAAATCCAAAATGCGGCTAAGCGCAAACGCTAAATTGTAGCAGGGCGGCCCGGCCGGCGCGTGTATGAAGGATTCCGATATGACGCGAAAGTTTTGGTCTAAGGAACCCTAAAATACTATTTGTGGTTGCCATACCTCGGTATAAGGCTCTATGGAGATCCTTATACGGAGGCATACCCTTGGTATTAAGAGCTCATAGAGCCTAACACCGAGGTATGAAAAAATCCTACCTCGGAAATAGGAGAAATTCCTGTAATTTGTAATCCTAATTCCGACCCATAAAAATTCGGCCGAATAAATAACTTATTCAATTCTTACTGGCACCAACATTTCTGTGATTGAAAAGTGTTAAAATCAGTCAAAATCTGTACAAAATAATTACATTTTATTAGACTAAAGAGCTACTTCTTATTTAGGCCTTTCAAAGAAAATGTTGTTTTCTGGATCATGTTTTACAACATTTAATAAGATTTCTATCCAATAAAACATACCACGGAATTAGGTTTTTACTTCGAAAGAATATTAATAATTTTGAATGAATAAACGCCTCATTAAAAAAATATATTGAATTAAAAGTAATAAGCAAGTGAATACGATGTAGTGTTTCTCCTATTACCGATGGTACCTCCGAATTAGGAACTACGCTTAAAAAACGTACCATAACTTCGTGGTATTTTGTTTTATATTTTTAGATACTAAATCAATTTAAAAAATAAATTATCTTGATAATTAAGGCAAGTAAAATAACACAAAATACTGACAAATTGCTTACCTTCAGTACCTTATGTTAAAATCACAACAAAAACCTAACAGGATCCGTGTTTGTATTAAAAAACCACTCGCGTCGACACCGTGGCAGAGACTGATTGATTTTAGCTAGTTGCTCCGGGGTTACACTTACAAAATTCACGTATGTGAGCAAGTTTGAAACATGGAATGAGTGAATCTTTTTTTTAAGTAGTTACATGATAATATTCAAAAGATAAGAGCGAAAACAAAACTACCTCGGAATTAGCAGCCGGTTTTGACTACCTCGGTATTAGGAGCCTTAACCTTAATTAGGAAAGCCTTAAGTCTGTGAAAATGAACAGTTAAATGTGATGATAATGATTTAAATGTTATTCATTTTCGCTTTTATATATTTACCAAAACTGATACCGAAAGAAATAATTTAACATGGTAAAATACACACTTTTTATAAGTAGAATTAATAATAATCCAAATAATTATTTGCTACACTACTAACCACTGCTTCAAAGATTTTTGAATCTTGCTTTCTGTCATTTCAATATATTAGGATATTTGCGAACGATGACTAATATAAGCTAAGCTATTCCGCAGAGAAAGCGTATCTCTTGAATCGCTATGGTATTTAATGCGGCAAGAAAATGCCAAGAAAATCTTCTCGCTCTCATTAATATTTGTTTGTAATAAGTACTACTACAGGCTATTCTTGCAATGAATATTCCTACAGTTTTCAAAACCTAGCTGGGTGACTGCACTAAAACGAACGCTTAACCAAAAGCTTTTTTATAGCACAACATTCTTAAACAACTAAAACAATAAATTAATCTCAAAATCCGCAACCGAATACTCTAAAATATACGATACATTAAAACCGAGAGCCGGCAACTTAAAACACCAACTTTTTCCGAGCAGCCATTTTGTTAATAATATATTATACTTTTAATCTTTGCTGGCGGATCAATTGGGAGGGAACAGAAAAAGTGGCAGGTGCATCTTGAGTTAGATAGCTTTCTGGTTATAAATCGTATCCTGTTAGCTAAGGCCCGGCGCCCATATAGCATTACGCAGCGGAAAGTCTTTTTAACTGTCAAACTATTATCGACATAGTTCTTCATCATTTTGATATAGTTCAAAATCAATTATCACATCAGTTCAATAGTTGTTTGTACTTGCGTGTTGTGAACATTGCATTATTAATCGATCTTCGACGATAATAGTTTTATAATGCAAAACGTGTGTCGTGTGTGGTTCGAACCCGTAACACTCGGCGCTGCTTAATTCACTAAGCCATAATACAGACGGTGTGCTTGAAGTCTGAATGTTTCTTGTGTCTGTGTTTGAAAATTATGAATATGATATTGTAATCAGTTCAATATCACGTTGGATTTGCCTGTATATCATTATAGGCATTTGTCAAATAAAGAAAAATGTTAATGAGAATCAAAAAGCTGCTTGCTAGTGTACCTAAATATCAACGGTATAATTATGTTCTTTTTTAGAAAAAAATATTGTACAAAGTCTGCCCTTGTTTATTCATACAGTAATTTTGACAAACTGTAAAACTCTTTGAGCCATCACCATGAACAATGCGAAACTTATACCAAAAAAACAAAATACATTCATTTCCCCTTGATGGCGGATTTCATCAACGACACTGTCGCAGATTGGGTGGTCGCTAATTAAATAATAAAGATTCTTCATGCTTTAAGGAGCAACTCAGACACTTAGTTCCGGATACACTCTCGTACAAAGATTAATGACAAACTCCAATGGCCGTCAACAAGGCGAATGACTGCAGTCTGCAACCTATCAACAGTTGTGAACATTAAATTTAGACTTTCCTAAAAACCGGTAATTGGATCCCGCTCAAGGGTTTGCGTTTGCAGTTTTTGGGAGTGGGAATATTTCAGTTAAATGGTCTTATTGTGTTCTTGCGGTGAATATAGTCGCCAGAATTTTTTAAAAGATGGTGTTTATTTTGAATCGAAAGTACTAAGACTTTAATGCCTATTTTCAAAATATTTTTGTAACTCTAGCGTTGTAGAGGATGGTTGAAACATCGAATCAACTTTTATTATCCCTAGCGTTGCATGTCTATGGCTGGACAAATTTTTATATACTTATATTCGTCAGCCAAAACCTAAAACAGATGCTAAAAAATATAAACATGATGACTTCTACCTATTGAACCAGAAAAACATTCAGGCGGCCTTCAGTTTAATACCTGTTCATAAAAAACTAACAGAAAGCATCTGCCTCAGAATTAATTGAAAAAATAAAATATATAGACTATGTCGCTAGAGATGATGTTAGGATTCTAACTATACTTCATACATCCAAATCAGGCAGGCAGGTGCAGGCGTTCTCAAGTTTCTGTGGGACAAAGAAACTCACATACATATCTACGCACATATATAAATCTATACATACATACACTTCCTTTTCTGGACAGCGTGCAGCGGTGTAAAATTAATTGACATGTTTTCTAATTAACATTCATATATTCAGCCACGCCTTTTGTAGTAGGCGTTTTCATTAGAAGGTAGGATTACCTTACTCACCGCCTTCACCATTCATATCATGAATGGAATGAGAAAGAAATAAATAGTATCTGCCTGTTACCGAGTGCCTTTAAAACACCGGTTGACACTGAAAGTGACGTCAGCTTATTAAATGTCAGACATGTTAAAAACTGGCGGCAGCTCTTGTTGCTTTTCTTACATTTAGCGATTTCAAAACCAAGGAACAAATCAGAATAAAAATACTTATATAATTATTATGTGGCGTGGGTTCCATTCTGGAGATGATGTCTAGAGTCTGTATTATTATTTATATATTGCATTTGTGTTAAGTCATCACATACAGCATGTGTGCCTAGTTAAAACTATGTCTGTCTGATGTTTATTTATTTATTTAAATAAATAAATGTCTTTGGTCAATAGCCTACCGATTAAAAAGCAAATATGTTTTTCAAAAATTATAAACACAACACCACCAACTATACCGCGAATAGTACTTATACATATATTACACGTCCACAAACATATATCATCAACAAATCCATATTGGTATTAAATAGATCTAAAAATATGTACTTACCTACATAATTCTACACTACCATGTACCAATATAAAACTCCTTGTCAGTTACTCTAACAGGAGCATTTTTTATCAACGCGAAGATGAACAGAGGTCATTTATCGTAATCAAGCCGAGGAGCCAACATCTAAGATACCTCTCTAGGAGGGGGATAGAGGGGGTAGAGAGGGTTGTTCTTGAGGGTTGAAAGGTCCTTTCAGAGTAGTGGTTCATTTGTCAAGTCAAAATTATGATAAGATAGGCGGTGTTCGAACCGGATCGAAATTGGACCTCCTTACGTCACTTTTTATGAAGTTTATGTTTACTACCGGGTGGTCGTAAACATGGCGCATTTTATCGCGCACTTATGACTCACTTTAGATAAACAACCATAAAAAACAAATGAGACCAGTTATCGTTGTTCTGTAAGCTGTGTTGTTTTTATGAATTGTTTTTCTTATTGCAAATACTAATAACACGACAAGTGGATCGGCTAAGTTTCTAATAAGATCTTATAAGATTTCGTAAATGTGTTTTCAGGTCTCTAAAAGGTTAGGACGATATAAATGAATGTTTTATCCATAAATGTCGTAACTACTTATTATAACACCATGAACAAGAACTATTCTTCAATAAATAAAACATTATAGTATGTTCAGTCTCACAGTGTCTATAAACAGACCTTGAAATACGATACCGAGATAAGCCGACGCGACGGCTGTGTACACGTCGCAAGTTAAAAGCCATGAAAATAATTTTTACATGGCTTACGACATACAGAATTACTATGAAAGACTAGGTAAACTATTACTTTTTTCATTTCAAATACCTTCTTTGATAATAAATGAACGAAATTTGTATAATAAATAAATAAACTAAGCAATGGATCAAATTACAAAGCTCTTCTACGTTCACCCTATTATGACCCATATTGCCACAGTGGTAACGATCATAACTGCATCACTGCACTAGACGCAGCCACGCCTCGTAAGCAAGTGAAATGTGACATTTTGTTTTTTTTTGGCCCTTAGAAAGGTGCAAGTGCTAATATTCGTTTTAAAACACAAGCAAAATTTATCTATGGTCTCAATGAAAAAAAAATCGTTGAACAAAAATCAACCCTATGTATTAAAAAATGGGTTTTAAATGCATCGGCGGAGCATATCGAGAATAATAATAGCGGTACCGCCGGCGGTACCGCGCATGCAAGTAGGTTAATATAATCAAACATCTAAAAGAAGATACAATATCAGATAAATATACAGGCATAATTTATATAAAAACCATAAAAGCAGAAGAAATAGTATTTAGAAAAACCTAGCGAAGATGACACCTTGTGTCAAATGGAAAATTATAAACAACAACAAAAATGCAACAAATGTGTAATGATATCAAGAAAAATCTATGTTGACGAGAGCCAGAGTAGCTGTAGCACGCCTTAGACCCCCGGACTCGTCGCTCAGCTCTGCCTCACAGCCGCCGGCACCAGCACCAGCATCGCCGAGTATTGAGACGTCGAGCTCCTCGAGCGACGAGTATTTTTCCCCGCCGTCGTCGCCAACACCAGCACATCACCGGGGAAGAGGCCGGCCACCCTTACGCTTGGGACCCCGAGACCCACCGGTTTCGGACAGGGCCCCCGCTACCGGTGGTAATGTGCACCGCATGAGATGGACACAATCCATGAAAGAAAATGTCATGCGGGCATATTTTCTGGCTACAGAGGGAGGTACCAACCTTACGGCGTACCGTGATCGCATGCTGCCTCTGTTTCAGGACTTGAAACCGGCTGTCAACGTTTCGGCACAGCGACTGTCGGATCAATTGCGAGCCATCCAGCGCTGCCACCTGCTTGATGACGACGCACTTGAGAGGCTACGCTCAGACTTGCCAGTTATCCCTGCCAACCAACCTCCTACACGCAATGTGGCTTCAGTGCCTAACATATTTCACAGACAACAAGAAGGAGGTGAAGAGATGGTAGACAGGGATACACAAGTAAGTACCCAGTGCATTGATAAGATAAGGAGTGCTTTGGAGTGTGCCATTGGGGAATATCGGTATGTTGCATTGCAAGACAGACCTCGGCTGCCGCGTTTTTCCACGCATAAAAAGAATATGGCGCTTGTGTGTGCCCTGGATTCACTATTGCCTATTTACTTCGACAATAGTGAAAATCTTAGCGATACACACTTAATTCTATACTGCGCGGCTGTAGCGGCATGTCGAGTAGCTAATATTAAAATACAAAACGGTTTTGATATTGTTCCTCGAGATGCCGTCCCAGCTTGGCAGCGTAGAATTGAGCGGCGTATTGTTGAGACCAGGGCACTCATAGGCAAACTAATTTGCTCCAGGTCGGGCAATACCCGCCCGAGAGTGATGCGTTTTGTGAACCGGGCGTTTAGGGGAACGGGTCTCCTCAAGAATATGCATCACGGGTCACAGAACGCATCGACCTCCTGAAGCAAAAAGTTCATGCGTGGGCCAAATCGTATCAAACGATACAAGAAAAGGGTAGCCCGATACTCCCAAAATCGCGCATTCCAAAGAGATGAGAAGTTGGTTTATAGAAATTGGGAGCGACATGACCCATGTGTGGATGATGGACGACGTCCAGATGATGCGAATACGATTGAATTCTGGCGCAGCATATGGTGGACTCCCATCAGCCATACGGAAGATGACTGTATTAGGGATGTTAAACGATCATGTGAGGCAATACCTCACATGGAGTCCGTAGCCATCGACACCACAGATGTATATTATGCAGTCCGTCAGTTAGCCAACTGGAAATCGGCAGGACCGGACGGACTGCACAATTTCTGGCTAAAATGGCTACGCAGTGCACATGCTCGTTTGGCTTCTCAATTTCAGTCATCTCTGGATTCAGGATCGCTGCCAATTTTTATGACAACTGGCGTAACTCATCTGCTCTTTAAGGCTGGTAGTACCACGGAGCCTACGAACTATAGGCCAATAACATGCCTACCAACGCTGTATAAAGCTTTTACATCCATTTTGAGAACAAAATTAGAAGCACATATATTTAGAAATAACATCTTATCTGTATCTCAAAATGGATGTAGAAGCGGGGCCCGTGGTACTAAAGAGCTACTCCTTATCGACATGACCATAAGCCAACAGGTTCGCCGTAGTCGAAAGAATATGGTGACATGCTGGATAGACTATAAGAAGGCCTATGACTCTGTGCCACATACGTGGCTCTTGAGGGTGCTGGAGTTGTACAAAGTTGATGCAACTCTATGCGCCCTCTTGAAGGTATGTATGGGGCAGTGGAGTACGGTGCTTCGCTATCCAGGACGTCGACAGCCTTACGGGTATGGCGTACCTATAAGGATCAAGCGGGGTATTTTCCAAGGCGACAGTTTGAGTCCACTATGGTTTTGTCTAGCACTGAACCCACTGAGCACTTTGCTCGAAAGTTCAGGGCTAGGCTATAGACTGCAGAGTAGAGGTCAAGTTATTTCCCACCTCCTCTTCATGGATGACCTCAAAATATTTGCCTCCACTGACCCCCAATTAACTGAGTTACTAAAGATAACTGAAAGCTTTAGTAATTCAATTAAGATGGGGTTCGGTGTGGATAAATGTGCGGTCATGCATGTAAGGCGAGGCAGGAGTGTGGAATCTGATGGTATAGAACTTTCAGATTTCACACAACTTAGATCTCTCTCTGCATCCGAAACCTATAAATATCTGGGTATGTTGCAGGCATTATGCAATGATGAGGCTGGCATGAAACAGTCGTTGCAGGCGCGTTTCTTTGGTCGCCTGAAGAAAGTTTTAAAAAGCTTTCTTTCGGGCGGTAATAAGGTGCGTGCCTGTAACGGTTGGGCCATGCCGGTCTTAATGTACTCCTTCGGCATAAGTAAGTAAGTAATTCTTTATTGTACACCTCAAAAATGCAAATACAGATGGCATACTCAGATGGACTCAGACGGAATTGGACGCCTTGGATAGGAAAGTTCGTTGTCTACTCACCACATACCGGATGCATCACCCGCGTTCGTCGGTGATGAGATTATACATCCCGCGGAAGTGCGGGGGTCGTGGCTTCTTAAGTGCCAAGACCCTCCACAATCGCGAGGTGTGCAATCTCAGAGAATACTTTCTCCACGCTGCCGCGGGTGTGCACCGAGATGTGGTTGCTGTGGACAACGGACTTACCCCGCTGGTTCTGGCCAAAGAGGACTGGCGCAAACCTGCCGTACTTGGCGTAGACGAGCGCAAGGAGGTATGGAAGGGCAAAGAGCTGCATGGACGATTTTACCGGGCCTTGCATTGGCCCGATGTAGATTTTCCAGTTTCGGTGTCCTGGCTACGTTTTGGCGATCTTTTCGCCGAAACAGAAGGTTTTGTATTTGCAATTATGGATGAAGTTGTCATGACGAACAACTACCGGAAATATATTCTGAGGGATGGGACGGTTGACATATGTCGGGCATGTCACCAGCCTGGTGAATCGCCCAGACATATAGTATCCGGCTGTTCTCGGCTTGCCAACGGCAAATATATGCATAGACATAACATAGTAGCCAGGATTGTCCACCAGCAACTTGCCTTAAAGTATCAACTTGTCGACTCCGAAGTACCGTACTACAGGTGTGTGCCCGACCCAGTTCTTGAAAATGGTCGTGCTGCTCTGTACTGGGATCGGTCTATCATTACTGACAGAACTATTGCGGCTAACAAGCCGGACATAGTGGTGATAAACCGATTAGAGCGCCTTGCAATGGTCATCGACGTCACCATACCCCATGACGAGAATCTCGTGAAAACCGAAAAAGATAAACAAATTAAGTATTTGGACCTGGCTCACGAGATTTTCGACATGTGGGATGTTGACTCGGCGATTATTGTGCCGATAGTCGTGACCGTAAATGGTCTTATTGCCAAGAGCCTCGACCACCACCTCAAGATGCTCTCGTTAGACGGCTGGATCAAGTCCTCTATACAGAAGGCAGTATTGCTGGACACGACACGCATCGTTCAGAGGTTCCTCTCTCTGGAGCCCTAACCACCGGTAGCTTGGTCACTGTGCCCGATGCCGGTGGGTCTCCATGGTCCTATTTTATATGGGTAATTTTTTTTTGTGAAGTGATTTAATTGTATAAAATTAGATTAATGAGAATGTAAATAAATAAAGAGGAATAATAATATAAATATTCGTCCTTTTGTACTGTAAGGTACTGTTACGTAAATCGCTCGTCAACTTCACCGTAATTACTGTATCTTAGTTGGGCTCTTTGTAAAACAGTCAAGCGAGGTGTAATGAGGCATCCAGTGGTGCACTGAATTGCAAGTTTGACATGAGAGGACTTCATTAAGCTTTTATTGTAAAAGATATTTGTGTGGGGTTTAGGAAGCTTTTTGTGAACGAATTTTACATGAGTGTCGTCTTTGGTAAGTTATTTCGTGTGTTAGGCCGTATTCGATGATTTTGTCATTGCAAACATGCATTTCTTATGGAGCAGCCAGCTAGGGCTCGAACGCAAGGGTGTTAGATCGCAAGCGGGTTAAAACTACAAAGAAGATTATTTCGTGTATAGGTACCTACTTAAAAGTATTTTCATGGCAAACCATTTATAATGAAAATGTTTGGTCCAGTCTCACCTTGTTATTTAAAATGGCCCGTAGACGAGTTTTAACGTTGAAATTCAGTAAGTGAATGGTATGACAAATTATTTTTCTTGCTGGCAATAGGCAGGCGAGCCAGTGGCACACCTGATGATAAGTGGTAACCCCAGCTCACACATAGTCATATATAGATTTGTGCTAAGACACCAGCCGAAGCGAAAGATACGCAAAATAATAGAGGCAATGGCTGAGAATGAAAAGCAGGACCTTCTCTTAAAATATAAAAAGGCTTTTTATGTTGAAACCTGCAAAGGTATTTATACAATACTACTTAAACATGTTTCTATAATAAAACAACTTAAATACCTAACAAAGAACTTAATACTCTAACGAGCAAGAACAAGCTAGGGTTTTATATAATGCCACAAACAGACGTCTAATACTATGAATGTCGCTGCAAACGCTGAGATTCAGATGCATTTGCGAATTGTTCCATGGCAAGGCATCCCGACAGTCTTTGTTTATTAACGCAAAAATGTTTCAGCTCACTACTGAAAGCGTTGTTTTCTGAAGCAAAATAGTTTGCTTTACTTCCTTAGAGGAGCTTGGGTAATGAATTGAATTAAATTAAATTAATTAAATTTTCGGTGACAACTATCCAAAATAGTGTCGATATTCAATTTGCGCTAGGTACATATCTTTTACTCTCGTTAGAACGATGGTGATGATGAAGATTGGTACATTTATTGACTGCAAGGACGATAGTACTTAGTTGAAACGCTTGGCGTCGAGTGTGTGTAGTGGGTTCAATTCCCACACGAGACAACAGCGTGTACCTAATCCACAGAGTGTTGTTTTAAGTCTGAGGTGGTCTGTTCGTCGCGTGTTATACCTATAACATTAACGACCAATGACACCGTCACCATTATGCACCTAAGAGGTGCATATGCCATTTGTCACGATTTTTCTTATGTCTGAAAAGTCCACTCAGGCTTTATTACTAGTGTGAAACTTTTTGTTATTTAAAAAAATATATGTTTCGATATTTTCACAGTATGTGTGCAATTTTCTAAATTTTCATATCGAATTATATCATCAATCTGCTTCTAGTTTTATTTTATTCCCTAACCTTGCTGCACAAATCAAAACACATACGCATGAGCAAAATAATCGGTTAAGTGAAAGTCCTGTCGGAGTCACTAATAAGGATAATGTGGTGTATACATTGAGTGTGTCGAGACGAGACTGCTCTTCATTAACAGATACGAGACGATTCAATGATGCTCAACCGACGCAGTCACCCACACGCAAGTATAAACCATTGATTTTTTAGGAAAGTTACGCTTAAAGGAAGAATTTGTTGAGATACTTTTTGTGGTCAAATAGTAAATGGAAGCACGTGAAGAGAAAACTTGAGATACGTTTTGTAACCATGCTCTTATGGTTGTTTATGCATAAGTGTGGTAAGCCAAGTGGTAAGGGTGTCAAAATATTCAGCATAATAAAAAATATATCTCCTTGTCTGCTAAAGAGTTGCTATAAGTGTAATATATGCCTATGATTACAGGTTCAAAAGAAATGCTCTTTGAAACCTGGAATTTTAGGCATAAGCTCATTTGGAACGAGCTGAGTTGTACACTGAAATTAATAATTGTTTTGTTTATAAGATTTTATTTAATTTATTATCATTACATTATTATTATTTTATACGTAACTAAGTCTTAAAATACTATACAAAGAAATATATACAGAACACACAAAAAAATATATACAGAAAAAGAAAAATAAAAAATTTTAGAGCGCGTCATGAAATTCATCCACATCGCCGTCAACTGGCAGCGTGCCCAGAACGCTGGCAGCGTTGCCACGTTGTATGGCGATACTTACCTTCTGGGCCAAATACAACCCAGCCTTCTGGTCACGCGAGGCGTCGACAAGTCTCTTTGCGATGTCTCTAAAAAGAGATCTCGCACTTGGACCCCATGGCCCCAACGTTTCGACCGCAAACGGCTCAAATACGTAATCCCCTACTAGGTTTACGTATTTGCGCCGTTTGAGGGTCTCCGCTGTAGCAGCAGCAGCGCCCGCACAACCGGCTGTGCTAGGAAGATGTGATGGCGCGAGGGTATCGACACACGTTGCGTCCCATACCAAAGGCCTACCCAACTTCCATGGCAGTAAAGACATACCGTCTGGTCTTATGCCGTCAGAGGTTCAAGGTGGGCTGGAATGCCAGCGGAGACAAGAGCCCGACGGAGAATGTCATTAAGGTTGCCGTGTCGTGAAATACGACCTGCGCTCCTGCTGCATGATAGGCCATGGTGACCAAGGCTGTCGACAGCCTCTCCACAGTGACAGCGATGTGGAGTAACACATGGCGCGCCTAAACGGAGGCAAGACGCGATGCGGAAGGTCGTATCGTCCAGCATGGTACCGATGTTGGACGGTGGCAGTGCTTGAAGCCAGAGGCCCGACTCCCACTCTCCCACAGCCAGTAGGCGAGCACGCTCTGCAGCATTAGACGATGTGCTAAGAAGGTTTTCTCGTATTCTGCTGCAAAGCGGCCCATCCCACTGCCTCTGAGAGGATAGGTTTCGGGGTAACTCAGTGCTTGGACAAGCTCTTCTCCAAGCATTCGTGGCATCGGTCTAACACGGCACCTCAGAATCGACCAGTGTTGGTGCTAAGATTTTCCTGGTCAATTCTGCAGTGCTGTGGACCGAGGACATGAATGCTGGTAGGCTAACATCAGAAAGTTTTCGAATACCGAGGCCGCCAAAACGTACAGGTAAGGACGCCTGTAGCCACAATCGGTCATTCAGTGCTATATTCAAAATTTTACTAAGAGTAGTTTGTATAATTTTGTCCATTTCAATGAGTAGGCTCGAATTTTTCTGATTAGGGCCGTTAGCTCCCTCAAAAGCGCGTCCCCAGCAGCCCCGGCGCTCGCATACACGAGATCCTTAAGGTGCTGTGGTGTTAAGCCGTCGAGACCACCGGCAGACCCGCTTTGGAAAGAGCAAACGGCAGCAACCACGTCCTTGGCTGTAACGTTAAGACAATCTGAGTTAGTGTCAGGTGGGTCAGGAAAGGAGAGGTTATCCCCTGGCGCTGGATGCTTGCTTTGCAGACTCGCGAGTGTGTCGGCAGAGCAAGGCGCCACCACATCGCTACTAAACAAGAGCCTGGAGGCTCCCCTGATATCACCTTCCCTTAGTTTTGATTCTACATAATGGTAAATGGGGCTATTACGGTATGGTTTAGGAAGATGGGGGTTTAAATGGGATGCCGAATTATTACAGTTTTCTTTAATTTTTGATGTTAGTGTTTTTTTTGTTATACGGTCTGTCTGTGCATGCAAAATTCTATAAGGAAAGGTGATTAACTGTTCCCAAGCTGTTATAGAATTTTCCCAGGTGACAAGACCTATGCACTGTGCTAGATTTTGGGCCACTGAAGGTCTGGCACCACGGGGAATTCGCTTTAAAACCGGAATTGAATTTTTTTATTGACTTAAATATTGCCAAAAGGGAATTTTGGGGGAGACTATTGTGTTGTTGTGTGTATGTGTGGATGTATTGGGGCCAGAAAGTACATTCTGGTTTTTATGGATTTTACCAAAATGTACTTTTAGGCCCCAGTCACCTTTAAAGTAACGCGCCTGGGAACAATTGGGGCAGCGCACCAGAGTAGACGAAGTGCAAGGTTGATCCGCACCTATTTCATCATCACCCTTGCCACCGTTATAAGCCATAAAACTGAAAAATCACTCACTAAAAATAAAGACTATCTAAATAATAACAACAAAAATATCAAAACAACAACACAAACGCTTGACTTTGTCACTGTCGATTGGTAAGTTTTTATTGTCCGTGGTGGCGGCTTTCGGCCGCCGGCCAGTACGCTGACGGAGGCCGGCATAGCGTCACATCAGCCCTGCTAGCGGAGCGGAGGCTACACGCCAGCCAGCAAGAAAATTTCCCTTATTTCTTGTTTTATATGACCAGTAAAATTTATCTTGTACGTAAAGAAGTTGTCACAACGATGACACTTTTTTTTTTCATCAATAATGGTGAAAATTATATACAATTTTCCAAGTAATTTTCGCAATAGATGGAAAATACTATTGTTAGTTATAAAAATTGCCAAGCGATGGACTAATTTACAATATATTTTATTTATTTTATATTCATTATTTATACTTCGCTTGTCAAACCATGTTGACGTCTAATAATTGCTTTTGTTTATACTGTGGTCACATACTTCACTTTTATATTAAGCTACCTATGCTTGCAGTTACATTCACCTTATTAAAGGCTACTTCGCCGCACCCGTGATGTTATAAAGCCTTCCTCAATTAATAGTCTATTTAGCAAAATAATAATTCAAATCAATACTAACATACAAACAATCTCTTCAGCTGTTTGTAAGTAATTACCAAGTTTTAACTTCTTTACACTCATGCTCTGAAATACCAACTTATCTACGTCATACATACTTATTTAGTAAACATCCTCATCAGAAACATGATATCTAAGATTACTTTGGAAAACATCCTCGAGCGCCAGTTTCCGTGAATTTGACGTTGTTATTTATCTTCTCGTTAGTAATAACAAACATCAATACGTCTTATTTTTGTTAATTATTATTTTATTTGGTAACGACTCTTTCTAGCCGACATTCCTTTTATTTTAGGACATGTACAGGAATTTATTTCATTCTTTGATTTGTACTTACTGACTTTATTTTGTACTAGAATTTGTGAATAATAACATATTGGTAACATTATACGCCTGCGAGCACAGACCACCTGCATGGTAGTCCGTTTGGATGCATATAATTTCTACCACCTTCAAAGTGGAATTTAGAAGACTTGAATTCCAAAAGTTCAAGTTTCTACTTCTTGTATGTCAGATGAACAGATTCACTATTTTACTAGAGATTTTTCATAATAACAGAGCCGACGACCAGCGATGGGTCATACGGCCCTAATGTCGCGACTTACCTCAGTAATCCACAGGAATGATGTTACTTGCCGGAATATCATGCATGCATATGCATATCATGCATGGGTTTTGGTCAAAAAACACAAAAAAATATAAGTGGTTAAATAGTTACAATAGAGTTGAAAATATTGCCATGAAACAATTATTCGTCATGCCGTGTCGTCTGACAGAGCCTGATATATAAAGCGGACACAAATCTAAACCGTAACAATATTAAACCTGACGTACTCTTACCAAGTACAAGAACATCTCAACTTCAATCAAAATATGTATAAAACAATAAACAAACCATCCTTAAGGATGGTAGACCGAGCCAATTCAGTTCGCCGTCGGTCGCGTGGCCATACTTTTTGCTTGTTAAAATACCTGCTGTGAATGAACGTACCATTGAACTGAATGACTGAGTGAATGAGTCCCGGCGGGACATCGACACAATTATATTTTTACTTGAAGCGAAACAGCTTTATAATTTGAACGAGACGGCCGCTTGATTAGCGACGCGATGTGTTTTGATGTTTTGTAAGTTTTGTTTTGTTGTTGTTTCCCGATTTTTTGATTGCTTTGTACTGTGTTTCTAATATGAATTGATGCAATGGGCCGAATAGGTCTGGCGTTGTATTCTACCAAAGACATATTGTTATACAAAAATTCGGGCAAGTGCGAGTGTGACCCGCGCACCGAGGGTTCCGTACGCATTTTACCTTATTTGAGGTTGGTGCTAATTACGTTAGTCCTCTAAATCTGTATGAGCGCCCAAACAACTTAGAGGACTATCTTAAATGGAGTATTCTATGTATGTATGGGGACACCCTTAAATTTTCCACTTTTTTTTGTAATTTTTTCTTTATTTGTGCTGCAAGACCCTGCTTCTGGCCAAATTTCGTGATTCTAGTTCAACGGGAACTACCATATAGGTTTTCGACCCAAAACCTATAGGGTACTTACGGTTGACCTAGTATTATCAATTTTGGTTAAAACCAAGGTCCTACAGCACAAGTAAAGGAAAAATTCCGAAACTAAAAAAAGTTGAAAACTAAGGTTAATTTTGGTACTTACAAGTTTTCGCAAAAATCTAATTTTGACTATATCTTTTTATCGGGTTGACCCAGGACCTTGATTTTCAATTTGATAGGTCCACTCGTTCCTGAGAAAATTTGTGGTGTCACACGGACAGACAGACAGACGGACAAGAAAGTGATCTTATAGGGTTCCTTTTTTACCTTGTGAGGTACGGAACCCTAAAAATGGTGGTTTAAAACAGACAAATATTTTCGTGGGTTATGTAGTATAAATTGAGTGTATTTTCTGTCAAGTACTGGGTTTGGTTCTTGGGCTGTAAAGTTTATGCTTTATGAAAAGCTCACAGTGTAGACTAAATGACTAGTAACTGTATTTTATAGTCGATTTCGCCCGCAGCTCCACCTGTGTGTGTGTCAACTATCGCTACAAAAGGCCGATAGCCGATGTATTATTCTGCTTTATAAGCTATATAACTGCAAAGTTTCATCAAAACCCGACCAGTAGTTTTAGCGTGAAAAAAAAAAGAAAATGTTTATTTTGTGCCTCACACAGTAAATATCGGTAGACACAATAAAAAAATAAATGAAAATTAATACTATTTCTAATACTTAGGTACAATTTTTTTTTTATAAATACATTAGTGAGTCCAAAATTGAAAGAAGAACAAACACACTTTTACATTTAGCATATTAGATGGGTTTTGGCCCTTTTTTTTCTTATTTTTCTCTCTGTGGAAATGCATTTACTCTTACACCCGCAGGATGAAAAGCGGGGTATGTGGGACTCGACGGCTGGAGTGCAAGGCCGTAATACCCATAACAACCACAGCGCATACTTCCACGCCATTTTGGGGCGCCAGGGGGTCGCGTTAGCATTCTACCCTGGCACCCCGGTGGATAGCCCGAACCTCCCTTAGGCCACAACCTCCTTGGCGGCGGATGAAGGTGTTGGGCTCCGTCACCAAAACACCCAGCGGCCGCCTAGGATAGAGAGGACGGCAACCTGACAACACTGCATCTCCTCTTCCTCTGCGGCCCCACCGCAACGCATCGAATGGTGCGCCCCCATTTCCCATTTGGTCGCGGGAGACAGGGCGCGCGGCAACGCAACACCGACACATCGCATCTCCTCGCGCGACCGCACCCGACTGCAAGGGACAGGCAGAACTGTCCGCCGCACCCGCACCCCTGGACGCATCCTGCGCAGGCCCCCTCCTAGCCCACGTGGAGCGTCCACTCCCGGGATCTCTCTTAGCTTCACCGCGGGTGTCCAACCAACGGTTACTGAGCCCCAAACCACGACAAGATGGAGATCCAACAGATGGGTTTTGGCCCTGCGGTCATAAATATACACCGCTATTTTTTAATTAGTACAAAAACTTTAAGGACATACTAGCGTAGGCATTACTATCATGTATGTAACATAAGAATTTCATAATATCTATAAATAGCCAAGTTATAATCATTTGTTTTTTGTAGACAGTCTCACCAAAATCATAAACATATTTTACAATCCATTCACTACTTCATTGATAGTATTTACTTTCCGTCCTACTCTTACGCATTCTTTCCGCCGCACTTATAATGTAGGTAGCCTTAGACAATAAAATGAAGCAAATAATCAGTGTAGGTAGATACTTTTTAATTTTCTTAATTCTACCCTAAAAATTTACCGTTTTACAAGTAATTAAATACGACGGTATGTAATTAGAAAGCAAACACATATCAAAATAAAAGCAGGTATTCTATAATAAAAGAAAACAGTAATTTCGGCGTGTTTATGAAGTTAGAATCATCTGTTATTTACAAATTATTTCATCATGATCATGTCAGCCTAGAGACAGGGGGGCAATTTATCAATGGAATATTTTACAACTAATAGTACACGAGTCGGTCATAGTCTTAGTTATGCATAAACCAATTATTACGTATTTTTGTGGACAGTTTTGAGACAGTTTTAGGACTTAGTGTTTTTATTTTTTAACTACATAAATATGATCAGTTAAAGATACTTAGTGCCCCGTTAATTTTTTTGTACTAATTAAAAAATAGTGGTCTATAAGAAACTAGCTGACCCGGCAAACTTCGTACCGCGATTTTTTTTTTCATATTCGCATTTTTTTGTGAATCTGAACCATTCACAAGTCCCCTTGAACACACACAAAAAAAGTCATCAAAATCGGTCCAGTCGTTTAGGAGGAGTTCAGTGACATACACACAAGAAATATACAGGATGATTGGTAATTCGACCAATTCCTTGAAGGAGGTTATATTTGAGGTCATATGCAAAAAAAAATGCATTTGGGTAAAATTGTTGCAAATGACCTCAAATATAACCTCCTTCACGGAATTGGTCAAATTACCAATCATTCTGTATATATATAAAGATAAAGAAAAAGCCCAGCAGTGACACAATTCATTAACTAGACCGATTCCTAATCCTGTTGACTGAACTACAAAAAACCCAGTTACATAAGAACCTTAAAATTCCTGCTAGTACTTTATAACAGTAATCGAAGTACTCTGTAACCTATCCATCGCGTCTCTTCATATAAATTAGGCTATCTGTTCCCGTGTCTCTATAGAACTAGACCGTTTTAGTACTGCCATTTATTTGAGGCATTTCAATGACTGTGCTCGATTCAATGCCCCGGGTAAGTTGTGAATGTAGACTCCACTAGGATATGTCATGGACGTGTGTGGTTCTTCATATCGTATGTTATGTGATGAACTCTGTTCGTGGCGTAGGTAGGTAGTATTTGTATGTACTTATATTTTGAAAAGGCTGTTATTCACAGGAATATTTGGCTACGACTAGTGATCTATCTCGGCTTATTGGTTCGTATACTTAATAAATATATGAATGAAGTATCCAAATTAAGCCTATACGTAAGAACGTGAAACATAAAATCAAAAGAAAAAAAACAACATTAATGGCTGCCTCCGTAATCCAGTGGATAGCGTATACGACTGCTGATCGAAGGTCCCAGGTTCGATTCCCCGGTCGGGCAAAAGTGTTACTGGGTTTTTCCGAATTCTCAGTAGCAGCACGCATTCTGGTGATGTGCCCAGTAATGGCAATAGGCTCGCCCCCTATTACGTGGGACCTAAAGAAAATCATGGCGAAATTTTGATGAAATATAACACTTCTGCCTAGCCCTTCGGGGATACGGGCGTGAGTCTTTAAAAAGAAATTTAGTCATCATTTGTGAGTCTAAAATGCTAACATTTAAAATATTTACTATCTCCAAAAAACAGCATCCAATCACGCGAACACTTTAAAAACATTTCGAGTTTTAGACTTTATTGTACGAGTAAAGTAGAGTAGAGTAAGAACAAAAAATAAATGTGCTTACTTCAAACGACACGTTTTCGCAGCGGTGGTTGCAAAGAGCTGCTTCTGTAAGCTATTAGTGAATAACGAGCTGTAGCAATGGAATAAAGAGACTAAAGAAAGAATATTGAACGAATCTAGTCAGCCGATTGGATACGGGGGGATTATTAGTAAAATAATAGTTTTTGGCATGAATGAGCCTGTTTACTGACCAGTTAAGCCGGAGGTAAGTTAAATTCCTACCTATAAAAGAGCCTTCTGTGAAGAGAAGGATATTTTTTTGTATCTGGGAATATTTTTCTTCATATATTAGTTTAATCTCGTTTCATATTAGAAGGCCATGTCTAGATTGAGATATTCAATCAATCAACAAGCCTATCGATGAAGTTATTGCTAAAATGATAATTACTATAACCATGGCACTCGGTAAAGTACAATCCTACATAAGAGAAGAAAGCCAAGCAACTTATCGGCCACGACTACGACCAACTAGTTAATAAAATCTCCAAAGCATGGAGTATCGTTGCAGTATTACCAGACAGACGATGTTTTATCGGATACATTTCGGGTAGCGAACGGAGAAAATTCATAACCTTATTCCTCCACATTTATCTTTTGTGTATAATATTGGTTTTAATCTCGTTGCGTACATAAGAGAACTTAAAAGCGGTTTTTTAACCTATGCTGGGCAAAGGTCTTCTTTACACTATTCCATGCATCTCAGTCTCGTACCACATAAGGCCAGTTCCTGTAAGTTATTTTTATAATCACACCAACGTTATCGAAGTTTGACTCTGTTCGTTGACAAACTTAAATTCAAATTTATACCAAGTACCCAATAAAAACATTCATTGTACATCTGCCGTTCCATATTTATTATATTAATAAACAAAAACAAAGACTGTTCTGTACACAGGACACGTACAAAGGGAAAACAAGCGATAATGATTCGCGGAACCAATGGCACTTGATACTTGATACTTGATGATACTTGATACTTGATGATACTTGATGGCACGAGCTGTTTCCGCAACTCCACGTCTTGGCGTGTATTTTGCGTGCGGGTGTCGTCGTTCGAGCCACCCCAGCTCTTCGAGGAAGGCCAGCAGATTCTTGATGTGGCCCACTGCTTCCCTCAGGGTGCTGTATCTGGACAGGTACTGCTGCCTGTACTGTGCGACCTCAGGGCAGTCGAGGAGCAGGTGGGCTGCCATCTCGTCTGCTGCCATACAGGCCCTGCACAGCGGGCTGTCGGTGATATCTATAGTAAATAGATGTTTATTAGATAATCCGTGTCCTGTGTAGGCGGCCGTGACTGTCCGCAGTTGTTGTTTGGACAGCCGGAGGATTTGTTTGGCTATCTTACCGTCTACTGCGGGCAGAGCCTCCTTGGCCTGCCTACATGTTTCAATACCAATCCAGGACTGGTTGTGCTGGGTCCTGGTCCTATTTCTTACCAGGTTGCGATAAAAACCAGAAGGGAGGGGAATAATGGGCTCGGGTCCCACCACCTTTAAAGTGGCCCCTCTTCTGGCAAGTACGTCGGCTGCGTCATTCTCTCTTGAGCCACTGTGGCCCTTGATCCATTGCAGTGTTAATTTGTTATGTTTACCTACCTCTGTTAGTTTCTGGTGGCATTCAAGCGTGAGTGCCGAGGTGATAGCATGGCTTTTGAGGGCTGAGCGGACAGCCTTACTATCTGAGAGGATCCTAATGGATCGTTCCCTTACTGTAGTGTGTAGCTAGCCTAACCTCCTTATATATTGTAATATTAGTCTGTAAGTTTAAGCAATATAGCTCTATAATTCGAACCTTAAAGACGTGTTTCAATCCCTCCTTTACATGGCGATCCTGCCAGTGCTGCCCTTGGGCAGTGCTGAGCTACCGGTGTATCAAAAGTAACATTTTTGTTTTGGACTTTTTCTTCATAAAGTCTGAACTATGAATTGCGAAATGAGTTTTTTTCGTTGCTCTATTATTCGGGCGTATAAACCATTACTGTATATCGTTGAGCGTCGCTCCGGCCCTTTGTCATAATTTATATTGATGAGGATGGCTCCCGTACGACTGAGAGACGTCGTACCGTATACCAATGACTCCAGGATGCCGTGGATCCAAATGGGAAGAATCGATGGCAGCCCCGTCGGCCTGGTAACATACAGGCTTTAGGAGAATCTACGAGCGTGGTGCCATCGGACAAGAAGAGGATGGACAATGGAATTTGTTATTCCGAGCCGTCAATTATACAGGGTGTCCAGTAGGAAAGTTCACTTTTTGATTTAAGAAAAAACTACTAAGATAATTAATACAAAATATTTATTTCACATACAAATATTAAAAAACTCAGCGGGTTTTATTTTTTGAATAATATCCCGGCCAAATGTTTGCCATCTCTTCGTACACACTCTTCTAATCGGACACGCAAATTTTCAAACACTTTCTTGCAGAGTTGCGGGGAGATATTATTTATTTCTTGGCGAATATTTTCTTTCAGCGCCGCTATAGTTCATGGCTTGTTTGAATAAACTTTTGACTTCAAATAGCCCCACAGAAAATAATCACATGGAGTGAGGTCGGGCGATCTGGGTGGCCAGCAGATGTCTCCAAACCTGGAGATTAATTTTTGTGGAAAAAGTGCCCTTATCGTGTCCATTGACTCTTTAGAAGTATGGGATGTGGCTCCATCCTGTTGGAACCATGTGTTTCTGTTAAAAGAGCGTTCCGTTCTTACAATAGGAGCAAAAAAATTATCAATCATGTTCTTATATCGCTCCGAATTAATACTCAAAGCATGACCGTTCTCATTCTCAAAGAAAAAGGGCCCAATAACCCCACTTGAGGTTATGGCGCACCAAACGGTAAACTTTGGACTATGTAACTGTCGCACTATGGTTCGTCTAGAACAAGCTAGCTAGACAAAAACAACTCTTGAATTCCTGGAAGTTAATTACTATTACGAACTCATTACCCCTATACATTGAGGATTACACCTATTAATTATCAATACTACCCTCATTAAGAGCGTCATTAAGGTATGTTTATAAGATGTTGACTATTTAAAGGGCATTCATTTGCATTTTTACATCATATTTGATAGCATTGTTTATGTCACTAAAAGAAATTTGTGAAAGTGTTTTTGTGATGGATTGTATACGTAAGGGTAAGTAGTTATATTTTATTTCATTTTCAACATGGGAACTTCATTCTTTAGTCTTATAAAATGAAATGTTTGAATTTTCACCCACTTTTTTACTCATTTTTTCAAATTCATCGGTCAAATAATAACATGTCCCCACTTGTCCCCACCGTAGAACCTATCATATACGATTCTCATAAGTGTCTAGTAGTTATACGTAAAAAAATTCATTGCGATATATTTGCACAACTAATTTTTATTTATTTTTTTCTTTCAACAGTTTTTACCGTCTCAAGAATGGATTTTTTCGAAGAATGGCTGAAACACCCGAAGGAAACGCGGAATGAGGAGCTCTTTCGGTTTATATCTTTGAGATATAATTTTGATGGTGTTACGGAGCAGTCTCTGCGAGATATTAAAGTACTAATCTCAAGATATTCAACGAAATTTGCTGAAAAGTGGAGCAGCTGTGGAAGAAATCGAGAGCGATTCCTACAAAAGTATTCGACGTGGCTGGAGGGTCTTGACATATCTTTCGATGTGTCCGTTTATTTATCTCTGCCAACTACATCTGGAGAACCGGGACCCGGAAGACCTACTAAAGATTTTGAACATTCTAGTCTCAAAACGAAGAGACGACGTGTAGACGATCTATTACAGTCCAGAAGTGCTAGTGAATTAATTTACGCCGCTGAAGTGTCAGCTCGAATCTCGGGTCAGAGAAGTGTAGCACGTCAAATTAAAGATGTGACTAGTGATCCTTCAATAACCAAGACCACGAGTGAAGAAAGTGCCCCCAGGAGTTTAACAAGTGAGGAAGCTTTAGCGTACTACGTTGATAGTAAATCAAGTAGCCATAGCTATAAGCAGACTCGGAAGTGGAGTATTAAAGCTGGACATAAGGTGTTTCCGTCAATGTACAGTGTTAGAAAGGCTAAAATAGCCTGCTACCCGTCAGGTGAACAAATTACAGTCAATGAAACGCATGCTGAAATCAAAGTTCAGGCAATTCTTGATAAGACTGCCGAACGTTTAGTTTCAGCACAACAAGAAGTTGTTCATAGTCTGTTACCTTGCACGTCATTCACATTAATCAGTAAATGGGGTTGTGATGGAAGTTCCGGTCATAGTATGTACAAACAAAAATCCACTAATTGTGACGATAGTGACGAGTTTTTATTTGTATTTTCTTTCGTTCCTCTTCAATTGAAAGATGAAAGTGGTAATATTGTGTGGCAGAATCCTCGGCCCTGTTCTACAATGTATTGTCGGCCAATAAAGTTTATCTTTTCTAAGGAAACGAAAGATTTTACGATTTCGGAAACCAATAAGGTTTTAGAAGAGATAAACGCTTTATTGCTGACAACCTGCAAGGTGATGGAGACCGAAGTATCTGTCACACATGTTATGCTTTTAACAATGATTGACGGAAAAGTTTGCAATGCTCTGACCGAAACTTCTTCCTCACAAAAATGTTTTATTTGTGGGGCAACTCCAACAATGATGAATGATCTGTCAAAAGAGTTTGCTGCGGACAAAGATAATCTTGGTTTTGGTTTGTCTACGTTGCACGCTTGGATAAGGTGCTTTGAATGCTTGCTTCACATTAGCTATCGACTAAATATAAAAAAATGGCAGTTAAGAACAGCCGAAGACAAAGCTAGTGTGAAACAACGTTCAGATGACATTAAAAAACGATTTAAAAGCGAAATGGGCTTGATTGTAGACAAACCAAAACCAGGGTTCGGTAACACTAATGACGGGAACACCGCGCGAAGATTTTTTGGAAATCCCGAGGCTAGTGCCGATATTACAGGGTTAGATGTTTCACTAATACAAAAATTTGGCATACTACTTCGCACTTTATCATCGGGATATGATATAAATATTGAAAAATTCGTTAACTTAGCTCAAGAAACTAGACAACTTTATGTAAATCTCTATTCATGGTATTACATGCCCGCTACTGTCCACAAAATACTTTTGCACAGTGGCGAAGTAATTAGATCGTCCCTTCTACCTATAGGCCAGCTTTCCGAGGAAGCACAGGAAGCTCGGAATAAGGACTGCAGAAGATTTCGTGAGCACAACACACGAAAGCGATCACGGGAGGCTACGAATAGAGATTTACTTAATATGTTATTGATAACATCTGACCCTGTAATAAACGGTTTACGAGAAATTCCTCGGAAGAAAATAGGTACGCTTCCAACTGAAGTATTAGATTTAATTGTCCCACCTAGCTGTAAGGAACAAAAAGTTAATATGATTTCTACTTTTCATAGTTCTGCCCCTCACGATCATGACTATTCAATGGATGATTCATCTGATGATAGTGATGATAATGAGTAATAGATTTAGTTCTTAGATATTTTATGCATCTGTTATTAGATTTTATAGCGACGTCGAGGGATAAATCACTTTATAAAATGTTCAAAAAATATATTATACACATATGCCCGATAAATGTTTTTTTTTTCATGATACCAGCTCAAATGACAAACTGCCTTGAAAAAAGTACCAAAAACCTTATATCTTTGCTTATTAACCGCATCTAGACATAAAAATCAAATAAAATAATTTTGTCTAGCTAGCTTGTTCTAGACGAACCATAGTGTGTCGTTGATGTTATTCTTTTGGGTTTGTTGGTGCCCAGTATCTGCAATTTTGTTTGTTTACATAGCCCTCCAAGTGAAAATGGGCCTCATCACTAAAAGCAACGTTATTGAGTCTACGTTGTGTAGGAAAAACTTCCAACATCTTTTCAGCACAAGATTTCCGTAATAAGTAATCACTTTCTTTCAAAGCTTGTACTAACTGTATTTTATAAGGATGAAAGCGCATTTTTTTCTTAACTATGACATGAACTGTTGACTTAGAGATTCCCAAAACAGCCGAATGCTTCCGTAAAGAACACCGTGGATTTGCAAGGACTGAATCACTTACACGGCGCACATTTTTCTCTGTTGAAACAGTAGGTATGCAGCCCGGAATGGGTTGATCAAGTGTCGAACCTGTTTCACGAAACTTCTTGATCCATTTTTTTAAAAGGTTTACACTGAGGGCATCTCTTGGTCGGCGAATATTGTATTGAGAACAAAATTGCCGAAGCGCAGCAGCGCACGAGTCACCATTTTTAAAGTAAGCTTCGACAGCAAAAGCACGTTGCGCTCCGGTCCAACGTTCCATCGCGATTATTAAACCCGCGCGTCTGTCGCGTCGATTGAGACCCGTCCCCACTTCACCGCGCCAACCGTTGCTTCGTAATTCAAATTTGAAAATTGAACTTTCCTACTGGACACACTGTATAAGGTGATTTACTTTTTGTTTCAGACTATTATAATTCTTTATGTGTAGTTTAATAATTATTCAATCATATCTTATCTTAAATAATGTAAAAATGTAACCTTGAATAATATTATAGCTTAAACAATTGCCTGTTGACAATATGTATAATTTTATAATATATATTATTTTGGGTACATATCTATCTATTGATTTGTGTTAGATTGTTATAAACAATAATTTTATCACGTTATGATTGTTTTACAATTGCAAGCATACCATTATTATGACGCTTATGGTGTCCAATAGGTTTCTCTTGAACGTGACATCTGATCCGTTATGCATACTATCCCACGTTTTTAAATGCTTTACTTTTTACTCCGTTAAAATAATATTTTGTTTATATTTAGTATGCTATCAAACTCTTTAATAGTTAATTGGGAACAAAAATGTTATTATAAAATTATAAATTAGATTGATACAAACAGCACTTACTATGTTCAACTCTTTTTATTTTGGATCTGTTTGATAACTAGATATAATATTATTATGCATTACAGTAGAATAAATAACTTGAATATAATTCATTTGTGAGTTCATAGCAACAACATGACATCAGTCTTTTATAATTTGACACCTACTTTTATAGGAATGCAGCTTGTATCTATTTATAGACAGGTAATGCGATGCAAACTTGCAATGTGTACTTTATGCATCTTCAATGTAACAATTACATATACACGACTTACACGAGTGATTCAATATCATTTGATACGAATATGGTTCAATATTTTATTATGTATCGTTATTCAATGTTTTAAATATAAAAAAATATTATTATTAGTATATATTAAGTATTTCAAATAAAACACGTAACGTAAATTATCTACGCAATATGTAATGTTTCAAGAATACTTTATAAAAAATTGCATAAAGATGTTTAAAGGTTTGTAATTAAGTTTTGTTTTGCAGTCATAAGGAAATGAGAATGGATATGGTTTATTAGTAATTATGTGATGGCATTTGACTGAGTATTTAAGTTTATTGGTTTTGGTGAGTAAAAGAAATGTGTAAAGTAGAATGGAATATTTAGGTAGATAATTTTTTGACAGCAATTTGGATTGATCACCCAAATGCGTAGTTGAATTGTTATAAATCGAAGTATTCATTTGAATGTGTAAGCATTATAGTTGTGATATGGATAGATGTTAAATATGATATTGAAAGATAATAATTAATGTAGGTACACACTATGAAAGATACGATGAAGTGTTCTGTTCCTTCAATTTGATCATGGTGTAAATGAATTTTCTCTGTGAGAATTGTTGGTGGCCAAAGGAGCCTTAAATAATGACCTTCGTAATATAATAATGATGATATTATAAAGTCGACAAAGTGATAAATATGATGAAATATAATTATAAAGAAAGAAGATAAGAAATGAATATGATGATGAATAAATAAAGTCGACTATGAAATGATAAAAAATGTTATATTATGGTGTACCTACTAAGTTAAGATGAAATTGTATGAAAATTATGAATTAGGTATGTTGAAATGGCAAGATGTAATTATGGAATAAATATATTGGTAATACTGGATTGAATATGCAAATACTTAATTATAAGTAAATATTTTTTTTATATATAGCTTTTTAATATTGATATCTTATGTATTATTTGTTGAAAATGGAAAATTATAGGTACCAAGAATAAGGAAATTTGTTTTATATCCAATTTAAAATATTTGAATAGATACCTTTTATGTCATAGAAATATATTTTAATAAAGTAATATATTATTTGAGTACTCTTTATTTAATCATTGTATTTAATTGTCAACAGTGCATTATTATAATTATAACTTAACTTTTATTTTTGTTTTGCTTTAGCAACATTGTAGTTTAATAAAATATGTTTAACCAATTTATAACCATTGTTACCGTAAAAATAAAAACTCATATATTCTTTTTATTTTTTTATAAAGGGGGGAGGTGTAGTGTGTAGCTAGCCTAACCTCCTTATATATTGTAATATTAGTCTGTAAGTTTAAGCAATATAGCTCTATAATTCGAACCTTAAAGACGTGTTTCAATCCTTTCTTTACACATCCCTCACGTGCCATGATTGCTGTGGCAGCTAGGATTATGCCATTAACCAATGGCACGTGCTCGTCGCGAGCAATTAATGAGTAAAGAGTAATAGGTACAGCTGATGTCGCAGAATGTATTTGCGGTAAAAGAATTGCGACTGCTGCATCATCCACACTTTGATTTTTAAGTGAACATGTATTTGTCTTAATATGTGTGTTGTTTCTACATATAATATGTAGGTATTCACAAAAAAAGTTATTTAATAATAAGTATGTACGTTAATTCTAATGAACATACATAATTATTATATACCTATTTTACTGGTACAAGACAATTCTAGTACCTACCCATACAACCTGCTCAGTTTGGGACTAAATGGGGTTGGTTGAATGAGGTAGTATATTATATTATTGTATTTTTTGTAGCTGAATATTATCTTTTAGAAAAGGAATATCATCAAGGTTTTAATTGCATTTGCTTTCACTGTATGAAAGCAAAAAAGCAGTTTGTATGAAACCCAGTACATTTTTAATTCTCTTAAGAGGAATCTTAAGAACTCATTTAGCTACACCATCATCAAATCAGCTCAATTCTACTTATAATACCTACATACATAACCTATTTACATTTAATTGGTTAGTTTCATCATGATAGAATAGCTGGAAGTGTGTGAAATTGGACTTATTAGATTTTATTGCATTGATTAATACTTTATTTAATCGTACACCCGAACTGTAAATAAAAAATATTACAATAATTTTCGGCATGCACCAATGACTTTTCGGAGTTAGGTGCGTATTAAATTGTTAATTATCGCTTGTTAAACGGTGAAGGAAAACATCGTGAGGAAACCTGTATGTCTGAGAGTTCTCCATACTGTTCTCGAAATACATGTGAAGTCTACCAACCCGCACTTGGCCAGCGTGGTGGACTATGGCCTTACCCTTCTCATAAGTGAGAAGAGGCCCGTGCCCAGCAATGGGACAGTATAAAGGGCTGATGATGAACAATAATTTTTAATAGACACCTCAAAACAAGTGGTAGGTACAAGGGCGATCTTATCGCATATTGCGATTTCTGCCAGACAAGCTAGTTTGGAATAAGTAATTATAAAGAAAACTAAATAGAGGCGGTAAACCAGGTGCGATCCAAGCCTTTCGCCTTGGAGCCCGGGGTCCGCCGAACAAAAATGCCTGTTTATCTGGATAATATTGCATATGAATATAGTTGGTTAGGTATTAGGTATCTATACATTTTTGCGAAACACTTTGTCAATCTAGGTACATTATAATTGGTTAGGTTAGGTTAAACCATGGTAAAAAGCATATAAGTTTTACTCTAACTAATTATTGTAAATTCTGAACGTTGGCTAGCAATTAAACATTATAGTTATCTAACACACTCGCTATTGTTAATACAATTAAGTGTGCCTTATTTAGTAATGAAACGTTTGCAATGCAGTTGGATCGTGTACCATAGCGGTTCATTCTTGTGTTGTGAACCTAATTAATTAGAATCGAGAGCTGAGGATTGTTAGTAAAATAGAGAACAGAAATCTCACAGAGGAACTTATTACAAAGTTTTATTTATATTACGAGCCTTATTTGTGTTCCATGGTAAAGACCCAACTTCCCCCTGAAGCCATCAGTTGTGAGCGCCCACCAATACCTTTGAAAAAGAAACATTATAGCAAAACAACAAATAAATATACTGAGATATCAGGAACGCAGGGATAGCCAGGATATCGGGAGTGAGCAGTAAAACACCTTCGCACTGTTACACGTATATTCGGACTGATCTGATATACAATAAGAACGTTAGCCTTGGGGAATTGTAGTGGTATACTACACACATAATTATTCATATTATTTATTATTGAAGTACCGACGCAATACACATACATTACACCTCACCACTTAATCTACTTATTACATTGTGCCGTCTGTAGTATCTAATATTCTATACCCTTTTGGGGATAAGTATAACAACATAATATACAAAATACATTTAATTATAACATAGCAATAAACTAAAATAAGCAACAATATAAATGACATAATAAGTGTAATAACTCTTAAACACATAAATTTAGATAGTTATTCTGGTTGAAACCTTACAACTGGTTTACGAGTACGTCTGGAACGACTCGCCGGTGGTGGTGACGGAGTTTTGAGCTTTATTACCTGTTTATCACTTTCCCCATCTACTCTCCCCGTCATATCCTTGCTCAACAGCTCCGAACTATCTACTTCCCCCGTCCCGTCCGATACTGGAACGGTCTCCTCAGCCGTCGAAACATGTGTTGGATTATGTGGCAAAGTATCCGAGATAGTACTATCAGAACCCATGAAATCGGACAATCGGGATCTCCTTTTTATGTGATCTATATGCTTCCTAGTTAGCCGACCGTCTCCGTTATCTATTAAATACTCGCACGCGCCTGCCCGCGCTACGATTACGCCTTTTAGCCATTTATCGCCATTTGTACCGTTCTTAATCCACACCGCATCTTGGGGAGCTAACTCGCGTAAGACACCGCCCGAATTTCGCACCTGTCGTTCTTGTGCTGTCCGCACACTGTCAACTAATGTGCGGTCCGCACGTAATAGATCTAAGCGACTGCGCAATGAACGCCGCTGTAACAACATTGCCGGAGACTCGCCCGTTGTACTTTGAGCTGAGTTTCTATAATTTAGCAAAAACGTTTGTAAGGCTATATCTATATCTTTGTTTTCTCTATATGCTTTTTTTATAACGGATTTGCATAATTTCAAGGCATTTTCTGCGGCCCCATTTGACGATGGGTGGTACGTCGGTGAAAAACATTGGCGTATACCATTATTTTTCAAAAAATCACTAAATTCTCCGCTCGTAAACGGGGGTCCCTGATCTGATACTAATTCTAACGGTAGACCAAAATGAGCAAAGGTGTCACGGAGAACCTTTATGACCTGCCTTGCATTAGTTCTCGGCATTTCCCAAATTTCTAACCATTTTGAACTTGCATCAATCAACACCATGTACGTATTGCCATGAAAGGGTCCTAAGAAATCTATGTGTACTCTGCTCCACGGTTGGGTTGAGAAAGGCCACGGCTGCGGAGGTGCTCGTGGTGGTGCCGCGCCCTCCACCGCACACGTTTCACAGCTTTGTCATAACATTTCTACGTCACTATCTATGTTCGGCCACCACACATAACTACGAGCCAACGCTTTAGTTTTGACTATGCCCATATGGCTAATATGTAATTGTTTTAGTATTTGTCTTCGCAATGTCTGCGGTATCACTATCCAATAACCCCACATTACACACCCACCATCTACGTACAGCTCCTTACGCCTTACAAAATATGATTTAATTTGTTGATCCGGACACGTTAACGGCCAACCCGATTGTATATATAAGATAATTCTGCTCAATACGTTATCTTTCTCTGTTTGTTTCCTAACCTCACTATTAGTTACAGGTAGAAAATTTTCCACAAAATTTAAATACGTGATTTCGTTATTCACGTTTTTTTGTATAGGTACCTTGTGGTAGCCTTGATAAGCAAGAACAATTGAAAGCATCCGCACAATTTTTCTTTGATGGTACATATTCTATTTCGTAATTGTAACCTGACAATAATATTGCCCACCTTTGCAACCTAGAGGCTGCCATAACGGGTATCCCTACCTTATTACCGAAAATATGGGTCAACGGCCGATGATCTGTCCTAAGTAAAAACTTCCTTCCATACAGATATTGGTGGTATTTTCTTATACCAAAAACTATAGCTAATGCTTCTCTATCAATCTGCGAGTAAGCGCGCTCTGCCGTGTTGAGAGAACGCGACGCGTACGCTATCGGGCGCTCGCCTGCGGGGGTCACATGAGATATCACCGCACCGATGCCAGCGCTGCTCGCATCGGCCGTCAGCACTAACGGTAAATCAGGTGAATAATGTATCAACACTTCACTAGAAACTAGCAGATGTTTTACGCGCCCAAACGCTGCGTCGCACTCAGTACACCAGTCAAAATGTACATCCGCCCTAAGCAGCCTATATGTTTGTCTGTTCTTTATGAACTTGGCGTAGTACATGGTCATACCATGTTTGAAGGAGCCGGTGTATCTGTTCGGAATATGTTCGATCCCAATGCTATACGGCACTGGTATTTAGTAATAATAAAATCTAATTAATACAAATCTAATTAAAACAAATAAAATCTAATTAATCAACACAATTTTTTTTTATATCGTCACGCCTTTTATCCCCGAAGGGGTAGGCAGAGGTGTATTTCTACACCCACTTTTCGCCAGATATACTTTAGTCCCACGTAATAAGAGGCGAGCCTATTGCCGTACCGGGCACATTTCCAGACTCCGTGTTGCTACTGTGCTACTGAGAATTTCGTGACAGGAAAACCCAATAACACTGCCCGACCCAGGAATCGAACCCGGGACCTCCCAATCCCACGCGCACATTTATGCCGCGAGACCAACGAGGCAGTCGTATAGGGTTTGATGTCGAGTTTTCCGTCTCTACGCAAAGATGGTATTTGCATCGTGTTATCCCTTAGTCGCCTCTTACGACACCCACGGGAAGATAGGGGGTGGTGACACTTGTATTCTATGCCGTCAACCACACGGCCTTTGTTTATAATCATGTCTTGTTGACTACAGGTTTGTTTTGTTGACCCGCATTGGGATCGAATTAGATCGCGCTATGGTTTCGTTACACGATGAGGTATAAAAGGCCAGCTGTGTTAATGAATAAATTGTCTCGCTCTGAGGTACTGCATTTTATTGAGTATCACTGGACTGTAAGGCACCTTGTACCGATATTGTACATTGGTCCTTCGAGCCGGATAGCGTTTTTGGAAAAGCACGCAAGTTCTGGGGACAGGCGCTAGTTACAAAGTGTATCACAAGGTGGCGTTAGTGGTATGAAGAGGATCAAAGTTGCGGACATTGCTGCTGTTGGAGTATTGCTGTGAAGTGGATCATCTAGCCTGTGTGTAACTGTGAGTACAACTTTAATGTGTTTATAGTGCGAAGTTACGGGACTTAGAGAATTTCGAGTTAATGCATGGACTTAGAAAAATTGCGGTCGTACAGGGCTAGGACTTAGAATAGTTCCGATAAAAACGACGAGACGAGGAATCTATGCCCGATTTCTGAGCGACATACAAGCAACAAAAACACTTAGAAAAATTTACTCTTGGAGGAACTTAGAAAATTTACTCTTGAACGACACTCAGAAAATTTTGCTCTTAACGACACTTAGAAAATTTTGCTCTTAACGACACTTGGAAAATTTGTCTTGACGACACTTTGAAAAAATACCACTACACCACACTTGTAAATTTTGGACAAGAAAAATTTGAAACCAAATATGGAGAAGGAATTCAGGAAGTTAAAAGATATCAAAGGACAGATCGAAAAGGGCTTGATTAATTTCAAGAAGTCTCCAAAGGATCGTATCACGTATAATTACGTTGATGTACGGTCGCGGTCTAAAAATGTTTACCACTTTTCAAATTACATTCTTAGTCACGCTGGTTTCAGCAAGGTCTAAAATGCTATATCTGAGTACTTATTACTTTTCAATCATTGGTAAGGCATCGATTCAAACAAAAAGAGTATGAATATTTTTAGGTGGATGAAATAATTTGACATAATGACAGAATTGTATTTATGCTGTGGCTGCTGAGGGAGGCTATATTCGTTATTAAAACTTTTATTAACAAAAAAATATGTGTTGAATTTATTTTTGATTATTTCTGCCTATTTTTTTATAAAGCACGATTCGCCTGGTTAAGGGCACACACTATCTAAACAAAAGCTCACTTATGTGATCAGCATGCGCTTTAACGTGACTAGCATACCATCCACTATCATTATGGCTCACAGTCTGACCGCGCCCTGATTTTCGCTAGACGATATCGTCATCATCATCACCCTAGCATTTTCTTAGTTGCATCCCAAGCTTGCACTTCGGAGCCCAGGGCCTGCTATTTCTGGACTACCGAGATTTGACTGGATATCAGTTTTTACACGGAGCGACTGCCATCTAACATCATTCTAAGGTTAGACCAGTAGTCAGTAGGTATATTTGAGGGCATTGACTTCCCACTAATGACTGCCATAGATCATGACAGCCGGGACTGCTTAACGTGCTTTCTGATGCACGGGGGTGAAACACCGCCAACTTCGGGCTAATTATTAAGAATTTCTTGACAGAAATTCCTAATAAATTGTCACTAAGAAATTCTTAACAGAAAACCTTAGCAACATTTTCCGAGCCTCACCCGCGAAATGAACCCGAGACCTCATGATCAGCTGTCGTATGCACTACCGCTAGACCAACGAGGCAGTCTTACGCTAGACGATATAAATAATATTGTATTTTTTTCAAAAAGGTTTTATATTCAGGATGTCGTATTTTCGCCATCCCTTTCATTATAATCTGTCAATGTAAAAGTCATTTGATAAACTTATTAATTGCAAATACCAAAATCGTAAATAGCAAGTTTAAAATAACATTATTTGAAGACTACATATATTTTAGTTTTATTGTAAATATCACGCTTGTAATAAAATGAACGTATATTATAAATGTGGAATAATAAATCGTTATTGACACCAGTTGCTACGCAACGCATGTTATCATAGATTGGTTGCCTAGTACAATATCGTCGTCCTTGTGTAATTGATGTGTTCATGCAATTATAAGCCTTAAGGTGGTAAACACTTTCAGACCGCGACTGTACGTCTGGAATTATTAGAGGATCAATTGAAAAATTTTACCACCAAGTACGAAGGTATAGTTGGCAAATATGAGAGTGAAGCATTGTTCAATTTCTTTCAGGAAGAAGTTAATGAAAAGGTTTATGATAGTTACCTTGCATATAAGTTAGAACTCAAGAATGCTTTGTCGCCAAGGAGCAAGTATACATGGAGGGAGCATTTCAAAATGAGTAGAAAACGTATATGCATCTCTTTTCTCTTTAATTACAAAACTGCATACGTTCGAGTATAATAGCCATAGAGCTTTTATACAGCCTTGAATGACATATGCCAAGAAAAATGTTATGTCATGTCGATGTTCGTCCAGCTGGAGTGAAAGCCGTGTCGAAATAAATTACAATTTTAATTGCTACAAAATATAACAATTGCAGATATGACCACTTCTAAACATTAAAAAATGACCATAGTTTGTAATGCCGTCGGGTGTAAAAGCCAAATGGGACTATTGACCGAAAATGGTCCAAAAATATCTTACCACCGGTAAGTCATAATAAGTAAAATTGTAGATATCTGCCGTAATAATTCTACAATGGTATTTGTAAAGCTTATATTTAAAAATAAAGATAATGACCACCGTTGACACATATTTTTATTCCAATAGTCACAATGAAATAAATATAATAGAAATATTTCGATAAAAAATATGAGGATAGTGGTGTAATACAATTGTCAGTTAGAAAACCAGTTTCTGAAAGATTATAATTTGAATAATTGGTTATTAATTGTGATTTTTTTGTAGATTTCCAAAGAATGAAGGTTTGAAACTAAATTGGGTCCGAAATATGAGAAAGGGAGAATGGCAACAGTCTAATTCTTCTAGACTTTGTTCGCTTGATTTTGTGTCTGCTTGTTATCAAGAAGGATTTCAAAGAAAAGTTTTGCATTCTTATGCTGTGCCTACTATTTTTACTAACCAGATATCTAATACTGAGGTTTGTACTTCTACTTTATTATTATTAACTTATATTTTTATCAATCAATATATACCAACATTGCAACTGTTAAAATATGCTATAGTAATCATATATGCATATATGTAGGTATATCATAAACAGATTTGTGTTGTAATTTTCAGAAATGTTCGAAATAACAAAACCTTATTTTTAGAAGCGATAATAAAGCTTCAAGAGTGAACATGGCTTGCACTTCTGGAACTCAGGATGAAAATATTGTTCGTAAATGTTAACTGTTTCCGCCCATGTACATCCCATTTTGGTAATACATATAGTATCAGACCTGCCGGGCAGTTATCGCGTGCATTACTTTGTGGTATAAATAAATGATTTTGACTATTTAGACTTTTTTTTCAATTACTTTCCTAAATACTGTAAAAAGAGAGGAAATAATAAGATATGATCAATCATATCTTATTATTACCTCTCTTTTTACAGTATTTGTTTCTTTGTAGGCACCTAAGTACTATACCCTAAATAAAAGCTCGTAAAATAATATACTACTGGTATATTACTTAATCAAATGCTTATCTTGTCTCTACATACCGAATTATATACCAATACCAATAAAAGATTAATGCATGAGTACATCACTAATGACAGTCATTTCTTCTTTTGAAAAAATTGCGACATGAGTATTTCAAGAGGTAATAAATACAATACATCTGTCTCGGTTACACATATGAAATTTTAATACAAGTAAAAAGAAATAACGATTGGTTTCTTGTTTATGCTTAAAGCTATCACTCCATGTATACTTGCTCCTTGTTTGTCGCAATTAAAGGCTCATAATTCCAGCAAAGAAATTTGTGATGTTTCATCTGACAATGTAGTAAGACTACCAAAAATTGTACTACCCACATTTAGCGGGAAATATACGGAATGGTCATCATTTCGGGATTTATTTATTTCCTTAGTGCACAACAATAAAAAGTTAGATGATGTGCAACGTCTTCATTATCTTAAGACGCAATTGTCAGGTGAAGCAGAACAGGTGATAAGACATGTTCCCATAACTGATACTAATTATAAAAAATGCTGGGATATGTTGGAGCATAGATTTAATAACAAAAAGTTTATGTCCAATTGTATTTTAAAACGGTTATTTAGCCAACGTAACATTGTCGTCGAATCTTCGAATGCATTGAAAGAACTTCTTGATACTACTAGTGATTGTTTGCACGAGCTTACCAATATTGGTATTGATGTAAGTTCGTGGGATGTGATAATTATATACATCATAAGTTTGAAGTTGGACATAGAGTCTAGGAAGCAGTGGGAACTGCATGTTAGTCAATCCTCCGACGACTTGCCTTCCTTTACACAATTTCGTGAGTTTCTAGAGACCCGGTTTCGAGCCCTAGAATTTGTTGAACCCAAAGGTAAATCAAAGGTTAATAGTTCAGCTCAATCCAAAGTAATGCATGGCGTAATTAATGTTTCGTGTCCACATTGCAGCGACAATCACAAATTAGTTGCATGTAAGAAGTTTTCTAAGGAGAACGCCGTCATATTGCCCAATCGTTAGGCGTATGTTTTAACTGTTTGGGAAGTCATCACACTTCCAAAATATGTCGTGTGCTTTCTAAATGTCGAATTTGCCAGTGGAAGCATCATACGTTGTTGCACCCCAAGTACTATTAGCCACGGCTCTAATAAAGGCCGAATCACGAAATGGGTCTTCTCAAATTTTGAGAGCACTTTTAGACCAAGGATCACAAGCATCCTTTATAACCGAGTCAGCCGCGTAGTTACTTCGTTTGAAGAAAGTTCCTTCCAGAACTTCTATTGCCGGGATAAGAGGAGCCCATGGTGATATTGTCTCTAGACATGTAGTTAATATTCAAATTCGATCGTTGCTTGACCCTTCTTTCACCCTAGAAGTAACAGCGCATGTTTTAAGTACACTGACCTTAGTTATGCCAGATACCAAGTTTGAAATTCAGAATTGGCCAGAACTTCACAATATAGGTTTAGCCGACCCCAAATTCAATTTACCTAGCAAAATAGACATTTTGTTAGGAGCAGAAACATACTGTCGTGTATTAAAGGTAGGATTAATAAAGAGCCCCATGGGTTCTTCGGTCACACAAGGCACGCATTTAGGCTGGATTGTGTCGGGTCACGTCAGCAAAGCCGAAACTTCTCTCAATTCACATAACGCGATTATCGCAATGCACACTCAAATTGAGGAGAACGAAATGTTAAAGCGATTGTGGGAGCTTGATGGTGAACCTGCTTTGACTGATAGGCTATTCACACCGGAAGAACAAGCTTGTGAGCAGTTTTATACGACCACGACCCAAAGAGATGAGAGCGGACGATATGTTGTCAGACTACCTTTCCGTTCGAAAGATCCGCCTTGTATATATGGTAATTCTAAAAACATTGCCATTAAAAGGTTACTAGGATTAGAAAGGAGGTTGGCTAGGGACAGTAAATTAAAACAACAATATTGTGACGTCATAAATGAGTATTTATTGCTTGGACATATGGAGAAAGTTACTGATGAGGCAGAGATAAATAAGGGTGATGCAGTTTATTTGCCACACAACGCGGTGGTGAAACAAGATAAACTGACCACCAAAGTAAGAGTGGTGTATGACGCGTCATGCAAGGGAACCAACGGAGTTTCCTTGAATGACACCTTAATGGTAGGACCCACTCTCCAGGCAGATTTGCGACACATCGTCATGAGATGGCGACAACACCCAATCTGTCTTGCGGCAGACATAGTAAAAATGTATCGTCAAATCAAAGTTGCGCGGCAAAATACAGACTTCCAAAGGATTGTCTGGAGAGAGGATCCTAGCAAGGAAATTGAGTGTTTCCATCTTCTGACTGTCACCTTTGGAACGTCATGTGCCCCTTACTTGGCAGTCAAATCATTGCACCAGATCGCTTGCGATGAAGGCATAAATTATCCATTGGCTGCTGACAGGGTGAAGACAGATTATTATATGGATGACCTGATGACTGGCTGCCAGACTGAAAAAGAAGTAACAAAGATTTATAATGAAATGAATAGTTTATTAGAGAAAGGAGGATTCAGGCTACAAAAGTAGACCAGTAACAGAATGCACTTGTTGGAGCCATTCAAAAAAGATTCAGGTAAAGATGTGGCTATAAAAATGGATAAGGTAACAAAGATTTTAGGACTTACCTGGAACCGGAGCACTGATAAGTTCGATTACTCAGTGAAAATGTCACCTCCTGTAGCATCTGAAACAAAAAGAACAGTTATATCTGAAATATCAAAGCTCTATGATCCGTTGGGATGGATAGCACCGTGCATTATTACCGCAAAGGTTTTCATACAAAAGTTATGGATTTCTGATATTGGTTGGGATGATGAGTTGCCACCTGAACTTCTTCAAGAATGGAGAAATTACAGAGCTGAATTAGAGAAACTAGTGGATTTCCACATTCCTAGATGGATAGGAGAGGGTGAGGACAATGTTGCGATAGAGCTGCACGGTTTCAGCGATGCGTCAAACAAAGCGTATTCAGCCGTAGTTTACTGTCGAATCATCAACTCTAATGGCGAAATTCACTCACACCTTTTAACTGCTAAAACAAAGATAGCCCCGATAAAGCAATTATCTATCCCCCGTCTTGAGCTGTGTGGCGCTGTTTTAGTAGCAAGGCTATTAACAGAAGTAGCTGAAGTAATGAAAATTCGTAAGGAAAATATTCACGCTTGGACTGATTCATCAGTGGTTTTGGCATGGCTAAACGATCATCCAAGTAATTGGAAAACTTTCGTCGCCAATAGAACTTCGGAGATTCTCAGTTTATTGGACAATATACAATGGGCTCATGTCCAGTCAAAGGATAACCCTGCGGATATCGCATCTCGTGGAATGTCTTCAGCTCTTCTGCTTAATAGCGATCTTTGGAAACTAGGACCCAGTTGGTTGAGGAGCGACCCAATACAGTATACAAGACCTAACGCAATAGGTACCAGCGAAGAGATGAAAACTATAAAAGTACATAAAGTTACCCTAGTCTCAGATTTTGATACTAACTGGGGTTCGAGATTTTCATCATTAAGAAAGCTAGTTAGAATATTTGCATATTGTAAACGGTTTTTGTATTCAACAAAACGCCACAAAGCCAATATTAAAATAACATCTTACTTGTCAGTTGCCGAGATTCGCGATGCTCTCGATCAATGTATCAGACTTAGCCAACAACAATGGTTCCATGCAGAATTTGTAGCCCTGAAAAATAATGCGCCAATAGATAAGAAAAGTGTATTATATAAATTAAATATTTTTATAGATGATAGTGAAATAATGCGTGTTGGGAGTAGACTCCGTCACTCTCTACTACCTCATGACACAAAACACCCAGTTGTTATTCCTCATGAGTCAAGTTTAGCCAAATTAATTGTGGCTGACGCGCATGAAGGACCTTTCATGGAGGACAACAACTGATGCTTAACTTTATACGGACTAGGTATTGGATCAATCGAGTGAAAAATATGGTGCGATCACATATTCGTAGATGTGTTCCCTGTATACGGCATGCTGCCACCACTAAACATCAGCTGATGGGTGAGCTTCCACTTTGTTGAGTAACACCGAGCAAACCATTTCTAAACTCGGGTGTGGATTATGCAGGCCCAATCAACATGAGAGTCTCTAGAGATCGCGGGCAGCGTTCGTATAAGGGATACATCTGCTTATTCGTCTGTATGGCAACACGCACTGTGCACATTGAAGCGGTCTCAGATTGCACGACTGAGGGTTTCTTGGCTGCAATTAAACGGTTTGTCGCCAGACGTGGTCATTGCCGCCATATCTGGAGCGACAATGGTACCAATTTTGTCGGTGCTGCCAAGGAACTCCAGATAATTTTCGCACAAGAAAGCTCAATGTTTGAAGACATTGCAGCGGCTCTTGCAAATTCGCAAACGGAGTGGCACTTTATCCCTCCCCACGCTTCCAACTTTGGCGGACTGTGGGAAGCAGGGATAAAAAGTGTTAAACATCATTTGAAGCGTATACTAGGTAACTCTACGCTCACGTTTGAAGAGATGTCAACCGTGCTCTCACAAATAGAGGCGTGCCTAAATTCTAGGCCCTTGTCTCAAGGCAGTAGCGATCCCGAAGATCCAACACCCTTGACCCCTGGTCACTTTTTGGTAGGTCATCCATTGGTCGTACCACCGGACTATAATTATGAAGATGCTACAATAAGGACGTTAAGGCGTTGGCAGTTGGTACAACGTATGGTGCAACATTTTTGGCGTAAATGGAAACAGGAATATTTAACCCATTTCTTTCAAAGACAGAACTGGACTTCGCAGATTCCTGATTTTAAGATAGGAGATATAGTTCTAATAAAAGAAGACAACTTACCTCCAGCTAAGTGGTTGTACGGTAGGATACTGCAGCTGCATCCGGGAAAGGATAATTTGACGCGGGTTGTCACTGTTCGTTGTAAGGATACTACGATTAAATGTCCAACTTCAAAGTTATGTTTGCTACCTGTTACTGAATAGGTTATGTCATGTGTTCTAGACTTGGTTAAGAATTTTCATGTGTTTTTTTGTGTTTATCTGGCACAACTGTATAGTTTTTAAATTGTGATAAACTAAGGTTAGTTCATTTTCATCACAGCTATTATGGTTGTATAAAGTTTGTTAGATTTAGTTTTTTTTACTTTATACAACAGCTTGTATTGCAGCCTGTAATTCGTGTAATGTATTTGTCATTCCGCTATACCACCAAGCAAATGTTTTAAGTATACCGACCACTATTTAAAGTTTTGCCATAATGTGTATGCAGTCCACTGTTCTTGTTTTCTATAATTGCTGAGTTACGTCATGGTGGGCGGTACTAAAGGGAATAATCCCTTTGGTGGGCGGAATGTTCGGAATATGTTCGATCCCAACGCTATACGGCACTGGTATTTAATAATAATAAAATCTAATTAATACAAATCTAATTAAAAAAAAAAATTGAATTAATCGACACAAATTATCTTGTGTTTATGATCATGTCTTGTTGACTACAGGTTTGTTTTGTTGACCCGTCGCTCGATAGATGGCATTGGGATCGAATTAGATCGCGCTATGGTTTCGTTACACGATGAGGTATAAAAAGCCAGCTGTGTTAATGAATAAATTGTCTCGCTCTGAGGTACTGCATTTTATTGAGTATCACTGGACTGTAAGGCACCTTGTACCGATATTGTACAGTATCAATTATATCTTTTACCGTATTGGGACATGTTTGTATGCCATCTTTACTTATTACGTAACCCAGATATGTTATTTTCTTGGCAAAGATACACAATTCTCCTTTTTTACCCTTAAGCCATAAGACTGTAGACGATCAAAAACCTGGTACAAATTCTTAATGTGATCCCTGGTTGTTGATCCTGTGACAACAATATCGTCCATGAATACTTCTACATTAGGCAAATCCGCAAACAACTGTTCTAGACGTCTCTGAAAAATGCCGGGGCTAGATGATAAACCATATACCAATCTATTAAACATGAACATGCCCTTGTGTGTGTTAATTACTGTATATTTCTTCGACTCATCTAATTCGAATTGTGCGTAAGCCTGTGATAAGTCTATTTTACTGAAACGTTCGCCTCCATGAAGCCTAGCTAATAGATCTTCTACCCGCGGTAAAGGATAACGGTCGACTTCTCAGACCTTATTCAAGGTTATCTTGTAATCTGCACAGATTCTAATAGTACCATCTTTTTTTACCATGGGCACGATAGGCGTAGCCCAATCCGAGCGTTCCACCGGCGTGAGGATACCGTCCCGCACGAGCTGCTCCAGTGCGCTCTCCACCGGCTCGCGCAGCGCGTACGCCAGAGGGCGCGCGCGCATGAACACGGGCCGCGCCTTGGGCTTCACGTGTATGCTCACCGCCCCACCGGTGAATCGTCCCAGACCGTCTACGAACACCTTACAGTAAGTATCTGGAACTGAAATCACCCATATTAAATTCCTCGTCACTCATTACCTTGTTAACTGGTGCTTTGCCATTGACATCCGAATATAACTGTATTTTTAATTCGGCCATCCATTGTCGACCCACTAATAAAGTTTTACCATTCTGAATGATATATAAATCTAATACTTTACAGATGCTTTTAAATCTAATCTCTGGTCTAATTACTCCCACTGGATTTACGGTTTCTCCTGTATAATACCTTAAAATTATGTTACATGATTCTATCGGTAAATCATTAAACAAACCTTTGTATGTTTTGTTATCAATACAAGATACGGCGCTCCCCGTATCACACTCCATACAGATATCGTTACCGTGTATTTTTAATTTTACGTAAATTGGCGGGCATTCCGCTATTGATAAATTATTTATTTCGACAGTGATTACCTCGTCACTTCCTTCACTCTCCGATGTGCTGGACTCTGGTCGAAGCGCCGCTAAATGATGTTGACCCACTATCAATGGGCACACCCGACGTAGATGACCTTTCTTATTGCATACGCGGCATACGTATTGCGAAAACTTGCACCCTGCCGTGTCGTGGGTCCACCCACAGACATTGCACTGCTGGTCCCGCCGAGCCCGCTCAGCCGGCACCTGTGAGTCCGCCGACGTATGACGCGTGCTGTGACCGCCGACGCGCCGATGGCCGCTCGGTATCGCGCGCGCTGCCAACGTTCGTCTCTCGCCTCGCGCGGCCGCCGCCGCCGGCGCCGCTCCGCGAGTACCCGCGCCGCGATGATTCATCGTCGCCATAGCTAGACATTCGCTCGATGCGTTTGTCTTATCCGTCGACTTAAAACTATTTGCACTCTCAACAACGGCCGCATTTTTCTCGGCCGCTTCCATACTCGTAGCCATACTATAAGCCTTGGAATAATCTAATGTGTCCTCCGCGAATAAACGTTGTCGTATAACTTCGCTACTGATTCCACAGACAAATTGATCACGGATACTTTCTACTAGCTATGTACCAAAATCACAAGACTTCGACATTTTCTTTAAAACCGCCATGTACTGTGCTACACCTTCGCCCTCGTTTTGTTTCCGTTGACGAAATTTATAGCGTTCGGCTAAGATACTCGGTGTCGGTTGCAAATGTTTTTCCATGATGGCCGTTAAAAATTCAAAAGTCTTCGTGTTGGGTTTATCTGGTGTACACAAATTTACCAGTAACTCGTAGCTCTCCGCTCCCATGACTGTTATCAACGTTGGCACAAACAGCTTTTTCTTGATCTCGTTAACCACGAAGTAATTCTCGAGACGTCCAACATACAACTTCCAATCATCTGACTGCACTTTGAACTCTCCAATTTTACCGATCGCCATATTATTGATACTTATGACTACTATATATATATACTGCACACGTATGTGTATGTCCTTGTAATTCTCGTCGCCACTGAGATATCAGGAACGCAGGGATGGCCAGGATATCGGGAGTGAGCAGTAAAACACCTTCGCACTGTTACACGTATATTCGGACTGATCTGATATACAATAAGAACGTTAGCCTTGGGGAATTGTAGTATACCCACATAATTATTCAGATTATTTATTATTGAAGTACCGACGCAATACACATTAATACATTACATATACATAGTTAGAAGTTACATCAAGTATGTACGATGGCCAACGACAATTTAAGCAGCGAAAGCCTAGTGGAGCTATCAATAGACTGCCATACAGTGGGTATCAAATCCACGGCACGCACCACTGACTTTTCGAAGTTACGTGCGTATTAAATTGTTAATTATCGCCTGTCTCATTGCCTGGGTGGCCTTGGGGCGGTCTGAAAACTCATGCACCAGAATTTGAAAACACTTACACAAAGAACAAAAAAATTTTACCCACATTTATACCATACAAATATAACTGCCTAAAACACTGAATAGCACAGCAAGCTCAACATAATATCCTTTCGAATTTAAAAGCAATGCGTCACCAATCAAACATTTATCCAAACTAGTTCAAAATACAGTTTCTAGTTCTGAAAAGGAAACGATTGCCATTTTTCTCCCTAAAGTCATGCTTAAACCAATACATTTACGCAGGGTGAGAGTTTCAAATCAATAATATAGGATTGTGTAGGTCATTATTCAGCCCTTTACATAAATAGGTAACAGAAATGTAACTAAATCTGTCTATGTTGTGTAAAAACGAGCGATTTCAGTCGCAATAGCTACGGTCGTAGTGTTTAAATAAAATTATTGTCAGTTCTCGTTAAGGTGCAATTATGTTGAAGTTTTAGTAATTTAGGGTCTCATTAACTTTTAAATAAAGGCTTTTTTAGTACTGTTTGTGAAAATAACATTACAATTCTTCATATAAGTATACCTTCTTTTTAGAATCAGTCTGTAAATAAATAATTAGTCATAATATATAGCATATAATTTTCATCTCGGAATAGTAACTGATATTAAAATATGTTTTTAACTACTTTTAAAACAAGTATAATCATTCAATCCGTTTACGGTTTATAATCACGACGATTTGAAGATGATTTATAGTTTCGTATTATTTTCTTCGCTTAATTCACGACAACAAGTATTGTAAAGTAATATAAAATCAAATGAAACGTTTAAACAAAAGCGTCTGATCCAATATTTTATCAAACTATCGACTTAATCGACATCCATTAGAAATAAAGTGATACGAGGGCTTTTTAAAACAGGGATTAAATATAAACACCTGAAATTCCAATAAAGCTTGAACTAAGCCTTAGTTCAAACTTTATTGGAATTTCAGCCCATCTTGTAATAAAAATCGTTCAATTTGACTTATAAACGATTTTAAACTTTCGAGATTAGTATACATTATACAAGGTTATAAAGCGGGTCTTACTCGCGATAAATCTTATTCCTTAAATATAAGATTTATCGCGAGTAAGACCAGCTTTATAACCTTGTATAATTTGACTTATTTTGTGCCAATGAATTTTCGAGACAGATGTTAAAAATAGTCACCGTATAATTACTTTAACATAGATAAGGCTAGGGCTAGGATACGAACTATATTAAATCCATGTTTTAATAATAAGGACGACAATATTCGTTTTAGTTTTTGGGTAACCAACCGGTAGCCATTGCAAATCGTAGACTTTTCAAGCACCCGATCTTTCTGTAAATGATCTAGAAGTTGAAGCTTCCTTGTAGCAGTCTCCCTCAAGTACCCTCTGTATTTCATTTCATTTATCGTAAAAAAGTGAGTGTCATTTTGTTTTATTTTCACGCAATCTAACAGATGGAGTCAAAGGCGGGTACGGAGTGTTTTATAGTAACATACTCGTATGTAACTGTTTAGGCTTACAAAATCTCACGATTTTTGATAGAGGCTTTACAATTTTCATACCACTGCCTTTAGGAATGGTTACTTTACCCTTTGTTTGGGATTATTTTTTATTTTGAATTTTATAGTGCTAACGATAACATCTACGGAATCTTTTCCATTACACTACCCTTATATTTTTACCTTCTAACGCGTTTCGTCTCAATATTTTCTTTCTCAGTCACATTTTTACTTCATTATTCTTACCCGCTCGTTCTCGCAGCGATGCAAAAGGATGAACATTGTACAATAGCAATAATTGCACAATTCTCGCTAAATCCAGATACATGATAACCGCACACCGTATAAAATAAGATCCCTATTGTAATCCAAGCTACATTAGCAAGCTTGTCACAACTATTTGTCCTTATACGCGAATTATAATTGACTCTTTTGTTCGGCAAACAAAAAGACTAGCCATTATGCGGATCGCCCAACAAGAGTTCAAATTGGCCGGCCTCTAATTAAGTAAACCGGCAAAAATGTTCTTTGTTCAACTCAAATTGGACTTAGCGACTATTTCAGAGGTTTTGTCGAATGAAAAATTGTATTACTTCCGGGAATTTTAATATGTAGAAAGCTTTCCTTGAATTGTTTGAAATAGAATTGTATTTGGTTTGTTGGTTAAAAGGTTAACATATGTTTAAATATGATTTTATATCCGATAAGAGGTAGGCAGTTGTACCGCCTTGCATACTTTCTGGTCATGACATTATGGAATTCAGGCTTGAATCGGCTTTATAATTCACTGGAACAAACACGGTATTTATAAACAATAGAGATTTTCTTTTAAACGTGTCGCCTTAGGATTTCCATAGTGGCTTATTTTTTTAGCAATTTGGATACTATATTTTTCCCTTATACAATTTCATCTTGTCCATTGCAATGACTGATTATCTACAAGAAAACTTGGATGCAAATTCAGGCACGGCACCATTTTGGATTCGATTTTGGGCATGACATGTGAGGCCCATCGTAATAACGAAGCTTATGCAATAACAAAAATGTATCCAAAATCGATCAAACCATTTAGGGGGTGAAATACGAACAGACGCGTTAATTTAAAACGACTTTGCCCGTTTAGATGTTATCAAAAAATTTTATTATCGAGTTACTAAGCATATCGACATCTTCTTTTAAATGAAATATGTGTAAAGCGTATCGCGACATCATAAATTACTGTAAGTGACGTCTCAATTAAGCTTGATGTTTTAAAGAAGTTTACAGACTCAATTTACAAATCGACTTACATGATGGCCTCGCTCTTAGCGTGACCTAGCTTGCTAGTCGTAATAGGTAGGTAAAGTTAAACAATACTGTCACAGGTTCGATGGGAGACTGCGTAAGACATTTACATCAGCGCGCTACCGCGCTGCGGAGAGCATGTAAAGACGTCAGTCTCGGTTCTTGTCTTAAAGACGTCAGTCCCGGTTCTTTTATCTCAAGACTCGAATTAGGTCTTGTCGTACTACATAATTCCAGTATAACTAAATAGTACTAATGTGACAAAGCACTAAGCTCAGAGAAAGGCCTCGCCATTTTTACTTTACATATTATGACATAGGCCTCCCCAAGGCTGTCTACATAGACCGATCTTAAAAGTAGATACAAACTAGAATACTTTTTAACTTTATATCTACTTTTAAGAAAACAATTTGTACACATACTTATATTTTTGTAACGGATATATCTCACGTAATTATATGAAAATAAAGTTAAAATGCCTTACATGTACCCCGAAATTCCCCCATGTCATCATCATCGTAGTTCGGTTTAATAACTAGACCTCAAATAAAAACGATAAAAACATTTTGTAATTTAGTGTGTAATGCCTCTTATTCTCAACATCTTTAGAAACAATCTAATGAAGAAGTATTCATATTCCTTTTTAATCAACTCGGCTGATTCATCGCCTGATTTAATCTATTCTACTTGTGTGGTCGATTGGGAATAATTATAATATTGTTCGAAATAGTTTATTTTTAACTACTAGATTCCTTAGAAAGGCTTTTTATTGGAATGGTGCGTGCGCGTTAATTATGAACAAATTATTATATTGCTTCGACAATACGACGTTAGTGATTGAGTAGGTCAATGATACTTTGTTAAGAACCTGGTTTGATGACAGTTAATTAACAATGATGATATATGCAGCTTTATTATTAAACAGACACTTGACATATCACGTTCGTTCAGACATTGCATTACATTTGCAAGTGTAATGCAATGTCTGAACGAACAGAGAGGGACGGAACTACTGTTTAAGCTGCCTTACTTCTTGTTTCAATTTGTAGTTTACGAGTTGAGTTATAGTATTAAGATGTAATACCAAGATATCTTCAAAGTGCTAATGAACCTAGCCACTAATGAAAGTAATTTAATTGGTGTTGGTTGACAATTGTGACTTATAAGTAGATACGTCATACACCAACTATTTCACTAATAAACGGCGCAGAGTAGATATATTATATTTTCTTTTTATGTGATCCAAGGCAAATGAGCAACCGGATCGCCTGAAGTAAGTGATTACCGCCACCCATGGACATCTGCAACGCCAGAGTAGACACAGCCGGGATAGTTAAAGGAATAGGAGGAGGAGCGTGATTGGGGAAGGAACAAGGCTTGTGCTCTGCAGCACTGTAAGTTAGATATTTTTGCATTTGCTTTAACAGCACGAATTTTTTAGCAGTTCCCTCACCTTTTAACACCACGCTGAGTGTCGTGCGTTCTGTAAAAATATAATCAGTAAAAGTAGACTGGCGATTTAATAAAAAGTCGAACATACGAAATTGCTTACTTAAAACTACCTGGCAAATATGAACGTTTCATAGCAGAGCGAAATCTCTAACAAGATCAAAGAAAACGTTAAAGAGAACTGTCAGCCAAATAAATTAGTATTTTGCTCTTTGCACACGGTCTTGCAATTACAGTAAGTGTTTGTGTCCAAGTCCAAGAATTACAACTAACTGTAAAGGTGCAACTGCACGTGTGTACCTAATATTAATCCGTTACTGGTTAATACCAGTAGCGGATTAATATTGCATACATATTATCTTCTGTAAAATCGGCAGCGATAGTCTAGCGGGTATACTAACAGACACACGGCTCGAGAACTGAATTTTTGAATTTATGTTCTTAATAAATTGATGATTGAATGTATTATTAAATTATTAATTATAGTTTGCCCCGTTTCTCGAGACTTATATCTTGAAAGTAACGAGCTTTCCTAGAAAAGCAAACCTGCATTCATCGGCTCATAAATCCATTTTCAAACTTACAATTCATATTTTATTGGTTATAAGCATTATAAAGGAAACACACGGTCCAAATTTCATGATTCTAGTTTCAGTGGTTTAGGCTCTACAAATCATTGCATAGCCTAAAATACTAGAACTAGGAATTACTTTCACTGACAGTCAGGATACGTATTTTACATAATTAAAGGCTCGAATATGTAATTTTTAAGATATTAGTATTACCTCATCATCATCGCCCTAGCGTTACCCCGGTTGCCAGGGGCCAGCTAGCTAGTCAAACGAGATAAGGTTGAATTATATTAGTTTTCCACAGGGCGACTGCCTGTCTGACCTCCGTATCAGTTTACTCAGAGGTATATAGCCAGGACCAGCGACTTGACGTGTTCTTCGAGGCACGTGGTAAACGATGTTTAACGATTCAATACGCACATAACTCCGAAAACTCAGTACTAATGTGTGCCGAGTACTCAAAGCCGACATTCTCTGCATAGCACTTTGTGGTATCTCCACTAAGCAATCGCTGTCTTAATTATGCCACCGATATTAGTATGATAAATACCAGTTTATGTTAGCATAATTTTTTTGAAGACTTTACGGACGTTCAGTAAACAGACACAAAGTACGTTCAGAATGAAAACAACAATATAATGTGGATTACACAATGTGTTGTCTCGTGTGATCCAACCCACAGCCCTCGGCGTAGTACTAAATGGAAAAGAGACTGATTGAACCACTACGCCATTCATGGAATCAAATAAGATCAGAAAATGAACGAATGAATGAAAATGTTGTCTTTGTAAACCAATTGCAAACCATTCAGAATTACGAAGCTTCATACCCTTTTACTAAACATACTCTTAATAAGGTAGTACCTAAAATTCTTTGTAGTTTAGCACAGAACCTTAAAAACCATTACATTAAACGCCCAGAACCCAAAAAAGAAAGTTTCTAATAAAAGCGTTGAATCGTTACCCAACCGTATGAACGTTCAATAAACGAACTTAATACACATTTAGAGAAAGAATTCTATGTAAAGAGAACATAATAACCGCTAGAATAAACCGCTAGAATAAACACTGTTTGAACGATACCATTCACATAGAAATTGTATAAGTTTCTGAGTAACCGTTGGGTACTTTTATATGCACAGAGCAAAAAAGTGATCTGAGAATGTGATAGTTATCGGTTATACCTACATTTGAAACTTGCTTATTATTGGAATGTATCTATTTAATTATTTATGTTGCTTTCGTAAAAGGTACATATTTTATAGCGGTAGAGCGCGAAGACGCAAACATGTTATGGACGCCGATGGAACAACAAAAGTTTGAAGATCCTGAATTTTAGCGGGATTACTATAATGGGTTCACTGGTGCTGTATAGGTTGTTACACTACAGACAGCCCCCGTATTTCTTAATTCTTAAAATTGCCGCAACTGATGATAGAAAATGATTAAAGCCAAAATTATTTACTCAACTGAGTCACAATATGACGCTCCTGAACATCAGTTTTATAAGGTTAATAGAAGATGCCCGCAGCTACGCCTACGCATTTATATTAATTTCACCGTTTCTGCCCAATCCCGTGGGAATTTCGGGAAATCCCTTCTTAGTGCACCCCTACGGTCCCCAAAGAACATACATGCCAAATTTCAGCTTCTTGTGCCTCACAGATTTGACTGTAGCTTGCCTGTCAATCAGTCAGTAACGCAAGAATTTTATCAATACAGATGACTCAATGATTTAACATTCAATGCCACGTTCGCAACACAAAAACTGTTGAAATTCGTTAGCCTTTTATAATAAGTATTTGGGGATACTTATGCTAAGATAGACCGTAACCATCATTAGTAAATTAGTAAAACGATAGAGCATTCTGTCGCAACCGCTTACACATCTACTTGGGCGCTATTTTAAAGGCTGCCCAAAATTACTCGATTTTAAGTCTGGAATCGACTTCATTAAGCCTTTTGATGGCTTCCATGTTACGGCTCGGATATAAAATACTCATTCGTGGCTCTTTATCTTATGGTGTGTTTATATATAGGTTTTTGTACTGCTTCTTTGTTTAGTCAAATACTTATATTTTGTGACATAAATTGGTACATATATTGTGTATATTTCTCTTTCAACAGCATCACACTACAATAATGGATCTATCACACGTTTTGTCCCTTCCTGTACTAAAAACAAACCCAAAGTCTCCTTAAATTATAGTCCCACACACACACACTCATCTACTAAGGTATATGGTGCTGACACACCTGAGTATTCACTTGTCACAGAACAGCGAGCATTTGCCGCTTTTCGTTTTGTCCAACTGAACAACGAACGGAGCTGAACATTACTACGAAAATTTTCACGATCTTTCTAGCGAACGCTCTAATCAGCAAAACGTCATGGCGTCATAGTAAATTTACTGTCAATTCGCTAGAATGCTCGCCAGAACAATCGTAAGTATGCTCGCTAAAACACATCCGTTTATTTCTGCGTTTTGTAACATTCGCAAGAATGCTCATTACAGGCTAAAGCTATATCAGCACCATTACAAACAAACACACATACATATACTAATATATACGTATACGTACACATACATATACGCCGCGTTGAGTTATCTGCCGCGCCCAAATTAAGCCTGCGCCCGAAAAACGCATTTAACATCTCAGCAAATATAGCGCCATATAGGAGATGCTAAGTGAAAATTGTATGTTAGCATATGGGTACAATTTGCCAGCGTTCGCATTTTTAAACGGGAGATTTAGGAGACAAATTTAGACTGATCACTATGTTCATAATGCAAGACTTTGTAAACTTTTGGGTTTGCTTATTATTATTATTATTACAAACATTTTTGTAATTGGCGTCAAAAATGTTAAGGTTACTTTCTAAAAAGGTGGTAAAAAGAAAGGTGAAATAGGATATACCTATTTGTTTCAACGTTTCGGCAAAGGTTTTACCGACCTGGTCATGGGATCAACGACTGCAGAAATGACGGGACCAATAAGTAAATTGCGTAATATTAGTATGGTGACGGTTTATGGTGACGTACAAAGTGTCACCACCCACGACAAATGAGAAAAATACACTAAGCCAATAGTATCAAGCAAGAGATTGAAAACTTCACATCACACCCTTTACCAACCTTAAGCTCTACTTCTGTTGACTCACCTTGTAAATTAGGAGAGGCCTATGTCCGGCAGTGGATTCCGAAAGACTGTCAATTGAATGTGAATGCCAATAGAACATAGCTACTACATCATAATATGCAGTTTTCAGAACAGACAAACAAACAAACCAATTTTTTAAACAAATGTTCAGATACACCGACGCGCTTTATGAGAGTTTCTTTATATGAATGTATTCGTGAATAAACTGAAATGTTGAATAATTCAGTGTTGCCACAAAGGACGACTTGGCATATTTGACATTTAATTTTAAGATTCTTCCTCCCTTTTTCATAATACCTCTAAAGTTTATTACGTTAAGTGTGGTCTGAATTTGCGTGAGTTTAAAAATAAAAAGGATTACACATGTAGCTACATGATGGAAAATATGTAAGGTGAAGGGCTGGTTGGTTGAATAGTACCTACTACCTATAGTATGTAGGATTACCTATATAAAAAAAAAAAGTATACGCGGTGTAAAAGACCCTTAACGAAAACTTCAAACTGTTTTACCATATTGTAATAATCATTACAAACATTTTTTACTTCGGCACCATACCTGGGACATTACTGGTTCAGGAGATATGGAAGCTTAATGTCACCATACAATTTTTACCAATTCTAATAATTTGGTACCACGACGATGCATTTACCCCTCCAATTTGTTCTATAGATGCCCTATGCACCGTATTTCGAGTATTAAAAAATGTGTCAACTTAAAAAAATCTTTTCCCAGTTATTATTTTTGCTTAGCATTGCTTGGCATGATGTCCAAAACGAATAGACATCGGCTTTGTACTGACTGTATTTTGTAGTTATGGTTGTCATCAGCCATGGTATTCGTCATTGAGAGTTCAATGCATAATAACCTAAGCACTAGTTGTACCTTTAAAATAATGTCATCCTTCTGGTGTATAGGTACGTTCAGATGACAGGTATACGACATTGCGTCCGTAGAATAGCTTCTACGGACGCAGTCTCAGCCACACCATAAAATTCATTCAATACGAGATAAACATCTCGTTCAAACGTTTAGATACAAGGCAATTAGAAACTGACTCATACATACTCCAGTCCTACCGGTATTAGGAAGTTACCAATAATCCTACATTACTTTCAACTTTAACGACTTAAGATCAAATGGGCTCCATATTGCTCAAACGTTTGGAAACATCAAATATCCTTCCTTATATCTCTGAAATGCACTTAAATACACTATAAAACCTTATAATCCTATGATACACGATATTAAATTCGTACTCAGATCGTCCTTAACTCGTCGAAAACCGCTCATTAGATAAAAAAAACCATCAATCGAAGACCCCTATCTCACTACCAAATTTATCGCAGCTAAACCAAGACTAGAGTTCTTTATAAACTGGTGTTTCCGAAACAATAACCATTTTAATTTGAGCTGCGGCTTTTGTGTTTCTTCTAAAGAAGTTGCTTCTGCGTAAAGGTTCAATGAATAATGGCTTGAAATAAAACGATAACCGTGATCGAACATTTAATTTATATCCGTTGTAAGACAGGAATAACATTGCTTTGTTATTGACAAAAGATACGAGTTTCGGTAGCCTTTGTTTTATTAGATGAGACAGAGCAGAAAAGTCAGAGAGCGCATCACTGGTAATTTCAGTAGGACAACTTATCTCCATATATTTTTTTTATACTGTGGCATTTGAAGGGATGAAAAGTGGGCTATAATTCAAAAAAAATGTTACGGTATTAATAAGTATTGCTGACGTTGTCGACGTCAAAAACATGGAAAATGTTTTGAATTTTAAGCAGTTTGCTGAATAAATGTGTTTGCTGTAGTCAGGTTTATAAAAATATGGGATTATTTTAGTACAGACATTGATGATACAATGGCGAGCTTACTTATGAAAAAAAGGACTAAGCATAAAATTACATTTCATCCTAGAATAAGATATAAAATAATTATTTTGGTTAGATTTTTAAAGAATTGTAATATATGTTTATTACCCATGTCAATCTACAACGTATTGCAGACTGCTGCTGTCAGTAAGTACTGAAATAGGGTAGTAACATTTTGTATTCTTAATCCATTATACAAAGGTCATACAGGTCTCCTTTTATAAAATCGTAAATCGTTTATTGATGTAATAAAAAAATATTCAGTAATAAATTTTTTTATAAAGTCTGCTTCCGCACTAGGAATAAATTCTGTGTCACGGGGGACTTTACAGACAAAGGTATAACTAACGGACACAACGAAAAACTAACAAAATACTTTTAAAAAAATCGGCAGCCAAAATAAATCCTAATTAATTTTAATTGTTTTGCAGTAATTAGCGGTAAGGGTTCATCAATTATCGCTTAATTGAGGTGGTGGTTACACCACAATATTGTAATATACTAATTAGTTATATTAATATTATATCCCGTTTGTTTATCTCCTCTTTATATATATATAAGAGTGAGATGGAATTATTTAGAATGTATAATTGGGTAGTAATTATATAATAATATCAGTTAACAAAGACTCTTGTAATTCTAGATTTAATGAGCACGCGCTGCTTTATTTAGGGCTACTGCTCCGCACCCGTGGCGGATAGCGTGATGTTATATAGCCTATAGTTTTCCTCGATAAATGAGCTATCCAACTTAAAAAAAAAATCCAAATTGGACTAGTAGTTCTTGAACTTAGCGCGTTCAACCAAACATACAAATTCTTTTTCTTTATTATACAGGGTGTAAAAATACCCTTAATGAAAACTAAAACTCCGTATTGTACCAATCATTACGAACATTTTTTTACTTTGGCACCATACTTGGGAAATTACTGATTCAGGAGATATTGAGGCTCAAAGTTACTATACGATTTTTGTAATTAGGTAGAAAATCAATGCATTTACCCGGCCAACCTGTTCTATAGATGTCCTATGCACCCATGGAAAAGTAGGTATTTCGAAAATTGCACGCGCGCACTTTTAATTGCAGATTCAAAAATGTGTATCCTTAAAAAAATATCGTTTCCCAGGTTTTATTTCTGCCTAGTATGATTCGACATGATGTCCAAAACTAGTAGACTTCGCCTTGGTGATGTGTCTTGTGACATTCTGTATTAGTATAAATTCATCATCCTAGCCAAATATGACAGATAGTCTAACCAAATATGACAGGATATTAGCTTCTCCACAGAGCGACTGCCGTCTGACCTCCGCAAAATAAAGCTACCTACTTATAGCGATATACCATGGCTCAGACCAGTATCAGTGTATTCAGGGGCACTGACTACCCATACCTGCTGTCAACCACACAAACAATTTAATACGCACATTTTTTTAAATAATTTATTTTACAACTTTATATATATATATATATATATATATATATATATATATATATATATATATATATATATATATATATATATATATATATTGTCTAGAATTACCGTAGCCAGGCAGGAAGGTGTATCAGAAGTGCGCAGTGGAAGATGTAATACATCTACCTGACCACGATAGACAATGATCCAGACACAATGCACTGCGTTGCACAGTGATGAACTGAAATCAATCAATATCAATACTGTGCTTCACTTACCCGCTATCCTGGCTGATGTCAGGCTTGAGCTAAATTAGACACATTCATACAAGTATATTGGCCAAAATAAATGAATGAAGTATCTTATACTTAGCTATTAAGCTTCAAACGCAACGTTTTCAGGACACGTTGGCACGTGGAAGTCGATACCAGATTCACAATTTTCACAAATATCAATCCATAGTTCACAATCAATTTACCGTTGCCAGCACTAGATCAGGCGGCGTTCAAAGCGGTTTACTCTATTTAGTTCAATTAATCAATTCACACGAAATGCAAAAAGGTGTGCTCACAATAACTTTTCACAAAATATTCAATATGTCACAACCGTGCCGGGAGTCAAAAGGCGGCAATTTAATAGATTTCACCACTATTCGCGTAGCTACAATGATGTGCTTTTCAAAATGCGAACAATTATTTTACGTACGAGTCGACAACGTGGTAATTTCTCAACGCGAAGCGAACGGAAGACAGTTCAGTGTGACCATTGTCAGAAATTTTCAATAGACTAAACAAAATGTTACTCAATCGATCTAATCGATTTGACTTATAATAAAAACTAATTCTATTTCAAACATCCACCCGCCCCGGACCGGCCTACCGGTCCGCTAATCGGTTGGTAGACGTGACAATGTTGCAACCGCTCTCCTCAGAATCGAACCGTCCACCAAGACCTCAGCAAATCGGGGAACTCCATCAGCCCCAGTTACCAAATGAAGGATGCGCCCCCTGCGCCATCTGAGTGGCGGAAGGTTAGCCTCCTTGATCAAAACGAGGTCACCAATCTTGGGTGGATCGGTCTTGTCGGTCCACTTAACGCGTTGCTGGAGTATGTGCAAATATTCCAAGTTCCAGCGTTTCCAAAAGCTCTGAGTAATCTGGCGTACCAATTCAAAACGCGAGAGACGACCAGGTCTCGTATCAATATAGGGGTACTCAGGCAAGGCGACAAGTGGGCGACCAATCAAAAAATGGCCCGGCGTAAGGGCCTCCAAATCATTCGGATCTGAGGAGATCGGGCACAATGGCCGAGAGTTCAAAACGGCCTCAATCTTACAAAACACAGTTGCGAGTTCCTCAACTGTAAGAACAGATTCACCGATTGTCCTGCGCAAGTGTGTTTTGGCCGATTTTACGGCGGCCTCAAATATACCACCCCAGTGTGGACAATTTGGTGGGGAAAACAACCAATTTATCCCACGTCGGGCAAGCCTATCACCTATATCAGCTTTGTTGGTTTCAAGGAAATTAACAACATCATTCAGATAATTATAAGTGCCCTTGAAGTTAGTGCCGCAGTCAGAACGGATCAAGGAAGGCAGCCCTCTGCGGGACACAAATCTGTCAAATGTGGCTACAAACGCCTCGGTCGAAAGCGAGGAGACCAGTTCCAAATGTACGGCCTTTGTGGAAAGACAAACAAAAACACACAAGTAGGCCTTGACAGTCTTGCTGTTTCGAAGTGTCGACGTTTTCACCAAAAAGGGACCAGCGAAGTCCGTGCCAACACCGTCAAACGTCCTGCTTTCAGTTACGCGATCTGCCGGTAAGTCCCCCATCAACGGCTGCATGGTGGAAGCCTTGAGCTTATAACAAGGGATGCAGCGAAAGACTACACTCCGAATAATTCTTCGGGCAGACAAGATCCAAAATTCGCGTTGCAAAATGGCCAACAAGGCATTACAACCAGCATGCGAATTTTTAAGGTGACGGTCAGTTACCAACAAGCGTACCAAATGACCGTCCTTAGGTAACAAAAGGGGGTGACGAGCCCCGTAAGGGAGGTTGGCGTTCTTGAGACGCCCTCCAACGCGCAAAAGACCCGTTTCGTCCAAAAAGGGGTTCAATTTAGATACAGCTCCCGACAATTTCGATTTCCCCGACTTGAGGATAGCAATCTCCCTTTCAAAATGCGCCAATTGCACAGAACGAACCCAAAAGGTGAGGGACTCCTGTCGTTCCTGTGGTGAGAGAAACGGTGTCAGTCGTTTCTGTTGTGGGTGCCTAGAATTAAAAACAAAACGCTTTATCCAAGCAGTGACACCTAACAACTTGTCGAGGGAGCTGTAACGATTCAACAAAAAATCGGGGTCGAAGGCGCATTCCACCTTCTCAAGAGCGAGTGTTCGTAGACCCGGCAAATTAGAAGTATTCAAAACTGGCGTTCGAGGCCAATCAATTTCTGGTCGACTCAACCATTCCGGACCCCACCACAGCGAATGACCTATCAAACTAGGCGTCAAGCATCCGCGCGAGGCACAATCAGCGGGGTTGAGCTCACCTGGCACGTGTCTCCAAACAAGTTTGACTTCGGATTTCTGGATTTGGGAAACGCGATTAGCGACAAATACCTCCAAGGTGTGGACAGAAGCCTTCAACCAACAAAGTACAATTTGGCTGTCTGTCCAGGCGTAGGTCCCATCAATACAAATGCTTTTACCCAAAGTGTTAGACACGTGGTTCAATAAGCGTACAAGTAGAGCTGCTCCCGAGAGCTCCAATTTTGGAATGGTCAGAGATGTCCGAAGGGGTGCCACCTTGCTCTTTGCCATGATCAGGGAAACTCTCACCTGACCTGAGGCACTGACTGTGCGCAAGTACACCACAGCCGCGTGACCACGTTCCGAGGCATCACAAAACCCGTGAAGGGTGGCCTTGTACTTCCCGGGAGGAAGGATGGGACGAGGCAAGGAGATCTCATTGACGGCAGGAAGCGAGGATACAAAAGAGGTCCATTCCTCAACAAGAGTGCCGTGTAGGGGTTCGTCCCAGGTCAATCCTGCTGTCCAAAGCTTCTGCAAGAAGCATTTTGCCCAAAATATAATTGGACAGATCCAACCGTTCGGATCAAAGGTTCTGGCGACAGTAGACGATACGAGACGTTTAGTCCAAGAACACGGCAATTTCAAGTCTACGTTATATGTAAAGATGTCTTGGACTGGTCTGTACTGAACGCCGAGAACAGCCATCATGGCGGGGTTGTCAACAATCTCAAACAAATGTGGATCCTGCTGATGATCCTCTGGCAAGCCTTCCAAAAGCGCTGGTGAATTGGAAATCCATTTGCGCAACTCATAACCAGCGGAGGCCAAAATACCTATCAATTCGTCCCGCAGGAGGATCGCCTCGTCCGCTGTGGAGACGCCCGAGCAAATGTCATCGACGTAAATATCGTCTTTCAAGATGGCGGAGGCTCTTGGGAAGCGTAAGCCTTCGCGGTCTGCGAGCTCCCAAAGAGAACGTATTGCCAAATAGGGGCTCGACCTTAACCCGTACGTATTTGTATTGAGCTCGTAGACGACCATGGGATCGCGAGGAGACTCTCTCCAAAGGATCAGCTGGAAACGACGGTCATCAGGGTGGATAATAGTCTGCCTGAACATCATTTTTATGTCGGCCACAAAGACAACCTGATGTCGTCGGAAGCTGGTGATGACGTCACAAAGGTCCTTGACCAACTTGGGACCAGAATGCAAGCACTGGTTCAAGGATACGCCTGTTGAAGTCTGCGCAGAACCATCAAATACTGTGCGCAGCTTCCCAGTCAATGGTTTCAATACCGCATGATGCGGGAGAAAGTAGTGCTCCACCGAACGCCAATCCAAATTTGACACAGACATGTGTCCCAACTGTTCATACTCCCTCATGAAATCAATATACTTCTGTCTGAGCTCCGGATCACGACCCATGCGACGCTCCATAGCCAACAATCTCTTTTCGGCTAAAGGTCGTGACTCACCAAGCGGAGGCCGAACAGACAGGAAGGGTAGCCTCGTAATAATCCGACCAGAACGGAGTCGACCAGTGTTGTTCTGGAAGAACAGCTCGCACTCCTCATGTTCTGGATTCAAACGGGCAACTTGAGGGGGCTCCTCTACCTCCCAAAACCTCTGAACTGCATCAGAGAGAGCAGAGCCTACAGCCAACAAATTATCAAGTTCGGGTGGAGGGGGGTCCCTAGGTACAGGTCCCATCAAAGCAAATCCAAATATGGTCGGGATGGCAGTCAAACCATTTGGCACCAAGACCCGTTTCCCACCAATCAAAATTCCACCGAGGACATCAGAGCCAATCAACAAGTCGATTTGTCCCGGTGTGTCAAATTTGGGGTCTGCCAGTTCCAATCCCGATGTCAAATTCACCACAGCAGCAGGTAGCTGCTTCTGTGGGTGCATGCCCAAAATATTCTTCAGCACAATAGCCGAGGTTTTAATCCTCGGGTGTGAAGATTCAACAGGGCCAAACAAAACTTTAACTTGCCCTTCAACATTAGAGGCTACGTCACCTATGCCCCGAATACAATTCGGAAAAGAGCCCATATTTAATTTAACCTGCCCTACCAAATAAGTGGAAACAATGCAACCTTGTGAACCTGTGTCCAATATAGCACGGACAACAACAGAGGTCCCCGTGGGTCCCCAGACCCTAACAGCAACCGTTGGTAGGATAACGGTCTCAATGGGGGAGGTTGGCGTTATAGGGCAGGGGTCAATGACCTATTGTTGCCTGGGCGGCGACCGTTGGCCAGGACCAGGCAAATCAAAATGGGGGTGCGGCTTGAAGTCCTCAAAGGCGCGATGACTCGATCCGCGCGCCATCTGTGGGGGGTCATAGTGACGCACCCGCCCAAAACGAGGTGGGCGCGAGTCAAGGCGGGGACGCTCCGCCAAAGGAGGGGAATACCTGGGGCAGCAGTCATGGTGCTGGTGACGCTGAACAGCACATTCAGGTGCGCGAGAGAGAGGAGGCGTGCGCACGCTACGGTTCTCCAAGCGGGGTGAGTGGCGATCAATTGAGCGAGGCGACTCTCGGCTACGCGCCGGTGAGCCTCGGCTGCCACCTTCAAGACACCCGCCCGTGCGCGGCGTCGGCTGGTAAGACAAGCGGCCTACCTCTCTGGCATTCATGCAGAGAATGTCCAAATGCTGTCCTCCACAGTGAGGACAGGGGCGAGAGTTTGGGCAGTCTCGCTGGTAGTGGGACCCCAAACAAGAGAAGCAAAGGCGGCGGGCATTCGCGATGCGCCTACGAGAGGCGACATGTAGGTCCAAGAATGCCCTACAACTGGCCGTTCTGTGCCCCGTGACCTTGCAGTAGGAGCACTCCACTGGGCTCTGCGTGACTGCAAAGCGAGGAGGGCGCCGGTCAACACTGGCTCGGGTGTGAACGCGAGCCTGCTCCTTGACCTTGGGCGGCTGCGACTTAGCCGGCGTGTCACCACCGGAGTTGTCCAAGACCCGGCACTCATCCTCCAGGAACTTCTCCAGGTCAGCAAAGGTGGGCAGATGGGTCGCGCTATCCCCACCAAAGCGCTGTTCAAAACGCGACCTCAGGTCGGCAGGCAGCTTCTTCAGCACAATGTGCACCAATAGATAGGACCATTGGTCCACGGGCAGGTCAAGGCACTTAAGTGCGTTGATGGCCACCAAAAGCGGGTTCAACAGTTGGGTGCGCAACCCAGAGACCCGGGTGAGCGTCGGCAAGCCCAAAATCTGCTCGATGTGCGTGTCGGCGAGGCCACGCTTATTATGGTACCTACGGGTAATTAGGTCCCGAGCCGTCTGGTACGCCTCGTCAGACACGGGCAGATGCTGGATGAGGCCCTTAGCCTCCCCATCCAGAACCGACATTAGATAGGCCAACTTTTGTGCCGGCCGAAGGTCAGCCCTATCATTGACCAGGCTGTCAAACAAGTTAATGAAGCCCAGGTAGCTTCCTAGGCAGCCATCAAAATGGGGGAGGTCCAAAGTAGGGAGCCTACTCACCAGCCCCGGTGCTGACCTAGGAAGCTCCTGCTTCAGGCCGGGTTGCCCTTCCCTATCGGCAACTAGTTGTCTCGCACTATTGGAGACAGCATCATACAGGTCTAAGACCTGGGCATAGTCTTCGCTGACCTTATTTCGCTGGTCAGCAGTGAAATCAGTGACTGACACTTCGAGACAGCAAGCGCTGAAAGTGCGGAACTGCTGTTCCACACTTGCCAGGCGATCATCAATCCGCTCGTACCTTTGAAGTAAGGCCTGCTGGCGATCAGGCCGGTTCACTAAAGCACTGGCTGAGGCAAACCAGCGCAAATCTGATGCAATAGCACCAGCAGCCGCACGCAAGTCCTTGATAGCTGACATAATCAAAATTTCAAAAGAGCCCGGACAAGCGTTAAACAATATTAACAATCAAAACTTAATTTTTCTCAATTCTTTGAAACCAACAAAGTATTAGTCTGTTTACTGCAAGTGCAGGCAAGTGACAGGTATTTACTGCCCAACAAAATTAAAGGTTTCAGTATATTGAAACAAACACAAAGTTATCAAAGTTATAACTTATAACAAAGTAATAAAGTTGAAACTTCAACTTAATTAATTAATTATTTGCAACAGACAGACTAACTGTGTTATTTATGATATACAATAGGAAGTAAGCACAGAATATGTGTTACCTAACAATATTATCTATATTATAACAAAACAAAGTTTATTTATGTGACCCGCCCAAGTGGCAAGGTCAAGTTTGATTATTACAATGTTTATGAATACATGCAATAAACTAAATTTACTAAATTTATTGATACATACAGCTGTTATGTATCCAAACAAACTAACTTATTAATGCAACAACAAATTTAAGTAAGATTTTCCAACAATACAAATCAACAATTACTGATTGAGGTTATGTGACAATGTGTTTCTAATTATCTAGGTCAACTTATACAATTAAATATTATGTATTTTAGACAATAACTGACCTGACAAACACTACAATACTGTCTACAAGGTGAGATATATAGCTCATACAACACCAATCTGAGTTCAGATACAATCAACGGCTAAGCTAAACTTGTAAGTTTACAATATAGGCAGTTAACCACGCTCTTGCTATCAAAAATTATGTCTAGAATTACCGTAGCCAGGCAGGAAGGTGTATCAGAAGTGCGCAGTGGAAGATGTAATACATCTACCTGACCACGATAGACAATGATCCAGACACAATGCACTGCGTTGCACAGTGATGAACTGAAATCAATCAATATCAATACTGTCCTTCACTTACCCGCTATCCTGGCTGATGTCAGGCTTGAGCTAAATTAGACACATTCATACAAGTATATTGGCCAAAATAAATGAATGAAGTATCTTATACTTAGCTATTAAGCTTCAAACGCGACGTTTTCAGGACACGTTGGCACGTGGAAGTCGATACCAGATTCACAATTTTCACAAATATCAATCCATAGTTCACAATCAATTTACCGTTGCCAGCACTAGATCAGGCGGCGTTCAAAGCGGTTTACTCTATTTAGTTCAATTAATCAATTCACACGAAATGCAAAAAGGTGTGCTCACAATAACTTTTCACAAAATATTCAATATGTCACAACCGTGCCGGGAGTCAAAAGGCGGCAATTTAATAGATTTCACCACTATTCGCGTAGCTACAATGATGTGCTTTTCAAAAGGCGAACAATTATTTTACGTACGAGTCGACAACGTGGTAATTTCTCAACGCGAAGCGAACGGAAGACAGTTCAGTGTGACCATTGTCAGAAATTTTCAATAGACTAAACAAAATGTTACTCAATCGATCTAATCGATTTGACTTATAATAAAAACTAATTCTATTTCAAACATATATATAAAGTTAACTATATAACATCACGCTATGCGCCACGGGTGCGGAGCAGTAGCCCTAAATAAAGCAGCGCGTGCTCATTAAATCTAGAATTACAAGAGTCTTTGTTAACTGATATTATTATATAATTACTACCCAATTATACATTCTAAATAATTCCATCTCACTCTTATATATATATAAAGAGGAGATAAACAAACGGGATATAATATTAATATAACTAATTAGTATATTACAATATTGTGGTGTAACCACCACCTCAATTAAGCGATAATTGATGAACCCTTACCGCTAATTACTGCAAAACAATTAAAATTAATTAGGATTTATTTTGGCTGCCGATTTTTTTAAAAGTATTTTGTTAGTTTTTCGTTGTGTCCGTTAGTTATACCTTTGTCTGTAAAGTCCCCCGTGACACAGAATTTATTCCTAGTGCGGAAGCAGACTTTATAAAAAAAATTATTACTGAATATTTTTTTATTTCATCAATAAACGATTTACGATTTTATAAAAGGAGACCTGTATGACCTTTGTATAATGGATTAAGAATACAAAATGTTACTACCCTATTTCAGTACTTACTGACAGCAGCAGTCTGCAATACGTTGTAGATTGACATGGGTAATAAACATATATTACAATTCTTTAAAAATCTAACCAAAATAATTATTTTATATCTTATTCTAGGATGAAATGTAATTTTATGCTTAGTCCTTTTTTTCATAAGTAAGCTCGCCATTGTATCATCAATGTCTGTACTAAAATAATCCCATATTTTTATAAACCTGACTACAGCAAACACATTTATTCAGCAAACTGCTTAAAATTCAAAACATTTTCCATGTTTTTGACGTCGACAACGTCAGCAATACTTATTAATACCGTAACATTTTTTTCGAATTATAGCCCACTTTTCATCCCTTCAAATGCCACAGTATAAAAAAAATATATGGAGATAAGTTGTCCTAATGAAATTACCAGTGATGCGCTCTCTGACTTTTCTGCTCTGTCTCATCTAATAAAACAAAAGTTACCGAAACTCGTATCTTTTGTCAATAACAAAGCAATGTTATTCCTGTCTTACAACGGATATAAATTAAATGTTCGATCACGGTTATCGTTTTATTTCAAGCCATTATTCATTGAACCTTTACGCAGAAGCAACTTCTTTAGAAGAAACACAAAAGCCGCAGCTCAAATTAAAATGGTTATTGTTTCGGAAACACCAGTTTATAAAGAACTCTAGTCTTGGTTTAGCTGCGATAAATTTGGTAGTGAGATAGGGGTCTTCGATTGATGGTTTTTTTTATCTAATGAGTGGTTTTCGACGAGTTAAGGACGATCTGAGTACGAATTTAATATCGTGTATCATAGGATTATAAGGTTTTATAGTGTATTTAAGTGCATTTCAGAGATATAAGGAAGGATATTTGATGTTTCCAAACGTTTGAGCAATATGGAGCCCATTTGATCTTAAGTCGTTAAAGTTGAAAGTAATGTAGGATTATTGGTAACTTCCTAATACCGGTAGGACTGGAGTATGTATGAGTCAGTTTCTAATTGCCTTGTATCTAAACGTTTGAACGAGATGTTTATCTCGTATTGAATGAATTTTATGATGTGGCTGACACTGCGTCTGTAGAATCTATTCTACGGACGCAATGTCGTATGCCTGTCATCTGAACGTACCTATACACCAGAAGGATGACATTATTTTAAAGGCACAACTAGTGCTTAGGATATTATGCATTGAACTCTCAATGACGAATACCATGGCTGATGACAACCATAACTACAGAATACGCAAGACGAATCACAAAGCCGATGTCTATTCGTTTTGGACATCATGCCAAGCAATGCTAAACAAAAATAATACCTGGGCAAAGATTTTTTTTAAGTAGACACATATTTTAATACTCGAAATACGGTCCATATGGCATCTATAGAACAAATTGGCGGGGTAAATGCATCGTCGTGGTACCAAATTATTAGAACTGGTAAAAATTGTATGGTGACATTAAGCTTCCATATCTCCTGAACCAGTAATGTCCCAGGTATGGTGGCGAAGTAAAAAATGTTTGTAATGATTATTACATTAGGGGATTTCAGTTTGAAGTTTTCGTTAAGGGTCTTTTACACCGCGTATACTTTCTTTTTTTTTTGATATAGGTAATCCTACATACTACTATTCAACCAACCAGCCCTTCACCTTACATATTTTCCATCATTCAACTACATGTGTAATCCTTTTTATTTTTAAACTCACGCAAATTCAGACCACACTTAACGTAATAAACTTTAGAGGTATTATGAAAAAGGGAGGAAGAATCTTAAAATTAAATGTCAAATATGCCAAGTCGTCCTTTGTGGCAACACTGAGTTATTCAACATTTCAGTTTGTTCACGAATACATTCATATTAAGAAATTCTCATAAAGCGCGTCGGTGTAACTGAACATCTGTTTAAAAAAATTGGTTTGTTTGTTTGTCTGTTCTGAAAATTGCATATTATGATGTCGTAGCTATGTTCCATTGGCATTATACAGTCTTTCGGAATCCACTGCCAGACATAGGCCTCTCCTAATTTACAAGGTGAGTCAACAGGAGTAGTGCTTAAGGTTGGTAAAGGGTGTGATGTGAAGTTTTCAATCTCTTGCTTGATACTATTGGCTTAGTGTATTTTTCTCATTTGTCGTGGGTGGTGACACTTTGTACGTCACCATAAGCCGTCACCATACTGATATTACGCAATTTATTTATTGATCCCGGCATTTCTGCAGTCGTTGATCCCATGACCAGGTCGATAAAACCTTTGCCGAAACGTTGAAACAAATAGGTATATCCTATTTCACCTTTCTTTTTACCACCTGTTTAGAAAGTAACCTAAACATGTTTGTAATGATAATAATAATAAGCAAACCCAAAAGTTTACAAAGTCTTGCATTTTAAACATAGTGATCAGTCTAGATTTGTCTCCTAAATCTCCCGTCTAAAGATGCGAACGCTGGCAAATTGTACCCATATGCTAACATACAATTTTCACTTAGCATCTCCTATATGGCGCTATATTTGCTGAGATGTAATATGTTAAATGCGTCTGTCGGGCGCAGGCTTAATTTGGGCGCGGCAGATAACTCAACGCGGCGTATATGTATGTGTACGTATACGTATATATTAGTATATGTATGTGTGTTTGTTTGTAATGGTGCTGATATAGCTTTAACCTGTAATGAGCATTCTTGCGAATGTTACAAAACGCAGAAATAAACGGATGTGTTTTAGCGAGCATACTTACGATCGTTCTGACGAGCATTCTAGCGAATTGACAGTAAATTTACTATGACGCCATGACGTTTTTGGTGATTAGAGCGTTCGCTAGAAAGATCGTGAAAATGTTCGTAGTAATGTTCAGCTCCGTTCGTTGTTCAGTTGGACAAAACGAAAAGCGGCAAATGCTCGCTGTTCTGTGACAAGTGAATACTCAGGTGTGTCAGCACCATATACCTTAGTATGTGAGTGTGTGTGTGTGTGGGAGTATAATTTAAGGACACTTTGTTTTCGGTTTTAGTACAGGAAGGGACAAAACGTGTGATGGATCCATTATTGTAGTGTGATGCTGTTGAAAGAGAAATATACACAATATATGTTCCTATTTATGTCATAAAATATAAGTATTTGACTAAACAAAGTAGCAGTACAAAAACCTATATATAAACACACCATAAGATTAAGAGCCACGAATGAGTATTTTATATCCGAGTCGTAACATGGACGCCAAAAGGCTTAAAGAAGTAAATTCCAGACTTAAAATCGAGTAATTTTGGGCAGCCTTTAAAATAGCACCCAAGTAGGTATGTAAGCGGTTGCGACAGAATGCTCTATTGTTTTACTAATTTACTAATGATGGTTACGGTCTATCTTAGCATAAGTATCCCCAAATACTTATTATAAAAGGCTTACGAATTTCAACAGTTTTTGTGTTGCGAACATGGCATTGAATGTAAAATCATTGAGTCATCTGTATTTATAAAATTCTTGCGTTACTGACTGATTGACGGGCAAGCTACAGTTAAAACTGTGAGGCGCAAGAAGCTGAAATTTGGCATGTATGTTCTTTGGGGACCGTAGGGGTGCACTAAGGAGGGATTTCCCGAAATTCCCACGGGATTGGGCAGAAACGGTGAAATTAATATAAATGCGTAGGCGTAGCTGCGGGCATCCTCTATTAACCTTATAAAACTGATGTTCAGGAGCGTCATATTGTGAGTCAGTTGAGTAAATAATTTTGGCTTTAATCATTTTCTATCATCACTTGCGGCAATTTTAAGAATTAAGAAATACGGGGGCTGTCTGTAGTGTAACAACCTATACAGCACCAGCGAACCCATTTTAGTTATCCCGCAAAAATTCAGGATCTTCAAACTTTTGTTGTTCCATCGGCGTCCATAACATGTTGTCTTCGCGCTCTACCGCTATAAAATACGTACCTTTTACGAAAGCAACATAAATAATTAAACAGATACATTTCAATAATAAGCAAGTTTCAAATGTAGGTATAACCGATAGCTATCACATTCTCAGATCACTTTTTTGCTCTGTGCATATAAAAGTACCCAACGGTTACTCAGAAACTTATACAATTTCTAAGTGAATGGTACCGTTCAAACAGTGTTTATTCTAGCGGTTTTATGTTCTCTTTACATAGAACTCTTTCTCTAAATGTGTATTAATTTCGTTTATTGAACGTTCATACGGTTGGGTAACGATTCAACGCTTTTGTTAGAAACGTTCTGTTTTGGGTTCTGGGCGTTTAATGTAATGGTTTTTAGGGTTCTGTGCTAAACTACAAAGAATTTTAGGTACTACCTTATTAAGAGTATTTTTAGTAAAAGGGTTTTGAAGCTACGTAATTCTGAATGGTTTGCAATTGGTTTACAAAGACAACATTTTCATTCATTCGTTCATTTTCTGATCTTATTTGATTCCATGAATGGCGTAGTGGCTCAATCAGTCTCTTTTCCATTTAGTACTACGCTGAGGGCTGTGGGTTGGATCCTCACACGAGACAACACATTGTGTAATCCACATTATATTTTTGTTTTCATTCTGAACGTAGTTTGTGTCTGTTTACTGAACGTCAGGAGATATTGAGGCTCAAAGTTACTATACGATTTTTGTAATTAGGTAGAAAATCAATGCATTTACCCGGCCAACCTGTTCTATAGATGTCCTATGCACCCATGGAAAAGTAGGTATTTCGAAAATTGCACGCGCGCACTTTTAATTGCAGATTCAAAAATGTGTATCCTTAAAAAAATATCGTTTCCCAGGTTTTATTTCTGCCTAGTATGATTCGACATGATGTCCAAAACTAGTAGACTTCGCCTTGGTGATGTGTCTTGTGACATTCTGTATTAGTATAAATTCATCATCCTAGCCAAATATGACAGATAGTCTAACCAAATATGACAGGATATTAGCTTCTCCACAGAGCGACTGCCGTCTGACCTCCGCAAAATAAAGCTACCTACTTATAGCGATATACCATGGCTCAGACCAGTATCAGTGTATTCAGGGGCACTGACTACCCATACCTGCTGTCAACCACACAAACAATTTAATACGCACATTTTTTTAAATAATTTATTTTACAACTTTATATATATATATATATATATATATATATATATATATATATCAGATTGAAACGTAACTAAGTCTTAAAATACTATACAAAGAAATATATACAGAAAAAAAATAAAAAAAATTAGAGCGCATCATGAAATTCATCCACATCGCCGTCAACTGGCAGCGTACTCAGAACGCTGGCAGCGTTGCCACGTTGTATGGCGATACTTACCTTCTGGGCCAAATACAACTCAGCCTTCTGGTCACGCGAGGCGTCGACAAGTCTCTTTGCGAGGTCTCTAAAAAGAGATCTCGCACTTGGACCACATGGCCCCTTCGTTTCGACCCCAAACGGCTCAAATACGTAATCCCCTACTAGGTTTACGTATTTGCGCCGTTTGAGGGTCTCCGCTGTAGCAGCAGCAGCGTCCGCACAACCGGCAGTGCTAGGAAGATGTGATGGCGCGAGGGTATCGACACACTTTGCATCCCATACCAAAGGCCTACCCAACTTCCATGGCAGTAAAGACATACCGTCTGGTCTTTTGCCGTCGTCGCGTACCAGGCTCTGAGGTTCAAGGTGTGCTGGAACGCCAGCGGAGACAAGAGCCCGACGGAGAATGTCATTAAGGTTGCCGTGTCGTGAAATACGACCTGCGCTCCTGCTGCATGATAGGCCATGGTGACCAAGGCTGTCGACTTTTCAAAATAATACGCTCATTATTTTGAAAAGTCTGAAGTACGAACCGTTACCGATACCCTCTGCATGGCATTCTGCTGGTATCTCGTCGAGGCTCTCGCTGCATCAATCTGCTTCCTTACGTACTTCTAGAATATTCTGTTAAATACGATAACTATAAAACCCAAGAAAACCACGACAAATCTTGTAAAAGGCAGGTCCATTTCATCATTCCCATAGATTTAAAAACAAAACAAAAAATGAAATAGGTAAATATATTTTGTCGCGTTTATGACTAAAAGCCTACCGGAAGTTGGCTAGGGTTGCTTTCATAGAGCATCCGGCACGCAACCGGAAGTACACATCTACACATGAGTAAGAGAGGGAAATGACGGCGGTTTGTCGTCGTAGTATTATGAATAAAAAGGTGTCGAGTGCGAGTGGGAACCGGTGTAAAAAATTTTTACTGCCTTACAGTCTGCATTAATATTCTGTAATTGCTTCACAAAATAAAAATGAAAATTGTTATGAAAAGGTAGTCGCAACTGTATGTAATTAAATTATACAGAATGTTCATGTCATCGTGAGCATTTTCAACTATAAGGCTCTTGATTATGACAATAATTGATTTTACTTTTACTAAATTTGCGCTTTTTATACAATATTGAGTCCGCGTCGGTTCTGATATTTTGCTGAATTTTTATTTTGCAATATTTTTAGAATAGGGTTTTCTGGGGTAAGTTAAAATTGAAGATACTCAGGTGTGACACTACCAGTAGAAAGTCCTTTCTGACTGTCTGTATACACACATAAAACCTAATTAAAATTACAGGCTATAAGTTGGTAACTTCTTATTGTAGAAATAAAAAACAGAAACGAGGAGGTACTTGCATCCTGGTAAAAAATGAACTTTCAACCAAAGAGCATTGTTTTTTTAAGGAACAAAGTAAAGATCGGGATTTTGAGTGTTGCGGGATAGAGGTCTTAGCACATAATTTGTTTGTGATTGTAGTATATAGAATACCCAATTCAGACTTTAATACTTTTTGTACAAGAGTATCTATAATTCTACATCATGTTTGTCTAAAAAGTAAAAAGAAAGTGGTTTTGACAGGAGATTTTAATGTGAATACCCTGCAAGTGAGCAAAAATACGATAGAACTTCAGGACCTCATGAAAAATTATAATTTGATCTTTCATGTTAAAGAAGCCACCCGCCAAGAAAATTGTATCGATCATATGATTAGTAACATTAAGTCAGCTAAAAGTAAACTACTTCACTTAGATCTTTCAGATCACAATACAGCGCAAATGCTATTTATTCCTATTAAACACAAAGAGATTCCTTTAGAATATTACACATATCGTAGAGACTTCTGTACACACAATATTACAACATTTAAGCAATATATTTCACAGCTCTCATTCTCACAAGTCTTCAATGAAAGTAATGTTGACAGGGCTTATTTTCATTTTCAAGAACTTCTGTTATTAATTTATGGTTTGTGCTTTCCTATTATCAAGGCTAAGATATCAACAAAGACTAAACAGCAACAATGGATAACTAAAGGTCTCCGTATAAGTTGTAAAACAAAAAGACTCTTACGTTACAAATTTTATAAGGAAAAAAAGTTATAAAAATAAGAAATTATATTCATCATTCAACAAACTCTTAAAAAAATGCATCGCACGAGCAAAAATTAACGTTGCTAATAATCTTATGAAAAAGACAAAAAAAATTTGTAAAACGTCATGGCAAATAATTAAACAAGAGTCTACAACTGTTAGTCACTTAAACTTTATTGAAAAAATACATGAAGATAATACTGACATATTTTCTCCACAAGCCATAGCTGAAACATTTAATGAATATTGGACTAACATAAACAATAAGCACACGCGTCCCTTAAATAATACGCTCAGGTCTTCTATTTGTAGCAGTATTTTCTTGAGACCATACAACCATGACGAGGTACAAAGATTAATTTTATCTTTAAAAGACACAAATTCCGTCGGTTGTGACAACTTTGCCACAAAAATACTGAAGTCATGCTCATATGAACTTACGCCAGTACTCACCCATTTAATTAATTTATCTTTTGTGGAGGGCTGCTTCCCTAACTTGTTAAAACAAGTAATTGTAAAACCAATCCATAAGAAAAAAGGAGATGTGACCAATAAGAAAAATTATAGACCGATAGCCTTGATTTCTGTCATTTCTAAGCTCTTTGAAATTGCTATGTATAAGCGGCTTTCGGCTTTTATAGAAAAGCATAACATTCTTAAGGCTGAACAGTATGGGTACCAAAAAGGAAAGTCGACTACACTAGCCTGTTTTACTTTAATAAAAAATATAGTTGATCAGCTTGACAATGGCAAGTCAGTGGTAGCAATTTTCTTCGATATGAACAGGGCATTCGATTTTGTCTCGCATAAACTTCTGTTAGACAAATTAGAAAAATATGGTATCCGAGGTCCAGCACTAAACTGGTTCAAAACCTATCTAAATGAGAGATTGCAAAGTGTTGAAATCATGAACCTGGATAACAAAAATAACTTAGTGGCAACTAGATCCAACTATAAACCTATAACGTGTGGCGTGCCCCAGGGCAGCATTCTTGGACCTCTGTTATTTATAATGTATATCAATGACCTTCCAGACATCTCAAACAATCCGTGTACATTATTTGCAGACGATTTATCTATATTAATTTCTTCCAAAACTGACATTCATAATAATTTTACTCTTGACATCATTAAAACAATTGAATCCATTATTTCATGGCTCAAACAAAACAACCTACAGGTCAATCTAACAAAAACTAAATTTATACATTTCAGCACATATGGTAAAAAAACAGAATTAATTAACATAAACTGTGACGGATGTCATCTAAAGGAAGCTGATGAAACATTGTTTCTAGGTATAATGATAGACCGATATTGTAATTGGAAATCACATGTTAACCAAGTGTGCAACAAACTTAATAAATTCGTCTATGTCTTATATAAATTGCGTACTAGTGCCAATGAAAAGACAGTCCTCATAGCATACCACGGCTACGTTGAGTCAATATTGCGTTATGGCCTTATACTTTGGGGTAATTCCACAGACTTTAATAGGGCCTTTATTACACAAAAAAAATGCGTGAGGGCTATTGTTGGGATTCCTCCTTGGGAATCATGCAAACCCGTATTTTCGAAGTTGAAGTTACTAACTTTACCTAGCTTATACATTTTAGAGGCAGCAAAGTTTGTAAAACAATATAAAAACATTTTTACGGTGGCTCAGGTTCTTTACCCTAGAAACACTAGGAATCCTGAAAGAATTGTTTTGCCAAAGATACCCAAGACTACACTGTATCAAAAAAATTGTTATGTAATGTGTGGGCGTATATATAACAATATACCAAACAGTATAAAGAGTCTACCTGCTAATATGTTCAGCTCTAAGTTAAAGAAATGGTTATTAGATCAATGTTTCTATACGGTTTCTGATTTTATGAGTAAAAAAGCTATATAAGAAGTACCTGCCTGCTCATTAATTTCAATTAAAATTCAATTAATATTAAGTGGACATTTGATATTTTGATTAATTTGTTGTTAATATTTAAATAAATTTGTTGAATTGACCTGTATGTACATAATAATATTCTATATTGACATTGTTTGTATTGATAATTTGTTATAATTTCTTATTATATTCTGACATTTCTTTTTATATTATTTATTAATAATGTTATATAATTACAATTAATCACATTTATTCACAATTGTTATTATGTACTTGAATTCCTTGTTTACATCATTGAGTTTGTCGACATTTTGTTATAATGGTATTATCTACTGCTACACTACCTGTTACACAAACACTATTTGCATGTCACTTTTTGACTGAAGTTGCATGAACACTGTTAACATTATTAAGATCCATATTGTACCAACTTTACGCAAATAAACGATTATTATTATTATTATTATTATTATTATTATTATACTTCTAGTCTGCACCCTAGCACTCTAAATATAACGGCAAAATTACATATGTCTTGGTCAGTTTAAATATAATAAATAATCATGACACAGACAGCGTCTTAGGGTAGTTGTCCATTACCCCGTATTACAGTAGCGTCATGCATGAGTTGAAAATGTGAGAAACAAGATGTGGTGGGTTTCCAATTATAGTGATTGATAGTCTAGTGCAAATTGTCCAAACAGGGTCCTTAATTACCTTGGTATGTATCTCTGTAACATCTTCAAATACTGAATAGTTGCCTAGTAGCCTGAGGCTTAGAGAATATTGTTGAGAACTTACATGCAGAACTATAACTTCTAATAGCGCGATTCAAGATATTCAATTATCTTCCTAGTTCCGTCTGTGTTCGTTAAATATCACCGTTATCTTTGGCCATTGAATTATAAATAAATCAGATTACGTAATAAGCGCTGCAAACTGCTACAATAAATATTAATACAGCTCAACCAAGTTCAAAATATCGTTTGTTAATTAATTAAAGACTTTAAGCTAATAGTTATTGAAATGGAGTTGCAATGGAAAGCATATTAAAAATGTATTCCATCTCGGTGTCTGCCAACACCTATTTCCGATCTAGTGTAGGATTTTGGTTTAGATTCATTCATATAAATAATATTTTTGTCTGATACATTTTCATTATGAGAAATAGAATGGTACATTGCAATGTTCTAGCACCCTAAAGTTCTAAGTCACAGAGAAGTCGCATACAATGTTCCTAAGTACCAGGGCTATGTTGGGATAGTTTGTAACTTTCTGGCTACACGAAGCTTGTTCTCTGCCCGTTTCGGCTTTTCGGCAGTAGTGTGTATGTTCAGTGTTCTGTTCTATTATTTGATTGATTTAAATATACCTACACGGCTAACAGATGAACGAATTATGAAGTATAACTTAGGCACGTAAAAGTGTATTTTGAAAAGTAACCAATGAGAAAATAAAGGGAAAAAGTCAGGGCCATATTGCAAAATAGAGACTAAATTAAACAACCCTATTATGGGACCATTCTATTTTATAACTAGATGAGCCCGCGGTTTCACCCGCGTTATTTAAAGCTACGGCCCGTGGATCACAGCGTGACGTTATATAGCCTATATAGCCTTTCTCGATTAATGGGAACTAGGAACACTGATATAATTTTTCAAATCAGACCAGTAATTTCCTCGAGATGAGCGTAATAGAAGGGTTATTATATATGGTACAAAGTATAGGCCTATATGTAGTATTTTAGTCATATTTGTCAATGGTTTGAAAATAAAAGAGACAACAATCAATTCTTACTTTCATTTATTCAGTTTGTCACAAGAATATATCTAAGATAAAGATACATTTATAGTTACGGCCACTCTTGGCCATTATTTTAATAGTCATTGTTTATAAAAGCAGTACAAACTATATCCTATTAATAAATTTGGGTAGCAAGGTTATGGGTAGTTCAATATATATCAAATATAACATTAATACAATGGATTAGCAACAATATAATTAATTTAGTAATATTGACCACAGGTATATCTTTTATTATTATTCTAGGTATATTTACTATGGATATACCTATTCAATATTTACCACTAATATTCACCACAGGTACATATAATTGATATGGCTTATTTCACAGCACATGAATCGATTCTATTATATGATATCCCAAGTTCTAAACTTATAACATCTCACAAGTGACAAAACCACCCAAAATATCAATTACCTATACAATAGCTACACTATATTACATTGCTTCTGCATTATTTCTATTGACAATACTCTAAATAACACCACAGAAGCAATATAGAATTGTGAAACACAATAATATAATAGTCAGAATTATATCGTACCTTAGTTAGCCGTTGCCGGAGCGAAAACTGAACATTGAACAACAACGTAGATCATCGCGACGCCCCGTACAGGGCGTGCAGCGGCTAGTTCGGGACAGATTTTGCCCCCTGCTAGCGGGTTCTTTGGTATCCTGCCCTTTAATAAAGGCAGGTCCTTGGGTCGGGCAGTAGTTGCCCTAAGGCGGTTGACCGAAAGGCGTGTTGCGCAGGCCGCCGAATCTTCACGCCGTCCGGGCGGTCAACACGAGCCGGGTGAGACCCCCGGCGAACCGAGGGAGGCCCAGCTCCGTGAAGCCAGCGACACGGACGGCGACTTACGTGCGGCCTGCGGAGGTCTTTGTGGTGAGGTGGTGGTGGTGTGGTGCCGGCGTCTGGTTAGACGCCGACATCGTGGTTGGAGTGTATCCATGGCGTGCTCTGTTGCGGTGGTCGTCCGCGCGCGCACATGATGAGCGTATCCTGCGTCGATACGCGCAGATGTCGCGCGGAAGGGGGCGGCCACCTGCAACAGAGGGCTAAGAGGTTGTCAAGTTAGGGGGGGGGGACGGCGGTTACCCGGGGCAACCGGCTCGTCCGCAGCGTCGTCGGGGTTAGCGATGAGGTCGCGAGGCAGTTTCTTCTTGTCCGGGGGGCGAGCGTGCCAGGGGGCCAGGTCCCGGACGTGGTCCCAGGCCGAGGCGTCGGCTCGCTCGAACATCCCCACGGACAGGCGGCGGATGTAGGCGTCCAGGCTCTCGATGCGGGTGTCCCGCTGGATGATATCGTTCCTCACATAGCGAGGAGCTTGAACGGCGGCGCGCAGCGACAGCGACTGCTGCGCGCGGAGGCGAATGCGGCTCGACTCGCTCGTGAGGGCGAACCAAGCGGGCGCGGCGTAGGTGAGCCGGGTGCGCACATAAGATTTGTACACACCCAGCTTCGCTCGAAGTGGTAGATGTGAGGAGAGCACTGGATGCAGAAGCGCTCTGGTTGCGCGTACCTGTGCGACGACGTTGCGGACGTGCGGCTTCATGGATAGAGCTCGGTCAATGGTGATCCCCAGGTACTTCACCGTCCGGGTCCAGGGGATGTACTCACCCTGGAGTTTGAGTGGCAGTGGATGGAGCTGCTTGCTGCTAATGAGTATCGCCTGTGACTTACCCACATTCACCGACAGTCGCCACTGCGATAGCCAGCGGGGGAGAAGGTCGAGGGCGCGCTGCATCTTCTTTGCGGCGTGGGCGGCGTTGACGCTGGTGGAGATATACGCCGCGTCGTCGGCGTAGAGCGCCAGCTCGGCGCCCTCGGCGACGGGGATGTCGTCGGTGAACCTGGTGTAAAGCACAGGCGAGAGGCATGAGCCCTGCGGGACTCCAGCAGAGATGGTGCGGACGTCTGAGAGCTCCTGTTCCACTGCCACTCGGAAAGTCCGGTTGCTAAGGAACGAGGAGACCACCTTTACTACACGGCGAGGCGCTGTGGATGTCGACAGTTTGAACAGCAGACCGGAGTGCCACACTCGGTCAAAAGCTTTCTGGATGTCGAGGAATACTGCTACGGCGTGCTCGCGCTTGTTGCGCGCCGCCGTTATCCGATGCAGTACCCTCGACAATTGCAGTGTTGTGGAATGTTCAGACCTGAACCCGAATTGTTCCGGTCTTGGCGTGATGTGCGGTGTGAGGTGCCGCAACAGGAGTCTCTCGAACACCTTCGAGATCGTGGGCAGGAGAGTGATCGGCCGATAGCTCCCCGGCTTCAAGATGTTTTTATCTGGCTTCGGTAACATTATGATGCGGCCTTCTTTCCAGCAGGCGGGGAAGGCGCCTGTGCGGACGATCCCCGTGAACAGGCGCGCCAACGCTGCCACGGTACGGTGCGGCAGGTGGCGCAGCGCTGTATTCGGTATCCCATCCGCCCCAGGGGCCTTCCGGGGCTGGGTCTGCCGTTTGGCTCGCTGCACCATTCCAGGAGAAAAGAAGATGGAGTCCTCTTCGGGAGCTATCGGCGTGGCGAAGTATTCCCGAAGGTGTTTCTCGACTGCTGCGGCGTGTTCTGCGTCAACAATCGGGTTAGGCCTGAACTGGCCCTCGAGGTGGTCGGCTAGGATCGCTGCACGGTCTGCTGCTTTGTAGCGTGGAGTTCCGTCGGCGTGTAGTAGCGGGCGCACCGGAGCTGGGGTGTTTGTGAGGCGACGACATAGGCGGTGGATCGACGACCAGTCGTCGCGAGAGTCCTCTATGAGTTTCTCCCAGCTCTCGGCGGTGTGGGTCCTCAACTCGCCCTTCACTCTCTCCGTCAGCCGGTTGAGTTGCGTCTTTAATGTGGGGCATCGCGTGCTCTGCCACTGTCTGCGGAGGCGCCGCTTGTCAGCTATCAGTTTAGCAATGTGTGCCGGCAGAGGGGGTAGCCTCCTCTGGGTGTTGATGGGTGGTGTGGAGCTGACAAGGGCGGACTTGATAGCGCCGGCGAGTTCGGCCGCGAGCGCGTCGACGTCGGCTGCGGAGCTGATAGGGCGAGTCGGTGTGGTGGTCTCCATCGTATCCCTAAATCTAGTCCAGTCCGGTTTGGGACGTGGCGCTTGAGGGACGATACGTGTAGGCTCCTGTTGTGCGACGACGAGTACCGGCTGGTGGTCCGATTGTAGCTCGTCGTCGAGCACCTCCTGGTGAAGCTGTAACTGGCAGTGCGAGAGGTCATTGTCTAGGACGTCAGGCATGTGCGTTAGCGTGTCCGGGTAATGTGTAGGTACCTCCGGACCCGCTACGGTGTATCCATGGGCTTCGGCGTCGTTGAAGAGTCGTACACCCGGTGCGTTGGTGGTCGCTGAGTTCCACGCTGGGTGCTTACAGTTGAAGTCGCCCGCAATGACGACCGGGTGAGATGCTTGGAGTATGGTCCGCAGTTCGGCGATGTCTATGTTCACTGCGGGCGGCTTATATGCGGCGTACAGGTGAAGGTTTGCACCACCTAGGTGCAGTTCCACACCCAGCGTGTACAGGGTGCTCGTGGTTCTAACGGGTAGTGGCTGGTGTACGACTCTTCGCCTGACTAGCACTGCCAGTCCGCGGTAGCGTACTCCATCCGGCGATAGTTCGTCCCTCCGATAAATGAGGAAACCCGGGAATCGTAGTCGGTCTGCAGGTCCCAGGTGCGTCTCATTTATCAGCGCCACGTCGATGTCCTGTTCCTGCAGGAGAGGGCGGAGCAGGGCGGCCTTCTTGCGGAGGTTGCGGGCGTTCCAATGGAGTATCCTCAAGGGCTTATTGTTCATCGTTCATGATCAAGTCCGCTAGGCCCTTGAGGATAATGGAGACAATTGCTTGCTTGTCCCGCCCGGCGCTGAGCGCGGTAAGCACGTCGTGTAGAACATTTATCGCGGCTTGAACGGTTGAGTTGCCGCCGCTCCTTGGTCCCTCACTATGGTGTGGGGCCTTCGCCTTCTTACCCCTGGCCGTGGTTGGTTCGGCGGGGGTGGCGACCGGGCGAGCGGACGGCTGGGGTGCTTGCTGTGCTGGCGCTGGGTTGCGCTTCGGCTTTCTCTGGCCGCCCTGGGATGGTGGTGGATCTAGTTGAGTGGGTATTTCCGCGGCGGCGGGCGCAGTTGCGCCATCTTTACCTCGCCTGCGGTTTCTCCGCCCTCTCTTCTTCTTAGCCGCGACCGCGGCTCCGCGAGCTGTGGGGTCGTTCGCCTCAGCCATTAGCGTCGCGCCCTGCGCGGTCTCTCCTTTCGGCTGAGGGTTTACCGGCGCCGGCTCTTTACGCGGCTCCCCGGTGACTGCGACAGTGCCGGCCTTCTTGTTCCGGGCTTCCCTTTTGAATACGGGGCAGTGTATGTGGTTTGCGGGGTGCGTCCCCCCGCAGTTGGCGCAAGTAGCTGGTTCTTCAAGTGGGCGTGGGCAGTCTCTTGCGGTGTGTTCCTCTCCGCAGCGCACACAAGCCAAGGGTCGGTGGCATTGGTGACTCGAGTGCCGGAACTTTTGGCACCGATGACATTGAGCCGGCTTCCTCTTCCCGCGCCAGTTTTCTATTTTGACACCGGGGATGCCGAGCATCTCTGTGACTTCGTAGATCCCCGGTGTGACGTCCTTTGTGCGCTTTATTATAGCTAGGAGGATGCACCCCGGTCTGTCGCAGCGGGCCCGAATGTTGCGTACGTATTCGGGCTCATACCCCAGCTCGCGGAGCTCCTCTTCTACCTCCTCCGGCGTCGTGTTATATGGGAGGCCTCTGATGGCCACCTTCAGGCTGCGCTCCGCTGGGAGGGAGTAACAAAACCAAGAGAGCTTCTCTGTCTTCTCTAGCTCTGTGAGGTACCGCTGTATTAAGCGGTACTCTTCCTCCTCTCTTGGGGTAAATCTTATGCCCTTTCCAAAGGGGCGGGCGTTGGCGGCTCTTCCCAATTGGTTTTTCAACTCCCTCAGGTGGTGTGCCCAGTTCGGGAAGTGTTCCACGATCACCGGAGGGTAGCGCGGCTTGCTGGTGGTGGCGGCGGCGGTCGCGGCAGGCGCGGCGTCAGGCGCGGCATCGGGGCGCGCGGCGGTCGCGGCGGGGCGCGCGGCGGCGGCGGCGGGGCGCGCGGCGGCGGCGGCGGGGCGCGCGGCGGCGGCGGCGGGGCGCGCGGCGGCGGCGGCGGGGCGCGCGGTGGCGGCGGCGGCGGGCGCGGCGGCGGTCGCGCGGGGAGCGGGCGGCGAGCGGACAACATCCGTGTACGCGCGCGGTGAGTGGTTCCCTGAAGCGCCGGTAGAGGGCGCTGCGGGCGGCAGGCGGTGGAGGCGGGGGTCGCGCTGTGGTAGCGGTGCCTGGTTAAGTAAGTCGGCCCGGTGCCTCTTGGCTTCCTCCTCTTCGTCCTCCTCATCGGGGCTCCTTCTGCGTTTGTATGGTGATGGGCGGGCGGCTTGCTGGTCGACTTCCATTGCCACTGATGGCAACGAGTGAGCCCGCTGGATGTTCGCTGACATACACATCGTGTGTCGGCGGCGCTTTATGTGCAGCACCAGGTCCGCTTTCGGGTTTTCAGCCGCGCTCAGGTTGGAGTCTGCCGATGCCAACGACAGCTCCGATCCGCTTCTGGATGAGCAGGCGGAGCGCGGCGCGGGAGAGTCCTTCGCAGCGATGCGCGGCGACTCAGCGACGTAGTCGCGCGCGGTGGCGACGCAAGGCGGAGAGCTCGCGACGGACGAGCCACTCGACGCCGGCGCGGGCCGCGGCGGGTGTGCGCGGGGGGCGGCGCGGGTCGCGGGGGCCCGGTCTCGCGCGGCGGCGCTCGGTCGCGGCGGCGGGTTCGCGGGCGCCTGCATCACGGCGGCGCTGCGCGCACTCGGACGACCCGCAGGCGGGCGGGTGTGCGCGGGGCCTGCCCCGGGGCGCGGGGGGGGCGGCGGTCGCGGAGGCGGCGACAGCGGAGTCAGCCTGCCGGAGGTCACAATGTGGTTGGCTACTCGGCTTTTGGTTACTAGATGGCCTTTGGTTACTCTGATGGCCTATGGTTGCAGAGATGGTACTAGTATGGTGGTCATGGTATGCATGGTGACGGTGTGATGGTGAGCGCGGTGTCGGTTTGGACACCGGTGTAAAGTCCTCGTCCTCGTCGTCTTCGTCGCGTGAGCCCTGAGAAGGGCTATTGCGGCGCGACGACATTGTTAGATCGCGCTACGGCTGCGACCGCTCGGCGACTGTGTTTCGCTGGGTGATCCGATGAAGTGTTTGCTCCGTACAGCACATACGAGAATCGTATGTACTGCACGTAACAAACAGCGTCGCGGTCCGTGCAGCGCTTCCGAAACTGGAGCTCTTGATTTGCTTGCAGGTGCTTGCTTGCTTGCGGTGAGAGGTCCTTCTTCGGCGGCGGCGGCGAGGCGAATCCTTGAACAGAGTCTGTTCACTTTTTATACTCTATTTACCCGTTTGACAGTGACAACTGTCAAACGTCAAACTAATTTGTCTATTTAGAATTGGCAACACTATAAATTTAAAACATACAATCAATTTATGTTCATTTACAATATGTTTAGGCTATACATAGTTAATGATACAATATATCGTGGGTATAATGGAAGAACTAAATAACTCAGATTTTGGCCAAATTGACCTTTCACCATTTTCGTGAACCCCAAAATGAGCCGCATCTTTTGGTCTAACAAACATTCTTATATCTTAACCCAGTCCAAAAATAAATCCATTTTTGTGTTTCAATTATAGAAATAGATGAGTATAAATGAACATTAAATGTTGGTAGAAAAAATGACTAACTCTTTAATAAATTAACAACTGTGACTTCTGATCACTTGAGCATGAAATAAATTAGCTAAATTGAGTTATTTAGTTCTTCCGCGCACGAAGATATTTTAATGAAACTAGTCAAGTTGAAGAAAAACTAAACAACTTGAGTTATTTAATTCGGGCATTCATGAGCATTCATTCGGTTTTTTAATAAGTATTTTTATTTATTTCTTCTTCGAGAAAATGTAAATTTATAAGAGATTCCAATCAAATAAACGTCAATAGGTGAAGTTATTTAATATTTCTATTTATAGTATACGCACATAAGCAAAGTTATCGTGCAATTCAGTAGTACAAATTAGCGCGAAATAATGTAAACCTATAGACCAACTATTCTCAAAGTGTGCTCCGCGGAGCGCCAGGGCTTCACGAAGCATCTCTAGAGGCTCCACGAAAATCTTGCTGCAATTAAAATAAAATAACTTAAATAAAACTAAATCACTAGGTAGCAGAATACAGCAAAATGATCGATTTAGATTCTAAACTCACTGCAACTTTAAGTAGTAGTACGTGCAATATGCTGTTTTTACCGGCGTTTTATTACAATCGGATAATTATATTATAAACAGATATACTATTATAAGACATGTTATGTTCCTAAGGTTGGAAGCGATAGCCTAGTGGAGATATCAACAGACTGCCATTCACAGGGCTCGGGTTAGAATTCTAGGCAGTAAATTTTCGAAGTAATGTGTTTCAATTGTTAGTTATGGCTTGCCTCGTGCCTCAGAGAGCAGCTCTTTAAGACTGGGCGGTGTGGACACCCCTCCCTACTTTTTTCTGACATCAAGATTTGATGTCTTCCAGCCACCGGTGCAGGCTAGGTTTCTTAAAGGCTTTAGTACTGTGGGCCCAATCCATACAGAACATAATTTTCATAGGTTATTTAGAAATCCGAAGAAGACCCGGCTGTTGTGGCTGGCTTTTGTGGATTACAAAAATGCCTCCAACCCCATTGGAACTGGGCTGTCCTGCAATGCACTGCCTACTCTACACGTCTCTCAGAGAGCTATGAACAGGACAATGGATAAAGGATAATAGGATTTCGCTGATGGATAATTTCTAGAACGAGATTATCCGGCAGAAGACCAAAGAAACTGACATAGATCAGAGTAATAGCAAATTGGATGGGGGAACTTATGGCCAGTCGTTTAAAAAGTAGGTTCTTAAATTAAGGTCACGCCTCAGCAAGCGTAGTGTTGGCCGCCAGAATGGGTCTTGTGGCATACCCTGGGGAGGTCCACCTCTAGGAGTGATAGGCTGATGAAATGAGCTAAATGAGAAGAAGTAGTTAATATACTTATTTGACCATAATACGCCCCCTTCCTATTATGAAAGCCTAAAGGTGAGAAAATACGTCGCAAGATAGCGAGCAAGGCGTGACGTAGCAAACCGATACTCCGAAAAGGTAGACAGAAGTTGTAATTATTACACCCACATTTGGCCATATCATGCATTTTTAGGTCCTACGTAAAAAGGGGGTCTATTGACGTTACCGGGCACATTGCCAGATTTCGTTCTACTACTGAGAATTCAGAAAAATCAGTTACCTACACTCTTGCCTAACCCGGGAATCGGACCCAAGACCTCTCGATCAACAGACGTATAGGTTATTTATTGTGCCATGGAGGCAATCAACTACAAAATAAATATAAAATATACATACATACACATACATACATAGACTCACGCCTGTTTCCCTGAAGGGGTAGGCAGAGGCACATATTAAACGCCCGAAAATATACGAAGATTTATGTCAGTGATATAGTCTTTTCTACAAATGTGGACCTTTTTGCTCAACTTCTTCCTTCAATTTGTTTAGTAATTTAGCATGCATACTATGCTATGCAGTAATAGTTATCCCTTTCGATCTCTCTCCATGAACATCTCAAAAAGCAGTCAGCATCACTTTCCCAGCAGAATAAACGGCCTTTGTCCTTTGGAGTCGGTTCCTCCTTAGCAATTTACTGTTTGGAATGTATTATTTATTTGGGCGTATAATGGTGTCTCCACGTTTCATCTACAGTCTTTATTTGGACCAAAACTTGGATTTATTAGGCCTTAACTACGCAAACAGAGCTTTAAAAAAATCTTCATTCGACGGGTCAACGCGGTTTTGGTCTTAACGTGAGCAAACGCAGCACCCGTCGCGCTGGGAGCTTGCTCATGCTTAAATCTTCTATTAATATGTAACTAATTCATTTGTTGGTCATTTTCATACCCTCTGCTATATCTCTTACTTAATTCAGCGGTCGTCTAGCACCATTTGGTGAAATTTTGCGAGGTTATCTTCAGTGGTTGCAGTGTTTGGACGTCCCGGACCTTAGCTCCCTAGCTCTTACGACCAGGTTTAAATTCAGCTGCCCAAAATTTCATTGTAGTAAATGATTGAGCAGTGAGGCAGCGATGGCCTAGTGAAGGTACTAATAGTTGTCCATGCAGGGGGGTATCGAGTTCGAATACACGGCACGCACCAATGACTTTTCAAAGTTAAGTGCGTATTAAATTGTTAATTATCGCTTGCCCCGTGCCTCGGAGCACGCTAAACTGTCGGTCCTGGCTGTCTGGAAGATCTTTGACAGTCGTTACGGGGATTCCGTACCCTCAAATAAGCTGATACTGGTCTAAACCATGGAATATCGCTATCCCTTTGTCATACCTGATTAGATCAATAAGCGGACCTCGGGCTCTAAAACGTGTAAGTCTTGGATGCAACCGGGATAAGGCTAGCGCGATCATGATGGAGCAGAGAGTCTCCATAAACAGAGTTTTAATCAAACTTGAATAGCGTCGGCGTAGTGCCTTCTAAAAACAACAATTGAATGCCAGCTCGATACAACATTTCCCATTTTCACAAAACACACTCACATAGACTTAATCGTAAGGCTGTCAAATAGCAACTACTGCTACAAAATAGCTGAAATGTTGGTGGTTAACTGCCACAAGAAGTAATCACACATCCATAACACTTTTTTTGACGAGTGCTGCTTCCTTCAGGTAAAGGTCGGAAACTTTTCAGACCACCCTAGTATGTTTTAATGCAAAGGCAAGTAATGTTTGTTTTAGTTGATTTTTGAAGATTTATAATAAGTCATTTAGTTGATTTATAACATAATTATAATATTTTGTTGTCATACCTAATTCTGTTAATTTTTTATATTGTAATTTTACGTTTATTTTTTTGAATATACAATGTTACTACATCCAATCCAGGTTTTTATTTCATGTGAGATCAATAATCAGTGATAAAATTTAACAAATAAACTTTAACTAAAAATGCCTAAATTTCGTGTTTAAATATTTCTTTAGGTTTAAAACTCAATAAGTGTACTTAGTTGACCCATATTCATGTACACACATCAACAAAGTCTAGGGATATTTTATATTTCATCAAATATCTAAAAATCTATGAAGAATTTTCTGATACAGTAAATAGAAGAATCATAGATTATTTTAAGGTCTTTAATAAAAATAAAAAACATTTCGTGTTTTTTTTTGTTTTAAATAAAAAAATTATTTTTTTTAATCATCATGGAAAATTAGTATGATAACAACAAACATTTCTTCTTAAAAAACTATTAATTTTAATAAAAATGGAAAAAATCTTGTAAAATCTAATCATTAATAATCAGTGTTGCCACCTCTTACATTGATTACACATCGACATCGATTGTTAATACTTAAAATTAAATTGTCAATGTCTTGCTGCGGTATGAGGTCCCATGTCCTTTGCAAGTGTTCGTAAAGTTGTTGTTCAGTCGTCAAATTTGGTGGAAAATCTCTCAAAGCTTTTCGTTGTAACATGTCCCAGGCATGCTCGATAGGATTTAAGTCGGGCGACTGTGCAGGCCAATCCAAAACTTGAATATCGTGCTCTCGGAGAGCGGTCGATACCAGCCGCGCCGTATGGCAAGGAGCATTATCGTGCATGAGTAGAAATTCAGGGCCTATTTGAGTTCTGTGTGGGACAATAACGGGCTCTACTACCTCCTCGTGGTATTTTTGTGCAGTCATGCTGCCTTGGATCCAAACGAGTTGGGTTCGTCCGCCAAGACGAATTCCTGCCCACACCATGATTGTCCCGCCTTGGTATGGGTGGACCTCCTGAGGGTGCCGTAGACGGCTAACTCTCCCTGGAGCTCTCCAAACGCGTGTTCTTCGTGAATCCGGGTGAAACCCAAACCGGGACTCATCGGTGAACAGCACCAAAGACCATTGTTCGTCACTCCATGGTAAATGCTCCCGAGCCCACGAAAGCCGCCGACCGCGATTGCCACGTCGCAATGCTGGAACACGCAATGGTCTTCGAGCATGAAGATCAACTTCATGTAACCTTCTTCGCACGGTTTGGTCGCTTACCAGCAGCTGGTGGTCCTCCTGGAGCCTTTGCACTAGTTGCAGCGCTGTGATATTGGGTTGTCTTCTGGCGGTCATTTGGAGAAATCGATCCTGTCTCTGCGTAGTAACACGATATCTACCTGTGTGCTGTTCGGCCACATCTCCAGTACTGCGATAACGTGACCACAACCTTGATATCACATTTTGACTGGTATGTAGGGCCTCAGCAACGACGCGTTGAATTGCACCATTTTCTAACATGCCCACGGCTCGTAACATTTCATCTCGACTCAAATGACGACGTGACATGACTTTTAAAGTTCGTACGTCACGTTAAATTAAAAAAGAAAAACAATTAAAAACCCTTTTCATTAATAATTATAATAAAACAGTTTTAACTTTCTTTAATGTAACGAATTACTAGCAAATTTGCCGCCATATTTTGTTTATTATTTTGTTTTTTTTCTTTCCATGTTCAAATTTTGAAAATAGAATAAAAGAGGTTTTAATCTGTATATAAACTTTTTGTGGAAACTAACAAGGTTCTAAACTATAAACTCGTAAATAATTTAGGATTAAGATATCCCTAGACTTTGTTGATGTGTGTATTCACATTCATTTAATGTGTGGGAAAACTGAATAACTACATTATAGAATTAGCTAACTACGGTATGTTTGCAATATCTTGGTGTGGCAAAATTGGATAACTTGGTTTTTTATTTTTAATATTTTTTTGGTTCATGATAAAAGCTAGTTTTATCAAGCATAGAATCGACAGCAAACATGCTTAAAGCATATAAAATCGCCGACGCTAAAATTGTTCTCCATTTCTTAGTGATGTAAAAAAAGTGTCAAAAAAACAGTAAATCGCGATTATCTCGAAACTTGAAATTTTGAGTTATTTAGTTCTTCCATTATACCCACGATATATGGTCATATCTTGTTAGATACATATGTCAATAATTTTAAAATAGATCTTATTGTAACTTAGCCTAAAACCTAACGTAGAAATAACAATGGGATATCAAACTGTTATAAATCTGGCTAGAAATTATATCATTATGATATAATTTCTAGCCAGATTTATAACAGTTTGATATCCGAGCTTTTGCTGGGATGATAAGTAGGTACTTACAAACGGGACACACTATATTTGAGACGTACTTACTTTGATGCATTTTTGAATATCTTTACAATATATTTCAACGAATCTATCAAGCTCGTTAAGTAAACAAACAAACTCTTCAGCTTTATATATTAGTATTACATATTCGATGGATCTAAGAAGGTCATTTAATTCGAATCGACGTTATTGTTACAACGAATTTTTCGTGCAGTGGAATACTGTGGCGGAGACTACGATATATTTTTAATTATATATAGGCCCTATAACAAAATAAGGTATCAATTAAGACCATTCTTAGTTTTCGGAACGTCGTTCTTAGTTTCATTTCGTCATTAATATCATAAAAATATTCAATATTTACAACGATGCAATACAAAACAGAAAACAAATATCCCATTGTTCGATAGAAGTTCGAAGGTCAAGACACAATCGGAGAACTCAAGACAGCCGTCACATTGAAACACAAGAGTCCTTAGCAACGCTTTCAATGCCGCAAAGGTTTGAATGACCATTCCGATATAAAATTAGTATGGACTGTCATCCAACCCTCTTGAAGTTGAGGACACACATGTAAAGATGTTATACGGCATGCTGAAAGCCTCTCAAAGAGGAAGGTGGAGCCCCTACGATTGTATAGTTGAAAATTATAAGTATATTTAGCCGATTATACAAGTGAAACATGAGCGAAACTCATGGGAGGAGTAAGGCGATATAACAATAATAAAACAATGATTATATGATTATAGATATTTCTTCCCTGACACCTCCTTAGAGAGGCTCGTTTTCACATCCAGTGGTTACTTACACGTTTGAATAATTACAATTCTGAGAAACATAATATACAGCGTTATTTTTCTATAGTACAAACCTCTTAGGGGATGTGATGTCCCCGCGTAAAATGTTAGGATGTAATAGATTATACTCCTTATTATTAATAACTTTTGTTTGGGGACAACTGGATGTAAACCTCAACAAGTGTATGGAATTGTTGCTTTGCAATTTCAGCAATGTCCCAGTACAAAAGTTGTTCATAATATTAACGAATATGATTGACCTACTAAAAGGTTTGCCCTATACTACAAACATGGCCTAAACATAGTTCAAAGTTTATTTCTGACTTTACTTCTTTTTCTTAGCGTGTCGGTGGCAAACATCTATATTTAAAAGTTCTTATTTCCTTGGGATAAGATGTTCATATTCGCATATTCTATCAAATTTCAGTCCACCCGTGTATTCCATATCCTTATATTGTTACACAGCTTTCGAGAAACACTACTAAAGCTACAAATAGTAGCACCTAAGTTAGATCCCATAAAAAACAATACTTGTCAAAAAACCAAGTCTCGCTACCGTAAAATGTTGTGAGATCGATGTAATACCAAGTCGGTTCATTAAAAATCTTTAATGTTTTAAATAAATAGATTGACTCAGCCATTGCATGAAAACACAATATATCTCATAACTAATACATACATACATAAATTAGTTTGTTTAGTGCGATTGCCAAGTCAATCTATTTATTTAAAACATTAAAGATTTTTAATGAACCGACTTGGTATTACATGGATCTCACAATTTTTTACGGTAGCGAGACTTGGTTTTTTGACAAGTATTGTTTTTTATGGGATCTCATTTCGTTTTGTAGATAGTCCCACCTTTTCCCTGTCCGGTAGCTTCTACTTCTTGTACACAAACAACAAATTTCCTCAATTAAAGCCCTAACTGCAAACGTAATTTTGTAATCTTATATGTTAATATGGGATTACAAAGTTATTTATGCAGTTGATGTATGTCGAAAACTGGACTGAAAATGAAAAATTGGGCAAGTGCGAGTCGGACTCGCGCACGAAGGGTTCTGTACCATCATCTATAAAAGAAAATCACGTTCGTTATATGTATACTTAAATACTTTATAAGTTTCTACCTGTTTATTAAGATCGAGTAACAAATTGCTTAAAAATTACGTTTGTTGTATGGGAGCCCCCCTTTTTTATTTACTTTTTTTAAATTTAATTATTTATTTTGAAAGGTAATATACAACTTCATATTCTGTAAAAATTTAAAGCGTCTACCTGTAACAGTTAGTAATTTTGAGCAAAAAATACGAAAAAAAACACGATTTTGTATGGGACCCCCCCTTAATATTTTCATGTTTTTTATTTTTAGTATTTGTTGTTATAGCGGCAACCGAAATACATAATTTGTGAAAATTTCAGCTTTCTAGCTATCATGGTTTATGAGATACAGCCTGGTGACAGACAGACGGACAGACGGACAGACAGACAGACAGACAGACAGACAGCGGAGGCTTAGTAATAGGGTTCCGTTTTTTACGTTTTAGGTACGGAACCCTAAAAATGTTTAAGTTTTTCCTTGATTCATACACCAAACACTAATTGCATTCTAAATTTGAAGCTTCTAGGTCTGTTAGAAATGCCTTAGACTTTTGATGATCGGTCAGTGAGTGACCAAATCACGAAAATTGACCCGTTATAATTCTTAAACTACTGGTTCAAATTAAACGAAATTTGAAATATACCATATTTATACAATGCCTGTTTGGGTACTCAAACTCAAAAACAGGCTTCTAGTTTTAGCCACAACGAAGTTATAGGGGGTCGAAAAGGATGGTACGGCCGTGCCGCTTTTTTGCTCGACTTGGCGGGGGCACTCCCGTGCCCCCAGATTTGAGCGAACACTTGAGCTCGTGTCGAGGTTTGCCAGTCTTACACTGTAGTGAACAATGTGTCATCCCTACTAATATTATAAATGCGAAAGTGTATATGTATGTATATGTTTGTATGTATGTATGTATGTTCCGTTTTCACGTGAAAACGGCTGAACCGATTTTCTTGAAATTTAATATATATATTGGACCATGGAGACGGACATAGGCTACCATAAGTTCCAAAAATTAAACTGGGAGGGATTGTAGGGAGGATAGAAGTTTGTGCGGCAGAAATTTTCCTCTGGGAAGTAAGAACGCATGCGCGAATAATAGAGTGATGCGCATGACGTGCTATCTGTCAGTACTGTCACATCATACATAATTATTGTCATATTGTGCACGGTGATTACATTGTTTGCATATCTAAACTAATAATTATATATGACGCTTAAACGGCTGAAACGATTTTCTCTGACTGCTAAAATAATAAATGCGAAAGTGTTTTTGTAGATATATATTGGACATGTATTGAACATGCGGCTTATCTTTATACAGGTGTCACAAGACACATCACCAAGCCGAAGTCTACGCGTTTTGGACATCATGCCAAGTCATACTAACCAAAAATAAAACCTGGGAAATTACTTTTTTTTTCAAGTTTTCACTTTTTTCAAGCCGCTATAAAAAATGCGCGCGTGCAATTTTCGAAATACCTACTAATCTTTGGGTGCATAGGACATCTATAGAACAGGTAAGTGGGGTAAAAGCATCGATTTTGTACCTAATTACAAAACTTCCATAGTAACTTTGAGCTTCAATATCTCCTGAACCAGTAATTTCCCAGGTATGATGCCGAAGCAAAAAATGTTCGTAATGATTGGTACAATATGGGGTTTCAGTTTTCGTTAAGGGTCTTTTTACACCCTGTATATAAAATCCTTGCGTTACTGACTGACCGACAGACAAGTTACAGCCAAAACGATTGGGCGCAGGAAGTTGAAATTTAGCATGTATGTTCCTTGGGGACCGTAGGGGTGCACTAAGAAGGGATTGCCCGAAATGCCCACGGGACGGCTAAAACGGATAAATAAAATAATGGGCAGGCGTAGCTGCTGGCGTCCTCTAGTTTATTATATGGCTTTGACATTTGTCATGGATACTGACCGAGTTACTTTGTACCCTATAGAGCTTCTGAGTCTTAAGAATAATCAGGAGAGTCTTCACACAACTTGAGACAGAAAGTAGATACGTGTTACCCCGAATTTAACGCATGCGAAGCCGCGGGCAAAAGCTAGTGTCCTATAAACACGTCCCAAAATTCGGCAACTGCCGCCGCAAAATTCAATCAAGGCTTTTTTATACTGGTATATAGATGTGTGTTTCTATGCCAATCTTTATAGAACTAAGAAAAAAAGATACACCGAGTATTTTAAACGGTATGATTTTATTAAATTTTCTAATCTATTTCTGAATTGTAATAAACATGAACGTAGTGGAAATCGAGTCCAACTTTCATGTCCCGCCAGTTCCTTTTCAAGTTGGGAACACTACACTCAACAAGTAAATGATGAACAAATTAAACAATTGGGGGAGGACCTGTTATAAGAATAGCGTACATAGCTCTACGTTTTTCAGCTGAAATGATTTTTGACCAAAAGTTTGTATAGAAAAATTGCTTTAAGCGAATAGACCGCCCATCGCAGATTTATTACTTAACTTATTATCTTGAACGATACTATAAATGTATCAAATAGATAGATGGATACATCTATCTATTTGATACATTTTTAGTAATTTTAACACTTTCACGGACGCCATGCCCAGAGGCGTAGTTTTCAGGCAGCCTAATACGACGTAACGTCCATAGCCGGTCAATTTTATCCAGTTATAATTGACGAACCGTCTACAACCGCCTTGATTTGCGTATATTACTTAGGAGTCACGTGATTCAGTGTCATATTGCGCTCACTTACAATTTACCTAGCGTCGCAGCAAGAAAAATAAAACAATATTTCGAGATCGTGTCGACAAGCCCCACTCACACATCAACGTGCTTGCGTGTGTGACATACCGCCTGTAGCCGTACGCTTGTAATACTAACCGCACCCGCCAGTTGCGCAGTGTCACAGCGAGCAGAGCCCATGTTTTTCGTCGTTTGATCGGATTGTTTGTCGTGATCGGCTGCATTTAGGAGGTAAGTATATTGCGTTTTATGTAAAAAAAGTATCTTTTCTATATACTGTACATATATATTTATACATTAAACAAGATATACGCATCATATTTATATGATAATTAATTCTGATTGATGTTTTTGTTCGGAGATGGCTCCCGTAAGAAAGAAAGAAAAAATGATGGTGATACCGATTCTTTAAGTCCTGTACCATGTTCGACCGGATGTAAACGGCTTAGATTATCACCTAAAAATAACATAAACTTGTTTGAGGAAGATCATAGACGCCGTGAGTACGGCGGTCCGCTTGTAGACGCCACCGTCTATAGGCGGTGTGTCATTGTGCAGGTAAACTAAATTATTTAATAGGGCAGTCCGCCTCTAGACGTACCGGCACTAGGCGGACCGTCATAATCAGAGTATATAGATTCACTTTTTACGACAATTCGCCTATAGGCGTGATATAATTTTGTATGCAACATTTTAGTGTCATTTTCATAAAATCTAGTTAACGTCAGTGTCCGTGAAAGTGTTAATAGAAATATATCTTTAAATAAGAATAGTAGTTTAATTTTAACGTTGAGTTTCCTATTTAAAAATGTAAATAACATACCAAATAAACTATTTAAGTATCTTTAAATTCCACTTTCTCTAACTCTATTCTTATTACATTATTATTCTTCACGTCTGTCGCGAAATATCCCAAAAGCTGCAAATAGTACCTCAAAATATGGACAAATCTGACCACTCGAACTAACACCGGTGTTCGCCTTACGCGACGAACAATGTATCATGTACTATACACATATAATGGGAACTTCCAGAACCGTTCCCTCAAAATTCGATCAAAACTGTAATTTCGGTAAACAAACATGTTTTTGTTGTTCCTCTAAAAACTTATGCGTAGAGGTTTTTGGATGTAGTTTATAGTGACGAAAGTGAAAAAGTAAAGGTTACCTTATAGTAGTGCATAGGGTTCCCACCAAGAACTTAAGGTCCCAAGCCAACCTCACCTGCAAGTGGTGCACCTGCCGATCTACGGACGAGGCTCTGGCAAACAAAATATCCCGATAAGCGGCAATAGGCTCGCCACCTCGCTATTACGTGGGATTGAAACACTGGCGAAAAGTGGGCGTTTAATATTGCCTTTGCCTACCCCTTCGGGAAAACAGGCGTAAGTCTATGTATGTATGTACCTTATAGTAGATTCCACTTTGTTTCCGTCTGTCCATCTGTCTGTCTGAGCATCTGTCAGTCTAGACGGTTCTTTCGGTATGTAAGACTCACTTTCTGTATAATGAGCAATATAAATGTTTGTTATTAACTCAATATAAAATTATTTGTGTAGCATATAAAGTCTATTAATACTCTAGCATTAAAAATCAACTACCCCATCAGCTGTCATGCAGGATTGGCGACACCGTACAAATTCAAAGTGAAAATCCCATATCACCACTTTGCATTACAAAAAATAAAGTATTCTTGTATTAGTATTGCAAAGCTATCCAGCTAACATGTCGTTGAAATTACTCCATACGAATAGACCAGAAGCACATTGCTTGCACACAACTGAGGGAGCATTTATTGTGGAAAAACTACCAGGAACGTGTGAACAGGGTGACAGTTGGCTTGTATGGAGACGCAGACATCACAGGAAAATAAATCCTAAAACCGAATGTCATAGATGCTATTTTCCGTTGAGAGTAAAATCCTTAATGTATGATGACACCAGCACTTCGTTTTTAATGAAAATTAAACTTTAATTTAATCTATGAAGACAATGCCTAGTTTTTTTTTAATTATGCATGTTAAGTGTCTGTTAGAATTGCCATTGAAACGCTTCGTATTAGTTTTTCATTACATATTTTTCTATTCCAGTACAGGATACATAATGAGTAGGTACTGTTCTAAAAAAATCTGATTCGATTTTTATTCGTGGGGAATAAATTATTGTGAGTACTTGCCGCCTAGAAATAAGCATTGGCATATCAATGGAAAAAATCATAATAAGTTTCTAAAGTAAACAAAAATTACATAGACTTGTTATTTATTATAGAACAAGTAGATAATACGTATTAATAGAACAAGTAGATAATACGAAATTTCTCGGTATCTATATTGACAAAAAACTTAATTGGAAAAGCCATATAGATTATGTTTGTAAAAAACTTAGCAGACACTCCTACGCTCTTTATAAGCTTGCACCAACGATCGATACTCATACTTTACTTACTGCGTATCATGGATTAGTAGCATCTACCTTGAGATACGGCATAATCTTCTGGGGCAATGCAAGTGATAAAGAGATTGTGTTCAAATTGCAAAAACGCTGTATACGTGCTATGTTTGGACTGAAAGTTACAGATAGTTGCCGGCCATTTTTCATCAAATATAAAATTTTAACGTTACCATGTTTATATATCATGGAAGTTTGTAATTTCGTGAGAATGAATCCTCAATTTTTTCCTCGCCTTTCTGATACTGTTAAGCGTAACAGGCGAGATAATGATAGACTCTGTATGCATAGCGCCAAGACTGCTCATATGGGTAATAGCATATTTTGTATGGCACCAAAACTTTATAACAAAATTCCAAGAGAATGGAAAAGGTTAAATACAAGCCAATTTAAACTGAAACTTAAGGAAATATTATATAATAAAGCATACTATAGTATAAAGGATTTTTTGAATGACACTTAAACTTGAAATTTATGTTTTGACATCTATCCTTAATTTTGTAACAATTTGACATTTTAGTTTTATTATTATTAATGTACACTTATTATTTAATTTTATTTTGACTGACCAAATTCAATTATGTTACTAGCAATACGTTGACATGCATGAATTTATTTAATTATTTTGAATCCTGTACGTATACTTTGATAATAACATGTTTTTAAATTTTGTACACCAGACTCTGGTCGAATATGACGGAAATATTATTTTGTAACATTACCATCTGTATTTTGTACTCATATTCTTACAAAATAAATTATTCTTATTCTTATTCTCTCTTATTCTTGTAACCTAAACATGGGTTAAAGACTGAGAGTTAAGTTCTAACTAAGCTCAAATGGTTTTTCTTCAGTTTCTTTAGTAATTCTGATATCAGTGAAAAGGTTTGCCCTTACACTGATGTCGCAATTGGTTATAAATTTTAACTACAAGTTGAAAACAAGTTGAAAGACTGACAAGTTTTTCGTAGGCAACCCAATGTCATCATGTTCGCAGTGAAGTAGCGCTCATTGCAATATATTATAATATTTGTCTATAATAATATATAATGAAATAAGAACAAATTGACAAATATAACTAGTATCAACTTATCAGTGGAAGTGTTTATAGCTGGCAACCTTACAAATACGCCAGGAAAAATTGACAACCCAATGTTTACGTACCCTCTAGGGTTCATTTATTCGGTTAGTACAAAATTTATTCATTAAACGCGTATAAGCAAACAGGAAGCGATAGCCTAGTGGAGATACCAACAGACTGCCATGCAGAGGGTATCGGGTTCGAATCCACGGCGCGCACCACTGACTTTTCGGAGTTATGTGCGAATTGAATTGTTAATCATCGCTAGCCTCGTGCCTCAGAGAGCACGTTAAGCCGTCGGTCCCGGTTGTCATGAAGATCTTTGACAGTCGTTATAGGGCGTCAGTCCCTTTTAAATTACCTGACACTAGTCTAAACTATGGAATATCGCTATCCCTTCGGGTTGCGGAGGTCAGACAGGCAGTCGCTCCGTGGAAAAGCTGATATTCAGCCAAATCCGGTTAGACAAGTAAGCGGACCCCAGATTGAAACTGGGATAACGCTAGGAGGATGATGAAACGCGTATAAGCAATGTTAAATGAAAAACCAAATAAATACATTTTTTTCCTACTTTTCCTAGTTTATGTTTTTAAGTGCTGCCAATGTGCGATATATATTTTGACATGCAAAATTGGATATAAATTCTTTTCATCCAATAACCAGATCGGTGAAGGTCGCTCTTCTATGGATCTCAGACTAATAGCTCATATTATAGAAGTGGTCGTACGCAAACTAAATTATCTAGTGGGTAGCTACGTATAACTAGTGCCATCTATCAGCAAAAAAGAGAAAAATTTAGAAGACAGAATCACTAGCAACAACTACCTTACACAGACGTAACTATGACGATACATTTAAGATCTCGAATCGCGCAATTTAAAGTTCCTTACGTGATTACTTTATCAATAAACAAGTTCTCACCAATATCCACCAGGCCGAAGTCTACCAATCTAGATCACCTAGCCTGGTCAAAGGATTGTCCCTCTAGTTGGCGTAACACAACACTTATTTTCTTCAAAACATCAAAGTAAATAATTTGAAAGCATTTGTGCGGACTGACATGTCTGGAGCCTAAACTTATAAAGCTTGAAATAGGACAGTGGGTTTCTTTTAAGCACTTACTACAGAACATCTTTTTATATTCCATCTCGAAGAGGATAAACATGTTGGAAGTTTGTTTGAAAGTCGTTTGGTTTTGAAGCAAGATCTATGACAATTAAGGTAACCTGTAGTGTTATACTTATTTATGTCTTGTGAAGCAAACCAGCGTGGGTTTAATGTAGTTAGTACGTCATTCGTATTGACAGAAGGCTGAATGTAATAAGCGTCGCTGTATGTGACGTCACGATGCAAGTGCTTGTCAATCACGCCTCTTGTACTCACTAGGTATACAGACACACATATACTTAAGCCTGTTTCCCGGAGGGGTAGGCAGAGACTTCGGTACGCCATTTGCAACGTTCCTGAAATAACTCACTTGCTTCATTCACTCTGATAATAAGTTGATAAATCTGACATCTAAATATAATTATATCTGTATACATATACAGGGTGACAAGTAACTCGACCTATTCATTGAAGAAGGTTAAATTGGAGGTCATTTGTAACAAATCAAGTATTGCTAGGTAATAGACTTTCGAAAAAGTCATAATTTAACTATGAGAAAACCTGCGTTTTGAGCAAAAAGGGACTTCTCGTTCAGACTACAAACAAGCTTACAAGACAGATTGCATGTCTTGGTGGCAATATTTTTAGCTACATCAATGAAACCCCGTTCACAACCCTATCCAAGCGCTAGATATGTTGATGATGTCGAATCCCACAAAAGTTATTAGTAATTAACCGTTAATTAAACGATTAATAATTTTCGTCTGAACATATGCGTTTAGAACTTTTTAGACCAAAATAACTCAAATTTAATCAAAACTCGTTTACGTAACACTAAACCAGTGTATCAACGGCTTCTGTTAAAGGACAGGATATAACTCATTACCTACTCAAAAATAATCCCCGATACACACAAATCTACAACAAGTGACATATCAAAACAACGTGTCTCGAAAAAAAATATCTAAAATATATCACCACCTTATCACACAGCTGCATACAATGCCAAAAATCTACACTCAAATATTTGACTTCCAAATGAAATTCTGCGACAAAAAAGTCGCATTTCAAGTTCGCCTGCGACACGTGTGTGAAGGGGAAAGATAAAGAAAAACGCAAACGTCCTGTGAGCCGAGATAACGTCAATTAGTAAGATGAATGGCTGCTTCGTAAAGTGTGGCCCGACTTTACGAAGTAGAGGAAGAAGTATAACGTGACGAGAAGTTGAACAAATAATTTAATATTGTGTTGTAAAAAAAAGACAACGACTAATATAATTAAATGAAAGCGTGTTTGTTTGTTTGCCCTTCTTTCACCGTAAAAGTATTGATTTGAGGAAGTTTTGCAATAGTATAGCTCTTGACAGACTGCTACGCAGATGGTCTCGAGTTCGAATTCACGGCACGTACCAATAACTGTTTGGAGTTAAGTGCGTACTAAATTGTAAATTATCGCTTGCTAATTGGTGAAGGAAAATATCGTGAGGAGACCTGCATGTCTGAGAGTTCTCCATAATGTTCGCGAAAGACATGTGAAGTCTGCCAACCCGCACTTGGCCAGCGTGGTGGACTATGGCCTTACCCTTCTCATAGTGAGAAGAGGTCCGTGCCCAGCAGTGGGACAGCATAAAGAGCCGATGATGATGATGATGATGATAGCTCTTTTATCAGAGGAACATATAGGCTACCAACGGAGAGAGGTGATAAAGTCATAGTCAAAACCATTTATTCATTTAGGTCACAAAGTGACGCTTGTAACGTCAAAATTGAAGTTATATATTTTGTTTATATGTATATTATGTATAATAAAACGGACTTTTACAATAAGGGTACTTATTTGACTTTTATTGTTATATCTGAACGAAAACATTAGCTTCATCAATTGTGCTAGGTGCACAATTGATGAAGCTAATGTTTTCGTCTTTCTTTAGGCTGGGCGCATACGCTCGGTTTCCTGATTAGGTTTCCTGATCAGGAATTCAGATTCGGAAACCTGAATGCTTCGTTTACATACAAAATGTTAAACAAGGCGCACACGTCCTTACAATTTCCGAACGGAAAAAAACCCGTCGTTCGATTCGGAATTCATTCCGTGCGTTCGGGTTGTAAGAACGGAAAAAACCTAATGACGTCACCCCGAACGCAGTGCTTGTCATACATTTCGTATCGTTCGCCGCACACGAACGGAAATTTCCATTCGGAAGCGCGCCAAAACCGTAGCACGGATATACCCAGTAACGACGTTTTCTCTTCTTCTTTATGTCTAGCGCCAGTAAAAGTGCAATACCAATCAATTTATCGTCGTCGTTCATTTGTGCTTTCACAGAAGCGTCTCTATTCGAACTGACGGTATAAATTCCTAATACAAAAAAACGGATATATGCGCTAGGCACACGGAATTCCGAATCTGAATTCCTGATCAGGAAACCTAATCAGGAAACCGAGCGTATGCGTCCAGCCTAAGTGTCGACCCATAATGTTGACAAAAAAACATAAAAAAATGTTTTAAACTATTGTACTCAGACGCAAACAGCGCGCCTGCACCTTTTTCTAAATTTCAGCTTCACGAAACAAAGATACGCGGTACAAATCCCAAAACACAAAAAATGCAATCCTACTTGTCCTTCTGTGTCACCTGTATTGTTGCAGACGCAACTAATAATGTATGAGATGATTATACGATCTCATTGTAGAGCGGTGGCCAGACGAATTAGTGAGCCTCCGGACTCACTCTTGTTCTTTACAAAGGATTGCTCACGAGGTTTTCGGCTTACGTTTTATTTACTTAAGATTTGTGAAAATTTAAAAGTACTGTTGTTTTTGTGCTATTTTTCGAAATATTGCATATTTTTTTGGGATCGTCATTGAAATGCATTGACATTTTACTGCCATACAATAAGTATTATAGTAACTGTGATGATAGGTGTAGATTTACTTTTTGACTTTTCTAAGGCGTATAGTATTTCGAAGACTTAGTATAGTTGCAATTCCGAACCTTACATCTATTATCCGATTTCTATCGAGTTCAGTAAGTGATTTCTAGAACTATATTTTCACGCCTTCAGATTAGATTCGAATCGAACGTAGTGTGAAACCGTTCTTACTGTTCGAATACACAGCATGCGTGTCGGGCACATGTTGTGAGTGTGCTATTACTGCAACTGTTTATGCGCGTCTTGTGTATAACGTATATGACGTCACATAGTGAGTAGTTTACGTGCGAGTGTGCCGAATGCATGAATGGCATAGTCGTTTAAGCGGCCACCTCCCTACCAAGAGCTTCGTTGAGTACTATGGGTTCGATCCTCTTACAACACTGTGAGCTACAAATGGTTGTTTCGAGTATGGGTGATATTGTGTCCGTTGGATATTTGAAAAGGATTTATTCCTAGCACAGGTGCAGACTTTTCAGAGAAAATTCTCTTTGCTGGTTCACGATCTCCAATTCCCTAAACAAACATCCACAAAGCTTCCTAAGAATCAATCACGTCATTGGCCAAATTAATAAAACCAGATGATATCATATCATAAATAAAACATCTTGTCTGTTTGCCGCTCCGTAATAAATATCAAACGTGCCATACATCTATCATGTTACTGGAGGAAAACGATACCTTTTTGTGATAACATCTGTAACATGCATTCTATACGACTATGGATTTTATTTTATCTTTATTTATATTGGAACAGCATGGTGAATGATAGTATCCATCCATAGAGCAAATCCTGCTATAGAGCAAAGGATCTGGCTACATTTGATTTGCAACTGATTTGGAAGGGTCGATGCATTTAGAATAATGGACTTAATATATTTTACTAGCTTTTCCCCGCGGTTTGCTAGGATGAGGTCGGTCCTCTGGACTAAAGGTACCACGTGTGCTATTCTGATGTATAAATTAGTTATTTTTCTGCAAAATTTTATCAAAATCGATTGAGTAGTTTTTGCGTGAAATAATAACAAACTTCTACACGAAACGCTTGAATTTGTCTGGATGTTTGTTACTCTTTCACGCAAAAACGACTGAACGAATTATTTAATACAACTTTGCACTAATATTTCCCTATACCTACCTAGCTTAAACATAAGTCGGAATAGCATACATTGACCGACTTTTTGTAACGCTAACTGAGAAAGCATGTTAGTAAGCTATAAAAAATCCATATTGATTAAAATCATATAAACGTAAAAATCTTGAATTGTGTTTTCGTCCTTAAATACTAAAAGAAGATAAGATTTAGAGCTCCTAAATTTGTCAACATCGTATAATGGCCTGATTCCCACCAATAAGGATGCGATCGCGGAAAAGGAATAAAAATAATTTTTCTTCTTTGAAAACAAATATAAAGAAAATACCTATTTGCACCGAAATGTCATTTCTAACCCTTTATAAAATCTCAAGATGATTTATCGGCATACCTACTATACATACAACGGTCGTGTGATTGGAGTTCAATATTATTTTGAAATATTTTTGTTGTCTGCATAATATTTGCAAGCACTATTTCCTTCATTGGATTTTTACCTGAATGCCTTATTGGGTCAAATCGGTTACTGCGATGAAAAACATAGGTAATAAAAAAGATATGTATAGACCTCAGAGATGAAATGTACAATCAAACAAGTCGGCGCTGGACCACTTTGAAAAAAAATGCCTTGGCTCGCTCATAGAGTCGAGGCACACTAGGAAATGGTTTTGTATACGAGTGTCAATGTGCGTGTAAAGTAGCACTGGAAGCGACGATGTCTTGCTGAGCGATTCTCGCCCTTATGGTGGTCTAGCGGGAAGTTGTTCGACTACACGTGTGTGCACATATTGCGCAATTGAGTATACTTGTCGACTTTTCCCTGGATAGTTTTCCTATTCTCCGATTAAACTGATCACCGTATCTAAACTTCAGTATGCTGGAGGTTTTTGGCATTGACTGGGAATTACTAGCCTAAGTTATTAATTGCCTTTTAACAATATCACTTACTGCTGACAACTTCTTTTTGCCATTTTTATGCGAATTTGAAAATTAAATAGTATTTTTATCTTGCCTATGTACCTTTTGTATCGTAAGCCTGATATGAGAATCACCGAAAAATTCTTTAGCTTCGGATGATTTGTGAGTCATAAAGGTCGTCATTAAACTATTCGGATACTAATTCAACCAACGTCTATCAAATAAAGCCTTCTGTAGTATGGTACTTCAATATTTGTTTGTTTTTTGTTTTTCGTGTGAGTGTGTGGCCAATTCTTCAATTAACTCTATACTATTTTACAAAGTAAAATTGGGACCTAAACATAACTGAAGAAAAGTGGGTATAGTACACCTCTGCCTACCCCTTTTTTTTTTTGGTGTCGGGTTGGAAAATCCTCATGGAGTCCCTCCGCCCCGGGGGCAGGACGAAGGGGACTGTCAGACTCTTACTGACTAAAAACCAACCCGTGTTCCTCATGTACCCGTGTGTCGGAGGGTACGGATTCGCATAAGCATTCGTCGCTACCCCCCGACGGGTATTGGCCTGCCAGATGGTCAGGCGGGCCCCGAACAAAACCCCCTTGGCGGCGGACGAAGGTGTTGGGCTCCGCCGCCAAAACACCCAGCGGCCGCAGAGGATAGGGAGGACGGCAACGCAACACCGCATCTCCTCTTCCTCTGCGGCCCCACCGCGACGCAACGATGGTGCGGCCCCATTTGGTCGCGGGAGATAGGGCGTGCGGCAACGCAACACCGACACGCCTCTCCTCCCGCGACCACGCCCGACTGCGAGGGACAGACAGAACTGTCCCCCGCACCCGCACCGTTGGACGCATCCTACGCAGGCCCCGTCAAGCCCACGCGGAGCGTCCCCTCCTGGATCCCTCTTAGCTTCACCGCGGGTAACCAATCCACGGTTACTGAGCCCCCCCACCACGATAAGGTGGAGATCCTACGGGCCCCCCCGTAGCTCTGCCTACCCCTTCCGGGGTAAAAGACGTGAAGTTATGTTGTGTTATGTTATTTTACACTAGAGGACGCCAGCAGCTACGCCTGCATATTTTTTTTTGTCTTTTTAATTTATCTGTTTTGACCTATCCCGTGGGTATTTCGGGAAATCCCTTCTTAGTGCACCCCTACGGTCCCCAAGGAACATACATGCCAAATTTCAGCTTCCTGCGGCCAATGGTTGTGGCTGTAGCTTGTCTGTCAGTCAGTCAGTAACGCAAGGATTTTATATATTAAGATAATAACATCACCATTTTTTATGTCCGGAATTGATATAGATATATACAGATATAGTCAAACGCGAAACTCTTGTGATCAGTCTGGAAAACCGTAAAGTCTGACTTCTAGGGCAAACCGTAAATGAATCGTAAAATACGCTGATGCCGAATTTGTTCGGTTTTATTAGGCTTTTAACCTAATCAGTTTCTCTTGGTACATATATGTATATTGGGGTATAAGTATCACTTGTCTTCGGTGTACGCCGAGCGAGTATGTCATGCAAAGATAATCAAAGTTCTGGAGGTAAAACGGGATAATCCAATTTGTCTAATCAGATGGTTAATATAACTTTATATCAAAATATACCTATTGCATGATTATCCAGTGTTAGTAAGTCAGTATATTCAAGGGTACTGTACTACTAACTCCCTATAACGTCTGCCAAAGACCTTCATGACAGCCGGGGCCGACGGCTTAAAGTGCTCTCCGAGGCACGGAGTAAGCGATAATTAACAATTATAATACAATTATCGTAAAGTCAATACCAAGGGTTTGAACCCGATACCCTCTGCATTCCAGTCTGTTCGGACATCCACTAGACTATCGCTGCCTTTTTATAAAAATCACTAAGAATATATACAAATCTTCAAAGATCATCATCATCCTCCTAGCGTTATCCCAGTTTCAGCCCGGGGTCCGCTGTCTAGTTTAACCGGATTTAGCTGAATATTAGCTTTTTCACAGAGCGACTGCCTGTCTAACCTCCGCAACCCGAAGGGATAGCGATATTCCATGGTTCAGACTAGTGTCAGTTTATTTTTAGAGGTACTATATTACCCGTTTCGTCATGAACCCGTAGGTAGGGGTATAAAATTTAAATTCATATCAAATGCTCAAGTCAAAACTAAAGGGTATTTCCAGTCGATTTAGAATCCTGAAATCTGGCATAAAGCAACGTTTAGTAGTAACCGATATTTCGGCACTGTTGCAAGCGCCATGTTCACGGACGTATGGTTACTCCAAACAAAGGTACGTGGTATATATCCCGAAATACAATTTAAAATAAGTTTAAATAACCACGAAAGTAGAAATTTCTATAAAGCAACGTTTTATAGCACATAGGAAAAATTTTGCAAACCCAAAATTTTTTGTTACATCACTTTTTTCAATAATTATATATGCAGCAGGAGCGCAGGTCGCATTTCACGACACGCCAACCTCAATGACATACTTCGCCGGGCTCTTGTCACCGCTGGCGTTCCAGCCCAACTTGAACCTCAGGGCTTGGCACGCGACGATGGAAAAACACCAGACGGTATGTCTTTACTGCCATGAAAGCTGGGTAGGCCTTTGGTGTGGGACGCAACATGTGTCGATACCCTTGCGCCATCTCATCTTCCTAGCACAGCAGGTTGTGTGGGCACTACTGCTGTTACAGCGGAGTCTCTCAAACGGCGCAAATACATGAAACTAGTAAGGGATTATGTATTTGAGCCGTTTGAAGTCGAAACGTTGGAACCATGGGGTCCAAGTGCGAGATCTCTTTTTAGAGATCTCTCATGAAGAATGGTTGACGCCTCGCGTGACCAGAAGGCTGGCCTGTATTTGGCTCAAAAGATCAGCATTGCCATACAACGTGGCAATGCTGCCAGCATTCTGGGCACGCTCCCAATTTGCAGAAATTTGCAATCCCGCTTTTCAATCTGTAGAAATAATTGTCTTATTTTATGTGTACATATATAGTCACCTAGTTAAGTAATAGTTTTATTTTCTTAAAAAATAAATAACTATATATATATGTTTGTACGGAACCCTCGGTGCGCGAGTCCGACTCGCACTTGACCGGTTTATTTGTAGATAAAAACGTTCAACTAAAATTGTTGCAAGTATCCGTTGCCAATAGTAAAATATCGATTTAAAATAAAATAGTGGATAGCTATTAAAAAGGCCAAAAAGTAAGCAATATAAAATACATATGTCTATGATGGAAATCGAACTCACAGCATTTGGCTCAGCATTCACGAAACACTAGGCTAGCAGGCCAATAATAATTTCATCAATTAATTATTTCTATTTGTTCAGGTTTTGAGTTAAACCACTAACGGATGGATATGCAAAGTTTCTAAGCATCCTTGCTTTCTACGGAACCCTAAATCGTACTTCGCACATAAAGGCAGGTTCACCTTGAAATATTTATTTAAAACATTTATTTCTCAAACTTGATCTAACAATGAAAACAATTTGACAGGCTTCCGTCGTTTTTCACGTTCTATTGTTCTTTTTTATGGATCCCTTATTTTTTTGTTCCACAGTTGTTTAATTTTAAACAAAAGAAATTTTGCTCTATGGATTCAACGAGATTGTTTTTTTAAACAATAACTAAAGTTAACATAAAGTGAAATATAAATATGGTGGAGAACACTATCAAATTTTATGTATAATTTGTGATATTGTATGTGTTTTGAAAGTTCTTCAATCAATACATGTAATAGTTATGAATAAAATTAAAGTAACTGTCTAGGATTTCAGAATAACCAGTTATTACCTGCTCATTGCAGCCTAGAGACGGTCTCCGCTGGACAAAGGCCTCCCTAAGGCTCTCCACACATACCGATCTTGAGCCTGATACCAATACATAATCAACAAATTGTCAAAATATTTGAAACCCATGATTGTAAAATTATCTAACTGTCGGGTCTTCTTTTTCTTCTAAGCATGTCGATGGCAAACTAAATCGAATCAGCCCAAAACTTAGCTGGTATGTATTTTCAGTAGCGTCCATAACTTCCTGTTACGGTATAAGGACAAGCAGGACAAGATAGTAAGTGTCCCATTGTTTGTGAAACAGCACCACTCTTGAACTTCAGATTGAATTTGTTTATTAATCCTGGCCTAAGCGAGTTTTCTTCGCTTCGGCCAACCGGTGTCTCCAGTTTTTTTAAGACTTCCATGTCAGCCAAGGCAGCCCATGTCCAGGTGTAGGATTTTCAGCAAGTGGGTCTAATCGAGTGGGTAAGTAAGCACTGTCCCGCCAGTCTACGCCTTGCCTGTGTTCATTATCGGGTAAAAGGGGACTAAATGATTCTTGTCCTGGGACATGAACTAGGACCGATGGCTTTGAGCCCAGTTACTGATGTAAATCTCACAACAAACAGTCACATATCCAAGTAGTAGCCTGTACGAGCGTTGCTTTACTTTACCAATCTATTACAAATGACTAGTCAATATATGCTACAAAAATGTTGTAAAACTCATTTAAATAACTCTTTTTGTGCATATTTTCACATCTGCTATTTCCAATTTGCATTATAATTTAACAGTATTTCAATATCTGTTCATTTTAATTAATGCCGTTGCTCTTTTAACGTCGTAATCTAACTAGACTGTTGAAAACTTATATTAGGTATAAGAAAAAAAAGCTAACAAAATCAAAATTTCTTCAAGAAACATTCGAACGTGTTGATAAAATTAAATACATAGAACAAAATAAGTTTTATTAAACGCTCTGATGAAAAACTGCCGAATATATCTTGCCATCGGACGTTATGAAATGTATTGCGTATTTTCTTAAATTATATAATGCTATCTACTTTAAAAGAAATAGAAAATGTCGAAGCAATCAAGACTTCTAAGTCGTGACTAAAGTATCACCTATATGAAACAATTGTATAGGTACTAAAAGTCAACTGCACGCTAACGCTAGCACGATTATGATGATGATGAATAGTACATCATTCTATTCATCATCATCATAATCGTGCTAGCGTTATCCCAGTTGCTTTCTAACCTAACCAGATATGACAGAATATTAGGTTTTCCTGGGCTCAGACCACCGAAACCCAAAGGGATGACGATATTCCATTGTAAATATTTAATTACCAGGCATAAAGAACACCCAGACTCGAAAAAACAATATTTGGATCACACTAAGATACCTTGTACCGTAATAGGATGGAATATACAAACCATAGTTTTATGGTATTATTTATGGCATAGTATCAATCAGCAAGACGGCCGCTTGAAGCACTGCTCTATCATTGCAGTCCAAAACATATACAGGGCATGTGTTTCTATATAATTCATCCATAATGTGGTGGACGTTAATATTTTTCACAATCAGATGATGTTCAACATCGCTAAAATACCTAGTATATCATTTTATAAGCAAGTCTTTTAGATAAGTACGTTTCTGAAATTCATCTGCAATCGCATTTATTTCATCCCTATCTCTAAAAACTAAATATTATTTTCAATCTGCAGAAAACCAACTCACAAACACCAGCCAAGCAGTTTTCTCAGTAAAAGGTATCTGACCTTTCAACCGGACAAATCTATTTTAGAAAGAAAACATTTGTGACTCCTGCCCGTCCAATAGTATTAGACTTTTTAGCAGACTTAAAACGATTTAAAAAACAAAGTTATTTATTCCACGTACTTGAGAAAATTGTGTTTATGTCTAGAAGATGCTTCGAGATGCATTGCCACTAAATGCAAAGTAATCTTCAATATGCGATAAATATCAAATGGCTCTCGATCTTTGTTCGGCCCTTTGGCAAGGTTTCTTTTTAGAGTTGCGTAGTATTTAAAATCGATGTAAAATACCGGTATCTATACTGTTGCGTTTTGTTCGGTCTGTGAGAGTGCGGGAGGCCTTATTCTCTATTCCTTCTCGTTCCTCCTTCCCATAACTTTTCCCAACCCCAAAGGCAGCAACGCACTTGTGACTCGTTCGGTGTTGCTTGTATCCATGGGCGGCGGTAAACCTCTGCCATCAGGCGATCCGTCAACTGGTTTGCCTCTTAATACATAAAATTAGTAATAAAATACCCTCAACTTAGTTTATGCTTGACGATTGAACTTTCCAAAACTAGGTAAGATAGCAGTTTGAATACATTTTTACTATTCAAGTTAGATACTTTGGCCTTTGTACCGTTCTCATGGAGTATAGAGAGTAAATAACCTTGTTATTAATTCTATTTGCGCACTCGGTGGTCACGCATTTATATCAGCTACATTTCTATTAAAAAAGGACAAAATCCCACCTATAATAATAAGAAAGAGGAATCTTAAAGACATTTCTTTGGATAGTTTAAACGGCTGTCTCGAAACGGTGGATTAGAAAGTACCTATAAAATCGCAGGACGTAAACATCACGGTTACATATCTGAACGTCAATCTGGTTGCTATTTTCAATTATCTAGCTCCCATCAAAACTCACACTCTTATGGAGAAGTCGTGTCCCTGGATAAACGAAACCTTAAAACAAATGATGACTTTGCGTAACCAAGCACGCTCGCAATATCTCAAAACGAAGTCAGATGGCAAACGCAATTATTACAAAGACCTAAAACAGCTTGTTAATAAATCACTTTTTTATGAGAAGACAGCTTATTTTAAACAAAATATTAACAGCAATTTCAAAAATCCTAAGCTATTATGGAAAATATGAAAAGCACTGCGTTACCATTCAAAAAGGCTACAGAGTTGCCAGCGCCCTTTAACGATCCCAATAAGTTAAATGCACATTTTTTAAACGTTCCTGGTAGTAACATAACTTTAATATCTTACTTAACCTTTCACGAATTCAATAGATTTAGTGACAATATATTTTCACTAAGCGTGGTAGATGAAAACGATATTCTAAGAATAATTCTAACAATAAAATCTGGTGCTGAGGGCTACGACCAGAGCACATTGGACATGTTCTTGTTGAGTTTGCCTCAAACCCTAGAAATATTAACTTCTATTATAAACACTTCTATAAGTACATCCACTTTTCCTGACCTGTGGAAAGTGGCTATTGTTCGTCCCATCCCAAAGAACAACAACCCTGTTGACATGGAAGATCTGACACCAATTAGCATCTTACCGTTTCTCTCCAAAATACTGGAAAAATTGTAAATAAGCAGCTTACAAAATATCTGGAAAATAGTAACATTCTACCAGAGACTCAGTCCGGCTTTAGGAGTGGGCGGAGTACCGCCACTGCTTTGGTGGATGTGATGGATAATATTTTAACTGCTCAGGACGAAGGTAAGTGTACCTTATTGGTCCTGCTGGACTTTTCCAGGGCTTTCGATGGCATAAATTTATCGCTCCTGATTTCGAAGATGGCATATTACGGATTCGCCCCAGATACCATTAAATGGTTCAATAGCTACCTGAGTCACCGGGCCCAGCTTGTTGAAATCAAGGATGCGAATGGGAGCTGTACTTCATCATCTATTGTGGCTGTTGAAAGGGGTGTGCCGCAAGGAACAATTTTAGGTCCCTCACTATTTAATTTATACAGCGCGGATATAACCAAGGCCATACTTAATTGTAGATATCACATTTACGCAGACGATATCCAAATATACATATCTTTTATGCCTGAAGACTATGCAAAAGCAGCAGATGCTCTTAATGAGGATCTGTCAAGAATTGTGGAATGGTCTAGACATAACTCGCTCATACTGAATCCTATAAAAACTAAATATCGACGTCCCCCGCGAATAATCCTGTAATTACCTATTACGGGGTTTTTCATGTTATGCGTTTTTCGGCATCTAGAAGTCAAAATACACCATGTAGTTTTTTTCAGAATTTTTCTATATTTATTTACGAAGATATGAAAAACTACGCGTATATTCCATAAAAATTCATTAAAATGTATTTTAAACGAATAATATGGTTTTAGGTCTTTACAAAAAAAAATTCAATATGATTTGACAGTAAACACTGTTACGATATTATTCGGGTAAAAATTTTCTACCTTATTTAAGTAAGTTAAGAAAAAGCAACCGATCTCAAACATTTAAATATTATTTTCCCCTCAAAGATAAAGAAATCCAATTATGCAAGGTATTTTTTTCAACACTATTTCTATTACTGAGCAAAATAATGATTTACATGGCCTTAGAAAAAAATAAAAGAGATGAAAATTTGATCGATATACGAGGCAGGCATCAGATAGACCACATCAAATGAGTATCAGAAATCATATTGATTTATTTCCCAAAGTAGAATCGCATTACACGAGACAACAGTATAAACGAGAATATTTGTCAGAATCTCTTAATATTTCAAAAATGTACCGACTTTGCAAGTCATGGTTTGCAAATCAGAACTATCCGGATATTGTTGGTTGTTGTTGTTAACTTCAAAACGACAGTATGAAAGAGTGTTTAATACTAAATACAACTATTCCTTTTTTAAGCCTAAAAAGGGGCAGTGTACTTTATGTTCACAATATCAGCAAGCTGATTCCGTTGAAAAGGCGTCTTTAGAAGAAAATTACAGGAACCATTTGAGTATGAAAGAAATAGTTCGTGAAATTAAAAAAGAAGAAAAAGAAACACTAAATAAAGATGAGACCGTTGTGGCCATTTTTGATTTAGAAAAGGATTTGAATGTACCACAGTCTGAAGTGTAAATTTTCCACTACAAACGTTTTGACGCTCTAAACAAACTAGGGTTCTGTTACATTTAGCAAGCTCAAATCGGAAATAAAGGGTACATCGAAATAGGGAGTTGCTTGTTTCAATTTGTCAAGACCGTACCAAAAAAAGGTATACGCAACATTATATTTTACTCTAATGGTTGTTATGGCCAGAATAAAAACAGATACATTTTTGCATTGTATCTTTACATAGCAATGACTCTTCAAATCGACATTTCCCATCGGTTTTTCCCATAGCCAAAATAAAGGCGACTCCATGCATGCATGTATTGAAAGAGCTCTGAAAAACAAAGTTTTGTACACACCAGACCAAGTATATAGCATTATGGACGTTTAAGTCTTCGGAGACAAATATATCCTAAAAGAAATGCAAAAATCTGAAATCCTCAACATAAAAGAACTTGTTGAACCCAAAGGATGGCTTCAAGATAAAATAGGAGGAAAAGTACGATGGTCCGATGTGATGGGGGTTAGTGAGTCATACAGTAAACCAGTTTTCTTTTCAAATATGATTTAGATTAGGATTATATTGAATTCGATTACGATGCAGGCAGAAGTAGACAGCGTCGGTAGAAACAGGTGTCCAAAACAATTGAAAGTATTGAATTAAAGCCAGAAAACGACAAGCCCCCCGATTAAAAAAGCTTGGTATAATGATCTCCTAGGCCTGTGTAACTCCCAAGTAATTTTCCACCATTATCAACCATTTTATGGGAACTTAAGCTTTTGTGATACTGAATCAGGTCACGATGAGGATTCTGATTAAGATTTTTAACTGTGATATTACCTTATTATAATTTTCTTGATTGAATAATCATGTGTAATAGTCATGTCTTAGTGCAGTGTCTATTTTTTATGATACTAATAACTATCGTGTTTTGCCAAACTAACCAAAGTTGTTTCATTTACTAGGATGTTCTTTATTTCATAAAATATACTATTATAATCATCAAATAATACTTAACTATTCGAATAAACAGTAATAGTCATAAAAATAAAATGTACGTTACTGTTAATCAATCGAATAACCTAATAAATGCTTTTTACAAATATTTAGTATATAAACCAAATTACACGAATTATTATTCGTAAAATCGTGTTGCGCAATAGCGCAACACGATTTTACCGTTGCCGTCGAAAATATAAATTTACACAAATAATATCGCAACAAGATTTTACTGTTGTCGTCGTAAATATAAATTTACACGAACAATATTGTAAGTGACATTACTGACCAGAGCTTGACCTACACTAATATAGTAAAATGCATCTAGCTAAATTATAACGAAGCCCTTGGGACTACTTAAATTTTGTTGAAATAACCAGATAGCTGAATAAAGTAGCTTCCATATGCGATATAAAAAGTCTCTGATACTTGTTGTTTAATGGAGTTATTAAGGAAAAATTGTTTTTTATTTTTAAACTTTTATGATCACCGGATTATTCGCGGGGGGCGTCAATATATGCTTTTTGGTAACACTGCCCAATTACATAAGTTGCAGGATCATACTGACGTACACGTCAAAGTGATGGGAGAACACATTGAGCGAGTAAATGAAGCACATAACTTGGGTTTACTGATGGACGAGGGCTTAAGGTTTGAGAATCATGTTGCGAACTGCGTGCAAAACTGCTTTTACCGCTTGCGAATATTGTATAAGATACAGCTATTTTTGAGCGACAGTCTAAGGGCTAATCTAGTTGAATCCATAGTTCTGTCAAAGATAAACTACGCAGACACTGTAATTGGCCACCGGCTGTTGGATCGGACAGATAAACTTTTACAGAGAGTTCAAAATGCCTGTACCCGGTTCTGCTTTAATATACCACGACGCAGCCATGTGACTCCATTTTTAAATAAACACCACATGCTCAAAATTAAATTACGTCGTAAATTCCACCTTGCCTCTCTTCTCTTTGGCGTGATTGAGCACAAATACTCGATATACTTGTACTCGAAAATCACATGAGTCAATTGCCAGCGTGATCGAGAGAGCCGACGATGTGCTCAGCAACTGGCCATACCCCAGCACCACTCTTCAACATTTCGTGGCAGTTTCCGTTATGCAGCGACCAAATGCTGGAATAACATTCCTCCACCAATCAGGTCCCTTAAAAATAGCATAAGTTTTAAACGTAACTTGAAAATATTCCTATTGTCGGAACAATTAAAATATGAAACTATTAATATTAACCTATCAGTAATATAAAATCAATTGCTATTACAATATTATCGTTCATAAATCGTTCTCTAACCGTGATTCCGTTAAATATTTAGTACTTTTTAACTTACCTGACATTTACACAAAAGCTGCTAATTATCCCTATAATTCTCTAGTTTTAATCTTAATTTTTGACACACTAGGAGTAACTAACCCTTACCTAATCTCTAATCCTCTATTATAACTTTTTGTCATACTGCGACCTGCTCACAAGGAAACAATTGTTTTGCCTCTAGCCACCTCAGTATTATTATTTGTTTATGTGTATTCATATACCCTTCCGTATATATTTATTATAATTGAACTATTGAATTTTTTCCTGTCCGCCGTCCGTGCTTCATTTTTGGGGTTGCCAACTGAAAATCAGCGCTGGGTACTCCTCATTTGGGGTGCCCAGCTTATGCTGAGCTGGTGACCCATTTCGCCATGGCACACATATTTATGTTTAAGTTTATTTTAAGTTATTTTAGTGGCCGAAATAAAATGATTTTTCTTTCTTTCTTTTCTTTCTTTCTGATGGCGTAAGCAATTAGGATTTAAATCGTACTGCACTGTATAGCTAGGCTTGTAGCTGTGTGTACAAAATCTTTCGTGAGTGAATTCGACTCGTACTTGACCGAGTCTTTTCTACGAGCAAGAAATTAACTTTAATATCCAACATTTAGAGAATTCTTTTTTCGTTTCGATGAAACATTTCGCCATCGTTTGTCGTTGTTTTTTATTTTGATTTACTATTTAATTTTAGTTTGATTTCGAAAACGTTTTTGGTTTAATTTTGTGGAAAACTATTGCAATTTTATGAGGCTTATGTCCTTGGTTGGAATTGTATTGACATTTAAAATGAAATGGCTAATAATTTGTGAGTTTTGTAAGGCGTGGTGGTTTCAGCGATCGTCTTTTAGCACACCGCTGTTGTGAGCCGATCCCCACTAGAGACAACACTTCGTGTGATCCACAATTTGTAGTTTCAAGTCAGGGTGTACTTTGTGTCCGTTGATGTGTGTAAATTTTGTGGATCCCACAAATTTTCGTGTAGAAATAGAACCCACGACATTAGTACTTACAGTGTTAAAGGCTGCAGAAACCGTTTTGCGTATTGGTACATTTTAATTCCTAATAATAAGTCCAAAATATTGCTTGAATCTCAGGCAGTTTTTCTCAGAACAAACCTATACTTAAATTACCTACCAAAGCTCAGAAAATATTGTATATCCAAAAATATTTGCAAAAGCCAGGCTGAGTACTAAAACAAATTGTTTATACATATATTTATAAGAAACCTGTCCATATTTTCTTTTTAATTTTAAACTTTGATGTTGTTTGGCTGCAATAACTTGACAATATAAATGTTTACAATATCAAAAACCATGTTCAACCGTAATTCTGTATTTTTTCAAGCGAATTCGATTTATTTCAAAATTATTTTTCAAGCAGTGTTTAAGTATACGAACTCGTATCTGAAGTTTAAGGATTTGAGGTTTCAGTTGCCCAAAAAAAAACTAGTAGTACGAGTAGTAACACTTGTATCATTACTTAATACCTCGGGCCGAACCTGTACTAGGCTAGCACAAGATCGAGGGAAATGGCAATTTATTCAGCAGTGGATACAGTCGGGCTGTAGATGATGATGACTTGTCATATTAGCTTTTAAAATTTTATTAATTAGTCTTTTTGCACACAGCTACTTAAGACAAACTTCTGTCAGCTTATTTGATAATAAATTACCTTTTTAATCGATACTGATACGCAGGGTACTAAAGCTTTCGAACAATAGTTTAATATAGAAGGTTGAATATTTTTGTACGTGTACTATACACGTGATGTTTAATATGAAGTACCACAGCAGCTGGTTGGCTGGTGGCAAGTTTTTTGAAACGGGCATTATAATTAGAACTTTTTAGTTGCCACTGAGATGGGGTTGTATGCTTCGTTCCATAACTGCATCAAATGTATTGAGTTCGATTTCTACACAAGACACTTTGCAATCTACAGCCTTTTGCAGTCCACTCCTTAACTTTAGCTTGTCCTAATTTGCCTCATAGTAGCACTTTGAGTCATTAGGGGAATTCTGGTAATTATTCCACAGGGTTTCATGTCGTATTTCCGTCTCTTCGCAAATATACTATATGCTTCGTGTATTTTCTTTAGTAGTCGCTTACGATACCCACGGGATGAAATGGTTTAGTGACATATTGTATGCTTTACCTGCCGTGGTGGCGGCAGATAAAGCGGACGTTTTGTACGGTCTGCAAATATTTTTTACGTATTGAGCTCTTGTGTCCATTAATTCCATGCGTGTCAAGGTCATAGAAAACTGGATTTACATGTAGAGGTTCTGATAAACCTGAACATTCACTTATAACATATCGAGCATTCGCCGTTTTTAAATTTGTCACACTGAACAATGAACATTTCCATGATCAGCCAGGCGAACGCCATAGACGACTAAAAGCTCGAAGCAAATTAGAGTGTCCTTTCGCTAGAATGCTCACCAGAACGCCCGATAAAAAGTCAGGCCATCGTTTGTTTATCTGCTAAAAACCATTCGAAAGAATGATCCATACAAATTAATGCTCAAGTTTATCAGCACCATAGTGCAACCGAGGAAAAAAAACAAAACCACTTAACTAATCTAAAAGCTGTCACAAAACATTTTTTACTAAGCCATACTCCACTTTAACATCTTGATTCAAACCTAATTCATATTTAGTTTTGATTAACGACAATTTTACGGTTCAGTTCTCAGTAATAATGGGACGTTAAATTAATTACGGTTTTTACGATGTTTCGCTGACAAACTAGACCGTAAATTTACCGGTTATGTTTCAAACAGTTTTGTGTGTTTTATTTACTAGTGGTTGAAGATGAATTTTTAAGTTTTAGTACAATTAAGTAAGGCTTTTTTTACAATTAAGCATTTTCAATAGCCGAGTGGATATACCAACAGACTGTCATGCAGAGGGTACCTATCGGGTTCGAATCCACGGCGCTCACCAATGATTTTTCGGAGTTATGTGCGTATTGAATTGTTAGTTATTGCTTGTCCAGTGCCTTGGAGAACACGTTAAGCCGTCGGTCACGGTTGTCATGAAGATCTTTGACAGTCGTTATAGGGCGTCAGTACCTTCTAAATAAACTGACACTAGCCTAAACCATGGAATATCGCTTTCCCTTCGGGTTGTGGAGGTCAGACAGGCAGTCGCTCGGTGGAAAAATTATAATATTCAGCCAAAACCGGTTAGACTAGAAAGCGGACCCCAGATTGAAACTGGGATGACGCTAAGAGGATGATGAAGTATTTGTTTGGTTTTGTGTTGTTTTTATTAAATAGGTTATTTCGAATTGAATTAGTTTTGTATTTAAAAAAAATATATTTGAAAGAAAATCACTTAAAATATGTTAATACTAACTAGTTCTAAATAAGTTTGCACTACAAAAAAAATGTTTAGTGTTTTGAGAAAAAAAACGGATTCATAATCCAAAAATACTGTCTTGGTATTTACGCAATGAATTAAGTACTATTTTATATCACCGAGCCAAATTATATTCCAAAGATGGAAATACATAAAAGATGGAAAATAACCGGCCAGGGACGATATTTAATGAAGGTATATCTTATTTTTTTTAAATAAGTAGAAACTGCAAGACTAATGAAGTAATGTATTATGGCCGTCAAAATATTGTTTTCACAGCACACATTTCTTTTTTAAAAACATAATTCATGCCTGCGGTAACGATGATGGCTTTGTGCCAGATTTTCAATAACTTTATGCAAATCTTAATCTATTTTTAAAAAGGTTGGATTTGCATGTAGTCAGGGATTATACAAAAAAAGGTTACTGGCGTACTTCCTGTTATCGTGACTGTATCCTCGGAATGCAAAATAATATAATTAGAATACCTGTGATGAATTTTAAAATAAAGAGCACGGCCTGTATATCTTTTTTTATAATTATAGTCTCACGCCTGTATTCCCGAAGGAGTAGGCAGAAGTGTTACACCCACATTTCGGCATGTTATGAATTTGTGGGTTCCACGTAACAGTGGGCGAGCATATTTTCGTTACCAGGCACTTTACGTGCTTTTACTGAGAATTCGGTAACATCTTTGCCCGACCCGGGAAAAGAACCCGAGACCTACGATCAGCAGACGCATACGCTATCCACTCGACCACGTAGGCATTCCTGACAACATTCTTATTATTATTCATTATTACCAATCTCCTGCTTGGACACTACTAACTTTTCAATTCTGCTATGCTAGCAGCTAAGTACAAAAATATATAACGCTCAACGGAAACAAGTACATAAAATACTAAACATAAAAAAAAACAAACAACAGGGAAGAAGTATCAAATGCCTGTCAAAGACTACTTAAGACCAGTATCAGTTTGTTTGTGGGTACTGACTCCCCGTAATGTCTGTCAGTGGTATTCATGACAGCTGGGACCGAAAGATTTATGTTCTCCCCGAGGCACGGGATATAGCGGTAATTAACATTTCTCTCTCTCTCTGTGGTCGGGCCCTCATGACTGAGGATCGTGGTCATCGGCGGATGTGGATGGTTTGCACCTGGTTTCGATGATCTGCCTCCACCGGTTCCTGTTCGTCGCGTCTCGGGCAACAGAGCAAAACATGGTTGATGATGGGCCTCTCACTTGATCGCTCCATCTGGTTGGGGACCGTCCCCGGGGCTCGTTTACCCTCCGTGTTCCCAAAAACGATCAGCTTTTCAAGGCTCTCTTCACCCCTCCTCATTATGTCGCCAAAGTAGGTCAATATGCGCTGCTGGCAGATGGTGAAAACAAAGGCGTTTTGGACACGTGCTGCGAAAGGATCGATGCATTGGTGCGCTTGGCGGTCCAGGGTATCCTCAGCATGCGTCTCCAGCACCACATCTCGAATGCATCAATCCTTTGCCGTTCTCTTGCTCGTATCGTCCATGTTTCCACACCATACAAGAATATGGAGAATACTAGAGCGCGTATTAGGCGGGTCTTGGTTGTGTTGGTAATACCCCTCTTCTTCCAGATGACATTGAGTCGAGTCATCGCGTCCTTAGCCAGAATATTGAATTATGTGCGCACTGAATTATCAATTCAGTGCCCACATAATTCAATATCCTGTTCATAGCAGTCTGTTGGTATCTACTATCCACTAGGCTATCGCTGCATTAGTGTAAGAATATTTGAGAGAAATTCTCTCGAACGGTCATCAACAGTCATCGGGAGTTCGGGACAGCTGGAGCCAGCAGTTTACCATACTCTGAGAAAAACAGAGCAATCGAAAATCAACAACAGAAAAGTCAGTGGTGCGCGAGAAGGATTCGAACGTGAGAATATCAGAAAAGCGTTGTATTGGTTTTGCCAATGGGCTGTTCTAAATAATAAAAAGATCCATTAATCATTAACAGAATTGGATTTTTAATAATTGCTATATTATCAAAATGTCAACTCAATCTTATAACCACCAGACACAATAAATCAACGAATAGGCCAGTTATAATGGACGATATTAAAATAAATGTGCCGCGAAATAAAACTGAAGTGTCTGTCTGCGATTTCAGAATGATTGTGCTTTCTTAAGTGCACTACTAGAGATAAATAAATTTTTTGCTCCACATCTCAAATTAATTTAAAATAGAAAATAGTATTATTTTATTAGTTAAATGCCTTTATTTATATGCTAATATAAAATACCAACCAGTTCGGTGTTAATTCCTGCTTCATAATATAATATACTTTATTGCACAAACACACACAACACATCATTATTATGGACAGCGTAGAGGACATCAAGACTTCTTTTACCAACTCTTTGGCTGGCATTGAGGCACGTATGGCCAATTTCGAGGCTGAGCTGCAAAAAAGTGCCAAACCCTCCAACAGTGCACCCAGTTTAACAAGTCTCGCAGCGGAATTTTCATCTTTCCGGACATTCGTCATGGAGACTATAGGTGCTTTCCAACATCAGATACAGCTGTTGGCGCGTGGAGTTTACAGCATTGAAATGCGCACTCGTCAAAAAATGCTCCTATTTCACGGTGTCACTGAACGTTCAAATGAAGATCTGGTTCAGTCGGTCATGGATGTGATGAAAGATCTCCATCTAACTGATGTTAATAAGGACGACATGAAGCGCTGTCACAGGATGGGTTGGCCGACAGGTGCTCACAAGCCCAGACCCATCTGAGTGAAATTCCAGCATACTGCAGTTCGTGACAGGGTTTGGTTCTCCAAAACCAAACTTAAGGGAAGTGGCATTACTCTGTCAGAATTCTTAACTAAGGCACGGCACGACGTTTTTATGGCGGCACGGCATCAATTTGGAATCACAAAATGTTGGACTCGGGAGGATCATATCTTTGTGGTTGACTCGGATGGGACATAGCATCGAGTATCTTCACTCGGCGAACTCAACCGCATTAAGACGGCCACACGGAAGACGCCAGTCACTGAGAAACCCATGGTTCCGAAGACAAAACGAGCAGCTGCCACAAAGAAGTAATATCTCAGGTAGCAATAGTTGCGGCATCCGCGGTATATTTACTTTTTGTATGTAGTACCCACTTTTACCCTATCTTTAATGGCTCTAAAATCTTTGTAATACGTCCTTCTTCGTCACTTATGTTTCCTTTTTTCTTACTAATACCTAACTTTTTTATTATAATCTTTCATACCTCCTATTTATTTACAAAACACTATTTCACACAAGGAGCAAGTATACATGGAGGGAGCATTTCAAAATGAGTAGAAAACGTATATGCATCTCTTTTCTCTTTAATTACAAAACTGCATATGTTCGAGTATGATAGCCATAGAGCTTTTATACAGCCTTGAATGACATATGCCAAGAAAAATGTTATGTCATGTCGATGTTCGTCCAGCTGGAGTGAAAGCCGTGTCGAAATAAATTGCAATTTTAATTGCTACAAAATATTAAAATTGTAGATATGACCACTTCTAAACATTAAAAAATGACCATAGTTTGTAATGCCGTCGGATGTAAAAGCCAAATGGGACTATTGACCGAAAATGGTCAAAAAATATCTTACCACCGGTAAGTCATAATAAGTAAAATTGTAGATATCTGCCGTAATAATTCTACAATGATATTTTTAAAGCTTAGCACCGTTGACACATATTTTTATTCCAATAGTCACAATGAAATAAATATAATAGAAATATTTCGATAAAAAATATGAGGATAGTGTTGTAATACAATTGTCAGTTAGAAAACCAGTTTCTGAAAGATTATAATTTGAATAATTAGTTATTAATTGTGATTTTTTGTAGATTTCCAAAGAATGAAGGTTTGAAACTAAATTGGGTCCGAAATATGAGAAAGGGGGAATGGCAACAGTCTAATTCTTCTAAACTTTGTTCGCTTGATTTTGTGTCTGCTTGTTATCAAGAAGGATTTCAAAGAAAAGTTTTGCATTCTTATGCTGTGCCTACTACATATTTTTACTAACCAGATATCTAATACTGAGGTTTGTACTTCTACTTTATTATTATTAACTTATATTTTTATCAATCAATATATACCAACATTGCAACTGTTAAAATATGCTATAGTAATCATATATACATAAATATGTAGGTATATCATAAACAGATTTGTGTTGTAATTTTCAGAAATGTCCGGAATAACGAAACTTTATTTTTAGAAGCGATAATAAAGCTTCAAGAGTGAACATGGTTTGCACTTCTGGAACTCAGGATGAAAATATTGTTCGTAAATGTTAACTGTTTCCGCCCATGTACATCCCGTTTTGGTAATACATATAGTATCAGACCTGCCGGGCAGTTATCGTGTGCATTACTTTGTGGTATAAATAAATGATTTTGACTATTTAGACTTTTTTCAATTACTTTCCTAAATACTGTAAAAAGAGAGGTAATAATAAGATATGATCAATCATATCTTATTATTACCTCTCTTTTTACAGTATTTGTTTCTTTGTAGGCACCTAAGTACTAAACTCTAAATAAAAGCTCGTAAAATAATATACTACTGGTACCTATATTACTTAATCAAATGCTTATCTTGTCTCTACATACCGAATTATATACCAATACCAATAAAAGATTAATGCATGAGTACATCACTATTGGCAGTCATTTCTTCTTTTGAAAAATTTGCGACATGAGTATTTCAAGAGGTAATAAATACAATACATCTGTCTCGGTTACACATATGAAATTTTATACAAGTAAAAAGAAATAACGATAGGTTTCTTGTTTATGCTTAAAGCTATCACTCCATGTATACTTGCTCCTTGATTTCACATATTTTTCACTTGACAAGTTGACACTGTCACTGTCAAAATTACGTTCCGTTCCTACTGCTACTAAGAATCGCTCAGAAACTGAGCTGAGATAATTATATATTTAAATTGACACGAGATATGTTCGTGGCGATCCGAGGGAGCTTTTAAAAAAAACACGATGTTGTCTCCTTGAGTCTTTAATCTCAACTGAACTTAATACAATACAAATGTCTTACAGCTAACTTATGGTACTACGGTTCTTATCTCTAAAGGGGAGTATATGGTTACAGTTTATTGCTTATACTACGAATTTACTGTACGTAACTCCTCCCTTCCCAAAGGGCTGCGTACGGAGGAGGATTGCACGCAGGGCCGACTATGCAAGGGCGAAGCGATGTGCTGAGGCTCTGCTGCTGACTCCGACTAACGCGGCGCGTAGTCCATCTCCATGGTGACGCACGGCGGCGGTTGAATTCCCGGGCGTCTGCATAGGCGTCGTTTGTAGGCGCAGTATAGTATGAGGGCTAGTACTGCGGCTAATGCGGCGATTGAAGTCCAGCTGGGTTGACTGGCGATACCGGGGGTGATTGGCGTGATGTTCATCTCGCGGGCTAGAGTAGCAAGCGATTGTAGTTTATCCAACTGTATGTTTTGCAACTCTATGTTGTGCACAGTGACGTTTTCTTGGGCTGTTTCATTTCTAGGCAACGGAATGGTCTCTGGAATAGTGATAGTACTATGGTGGGTTTGTAGTACTATACTATTTATAGTTATGGTACATCTTTCAGTAGTGGTGAGTAGATAGACTCCTTTTATCCGTTGATAACTGTTCTCGTCGTTGCAGGACGTTTTTATGATGTCTTCTCTCGGGATGACTGCTAGCCAGGTGTTTTCATGAAGTTGTTCTATCTTGTTATTGCTAGTGACGACATGGGCGAACTTGCAATTGGTTGCGGGCGTATGTCGAATGGTTTGCACGATGCAATCGGCTCTCTTGTCGACGTCTTCTAATTTCAGATGATCGCAGATTTGGAGGTCATCGGTGAGGCGGCGACAGGGCTCGTGAAGGTAAGTAAACTTCTTATTACTCAGTATAAGGTAAGGTGCTTCGGGTATACGGGTAAGGTTGTTATGATTAGGAATGGAATATAAGTGTAAAAGGTCAAAGGTAATAGGGCTTATAATAGGTATGTATAATATAAATGTAAGTGACGTTAAGGTACAGTATGCCTTGACCGTAATACTATTTTCTAACAAGTGTATATTTTCTCTTCTAGGTTCAAAAGGTAAGTTAAAGTTTTTACTTATTTTAATTAATTCTGCTAATAGATGTAAAGGGTCTATGATACTAGGATGTAATATACCTAAAGAAGCAAAAGAGATTGCTGTCTCTAATGTGTTTACTCTATCGTAAATTTGTTGAAAACTATTTTCAATTTGAAAGTGGATATGAAGTATATCTATTCGCGAGTTAAGCGAAGTTAAGTTACTGTTAATATTATTTAAGTTAATTGCTAATAAATCTAAGTTATTCTGAACTTTATGTAAGCTTTCGGTATATTCATCTATATACTGTTTCATAAGACTAATAGTATTCTTCTGATTACTTGCTAACGTGAATGTATTTTAACTGTCTATAAACTTAAACTGTCTATTTCATTTTCAAAACATAGGGCATCTTCATTATCTAAGTTTCCACTAATTGATTTTATAATTGAACCTAAACCGTTAATTAAACCACGTCTATTTCTAACACTAGATCTGGGTAAAATGTAAAAGAACTTATTTTCTATTAAACTAATCATATACTAAATCTGTTCACGATAAACGTATCGTTCTGAATACGTGGGTCTCTCTAGTTTTCGACTAACACTAACTTATAATACATACTAGTAGTAAATCTAAATAACTCATACGAGTATATGTAACTAACATTATACGTGCATATAAGGTTATATATATCTATCTTATGTAAAACTTTAGCTTCTTTTAAAACTAATAAACCATCTTCGCTAGCTATCGGCTGTACTATGACGTCTGATGTTGCGTGGGTGGTGCTGACGGCGGCGAGCCACCAGAAGACTCTGTAGTGGAAGAGGGACGTCTGAGCATCCTACTATGGACTCTAATCGATTTGGAGTTTATATGCTTGCCTTTTATTTCTATAATATTATTAGGGTGTAACTGTATAACTGTATATGGTCCTAAATGCTTTGGCTCGGTCTTCTTACTTCGAGATGACTTAGCTATCTGTTTATATACTATGTCGCCTATCTTAAAAGGTGGAATTTCGCTATTTTTATTGGCTTTTAATATGGTTTTCTCCTTTTCAGATGACAACTTTAATGCGACTAATTTCTGAGCGGTTTCCATTAAGTTTTTGTGTTTTTGCACATAATCTTGATAGAATTACTGTGTATAAAATAATTCCAATGGGTTTCGACTATTCGTATGACCGTATAGTATTTCAAAGGGCGTATAACCTGTAGCTGAATGAATCGAGTTATTATAAGCTATAATTGCATTGCGCACTAATATCTTACAATCGCTCTTATCGGTGAGTTTCTGTAATCTAATTAATTCGCCAATGGTAGAATGAAATCTTTCTATTGGGGAGTTTGAATTAGGGTTGTACGGGGTTGTAAAGTGAATATTTATCTTATGCATAGAACATATTTCCTTTATAATTTCGATATCAAACTTATGGTCAGAATCGGTTGTAATCTTGTTAGGGACTTCTATTACTGAGAGTATCTGTAATAAAGCTTCCGCTACGTGAATACTCGTAGTTGCTTGTAAAGGGACGGCTTGCGCGTATTTAGTGAAGTTATCTATAATCGTAAGGAATGTTTGGCTATCTGAAGTATAAAGGTCCATGTACATATGTTCCATAGGCTTTGTAGGTGTTTCAGTTAATGCTAGAGGAGGTAGTAAGGGGTTTCTTTCGTATTTCGCTTTAAGACAAGTTTCGCACTCGTTTATATATTTTTGAATACTTAGTAAAAGGTTTTTCCAATGGTAGTTTTTCCGTATTCTGTTATATGTTTCTTGGACACCACGATGGATAGTTTTTCCTTCATGATATCGTTTTATTATTTCTATTTGATCGGATTTTTCATGTACCAATGTTATTCTAGTTAGGCAACGGATCAGTTTGGGACCGCGTTGATCGAAAACGTTATCATATACTTCGCAAAATAAGGGAAACAATTCTTCGTCATGGAAATATATATGAAACTTTCTATCGGCTATTGTATGTTCTCGTAAAAATCTAATTATTTCCTCTTTCGTATTATTAATGGGTATGTAAACGTATTTAATTGTATAATTATTTTTAGATTTATCCTCTACTCTGTACTCTGTTCCGGGTGACTTTCTAACATGGAACTGTTTTAGCTATTTATCTATTGCGTCGGGACTATTCGGTATCTTACTGGTATTATTCTCTATAGGCTCGGTATCGGGTGTAGTGGGCATATCTAAAAGCGTTCTTATGTCTATCGCGTTAGGGTCTAAATTTTCGCTTTCTGACGGTTGTTCCCAAAACCGTGGGAATTCTGAGCTAACCGTGGAAATATTACTGGGTGAAGGTTGCAATGAGTCAATTTCGTTTATTAAATCTACTTGGGGATCAGCAGAGGTGCTTGGTTCTACAAAATCTATCGAGTTTATTACTGCGCGAGATAATGCGTAAATTTTTCGTTTAATCCTTATATTCTGATAGATAAAATCTATTGAAGTTGTTTTAGTATAAAGTTTTTTCTCACTGTAATCTATTCTACAACCTAAACTGTCTAAAATATCACTTCCTATAAGACCGTGAAACTGTTCGCTGAAATCTACAATCAAAAACTTATGAATGCTACTTGATCCGAATATCTCTGGTAATGGGATGTACGCGACGTTCTCATGATATGATTCTCCGTGCGGTGTCGAGATAGTATAAGGTTCCGACTTAACGCAGGCCTTATCAAGATTCTTTATTACTGCGGTACTAATTAATGAGTGAGTAGCTCTGGTGTCGATGAGAAACGGACCACCAAATTCGCGGATGTAAATATGTGGTAATTTATCTACTACGTAATCTATGTTTTCTCCTGTATTATCCAATCCTGGGGAAAATCCTGTAAATAATCGTTATCTGGGGAATAGTCTACGTCTTGTTCCTGTTCTGCGGCGTAGGTGTCGCAGCTGACTGACTCGCTACGGTCCTCGCTATTTACTAAATTATGATTTAATCTATTTACGGGAACTAACGCCTTTTCTTCCTGTTTTGAAGCAGGTTTTGGGGTATTAAATTGAGTATTTCTGGGGTAATTACTATACTGATTATTAGGGTAATTATTGTATTGATTACTAGAGCTTGGTAAAGCTGGACGTGAGGTAGGTGTATTTGACGACGGGACGTTTGGTAACAGAGGAATGTTAAATGACTGCTGTGGACGCACTGGGAAATTACTATTTGGCTTTATGCTAGGTTTCGGAGTGGACTGCGTAATGCTTTTCCTATCCGAACGTTTGATTCGAGCTTCTTCCTGTCTGGCTGACAAGGGTTGTCGGCTGGTTAATACGTACGCCTAAGCCTACGTTGTAATCTAGGTTGTCTATAAATGTGCTGATTGCTAGGGTTTGATAGTAACCACTGTCCTTGTTGGTAGACAGGCCTACTCCGCAAAGTGAGTCTAAAAGATCTCCTATTCGTTTACCAAATTTTTCGCACGTCTCGTTTTGGTATTTCGTGCAACGTAATAACTCTTGAAGTAACTGAACTTCGGTTCGGTGTTCGCCGAATCGATTAATTAGAGTGGCTTTAATAGATGTCCAATCTTCGATATCAACTTCCAATGAAATAGCTTCTTGAGCTTTGTTAGTTAACTTATTTCTTATGAGACAGATCGCTATCGAATCGTCTGTTGTTATACCATACGCGGTTAATATACTTTCTACACTTCTTATATAAAAGTTCAACGATTTGTTACTGCCATCGTATGACGGAATAAGTTTATTTAATAATTCGTAATTTGGTTTTGAACTATTTATTACTGAGGCTGCTGCGGCTAGGTCAGCGAGCGCGTTGGCGTTCTGAGCCATTGTATAAATTTATAATAAATGTATATAACTAAAGCTAAGGTAAGTATGTGTAAGTATCTGGTGTCGATTTTAGATCACACAGATATACACTATATACTTATTTGTATTACCTGTAAAGGCAATTATACACGCACACACAATATAAAATACACAAAGTAATTATAGTGGTGGGAAATGGCAAAAGATGGGATACTGAGTAGTATGAGAGTTTGATCTTACCTCCAGTAGAGCTCCATCTGCCTGGTGAGTTGAGCGGTGACTGGTGACTGTGCTTCTTGCTGCCCAGGGTTCGCGACGGGTTCTTGTTGGGATAGCGGCGCGGACGCAAAGAGTTTGATTCGCGCCGTGTCTTCGCAAAGAGTTTGATTCGCTAGGACGACGACTGCCGCTATCCTACCGACTGCGCCAGATATGTTCGTGGCGAACCGAGGGAGCTTTTAAAAAAGACACGTTGTTGTCTCCTTGAGTCTTTAATCTCAACTGAACTTAATACAATACAAATGTTTTACAGCTAACTTATGGTACTACGGTTCTTATCTCTAAAGGGGAGTATATGGTTACAGTTTATTGCTTATACTACGAATTTACTGTACGTAACTCACGTTATAAATATTTATTTATTTTCTAATACATATTTAATTAATAGTTTTTGTAGTTACTATTTTTATATAATATGTATATATTTCATATAGATTTACCTGTTCTATACAACTATATTTATTCAATCCTATTCTTAATTTGCTTTCTTAACTTTTTTCTTTAGAATATATTACTATATAAAATACCCGGATGTTGCAACTGTTGCACTGTCTTTGTTCGTTGTTGTCATCATACTTCTTTTTGCTTTTCTTTTTTTTTCACGTTAGATTATTTTTACGTTTTGTTTTATTGTTTTAGAAATCTTTTAAATTGTATGTGCAATATGTATTAGCAATGTTTGTTCTTTAGGTCTTAACACTTAACTGGCAGGTGGAAAAGACTTTTAGCGCCGTTTAACTATTTTTTTAATAATATATATATATATACACCGTTATTTTTTAATTAGTACAAAAACTTTCGGCGTCGGGACGTGACGACCCCACCGCCCACTGAGGGAGTTACTCTGACGAGTAGATACTCGTCATAGTATCTCCCCCAGCGCAAGCAGTCACTTGAAAGATGGCGGTCAAACCATCCGAAGCTGGCGGAGGTAAATTCCAAGATGCTGGATGGGCAGCAGCGTCCAGCACTAAAAACTTCCGCCACTGCGATCGCCAATACGCCTGCCAAGCGTGGCGATTATGGCAAATCCCCCCATAAATGAACCACACCAACAAAATCCGGCCCCTAGTCCCCGGCGGCCCCGCTAGTCCTGGTTATGGTAGCGGCCATGGTAACGGCGGGGCAAGGGGTGCGAAGAATCTGCGGAAGAGATCGGGCTACCACCACCAACGACAATTGGCCCTGGCAACACTGAACACGCGCACACTGCGGACCGACGAGAAGATTGTCGAGCTGGAAGAAGAATCGAGCAAGTTGCGATGGGATATCATAGGCCTATCTGAAGTCCGAAGACAGGGGGAGGACTCGATAGTTCTCAATTCCGGCAACTTGCTCTTCTACCGGGAGGGCGACCAACAGTCCCAAGGTGGTGTCGGGTTCATCGTCCACAAATCTCTCGTGACCAACGTGGTAAATATTGGGAGTGTGTCGAGCAGGGTAGTGTACCTTATACTCAGAATATCCAAGCGGTATTCGCTGAAGGTCATACAGGTATACGCTCCGACCTCGACGCACCCCGATGAGGAGGTGGAAGCCTTGTACGAGGACATATCTCGGGCTATACATGGCTTCAAAACCCATTACACCGTGGTCATGGGAGATTTTAACGCGAAACTGGGCAAACGCGACGGTGATGAGCTGAGAGTGGAGCAATTTGGTTATGGGCATCGGAATTCCCGGGGTCACTTGCTGGCTAGCTTTATGGAGAAGGAAGGCCTCTATATGATGAATTCCTTCTTCAAGAAGCGAGAATGCCGCAAGTGGACCTGGGTAAGTCCAGACGGTGCCACCAAAAATGAGATCGACTTTATCATGTCGACGAAGAGGCAGATATTCAATGATGTCTCCGTGATCAATTCACTTAAAGTGGGGAGCGATCACCGAATGGTAAGAGGCACATTGAATATCTGTACAAGCCTCGAACGGTCGAGGTTGATAAAGTCCACGCTCCGACCGGCACCGGTTCATATCCAAAACCCCGAGAGCTTTCAGCTCGAACTCAAGAACCGTTTCGAATGCCTGGGCGAATGCGTAGATGTGGACGAGTACAGTAACGGGTTCGTAGATGCTGTCCATACAACAGGGGCTAAATTCTTTAAGCCCCAGAAAAGCAAGAGAACCAGTAAGATCTCGGGTCCGACCCTCGAGCTGTTAGAGGAAAGGCGCAAGATGGTTCTGCTATCCTCCAACGACATGCCGAAATATCGGCACCTCAACAGACAGATCTCTAAGTCTCTGACTCGCGATCTCCGCCAATACAACACAAAATGTGTTCGTGAGGCGATCGAGCAGAATAAGGGATCCAAAGTGTTCCAGAGGGATCTGTCTGTTGGGCAGAGTCAGCTGACAAAGCTGAAGACGGAAGATGGCAGAATCGTATCGTCCAAGCCTGAGCTCTTGGAGGAGATCGAAAGGTTCTATGGACAGCTGTACACGACATCGCAACAACCCGCAAGTACTCCAGCGTCAGACCCTAGAGCTGGATTGACCCGACACTGTACTGGAGATATCCCGGACGTCAGCATGCACGAGATTAGTGTGGCTCTCAAACAGCTCAAAAACAACAAGGCGCCGGGTGATGACGGAATTACGAGCGAGCTTCTGATGGCTGGCGGTGGACCCGCTAGAGAAGCCCTTCGGAAGCTATTTAATTCCGTAATACTCGAGGGTAAAACGCCACAGGCGTGGCACAGAGGTGTGGTGGTGCTTTTCTTTAAGAAAGGAGATAAAACCCTCTTAAAGAACTACAGACCCATCACACTTCTGAGCCACGTCTACAAGCTGTTTTCGAGGGTCATCACGAATCGTCTCGAGAGCAAGCTAGACGACTTCCAGCCTCCCGAACAAGCCGGTTTCCGTAAAGGCTATAGTACCATAGACCACATACATACGCTGCGGCAGGTTATACAGAAGTCCGAGGAGTATAACCAGCCCCTATGCTTGGCGTTTGTGGACTATGAGAAAGTCTTCGATTCGATCGAAACCTGGGCGGTACTACAGTCTCTCCAACGGTGCCGGATTGACTACCGATATATCGAAGTGCTGAAGTGTTTGTATGAAAACGCCACTATGTCAGTCCGCCTCCAGGACCAGAGTTCGAAACCTATTCAACTCCAGCGAGGAGTGAGACAGGGGGATGTCATATCCCCGAAACTGTTTACCACTGCGCTGGAGGATGTTTTCAAGCTTCTGGACTGGAATGGACTCGGCATCAACATCAACGGCGAGTACATCACTCACCTTCGATTCGCAGACGATATCGTAGTCATGGCTGAGACCATGGAAGACCTAGGCACAATGCTCGATGGCCTCTGTAGAGTCTCCCGACAAGTAGGTCTTAAGATGAACATGGACAAGACGAAAATCATGTCGAACGTCCATGTTGTACCTGCTCCTATTCAGGTTGGGAACTCTACGCTCGAAGTTGTCGACAAGTATATCTACCTGGGACAAGTAGTCCAATTAGGTAGGTCCAACTTCGAGAAGGAGGTCAATCGTCGAATCCAACTCAGTTGGGCAGCGTTCGGGAAGCTACGACATATCTTCTCGTCCGATATCCCGCAGTGTCTCAAGACGAAAGTCTTTGACCAGTGTGTGTTGCCAGTGATGACTTACGGATCAGAGACGTGGTCGCTCACTATGGGCCTTATCAGAAGGCTCAAGGTCACTCAGAGGGCGATGGAGAGAGCTATGCTTGGAGTTTCCCTGCGAGATCGAATCAGAAATGAGGAGATCCGCAGTAGAACCAAAGTCGCCGACATAGCTCTCCGGATATCCAATCTGAAGTGGCAGTGGGCAGGGCACATAGCTCGAAGAACCGATGGCCGTTGGGGCAGAAAGGTTCTGGAGTGGCGGCCACGTACCGGACGACGCAGCAGAGGTAGGCCCCCCGCAAGATGGACCGACGATCTCGTGAAGATCGCGGGAGGCGGTTGGATGCGGGCGGCTCAAGACCGGTCTGTGTGGAGAACCTTGGGGGAGGCCTATGTCCAGCAGTGGACGTCGTTTGGCTGATATGATGATGACAAAAACTTTAAGGACATATTAGCGAAGACATTATTATCACATAAGTGACGTAAGAATTTCATAATATCTATAAATAACAAAGTTATAATCATTTGTTTTTTGTAGAAAATCTCACCCAAATCATAGACATATTTTACAATCCATTCACTACTTCATTGATAGTACTTACTTTCCGTCCTACTCTTACGCATTCTTTCTGTCGCACTTATAATGCAGGTAGCCGTAGACAATAAAATGAAGCAAAATAATAAGTGTAGGTAGATATTTTTTATTTTTTTAAATTCTACCCACTCCTTCATACTTCATCCTTCAAAAAGCTGTTTGAATATTTTGTCTATCTATCCGTGTCTTTTAAAAGATGGTCCCGGCTACAGGACCACGGAAGAGGGCAACATATAGACTACAATTTATTTCAGAAATCTGCAAGAATCCAGCGCGAAACATTACCCAACAATTGAACCGGCAGATAGATCAGTTGTTATAATAATAAAACTGTTTTACAATGAAAATGATTGAGAAGTTTGAGATATACTCGTAATTACAAAGTTTACAGTTGTAAAGATATAGAAAACAACGCGGGCGTAACCACGGGCAACTGCTAGTTATAAATAAATTAACGACATGGTGGGATTGACGTTTCAAATCCAAGATGGCCGCCTTATTTTATTACGATTCAATCGGTATATTACGGTTTTATAGTGTTTTCACGCATTATGAAATTAATGTTTTTAATTTGGTGCTGTTGCCAAATGGAAATGGGTCGGGGAATCATCGGTGATATTAAAATGTCGTTACTGATATAGTAATGCGAGTTCGTTCGTTCATTAAAGTGACTATAAACTTGATTTACCTGGAATATAAAACATGAGGCTGTTAACGTTTTAATATTTTTAGGGGAATGCTATTATGGTGAGTGCGTTATTGCTTTTAATTCATATAGTTGTTGCTAAATTCTGTATGAAGACGTCTTAATTGCCATTATATATATTCAAATATTTTCTTTTCTCCACGGCTAGAAAATTCCCTGAAATTACAATTATATTAAATTCCTATATGCATTTCCAAAAAAAATGTTTGTATATGTATGTTTATCCAGTAGTACAAACTCTGCTTAGTTTGGGACTAGATGGTGTTGTATGAATGTGGTAGAATATTATTATTATCATATTATATTGTTGAAATGGGTACAAAGCCATTTTAATTAAATTTAGTATCGCTTATTTCTCGAGAAAGGACATAGGCTATCTTTTATTACGGCAATACGTTTTACTATTCTAGGATACTACGGCTATCAATTAGTAAAATTAAACAGTGATCTATTCTAGAAACTGTCACCGCGGCGTTATTATTTTTATCAAAATACTACTTAATATTGCAGTGATACCTTAGCCTTTATTGTAATTTAGCAGCCTTGAAGGAGAATCCAGACTTCAAAGTGGGTAAAAGACTTTTCTAGTTATAATTATAGTCTCTGCCACTGACCACATAGGTAAAGTACCTCAAGAAGTGAAGGATCAAGTACTACTACCTCACTGGTCTATTAATATATATATCTAGGTATATAAACGCTATCGTTACTGACTGACTGACAGACACGCAGTAGTATCTACACAAGACGGTGAAATTTGGCATGTGTGTACCTTGGAGACAAGTGCCCCCTATACTACTCGCCAACGAACTAGTAGTTATTACAGGATGTACAAAAGTCCAACCGAGGCGAAGTCATAATAATATGTATTGCAAATAAGGATGCGTAATTAAATTATAAATTATATATTTGCCATTTTAACTTGTCATTTTGTTTTTCCTCGTGAAAACCAACGAAACCTATCCGGTTTTTCCGAGTAACATGCTAATTTTCACAAGAAAAATATTTCTTGCGAATTGTTTATAACAAGATGCCTCATGGCTTTTTTAATTAGCCTCCATTCATTACTTTATTATATTTTTGGAGTCCTGTGCCGCCTTGTCTTTCGAGTCGTCCATCCGTACGCCCGTCTGTCTTTCAGTATCTTGTGAACCGTAAAAGATAAGTTATTATTTTGAAGTGAGCTGGCAACTGCTGCCGCTGCCGCGGTGCTTGAGAGTCATCATAGGCGCAAAATACTGCAATTTGTCATGTATATTCCTTGGAGAGAGTAGTGGTGCACTAAGAAGAGATTTCCTGAAATTCCCACGGGATCGGTATTCTACCCGATGCCGAAGGAATTTCAAAAAATCTTTTGATTGATTTTCTTTTACTTTAACCGTTTCTACAGTTAAAGTAAAAGAATATCTCTACTCATATCATCACATAACCTAAACTACGGTACCTAGAAACTTCTTATTTCTCCTAGCGTTACCCCAGTTTCAACCTGGGGTCCGCTTATTAGTCTAACCGGATTTGACTGAATATTAGCTTTTCCACAGAGCGACTGCCTGTCTGACTTCCGCAACCCAAAGGGATAGCGACATTCCATGGTATAGACTAGTGTCAGTTTATCTAGAGATAGATACTGACTCCCTATAACGATTGTCAAAGATCGTCATGACGGCTTAACGTGCTCTCTGAGGCACGGGGCAAACGATAATTAATAATTCAACACGCACATAACTCCCAGTTTATCTAGATAAACTGGGAGTTATGTGCGTGTTGACTCTCCATAGCATGGCTTCATATAGGGAATGCATTTCTCGCAAGATTCGGGCTCAAGCGAGAACTTGCGAGATTATGAATAACAATACTGCGAGATCTCGCCAATTTCGAGATCTCTCGAGATTGGCAGTTTTGTATGTATTTTTGCAAATAATCGCAATATTTGAATAAATTAGGAAAAAAGTAATAACCATTTTAAGCATTATAAGATAAACATTTATTTTCACGAATTTTCAAAAGACTTTTATGCATTAAATTTTTTTTTCTTTTTAGTATTAGGCGGCAAACGAGCAGACGGATCGCCTGATGGTAAGCAATTACCGCCGCCCATGGACACTAGCAACACCAGAGGAGTGACAAGTGCTTTGCCACCCCTTGGGGTTGGGAAAAGGGATAGGATGAGGAGTGGGATGAAGGAGAAGGAATAGCGGATAGGGTCTCCGGCACTCTCACTCACCGAACGAAACGCAACAGTTTAGGTAATGTTACTTTACGTCGATTTTCAAAACATTTTAAAAAAAACATTCAAAACGTCAAACATTCTTTGACGTACTTATCTGTCTTTATTTTTTAATAAACTTCTAAGTAGTATACTTTTACGGACGGATCTATCAAATAACAAATCAAAGAAAAAACAGTCTTTGCTTCTAATATCAAACAAAAATCTTTTAGTAATAAAACATTTCTTTTATAACAAAACAAAACAACGAGAATTCAAATAAAACTTATTATCTATATTGAGTTGACTATTAAACTGAGATATTATTAGCAATTAAATAAAACTATATGTACTCAGTAGGTCCATTAGATAATTATTACAAATTAATTAACAAAATATACCAATTAGTCGGACTATTAGAGATTACAGATTAATTAACAGAATACACCAATCAAATAAAAGATTCGTTCAGTACAAATCACATGCCATTATTACGAATTATTTTGAAAGTAGCTCCTTTAGAAGCACAAATCGTCTCCTAAACGGCTTCCTTTTTTTGTTGTCCAGATAACCAACCGTTGAGAAGGCCCTTTAAGTTTCAACGCTAGTTAGAACCGCAGAACTCAGGCAGACATCCACGAACTGTAAAAGTTTTCCTTTTGACCCCCAGACTCGTATAAATTCATTTAATTTTTATTAATGCCTATACCGACAGATTGTGTAACTCCGTCCGGGTCAGTCCGCGCTGCGACTAAGACGTTTTTATGCTCGGGTGCAATCTCGTTAATCTTGCGAGATCTAGCCCTTTTTTCGACCGAGATCAATCTCGCTAAAAAAGATCGAGATCGAGATTGCATTCCCTAGCTTCATAGCGACTGTCACAAATCTTAATGACACCCGAGACCGACAGCTTAGGAAACTTATAATAAAAAGATATTACATAACAGTTTGAACAAAAAAAATCTTACCTACAGTGGCACAGCACGAAAGTTATAAATGTGCAATATTAATACCAATCTTCGAAACTTTTACACTCATTACTGTAAAATATAACTCTGTCGGCACAATACCTTTCTTACAATCATCGCAGGCACCGACAATAAGATAAAATCTCAGAATATAAATAACCAAAAACTCTTAAAACGCCGAGACACGCAACTTTAAAATTAAATTATGATTCTATAAAATTAAATAATAGCTTCCATAAAATTTCGCAGCCTATAACGCCATAATATTGAATTATCCGAATCGCTGTCGTAAATCTTTAATTTTACTCCGTTTTCGAAGAAATCGGATGTTTCATTTGGGGTATTGGATTAATCTGTTTTAGCTGTTAGACTCATATAAACAATTTAATCGTATTTATTTATAAAATGTCGTATCACGGTATTTGAAGCGGTTTGACCGAATATTATGACTTTTTGTCAATATATTTTTGGTCAAAAATAACTGTAATCCCAATTACCAGCAAATGACAAAACAAGTTTTGCCAGCTCAGCTAGTTATATTTGAAGTGCTTTTGTTTATTTGTTGCGTTTTTACGGTAATAGCTCAACCAATCATTATACAATTCTAGTTTGCGGTAAAAATGCAGACGCGGCCTAAGCTTGTCATCATCAATCATCTTAACGTTATCTGGGTTGCATCCAAACAATTGTGTGATCTTAATATTCAAGGCTCAAAGCAAACAATAAATAACAATGCATCACCATCATCATCAGCCTGCCGTAGTCCACTGCTGGATAAAAGCCACTCCAATGCACGCCACTGAGCCCGATTTTTGGCTCTTCGTATCCAGCCGCTGCCAGCCACTTACCGTCTATCATCACTCCACCTAGCCAGAGGGCGTCCTACACTACGTATTCCAAGTACGCCTACGTATGTCAAAATAACAATTTAAAAGCACGTCATTGCAGAAAGAGTGTCAGTGGTGTCACTAGGCTATTGCTGCAGCGCTGTTGTCTATTACCACTTGCATTCAAAACAAAACCGTAATAAATTAAAAAAATAATATGATGCACATTTAAACGTTGTAATAAATTGCAGTGTGCCTACAAATAAAAGTTTCGTAAATAACACGAAAAGTGAGTTATAAAGTTGGGATGCTGCAAAAAAATTGAAAAGAGTACCGAAAACAAGTAATAACGCGGGATTTATGACTGCACGTCGATTTTGCGAAGCAGTGGACCGGTTGATGCGTTATTGACTCATCTGATGGGTGTAATGAATTTATAATGCCTGCAAATTATTCAGGCTGCTGGTTGAAATTATTAGCATTTATAAAATGTCTGTTTAAATAAAATTCTTGAGTTACTGGCTGACTGACAGACAACGCACAGCGAAAACTATTGGGGCAAGAAGCTGAAATTGGCATGTGGGATGGCCTTGGGGACCGTAAGGGTGCACTTAGAAGGGATGTTTCGAAATTCCTACGGGATCAAGAAGAATCGGTTTCGTTAAAATAAAATTTCCGGCCGTCGCCTCTAGTTCTTAATAATGGTTGTTATCACAGTTCAAGTGAAAGATTTTTCTCGAATGGGATGAAAGAGGAACCAAACCAGGATTGATAGGCAACGACTGAGAATCCTGAGGATGCGAAACACGTTTCTAGCATAGTTGGTGCATACAGCCGCGCAGCGGGATACTACATGTAAGGTATCTTCCTGGAGCTCATATCATACCTATATATCCCTTACAATTTTTTATAAGAGAAGTCCGGTATTATCAACCTTTCTCTATTGCAATAGAAGGGACGGTCAATCCAAAGTTGCGTGGTGGGTTCCTCTTTCTTTTAATTAGTATACAATATAGTTCCGCAACACAACGCCTGATTTAATCAACTCTAAAGAATGTATGTCCCCACGATAGAAACATCAGTCTATCCTCTCCGGCTTCTGTCGTAGAGCTTAGAAATTGTGCAAGAGTTTCCACAACATGTTTGAGGTTTACTCTCATTCTCCACCGTCTGGTCCTCAACGACTTTTAGTGGCAAGGTTTTATAAAACAAATAGGGTCTGATAATAATAACATGCGTGACCCTGACGTCATTCAATCGAAGATGGACACCAAACATTTTTTACTCTTTGGAATATGCACTGCCCTGCCGCCTCGGTAAGGGCAGTTTACTAAATCTTAACTTAATACTAACCTTCTTTATAATTTTTTGAACTGAATCTGTAAACGATTTTAAACCTTGCTATTTCTTTTATAAATATACCTTTTATTTATCGCGAGTAAGACCTGATAAATAACCTTGTTTAATGAATCTTTAAAGGATAAATTCAAAGTTCAAACAAATATATTTATACTGATTTCTGGCGATGGCTTTGCCACTCGCGTGGTTTGTCATGGATCACGGTAAATTATTCTACTTTTACCAAGTGAATAACTGCGTCAATTGATGAAATCGGCATCAAAGTCTATTCAGTAGTTCTAGGGACTAACGCGACCAGACTGACAGACTCAGCCAGACAAAGCGTGTATGTACCTACTATATTTTATAGTACGTACGTGTTTGTAATGGTGCTGATACATCTGAGCATTTACTTGTAACTGAACAGCGAGAATTCGCCGTTTTCAGATTTGCTGAACCGAACAACGAACATCGGCGAACATTGCTACGAATATTTTCACGATCTTTCTGGCAAACACTCAAATCAGCAAAAACGTCACAGCAAATTTACTGTCAATTCGGTAGATTGCTCGCCAAGTTCGTAAGAATGCGAGCATTCTTACGAACACAATCGTTTGTTTTTCTATTTTGTTACATTCGCAAGAATGCTCATTACAGGTGAATGCTCAAATGTATCAGCACCATAAGGATCATGACCTTTTGTTTATAATCAACATATTTTATAAAAAAGTATCAACCATTTTATTTCGGCCTCGACTCTATGATTTGAGCTTGGCATAGTTTGGCATTTGGGGCCTAGTCTTTAAGACCGCCGTAATGCTTTTCGATTTGCCAAAGCAATCGTGTAAATCGTGGTTAAAAGCATGCTTGCCACGAACCCACCGGATTTGTAACCTTTACTTGCACATAGTCAAAAAATGATTTCTCTAAATGTTTTACACCATTGATTGTTAATTATTATTAAATGTCGTTGCAGAGGTAGGCCTCCCGTAAGGTAAACCGACGGTCTTGTTGGGATCGCGGGCAGCGGATGGATGAGCGTGGCCTAAGATCGGTCTATGTGGAGAGCCTACGGGCAGTGCAGTGGAAGTCTTTCGGCTAATATGATGATGATGATGTGATATCGTACGTTTACACCACATTCGCCTTTTACAAGCCATATTGTAAATAATATTAAAATATAACAACAATAAGCAATGATTTAATAAAGCAGACTACAACAAAACGAGATGTCTAAAAAACAACAACAAAAGAAATTATTAAACGCAACAATAAGAAACAAAAAATATATGTATAACGAAGTTCAAAGTACTTAGTACATTCCAAAATGGCTCGTAAATATTCTCTGAGATGAAAATCATATGTAATTTAAGAAAACTTGATAATTGAAATGATAACCTCGCGATGTATTTTTTTTATGAATTTTGATGTTAATTCTTATGTTAATGTTCAATTTAGTAATGCTATTTTTAAATAATTATAATAACAAACCAAAAATGTGTTACAAGATGAGAAGAGAGCTTACAAACCAGGGCAGCTTTGTGGCGAGCTAAATGAGTGTACCGGTTCACAATGCGGTCCCGAATGCTTCAGAGAGTCCGTCAGGGCTCCGACTTGCCTTTTTTGGCTGGTCGGAGTGGATTTCCAAGAGTGCCCGCAGGACCTGACCTTCTGACGTGTCCAAAAAAATTTTTTTTGTTATGGAAATAAACATATTTGAGCTTGAGTTTTAGTTCAATAATCATTTTTACTCGAAATGTACGACGTGGTAAACTATTTAGCGTAACTAAACAAAATATTCAAACATAATTTTTGTAGCCAATATTAATTACTTTAATTTTTCACCAATAACTCACAACCAGGTAAGTTTAATTAGTTTTATCAACTTATATAACGAGTTTTAGGCTTGAAAAATATTATGAAATTTTTTACTCAAATTTATAAAATAAGCGTATTATTTTTTGCCCCTATTAATCTGAGATAAAATAATATCCACAGTGTTTAACTAGATACTTTTTTATAAAATATGTTGATTATAAACAAAAGGTCATGATCCTTATGGTGCTGATACATTTGAGCATTTACTTGTAACTGAACAGCGAGAATTCGCCGTTTTCAGATTTGCTGAACCGAACAACGAACATAGGCGAACATTGCTACGAATATTTTCACGATCTTTCTGGCAAACACTCAAATCAGCAAAAACGTCACAGCAAATTTACTGTCAATTCGGTAGATTGCTCGCCAAGTTCGTAAGAATGCGAGCATTCTTACGAACACAATCGTTTGTTTTTCTATTTTGTTACATTCGCAAGAATGCTCATTACAGGTGAATGCTCAAATGTATCAGCACCATAAGGATCATGACCTTTTGTTTATAATCAACATATTTTATAAAAAAGTATCTAGTTAAAAACTGTGGATATTATTTTATCTCAGATTAATAGGGGCAAAAAATAATACGCTTATTTTATAAATTTGAGTAAAAAATTTCATAATATTTTTCAAGCCTAAAACTCGTTATATAAGTTGATAAAATTAATTAAACTTACCTGGTTGTGAGTTATTGGTGAAAAATTAAAGTAATTAATATTGGCTACAAAAATTATGTTTGAATATTTTGTTTAGTTACGCTAAATAGTTTACCACGTCGTACATTTCGAGTAAAAATGATTATTGAACTAAAACTCAAGCTCAAATATGTTTATTTCCATAACAAAAAAAATTTTTTTGGACACGTCAGAAGGTCAGGTCCTGCGGGCACTCTTGGAAATCCACTCCGACCAGCCAAAAAAGGCAAGTCGGAGCCCTGACGGACTCTCTGAAGCATTCGGGACCGCATTGTGAACCGGTACACTCATTTAGCTCGCCACAAAGCTGCCCTGGTTTGTAAGCTCTCTTCTCATCTTGTAACACATTTTTGGTTTGTTATTATAATTATTTAAAAATAGCATTACTAAATTGAACATTAACATAAGAATTAACATCAAAATTCATAAAAAAAATACATCGCGAGGTTATCATTTCAATTATCAAGTTTTCTTAAATTACATATGATTTTCATCTCAGAGAATATTTACGAGCCATTTTGGAATGTACTAAGTACTTTGAACTTCGTTATACATATATTTTTTGTTTCTTATTGTTGCGTTTAATAATTTCTTTTGTTGTTGTTTTTTAGACATCTCGTTTTGTTGTAGTCTGCTTTATTAAATCATTGCTTATTGTTGTTATATTTTAATATTATTTACAATATGGCTTGTAAAAGGCGAATGTGGTGTAAACGTACGATATCACATCATCATCATCATATTAGCCGAAAGACTTCCACTGCACTGCCCGTAGGCTCTCCACATAGACCGATCTTAGGCCACGCTCATCCATCCGCTGCCCGCGATCCCAACAAGACCGTCGGTTTACCTTACGGGAGGCCTACCTCTGCAACGACATTTAATAATAATTAACAATCAATGGTGTAAAACATTTAGAGAAATCATTTTTTGACTATGTGCAAGTAAAGGTTACAAATCCGGTGGGTTCGTGGCAAGCATGCTTTTAACCACGATTTACACGATTGCTTTGGCAAATCGAAAAGCATTACGGCGGTCTTAAAGACTAGGCCCCAAATGCCAAACTATGCCAAGCTCAAATCATAGAGTCGAGGCCGAAATAAAATGGTTGCGGTTACAACGGAATACCTTTATCTACTGAAGGTGACACTAAATAAAAATTTGGAATCATGCAGTAATTCATTTGTTCCTAAGCGTCACATTGTGAGCTAAGTGAAAAATATTTTTGTCTGTCTTTAATCCTTCACTGTCAAAAGATACTTTAAATTAAAATACATTTTCCTTTTAGAATTCTTTTAACCTTCGTAGTTTATAATAAATGAGCAAAAATAGCAATCCATTACTTGATGAGAAAGTTATTAAAAAATATTAGGTACTTAATATGCCGTCGACACACTGTGCCGGCGGCATGGCCGGCGGCATGGCCGGCGGCCTGGCCGCACGAATGAGCCGCCGGCATGGCCGCGCGGGTGGGCTGCCGGCCGGCCGCGGGTTGCAACTTGCTACTTGCGTGTGGTCATTCTATTAGGGTTGTTAACCATACTTTATAATAACGTATCCTACTTTATTTTTGGCAATTATACTTTATACTTTTGTATACAAATAAAATATATGAAAATACTTTACTTCCAACCCTTACTGTGGCGTAAAAAACCAAACGCTAATTATGAATACTTATATATGTAACGTTACACATAAGTTAAATGGATCATGGGAACTATATAGGCTCAAAATTAAAGAAATTCACCACTGATGGTAAATATTTTTTACAGAAGAAGGCAATTGGCAATAGTATGGACTCACGCCTGTATCCCCGAAGGGGTAGGCAGACGTGTAATATTACACTCACATGTCGCCATGAAGTTTTAGGTCCCACGTAATAGGGGGCGAGCCCATTGCCGTTACCGGGCACATCACCCGACTCCGTGCTGCTATTGAGAATTCGAAAAAAGCCAGTAACACTTTTGCTCAACCCGAGAATCGAACCCAGGACCTCCGATTAGCATTCGCATACACTATTCACTGGACCACGGAGGCAACTTATACTTAAAATCATATCTCCGTCCTCTCCAATTCAGAAGTTTAGAATTAAAGAGTTCATGAGAGAAAGAGTGATGAATCCAAAGTGGCGAGAAGAAAGAAATAGAACGTCAATAATTATTAACGTTATTAAAAACTAACTGTTTATTTCTTTAATTTTTATTGTCAAACAAGCTATGAAACATTTAAAGATAGAAAAATTTGGCAAAAAAAGTTGGCAACCCTACGTTCTATACAACTGGAATGATGCCTGGAGGCTTTCTGCGGCCGATGCCGGCGGCACCGACGCCCGCCAAAAGCCGGCGGCATGAGCCGCGCGACAAAAGCCGCCGGCCCATGCCGCCGGCACTGTGTGTAGCAGCCATTAGAATTTGTTATGATTTTAATTCAAGGATGTTAACAAAAGCTGTATCTTTACTTTATAGTGTTTTTTCAACGGCACTTAAAACTTCGCTTACTTGTATCTCTTAGGCCTAAGTCACACAGGATATTAGTGTTATGCTGATTAACAATATTGTTTCTCACTTGTTTAAAATATTTTTGGATGTGTTCCGCAGAACTAAAGTCGCCGACATAGCTCTCCAAATAATAGCCAAGCTTTAGTGGTAATGGGCAGGGCACATTGCTCCCACCCCGTGGGATCTCCACCTTGTCGTGGTGCTCAGTAACCGTGGCTTGGACACCCGCGGTGAAGCTAAGAGAGATCCGGGGAGTGGACGCTACACGTGGGCTTGGGGGGGCCTGCGCAGGATGCGTCCGAGGGTGCAGGTGCGAGGGACGGTTTTGTCTGCCCCTCGCAGTCGGGTGCGGTCGCGGGAGGAGAGGCGTGTCGGTGTTGCGTTGCCGCGTGCCCTCCCGCGACCGAGTGGAGGCGCACCATTTTTGCGTCGCGGTGGGGCTGCAGGGAGGAGATGCGGTGTTGCGTTACCGTCCTCCCTATCCACTGCAGCCGCTGGGTGTTTTGGCGGCGGAGCCCAACACCTTTATCCGCCGCCAAGGGGGCTTTGTTCGGGGCCCGCCTGACCTTCTGGCGGGCCAATACCCGTCGGGGAGAAGTGAGGAATGCTTCGGTGATACCCGACCCTCCGACACACGGGTACATGAGGAACACGGGTTTGTTTTTAGTCAGTAAGAGTCTGACAGTCCCCTTTGCCCTTCCTCTAGGGCAGAGGGACTCCATGAGGATTTTCCAACGCGACACAAAACAAGGGCACATTTCTCGAAGAACTAATGGCCATTGGAGCAGGAAGGTTATACAGTGGCGGCAACGTCCAGGACGACGCAGCAGGGGTAAGCCAAGCCACTCACAGGGTGTATCGAAAATCTAGATAAGATTGTGGTAAGGGGTTGGATGCAGCTCAAGATCGGTCTTAATCGAGAACCTTGATGGAGGTTTACGTCCAGCAGTAGACGTCTCTAGGCTGAAATGACGGTGATTTTGAAATTTTTGTTGGGACATGCCTCACTCTGATTACCTCTCTGGGCTGTCAGGTTTCAGCAACAAAGACAATTTAAAGACAACGTGTTTTGACACTCGTATTGTCTACTTGTGTTGACTTACGAAGCAAAGAAATGGTCGCTTACTATGCGACTACTACTTAATATTAGAAGGCTCAAAGTTATTCAGATGGCTATTGAGATGGCTATGTTCGGAGATTTCCTGCGAGCTCGTTTTTTCCTATGGCAACTAAATAAATGATAAACACGTTATATCAAAACTAGAATTCGCCCGCGTGAATTTGCACGTAAACCTGTGTCAGAATCACACTTTATAGAAACTGCACAAAATTCCGTTAAGTTGTTTTTGAGTTTATGGCGTTCATACAGACAGTATAAATACTCAGAACGAATAATCATGCTCATCCTACAAAGTTTTGCCTGGGTGGCATCAAACCCAAGATATATGGCAAAAGACCAGCCAAAAGCTAAAACAGTGTGGTATACACCTAAGAATAAATGAACAACAAAGTCTATTCAATCTGGCATTATAAAATGTTCATTTCACTTAAACTTTTAAACGAAAATAACTTGAGTCGGTATAAAAAATATTAGCTTTTCAGTGATACTTTTATAAGACACCTATCAACGACACTCAGTGTGATTGGATAAGCGTTTTCTTTGTAGAGTCTCGTTTATTTCAGATGAATTTGAAATGGTTTACTGAATAAACTAGCTTGCTTGTAAGCTAGCTATGGCCCGGGGTTTTGTTTGTATAAGATTTGTTCACGTATGTCCGTTTTATACAGAAAACAGAGAAATAAAAAGCAAACTACAATGTACTATTAGTTTTCTGGCCGGCAAATTATAGTTTCGGATAGAATGATACTATAAACTTATAGACGGAAAGTTATAGACGACTCAAAGATTTCTGAGACTTTCTCACTCGATTTTTGTTCAGGTACAAAAATTAGGACCGGTGGCAAAACACACTATTGCACTGATGCCACGTCTAGCATTCAACTTTCTAAGTGGTACCCCTTTTTTGTTCTCGTTATCCGATTGCGGGTCGTACCTACGTTTCTAATTCTATGCACTCAGCGATTAACAGAAGGCCAAACAAACAAACATGCAATCGCATTTACCTACATATAATATAACGGCCGGTTTCAATACTCCATCTATCCATGGATTTGGAGATTTGAGCAACATGTTTGACATATTTTGTTCAAACTTACGTCAAATATGTATCCCAAATATCCAAAAAAAATATAGATTGAATAATGAATTCAACAGTAATTAGGTATTGATTGACAGCTCATCTTTCCCAAAAACACATTTCACACCCATCCCCACCTTATGCCTAATAAAAAAATGATCACTTGTCGAATTAACTTTATCGGTCCAAATACCGCAGCGCTCCCGTATTTTACACGCCAGCCCAAAATAACTCGCTACTCAAATAATTTGCATGAGAGCCAAAAAAGTACACACTTTTTTATCTGCAGTGTACAGATTATTATATTTGCATATTAAATTGGAATGAATGTCATTGCTTAGATTAGCTGGTAAGTAAATATTCGTGTATGTTTTAGAGATGTTAAAAATAGGCTTTATAGGGATTGCCTGTGTTTCTAATAATGAATGGGCTGAGTAAAATATTGGTTGTTGATTATTGTTAAAAGCAACATAAACAATGAATCCAAGGTGTAATTTCAGTATCATGGAATTAAGAACAAAGTTGATTTTGAAGAATAGCCTTGTAGGCGGTAATTTAACAAAATTGTTAAAAAAACTTAAAGTATTTATTCAATATTCGCTATTAATTGGCGTCCCTAAATGTCTTATTTCTGTTTTCACTGACAAACACTCAATTTTCAGATTTAATATCGCAAAAATATATGAATACTCTTTTTTAAAACATATTTCAGCGAGCAGGTAATTTAATAACTCAATTTGTGACAAAAAATAAAAGCCTGCCAAGTGCTAGTTGGACTTACGCACAAAGGGTTCCATACCATTATCCATAACAAAAGCACATTTCTTTATGGGAGCCTCCTTAAATATTTATTTTATTCTGGTTTTTATTGTGTTTTTAGACGGCAACAGAAATCCATAATCTGTGAAATCAGCATGCATTCATAGAAATACATTCATGAGATACAGCTTGGTGACAAATAGACAGACAGATGTCTTAGTAATAGGGTCCCGTTTTGCCATTTGGGTACGGAACCCTAAAAATAAACGATAATATGCCTTATTGTCATGGCTATAATTCAGTCTATTGTTCAACTAAGACATATGTCAATTTTTTCGGCGGTAGGCGTTAAAAAAGTTGACACGTCTTTTCATAGCTAAATATAAAATTTTATTAAAATAATTTGTAAATATTCATAATATATATTCAAAGTTCCCTTAATTAGTAATTTAAATACACCTACTATTAGGATTGTGTTTATGACACTCAACTTTAAGTATTAAAGAACTTACCACCTGCCAGCACAACACCTGAACACACCACTCACATCATCTAAACCATAAATCACCATGTCTCAGCTACAAGATATTGAGTCAGCCCAAAAAACCCTGGAAGTGAGTTTTGCAAGCAGGATGGCAGCGCTTGAAGCTCAGTTAACCACCGGGAGCTCAGCTAAGGACACTGTGGCAAAGGTCGCTGAGGAATTTCGTACATTCCGCGAGCTTATCTTCAATATACTAGGCTTACTTCGTCAGCAAATATGCGAATGCCACAAGCAACTTGATATTGCAGAGACCCATCATCGACGGAAGGCACTTCTCTTCTTGGGTGTACCAGAGGCTGACAAAGAAAATTGTCTTGAAACTATCTTGGCCATTATACAGAACAAACTTGGTCTGAAGGACATCTCTGCCTCACATCTCAGAAAGTGTTATAGAATCGGAGCTCCGAAACAGAACAGCAAACGGCCAATTCTTGTTTGGTTCGCCGGAGTGGATACCAGGTCGGCGGTTTGGCATGCCAAGACCTCCCTTAAGGGTTCCACGACCTCAGTGAGAGAGTTCCTGACCCGGCCACGACAGGCTGTATTCGGCAGGGCCCGCATTCATTTTGGAATCAGATCTTGCTGGACTCAAGACGGCTACGTTGTTGTAAAAGCTCCAGACGGTAGCCGCCATAAGTTTGTCGCCGAGGAGGAGCTATGCGGCCTCATGAAGAAATTCCCCAAAGCGTCGAGCAGCACGTCAGGAGCTGGAAGTGGAGTCATGAACGCCAGTCATCCTGAAGCAACCGGCAACTCCAAAACCGCGACGCGTAAATAATTTTGTTTGTTCCTTCATACTATTTATATACGTATTTATCGTCTTTCTGATCCCGCGCCTGTATTCTCATATTCATATACCAATTTGTTTTTGTCATCACTCATCTTTTTGTGTCGTAACATAACTATTCAATGTATTTTCTTCTTGCACCCTCATATTCAAACATATTTGTTTAAAAAGTTTTGTTTACTACTTTGAGTACTTTTACTTTGTGAACCTTTGCTGTGAACCGATTGACAGTTTTCAATGTCATCATAACTTGACATATTATGTCATGAGTGAAGTGACACTTATTGGCTGCGTTCAGTAACAAGTACAATATGATATTTTGTCTGCAGTTCTAATTACGTTTAGTTTTTATTGTTTTTTTTTTGTTAATGTTTGTTTTGTTATTTTAGTATGTGTCTGCTGGCAGGTGGTGCAGTGATAAAACGTTGCACACCAATAAGGGTGTGAGCACTTCGCTGTACTCTTATATTTATTTATCTTCAGTTAATGCTAAGTATATAATTATTACATTTATATAATATAATATATTTATATCTAAGTTTATATATTTTATATACTTATTAATTTTATTTTATTAGTTTATGTCCACGAATGTAGATGATGAATCGTTTTATTCCGCCAATGATTCCTCCAATTCTTTAAACGATGACAGCTTCTGTTCTGTTACTGATTCGCTTGGTGACTTTGTTAGGCGAACATTTGTCGAATCTTTAAAGCACATGCTGAATGTGTGTCATATTAATGCGCAAAGTGTTCCGAGCCATTTCAACGACCTGTTTGTAACTTTCAGTGATGCTAACGTTCATGCCATTCTGATTTCAGAGAGCTGGCTGAAACCTCATTTACTTTCTACGGCCTACCCTCTCCCCGGTTACATTCTTATTCGCAATGATAGGGTTGATAGGAGGGGTGGGGGTGTAGCCATATATCTCCGTAGCACTCTCCCGTACAAAATTCTATTTTCTTCACCACCTAATTATTCTGCTTCTTCTGAGTATCTTTTCCTAGAGGTTTCAGTCAGTGGAGCGAAAACCGTTCTAGGAGTTGTATATTGTCCCCCTTCCGTTAATTACTTCTCCAGTCTCGAATCGATTCTGGAATCTTTAGGGTCGGAATATGCACACCATATTATCATGGGAGATTTCAATACTGACCTCCTTGCTCTCAATTCCTCTCGCTCCCAGAACCTTTTAAAAATAATTGAGTCTACCAATCTTCATATTCTTCCTCTCGAACCTACTCACCACAACACCGAAGGTGAAGACACATGGTTAGACTTGATTATTACCTCAGCCCCTTCCTTGATTCATGCCCATGGCCAATACCTTGCTCCCGGTTTTTCCCGTCATGATCTCTTATACCTATCCTATCTCCTTAAACCTCCTAAACCTCGCCCTAAGATTCTGCACATGCGTTGTTTTGGACGTGTGGATAGTGAGAAGCTGGAAAAAGAGGCAACTGCACTTGATTGGTCTTCTCTTTTTGAAGCCAACACAGTAGACGAAAAAGTATCAATTTTGAACAATACTTTACTTGGTCTGTATGATAAACACGCTCCTATCAGGAGAGTAAAATTAAGACGTCCTCCCGCTCCTTGGCTTACCAAGGGCGTTCAAATGGCCATGAGGCGCCGAGATCGAGCGTTCTGGAAATTCAAAAAGGAGCGATCAGATGAGAACTGGAGTCTATACAAAACTGCAAGGAATCGGTGTAATCAGATGATACGCAATGCTAAACGCCGCCATATTTTCGACAATATTAATTCTTCTTCTTCTGCCAGTATCTGGAAGTTCCTCGGGACCCTAGGTATTGGCAAACAGCAACACATAACTACTCAAGTCACGATTGGTTTAGATGATTTAAATAATCATTTCACATCTAATTTTCAACTAGATCATCAAACCAGGCGTCATACTATTGATTATATTGCTGGGCTTCCCCGTCCTAATATTAATGCTTTTTATTTTTCTCCAGTTGCAGTGGGTGAGGTCAAGAAGATTATCTTTTCTATTAAATCCAACGCTGTGGGGTTTGATTCTATCAGCCGCCGCATGATCATCCCGATCCTTGATCATCTGATCCATCCTATATCCCACATTGTAAATTTTTCTATCGACAGTGGCTCTTTCCCCTCCCTTTGGCGTAAAGCTTACGTTATCCCACTTCCTAAGATTACGAACCCTTCGCTCCCTAACCATTTCCGTCCAATTTCTATCCTGCCCTTCCTATCAAAAGTGCTTGAAGCCTGCGTACATAAACAGCTGTCTGAATTCGTCTATCAGAATAACCTACTTAGTCCATTACAATCCGGCTTCAGACCCGGCACGACTTCTGCTCTCCTGAAAGTGACTGGCGATGTTAGGGCTGGCATGGAGGACACTAGGGTCACTGTGCTGACCTTGGTCGACTTCTCGAACGCCTTTAACACCGTCAGTCACGATATCCTTCTATCGATCCTCTCCCATATCATGATCTCGCCTGATGCACTGGAATGGTTCTCAACTTATCTTCAGGAACGCCAGCAGTCTGTTCGTTGTGATGAAATTACATCCAGTTGGCGAGACATAAGCTCTGGTGTTCCTCAGGGTGGCATTCTCTCTCCTTTACTCTTTTCTATTTTTATTAACTTCTTAACTCCTAATCTTCGGTGTTCGTATCATCTTTATGCTGATGACTTGCAGTTGTACTCCCGGGCGAGAGTGGATAATGTAACTGTGGCCATTTCTGAAATGAGTTAAGTACCTTGAGTCGATGATGGACTGGTGTAGTAAATTTGGCTTAGCCGTTAACCCAGCGAAGTGCCAAGCCATTATTGTAGGTAGTCGACGCTTAATGTCCAGAATAGACCTGAAAACATTACCACCTATTATGTTCAATGGCTTGGTTATACCATACTCTTCAGTCGTAAAGAACCTTGGCCTGTACATTGATTCGACTCTGGATTGGCAAGCGCAAGTGACTCAGGTTAGTCAGAGGGTAACTGGAACGCTTAGAGCACTATACCGTTTAAAAAATTTCCTCCCTTCTAAGACCAAAACAATGCTTGTGCAGGCTCTAATATTTCCCACGATCGACTATGGTGATATGTGCTATTACGACCTGAATGCAGAACATCTCAATAAGTACGACCGACTTCTCAATAACTGCATTCGATTCATCTTTAATCTTCGTAAGTATGACCATGTCTCTTCTTATCGTTCCGAACTTAAATGGCTACCAATTCGTCAACGCCGGTGTTTGCGTGCTCTTACTACTCTATTCTCAAGTCTCCTTCTCCGCCGACTTATCTCACCTCATATTTCCAATTTCTATCTTCAACACATGAGAAAGATCTTCGTTCTTCTCATAATCTTCTTCTCTCTTGCCCCAGTCACTCTACTGGGTTCTTCAAGTCTTCTTTTGTCGTACAGTCTGTTTTTTTATGGAATACACTCCCTCCTGAAATCAGATTGTCCACTAACCGTTACGCATTCAAAATGAAAGTACGTGAACTCCTTTTCAAAAGATTGACGGAATCAGCACATAATTCTCATCCATTACTTTAAGTGTTTATATATATTTATATATATATATTATGTTATGTATGTTTATGTGTAGATATATTTAAATATAATATTTATTTTGGTTTATATATTTATTAATTATATGTAAGTATGTATATTATGTAGTACTATAATATAGGAGGTATGTTTGTATTCTAACCCTATAAGGTATCTATATTATAATGATCACTAGGTTAAATTTAAAATATTGATTAAGTCTGATATTAAAATGCACCTACCACATTTATCTCTGCTCCACCTTAAGGTTGACAGGTAGAGAATGCCTTATGGCATTATGTCCAACCTTGTACACCTTGTTTGTGCAAAATAAATAAATAAATAAATAAAATATGCTTTGAACGCATACACTTATATGGGTTCATAAATTCATGAAAACAATTTATATAAGACATGCTCATTTCGTTTCATCTCGCGGCTGTGCTTAAGAAAACAGCGAACTATAAGTTATGATGAATATATTGGCGTGTTAGGGCTTATACGCGGTTTTGTTTGAATTAAGGCACATAAGGCACATCAACAATTAAGGCACATCAAGGCATTACACTATTGAATAAGGTGCGTTAGGGCAAGATCGGACTATTTCGACGTTAGTTGGAAGGGGGTCAAATACAAACAACCTGTCACGCGGCATTGACGGTTTAAAGGGAGAATCACAAGAACATGGACTCACGTCCAATGTAGCTATCCACCTAAAATTCCCCCGCTTCCAAACTTACCCCAACGCACCTTATGTGTAGATTTTTGGTCAAGGGGTTAGTGGCAAAGACTGCTAAGATCGCGGGTTCGATTCCCACCCAGGACAAGATTTTATATGTGATGAGCACGATTATTTGTTTTGCTATAATTGACACGATGTAACTCATAATTTCAATATATTACTTTACTAGAGGATTCCCGCAGCTACGCTCGCATTTTTGTTATAATTTAGCCGCTTTTTCTTCGATCCCGTGGGAATTTCACGAAAACCGTCTTAGTGCACCCGGCGATCCCCCACCCTACGGTTTGTACATGCTGAAGAAATGTCAGCTTCTTGCACTCAATAGTTTCGGCTGTGCGTTGTCTGTCAGTCTGTCATTAATAAGAATTTAAAAAATATTGATTGATGTCGACGATAATAGGATTTTTATTTAAAAATATCTCTACAAATATTCTCACGGACTACTATACCTAAGTGTCCCCGATAGCTACATCTCAATTGATATGTAAATAATTTATTTTTGATAACTCAATCCTGTTGCTTGTGGTGTGGTGGTGGTCCTCAATACAAAACGTATTGCTTTTGTTTTTATATTTCTTTTTCCACTACGTGGGTACATTTTAAAATATATTATTTTCCTTTTTCAGTGATCATGTTTATAAAAATCTCTGCGATGCATATCTTGATCTGCCAGTCCGATCAGTATACGAACTACAAAGTTATTTCCAAGACCAACATGACTGCTGAAACATTAAAGTATACGCACATAATTTTTAATGATGCAAAACATGTATATTATACACATTTTGCATTCAGCGGACGTCCCCAATTTTCATAAAAATATCACATCTACAGATATGAACGTCTTATTATCTCTCGTAGGCTCATCAGATAATAAAATAAAGTTGTAGTACGAGTCTGAAACTAGACAATTTGGAATAATTACGAATGGTTCCAAACTTTATCGCGTTAATCGATTTTAAACTTTCGCGATTTGTATACATCATACAATATTATTTAGCGGGTCTTAGTCGCGATAAATTGCAAGCCGGTAGAAACGTAGGAGAATAACAGAGGTATTTATGCCTTGAAATAAATAAATTATCGCGACTAAGACCCGCTAAATAATATTGTATGATTTATCGCGTTATCTCAAGATATATAATTGCATGAGAAATTTGATGAGAGTGTACTACATCCTGACATGCCATTTTATTACTGCCCCCGGCGACTTAGCTACGCCCTACACTTAAAAATAAACGTTTTATCTACTTTATATTCTATGGGCAAACAAAGATTTGAAGATTATCAGCAAAACATCAACAATCAATGCCTGCAGCACCGATGCATACCAACATGAGAAACGTTCTTTATATTAAACATAAAACAAAACAAATATAAACAACATGGAACCTTAAAAAAAATCGATCATTTATTGACGTTCAAACGCTACCATAGTCCTCCATTTTGTTTTTGCGGGACGGGCGCGCGCCATATTTTGTTTATTTTCTTTTTTGTGTTCCTTTTTTTAAAGTTTAAATACGACCAGTAATTGACAGATGCGGTCGTCGATTTGTGCTTTCCTTGCTCATATCTTTTATGTAATTTATGCGGAATTTAATTTAAAGTGGCAACCGGAAAGGCATCTTGTTATTAAAATTTATGATGGGATTAAAAGTTAATATTTTTGGTTCCCATTGCATATCTAAAGGACTTAGCCGGAGTCCTTCTTAGTGCATTTGTTATTAAGATAACGAGTTAAGATAGGTTTAATTTTTTGTATTGATTGACTTGCTGGCAGGCTTGAAGTCGTTGTTTGTGTGTCGTTAATGTGGTAATTCGTACCAGCTGCTGTTTGAATCACGAATAACGGAAATACCTTTCACAGAGTATAAGCAATTAAGCACATTCGTACTTTTAAATTTAGTTTGAAACCTAAGTGCGAGTACAGACATCCCTTTCACATACCCTCATCATCACCGTTCTCTATTTTCTCTCGTTAAAACAGACGTACGCTCATTCAACGTTTCAATATGTAATTTTTCACCCTTATAATAATGCCGTCCGATGGAATCCATAAAATCATATTCAAGCTTTACGCGTCCCAGAGCTTTTATATTCTAGTTTATATTCTTGCTTTTAAAACGAAATGAAGCCGCGCCAATAATCAAATGAATACAAATAAAAGATCGTGTTATCTCGAAATTCTTATATTTTAACATATCTCAGATCTTTTAATTTGGAAATCAGCGGTGTGATAATAAATGTCTTTAAGAGATATGAATTCGTATAGCCAACTCTCTATTATCTGTTCACGTCCTTAAAAAGGATAAAACGAGTAAGTTAAAAAGTTTCGCGAGTCATTTTTGGTCGCAATAAAGTTATGATTTTGCTTTTTTAACTACAGTGGATGTATTTTTGGATAATAATCGTTTTGAAAAGTAATAAATTAATAAAACGATTGCATTATTTTATTATTCTAGAGATTCTAGGGATCTACCGGGTGATAATGAAACTACGACACCAAAACAGATTCCGAATCGTGCTAACGAATTTTACATATATATGTACATACATACACATACATAGATCTCGCCTGTTTCCTGGAGGGGTAGGCAGCGAGACTATGGAACGCCATTTGCAACGATCCTGACATATCTCTCTTGTTTCATTCACCCCCATCAAATTTCTCATTCATGCTCTTCGATTAAGGGTACTTCTAACCTGTCCTTTTTTAGGATGTCTCCAATCTGGTCAGAGAACGTCCTCCTAGGTCTTCCCCTTCCTCCTATCCCATTCACACTTGCCTTAAATATATCTGCTTGGTCAGTCTTTCGTTATCCATCCTCTCCATGTGCCCAAACCATCTTAGCATACCTGTCTCGATGCTTGTCACTACATCTTCTTTTACCCCACCACACTCTCTTATCACACAATTATTTACTCTGTCAGTCAAAGACACATACTTCCCTGTGCTCTCATTTCTACAGCATTTATTCTACTTTCATGACTCTTCTGCCGTACCCAACTTTTACTAGCATACATAAGTGCAGGTACTAACGCCCCTCCATACACAGCCAAACGTGTCTTTGTGCCTTCAAAGCTCCATTCACCCTGTTACCTGCATTAACTCTTCTTTCAATATCTTCTTCATTGTTACGATTCCTAGTAAACAGCGTACCTAAATATACAAACTCATTCACTTGTTCCACTCGTTGTCCATCGATCATAACATTACAAGCCGTAACATATTCCTCCTTTACAAAAACCATAACTTTCGCCTTGCTCACAAGCACTTTCATTCCTTTCCTCCCTAAAGCACCATGCATGATTGTTACCATCTCCTGCAACTCGTCCGCTGAAGATGCAATTAATAGATTTAAGCGTATGTTAGCGTTTACATTGCAAATTTTCATGATCGTTAAAAACTACCACCAATTTATTAACTCGTTAGATTGTAAACTTACAGCTGTACGAAGCAACCTCAAGTCTATCAAACCGAGCAATATGTGTCGTTCACACCACTTCACACTTCCTTAATAGCTAGGAACTCATTTTCAATGGAAATAATCTAGAAAATTATTTCCCAGGTTTCGCTTTAAAGTACAAGTAATTACGACAGAAAATACCTACACATAGACATACTTGCAACGAATATTGAGGATAACTTTCTATCGGCAATTACACTTGATACCACGAATTGGCTAGTAGACTTCGTGTTTCAAAGTTCTAGATTTATTTTGTTCAAGTATCACCATGTATATAAAATAGAGTAAAAACTATAGGAGACTTAGAGACGGAAAACTCAACGACATACAACATCAAACCTTATACCACCCCATAACAATTGGTTCAGCAGTTTAGGCGCTACGGTGGAACATACAAACATACATACATACATATTTATATATATACATAGACTGCCAAAAACATTACCCTTCCTTTTGGCTTCGCCGTACTAGGGTAAAAAAAATACATTTAGTTACTGCTTAATTGCAGTAATTAGAAAGGTATGAAAGTTAATGCAAGAAATACGAAAGTGATGATATTTGAAAAAGATGAAAGAGTGACTGAGTGTAATATTACGATTGGAGGTGAAATTGTAGAGCAATCAAAGAATTTGTATATTTGGATAGTGTATTTACAAGGGACAGAAGATGTGAGGGAGATATTGACAGGAGAGTGACTGCGGGAAATCGTGTAAATGGAGCACATTTATGATCGGTCAGACGGTGCCAAAAGAGGCGCGATTGGCGCCTGGCGGTTCACAATGGAGTGCTTGTCCCCACGTTGATGTAGGGAAGTGAGAGCTGGGTATGGCAGAAAAAGCATGAAAGTAGAATTAACGCAGTTAAGATGCGATCGCTGCGTAGTATGTGTGGGGTAAGACTGATTGAAAGAATTCCGAATGCAACTATACGAAAGAGCAGTGGACTGAAAGAAGATGTTGTGACAAAGATTGAGAAAGGAATGTTTAGGTGGTTTGGACACGCGGAGCGAATAAGTGAAGAAAGAATGACGAATCAGATATATAAGGCAAATGTGTGTGGGCAAGTCGGTCGCGGCAGACCTACATCCTAAGAAACGGAAAGGTCCGAGGTATCCGAAACCAGCGAGCATATATGAAAAGTGGCGTACTGTTGTCTCTGCCTACCCCGACGGGAAAAAGGCGTGAGTATATGTATGTATGTAGAAATCTTTTTCTTTTCTTTATTTGTAGGTCAATTCTTTACTTGTATACTTTCTCAGGATATAGGGAACTTTATTGTCTAACGTAGCTTTAACAAAAGCTTTTAGAATTACGGCAGCAGCATTGCGTCTCTAGATAATCAAGGTGGCTAAATCAATCAACAATATGTCCACAAAACGCGTCTAAAGACACCAAAAGAAAAACCCGTGCCAATGGCATAAACTAAAATAAATAAATTGTAACTTACAACCTTCGATATAAAGTTTATATTCATTTGAGGCAGTTAATAGTAAGTTTAAGGAAAAGGTGGTAAACACAAGTGCAGTGGAGCGTTGATTGACATAAGTCACATAAATATATGTGAGGAGAGTTTTTCTTTCTGTTTATAGTTTTTCTACGTATTCTTTCCTTTGTAGTACTGAGAAACTACGTCTATGTATGCCTCAAGAAACTACTGCTTGCTTGAAATGTTCCGTATTCTCTTTAGCCTTTTCTTTCAATATTGTTACTATAAATAGGCATTTGGCTAGGTAAATATAAAATGGCTTGTATTAATTACGTATGAGGTACAATGGCTTGCTATGAACTCTAGGCTATTTTTATGGACAATACTGAGATCAGGCTTACATTTGGTGTCGTAGATTTCTTAATTGATCAATCAATTTCAACGATAATTATGGAGTAGGCGCAAGCTTTACTTTATTTATATTCACCTCGGTATAGATATTTAGAAAAAGGTAACGTAAGCCTAGTGGAAATACCAACAGACTGCCATGCCGGCCATATTCGATTTAAAAAGGTTCAATTTGATAATTATTGCTTGCCCCGTACTTCAGCGCGCAGGTTAAGCCGTCGGTCTCGGCTGCCTTGATGATCTTTGACAGTTGTTAGGGAGTCAATACCCTCAAATAAACTGATACTGGTCTAAACCATGGAATATGACAATATATTTGAGCTGTGAAGATCAGACAGTAGTCGCTCATTAAAAATCTGATATTCTGTCACATCAGGTTAGACAATCAAGCGAACAATGGGCTCTAAGATAAAAAGTTTAGGATGCAACTAGGATAACGCCAGTCTTAATTCCCACAGCAGCAGTCGACGCGTGTTTGCTTTGAAATATTTCTTTCCGAATAATTTTCGTCAAGAACTTACAATGCATTAATTTCCAACTAGTTTTGGAAACAATTGAGACATTCGAAAAATCATATTCATAACCATTCTTTTTTGCTTTCCTTGGGTAGATTAAATATTTTCTCACCGATTTATTGTTTCAAGAAATTATAGTGAATTGATCTCGAAGTCGTTTCGAAAACACATATTGTACGAAAAAATCATAACCATTATTTCTGGCTTAGGTACCCTTAGTCAGATATGACGCAACAAAAAAACACAATCAATCAGCCTATCGCAGTCCACTGCTGGACATAGGCCTCTCCCAACACGCGCCACAGTACACGGTCCTTAGCCTTCCGCATCCAGTCTGTCCCAGCCACCTTTTTCAGGTCGTCGGTCCACCTAGCCGGGGGCCGCCCTACCTTACGCTTGCCGAGACGTGATCTCCACTCTAGGATACGCTTGCTCCATCGGCCATCAGTCCTTCTACAGATATGGCCAGCCCACTGCCACTTGAGTCTACTGATTCTGTGAGCTATGTCGGTAACTTTGGTTCTTTGTCGGATAACTTCGTTTCGGATTTTATCCTTCAAAGAGACGCCAAGCATAGCCCGTTCCATAGCTCGCTGCGTGACTTTTAGTTTGTGGACTAGTTCCACTGTGAGTTCTACGTCTCGGCACCGTACGTCATAACAGGTAGGACTTAATTGGTTGAAGACTTTGGTCTTCAGGCATTGCGGTAGGGGCGAAGAGAAAACTCGACGTAGCTTGCAAAACGCTGCCCAACCCAACTGGATCCTGCGGTCGATTTCTTTCTCGAAGTTGTTTCTACCAAGCTGGACTACTTGCCCAAGGTAGACATACTCTTGAACAACTACGAGCATCGATCCGTCGACATAAACCGGTCCCGGCACAATGTGTTCGTTGAACATAATCTTGGTTTTATCCAAGTTCATGCCGAGACCGACCCGTCGAGAGGCTCCATTTAGGCTGTGCAGCATCTCGCTCAGCTCTTCCAGGCTCTCTGCCACGATGACGATATCGTCGGCAAACCGAAGGTGGGATATGTACTCGCCATTAATGTTTATGCCCCGTCCAGTCCAGTCCAGCGTCTTAAAGACGTCTTCGAGTGCGTTGGTAAAGAGCTTAGAGGATATTACATACCCCTGCCTCACCCCTCTACGCAACTCAATGGGGCTGGTTTTACTGTCCTGGAGCTGGACGGTCATAGTGGCCGTGTCGTACAAACATCTCAACACCTCGATGTAGCGCCAATCGATGCGACACTGCTGCAGAGCATCCAGAACTGCCCAGGTTTCGATGGAGTCGAAGGCTTTCTCGTAGTCCACGAAAGCCATACACAGCGGCTGATTGTATTCGTTGGTCTTCTGTACAATCTGCCGAACAGTATGGATGTGGTTCACGGTGCTGTAGCCTTTTCGAAACCCGGCTTGTTCCGCTGGCTGGAAAAACACAGCCAAGTGCCAAACACAACAGACTCTAGAAACCGCCGCCTATTTATAATTTTAGCCTAAACTGATCTCAATAGGCAAATCAAAGGCAAACTTATGAGATGTGGTTTTTCTCCTGTCAAAACTTTTGATGCCGACCTTACTTAGAATGTATTATGGAAATAACTTTTTTCTCACACGTCTAGGCAAAATGTTTTATTAAATTAACAGAATAGTTTATTTTTATTAGCAGATACGCCAAGCCACTTATATAACTGCTAGTTAGAAACATCAACAGATGTCGACGGAAAACAAGCAGATATTTTTGTTTTTGTAAGTAACTTAATTGTGTTTTTACTGCATATGTGATGATTGGTATTTGGCTACAATCCCTGCTATTCTTCTTTATTTTCCTGTGAGTGTGTGGCCAACTCTGGTATTGGAGTTTATAGACCTTGCTATTGCTTGCGGAGTGAATCTTGTCATGAGGCAAGAACCAGGTTTTATGGTTTAACTGTCGTCCGAAGCACGGTAGCGCTCTAAAGTATATATTATGTCAAAGGTAGCCTGTGTAAACGTAGCTTAGCTTTCCCGGCAAGTTCAGCATAAAGCGTTACAATTCCTTCTAATATTAAGTTATAAAGTAGAAGACTAAGTGACCCATATTTTTTATAATGTTTATGTCTAGAAGGGAGATTTTTATTCCCGAATGTCTGAAATTATTTCTAGTATTGCCGAGACGATGGTCTGCGGTTCGGCACACACCTCTAACTTTTCGAAGTCATGTGTGCATTAAAAAAATTAATTATTGCTTAAATTTTAATCATAAACCGCTTTTAAACGCTTTGTACCACTCATAAGCACGAGTTTTTGATAAAGTCAATTCACCGTAAGCCTTTTGTAACATTTTCATTGACTCCGACCACGAAATTCCATTGGCGATGCAAAATTTAAGACAAACTCTTTGATCGATGTTTTTGTCCATTATGAAATTTGCAATACACGCTAGATATGATATAACTGAAAACAGCACTGTATTTAATTTAAATAACAGATGCAACTCAAACTCCGCGCCAAAATGGAAAACAACTGTTGTGCCAATCTAACAACAACAAAAAAACCTAAAATTTTAATTTGGAACTATAAACAAATAATCCATTCCCGATACTTTTTTAACTGAATGTATCACGCGAGCTATTGGTGAAAACCGAACAAAAACCGTTCGTTATTTTTTGTGATTATCGCCTTCGTACAGATAGACTGGACGCGGCGGCCACGTTGTTTTATCATCATCATCATCCTATGGATCGCAAGTGGGACAGCGGTCCCACTTGCGATCCTAGACCTACGCCTTGGAGCTCTAGGTCCGCTTGCCGGCTGTACATCTTCCACATCGTTTTATGATGGGTATAACTATTTGCAATATTATAAATTAAATATTACTACAATCCATCGTACTACCGGCATCCATAATTAAAATGGGGTTACATTACATCCCAACTTCATTATTGATTCAACCGTAAGCCGTGCAATTGCGCATGTTTACCAACCAAATCGGCCGGACCGACCCGTTTGCAGCCGCACTATTAAATATTAGCCGACTATATCAGGGATGCAAGAATAGAATCAATTTGAATAAGCAAATGTACAGTATATCGTATTTTGAAGGGTTATACCTAAAGATAGATATGTAGACTTCAGCTTGGGTCTACATCCAAGACATAATATCATCATCATCATTATAATCAGCTTGCCATAGTCTTCTGCTGGATAAAGACATCTCCAATGACACGCCACTGAGCCCAAGACTCTTCGTGTCTAGCCGCTGCCAGCCACTTTGTGAATATCGTCACTCCACCTAGACGGAGGGCGTCCTACATTACGTTACTTATAGGGCAATATATAGTTAGGTTCATATATTTTTAAATAAAGCTTGTACAGAACGCTTGGTCAAGATCGGTCTGTGTGGAGAGCCATGTCCAGTGTTGGAAGTTTCTAGGCTGAAATGATGATGAATGTTTAAACTTTACATAGGTTTAATTTCTCTTAAGCTTTCGATATGCTGATTCTGTGGCATGACTGGTATACATATGAAACTGCGTCTCCCACCGCGTCTGTTTATCTATGCAAGACAAAGTATTTTTTTATTTTATCACGTTCATACAGACAAGACAAAAAGGGGACTTCATTTTGTAATATGTATAGATGCTACATAGCATATATTTACCTTATATTTATAACGCACTTGTATTCTTTCATTGTAATTTTCAGCAAAACAAACTTTTAAGTAAAGCTCAGTAATGATGTTGTTCACAGATTCATACATAAACTGCATCTAAACACAATGCATCTAGTTAGAAATATTGACTTTGAGCTAGTTTATCTAATTAACACGACGGTCAAATTGTTCCATTGGGTATTCTTGCTGCGAACCTGAAATGGTTTGCACAACATCGTCGAGATAAATAAAAAAATTAGGCATCTTGTGTGATAGCACAGATGTGTAATACAATAAGGAGATGTGTGCAAATGTTCATAATTTAAAAAAACTTTGAGTGCCATAATACATAGTTTGTTTCTTCTGAAGAACGTGCTAATCTCAGGAACCACTGGATCGATAAGAATAATTATTTTTGTGTCTTGCATAGCACATTTATCGAGGAAGACTAAATACGCTGTATAATATAAATTACGCTGTATAATATATATTATATAAATATCTAACATGATACATATTACGTTTTTCACTAAAGGAACAAATAAAATATTAGACTTTACGGGTACATCGATATACCGTGAAAAGGTTTTAGTTCTTGTCACTACTATACTATGCAAACTATAAAATTATCTTTCTAAAAGAGTATTTTAACATGAAATAGCAAACTAGCACAAACTATATTTCTCGTCAAAAGGTAGCTAAATATACAAAATACTAACTAACCCACTACCAACCAAAATAATACTATTGTAAAGTCATAGAAAATAAAAAATATTGTTTACAAAATACCTTGGTACAAGACAATCCACTTGCAGAGGCCTAATACAAGGCCAGCTTAGTCGAATAATACATAGATTAACATTTAAATTAGATACTTTATATATAAACAATAGGATACATTGAGAGAACAGAGCGGCGATAACGAATTACGCGTTTCTCTGTGTTCGTACAATTTGTGCCTATTTTATGGGTATTTTTACTGTAAACTTTGAAAAGGTGTAACTCAAGTGATAGCGAGTAATCAGAGAGAGCTTCAACTTTTCTCTGCCAGACAGATTTAGCTCAAATAAAAAGGTTTCCAACGCCCACAACATAGCGAATAAAACCCAAAAAAATTAAGACTTCAAGTAAATATACTCAAAAACACAGTACGGCACGGGAAACTTGCCAAATGAAAATGTGGCTTGCACGGCATCTGCTGGCCTTATTGTGATTTGGCACCCACTTTGTATTGTTTGATTGGATTATGTCCAATCAAATATAATATATAATAGTAACACAATAATATACGTCCTAGATATCGCTGGAACTGACTGAGGTGGACTGGAAGAAATGTATCCAGGACGGTAAAACATGGTACGTGTCGGGAGGACTCACTTTGGGTCGCTGCGCCACTACGAATGAATGAATGAACACAATAATGGGAACAAAATAAGACGACAGTAAACTAAAATTTAATTTATTTTAACATTTTTAATCGAAAAAAAAAATATTGATTTCACTCAAGTTCTTGACTATGTGTGACCTAGCTAGCTAGTTCAGGCTAAATAAACAATCGCTGTCACTGAGACCCTTTGTCTTAAAACTGAATAGACGAAGGCAATTTGCGGTTCAGACTAATGTTTAGTAAACACGCTGTCTGTTACTATTGTATTACCGCTAAGCCTTTGATGTTAACTTTTTCACCATCGCTCCTAATTTATCGCCAGTGAGATAACAATGAGGTAGATGTCATTAATATAGCCATAACCTTAGAGTGCTCGCGCTATGAGCATTTTGCCGCCCGCGGCGAAAAAATTGTATTATTTCATACACGATGCATTTGTCAAGGTCAAGCGTCCTAAGATAAGACGGATTTTGAATTCTTTGCAGAAACAGCTGAGAAAGCAAATCGCCTGATTTGTATCACCGGAACGACCAAAATATATCCCTCTGGTGGAGAAGGCATAATATGTGCCGTAAGTCCATCCAAAAAAAAATATGGACCAAAAAAGGGGGCAATAGATGCACAGAGTTGCTGTGCAACGAACGTTGTATGTTCATGTGACGTTGTGACGTGTGAAACGTTTAATTTTGCTATTAAGTTTAATATTTCCATTTTTATGTGAGTTAAGGTAAAGATATTGTAAAATAAAATAAAAAATACCTAAAATATCCCAAAGCATTTTTTTTCATAAATACTAAGTAAAAAGCTTTAATGAATGTTACTTTCTGAGAGTTTAAGTTTTATTCTGTCCTTTTAAAATTGTTATAAATTTAATTAACTACAATTTAGCAAAAAAACATATGATTGAGTATGGGCGACAAAATGCTCCCCACGCGACCACTCACGTTTTATGGAAATGCGCGACTACTCTGGGTTAAATGCCTTTTCTTAAGGTTTTAACCTTACAGCCATACATATATACTGGTTGTAGCATTTCTTTTTTGGTGTCAAAATGGTTTAGGTAGCACATCTGTATATTAAAAATCCTTGCGTTACTGACTGGTAGACAAGCTACAGTCAAAACTATTGGGCGCAGGCAGCTGAGATTTGGCATCTATGTTCCTTGGGGACCGTACGGGTGCACGTAACAATTTGGGGAAATCCCCCAAAGGTTTCCCGAAATTCTTACGGGTTCGGGCATCAACGCTTAGTTAATTGAAAATAATAATTTTTCACCTAATAATTTTATTCATAAAATGCCTATGCATAATTGATTTTAAACATTCACGATGCGTATATACATCATACATTATTATTTTGCGAGTTCTTTCAATAATAAAGGAGAATGGCACCAGCCTATTTATATAAAAGTGACTATAACGCAGTTAAACTAATTATTTATGACGTTTGGTCTGTTCATTACGAAATGAAATATTCATGATGACCAATTCACGCTGTATATAGAACAGGACTAACTTCTGCTGCAATATAAATGAGAGTGGCGTGAATTTTTTTTTTTCTGCAATTGTTCATTGTGCTAGTTGGGGATTGCGTTGGCAGCCAATCATGGGCTGCAGTTTCGATGCGCGATTAGGACAGTAATTTCTTGAAAAAATATGGAATTAATTTGTTTACTTGGTTTACTGAATTTTTCTGATGTCTTGAAACAAGTAAGTGATGAAACAACTCGAAGAAACTAGTTTTAAATCACGAATATTTTTGCAATAGTTCAGAACTGAACCGATAACTTAGCTTGGTTGGTGAGACAAGCATTATAATCTAAGAGATATGCAATATATATTTATGCCATCATGAAAGAGCTATTTCAAGCTGCAGTTAAACATGTTTGGAAGTACTTTTTATAAATGCGATCTATAAAATCATGGCAACAGGCTAAGAACTATTTGCCGTGAAGATAGGCGTCTATTTCAGACCTTTTTGTGTAATAACAGTTTCCTTTAAACACAACAGTGCAAAGATTACTTGATTACTACTTCTACTAAATTAATATTCGGTATAAACAGCAAGATATGGTAACACACAATTTCTGTTAATATTTTTTTAACATTAAATTACCTTATTCTGCATTGTGTGTTAGTAAGTGACGACTGTTGACTAATTTAGGATAGAAGCAAGTGGCGTTCTATTGTCTTTGCCTACCCAGAGTGAAAAAAGGCGTGAGAGTATTAATTAGGGCCACATTTTACCATCAAAGTTTAGCTATGTTACATACGGTGTGTAAAAAGACTTAACGAAATCTGAAATCCCTTACTTTGCCAATCATTACGAAAATTTTTACTTCGGCACTATACGGTATTACACACTTGTAATTCATGCTTAAAAATGTGTTTACTTATAAAAAAATCGTTACCCAGGTATTAATTTTGCTCAGTATGACTTGGCATGATGTCCAAAACGAGTAGACTTCGGCTTGGTGATGAGTCTTGTGAGACCCTGAAAGTTCTTGTGCCAAAAATAAGGTCACCGAAAATTCTTACGACATTCCATGATCATTTTTTGCTCGGCTTAGCCGCCTACCTATCTCAAAATCAAGATATCCAAATACTTTTGCTTCGCACAGCTGACCGATCTCAAATAAACTTTGATAAAAGAAAATCCCTGTCCACCGTGTTTATTCAAACGACTGTTTAACTTTTAATTAGCAAATTCTTCTCTTGGCGATAGTCCAAGTTGGAGGTGACTCGCGTTTTAATTCATTGTGATTTTTTTAAAGTTTGACAGTGTATTAATCTTTTATTTATCGCTTGACAAACGGTAAAAGAAAACCGGTAAGCCATTCTGATGTCTTATGGTCCATAATTTTCTCGAAAGAAATGTGGCCGTTATATTACAGAGAACTCTCAAAAAGCCGGTTTCCTCTCACACACAGGATGATTTCTTTCACACAGTTTAACAATCAATAACAAATAATTCAATACGCACATAATTTAAAAAGTCATTGATGCGCGCCGTAGCTGCGTAGGTTTGAACCCAAGACCGTGTACTTAGCAGTCTGTAACTTTCTCCACTAGCTTATGGCTGCCTGTAATATATAAATCAAATATATTAATTAATTATCAAATGCCTAACCGCACACGTATGTATTTATACGGATAAACAGTCCGCAGGCTTACCCAACTTGCACCATACATATCCAGCCCCCTCCAAAGATCGCCTCGTCTTGCCTTTGCCATACCTTTGTCAGTTTGTCACTTTGGAAATTAAAATGTTTCAATTGCTAATGTTTCGTGTCCCTCGTGATATTGAGCGAAACATTATAACGTACTTTTTTATTTACGCGCCAAGTACTCTCTTTGGAGCTATTGGTGAGAAAATAAAAAATAAACTTAAAGAGAGTATACCTTTATTTTGAATTTACGTACGCAATGTAGTGGCGAGATCGCTGTATTGTCATGTAAATGTCTGCAGTTGGCTCCAAAGATGTCTAGCTCTACTAGGTTTCTCTTAATTATAAACAAAATTATTAAATTTTTGGTAGATTGCTCTAATTTGTCTCTCTTCACATATATGTATATCCAAGTTAAACCCACTGGTCATCGACTGGTCTACAGATGGGTCACAAAAAATTCAACCCATCCCATCCATGGCTCGGAGAGTGACTAAAGTCATTAACATCTATGACAGTTATTACGAGTACTCTCAAAATTTCTGACACTGATTTCAAACACGCTGTAAAAATTGTACTATTATATCAAAATATCGGATCGTAAATCGGAATCATTCGATATTTTAATACAATTTGGCTTTTTAAATACAGTATTTGATCTGTCCATGGATTTAACTACTTGAAGTACACATTGCGACCGCATGCGAGGCGAACATGTCATGTCAAACAATCATACTATAAGATTTTTTACAATCCGATCGTTCTAGTAAGCAGACCTCCGGGCATGAATTTTTCATTTGAATTGTTTTATTTGGGAAGTCATACAATTTACTTACGGCCGGTTTCAATAAGTATCTTTAGTAGCCAAATCCATGGATAGATCTAATATTGAAACCGGCCGCTAGTTACATATCTTATCCGAAAATATGCCTGGTTGAAGCATCCGTTTCGTGGACGATAAGGCACAAGCGCACAAAAATGAAATTCCAAATGTTCTCTCAATTAGACTCTTATTTTAAAGACTAAGTACGTGCATAGGCACAGAATTCCTAGAATATTTTAAACATTTTTCATAGATTCAATTATCTTCAGGCATCTAGAAGTTATAGTGAGGTAAGATACATACATACAAACATGGACGATGAAAATATGCACTCCTTTTTTAATGAAATAAACTTACAATTACTATATTATTTATTTACTTTCATAAACAGGACAAAATCTTGAAACCACAGCGTGCACTTTTTATTAAAATGCAAATAACAAGAAGTTCAATTTCAATATTAAAATATTGGCGTAGTTCTGATAAAATAAAGGACAGACAAGATTCTTAGTAACTATAATGAAAGAGGTTCAACTTAGTCGACAAAGATAACTAAAAAATAAAACAAGTGAGATATTATTCTATGTATTTGTATCAACATTTGTATCATACGTAATCCGCAAGCGATAATTAAATAAATCAATAATTGAAACTTTGGAAATGTCCATTCAATAACATAACATAACTTCACGCCTTTATCCCAAAATGGATAAGCAGAGGTGTATTACACACCCACACTCTGCATATATAGATAGCATATTTAATAATAAAAGCAAATGAAACAGTAATATCAAAATCAAAACATGGAAAAGTCTGCCAAAAGAGCAAATAATTCAATAATTCCTCCCGAAACAAATAAATCCTAGCGAAACACGAATTAAGATGATTTATTTCGCGTACAAACACAATAAGCTAAGGAAATGCATCTATTTGTTTGTCACGGCGAACAAATAAAGATTAACGATGTCTACGCCAATGGAGGAGCTTATTACGTAATGGAAAATTGTGAATGAAAATACTAAGAAATTATTATTGGTATGACCACGTTGTTGTGGCTAGAAAAACAGATTTGTTTCCGCTAACGATCTCTTCGTTAACCAATTTCATATATAATGGGAATCATAGTGTAATTAATTTTGAATAAAGGGGCAATAATAAGACATTAGATGAACAGACATAAGGTACACGTAGACTCGCAACATTTTGTCACACTCAAAGGATCACACAAAGTGTTATCTCGTGTGAGGAGGAAACCCACAATACTCGGAGTAGCGCTGATCTATTTCAAATGTGAATGTACTAGATTCACATTACTAGCATATGTTCTATTAAGCTAATATGTTTCAAATCTCACGTAATAAAACGGGCGCCGGGCTCCAAAAATAAATTCTCTGGTCGTAACCAAGACAACATTAGGACGATAATAATATAAATAAGACAGATTTTTTGGTCTGCGTTTTCTAGACACTTGAAATCAAATTCTTAATACATTTTTTAAACTTCAAAAAACTACTATAACTTATTTATTTATGTTTTGGTACAACCACGCACGGTACGTCCTTTAATCGTAAAAGAAAAATAACTACTAGCAACACAGACTAGAGCTCTTAGCATTGTAAGTTCAATACCCTTAGGAGACAGATATTTATATTCTAATTATATTTAGACATAGAATATGAATGTACAAGCAGATTTACACATTGCCGAACACAACGACGGCTTATACGAGACTAGAGGATGCGCGCTGGTACGTCCGCATATATATTTAATTTAACATTTTCTTCCTGATCCCTTTGAAATTTTAGGAAATACCTTGTTATTGCACCCTTACGATCTCTAAGACAGATGCATGCCAAATTTCAGCTTCTTGCGCCCCGTAGTTTTGGTTGTAGCTTAACTATCCGCCAGACAGTATCGCAAGAATTTTATATATATAAAGTATTATGCAAAAGATTTGTTGTATTTGGAGACTAGGGTGCTCAAACAAGCGCATTCTAATATCTTTTTTTTCTTAGTACCTAGTCGTTAAGTAGTAAAGTAAAGAGTTTGTAATGCAATTCTCTACACGGTTGGTGAAGTAGTTGAAGTGGCCGACTCACCGTTTGACACTGCGCCGAGTGTTGTGGGTTCGATCACCACATGAGACAAGACTTTGGGGTCTCCATAATTGTTCTTTCGAGTTTGCGTATACTTTGTATCTGTTGGTAGCGTCCCCCGAGACACAGGATTTGTCCCAGTGCGAGAGTTTCAAAAAAAGGAAATAATGTATTTAGTTTTTGATATTCTGCTTAGAAACATCTACAGCTCCAGCCTAAAATACGATGGACTTCCATCAAGCTATGCCAGGAGGCTAATAAAAAAAATCAATACAGAAAATGGGTATCAAAGTGGCAGTGCCGAAAACCTCAAAGTCATTAATAGAATAAACTTCTATTTGACAGGCCTTCTTTAACTAAGTATTCTATGGTTTTCATACAAAAGGCACATGTTACAATATAAAACAAGAGCGGGGTTCCGTGTAGTGGCCCTTACGTAGTGTCCTAATTAATTAAAAGACTTGATCACCATATTCATTTCATCGCTCGCTAATGTACGTGTAAGTTAATCGACTATTTAATACTCGTTTATTAGTAGAGCCTAATAAGCCGTTATAAGGCAGCGATAGTCTAGTGGAGATACCAACGGACTGCTATGCAGAGGTTATCGGGTTCGAATCCGCAGCCCACACCACTGACTTTTCGTAATTATGTGCAGATTTAATTATCGCTTGCCCCGTGCCTTGCAGAGCTCGTTAAACCATCGGTCCCGGCTGTCATGAAGATATTTAACGGTCTAAGCCATGGAATATAGCTAACCCTTTGTGTTGCGGAGGTCAGACGGCGGTCGCTCTGTGGAAAAGCTGATATTCTGAAACATCTGGCTATACCAGTAAGTGGACTCTGGGCTCCAAGGTGTACAAGTTTCGGATGCTACTGGGATAACGCTAAGACGATGATGATGATGATGATGATGAAGCCGTTATAAGTTTAAAGTGTAAAGTTTAAAGTTGAAAGTTAATTATATATGTAGTGACATGTGAGTGTGTGTAAACTATGCTTTATAGTGTAAAGCATAATTAAGTTTTTACACTATAAAGCATAGTTTACACACACTCACATACTACAGTTTAGTACATAGAAAAAGAAGAGGATAACCTTGCGATTGATGTTTTTTAAAATTGTATTGTACAGTTTGGTCCACATGGTTCCAATCCATAATCATGCCAAATTTCAAGTCTCTAAAGTGCTTATTCTGTATTCGTAAAACTGCAGACAGACAGACGGACGAACTGACATGGCAAAACTATATTCCTAGTAGTTTACTACAGAACCCTAAAAATCGCCTCGTAAGACACAACGAGTACAGTTAAATAAATACCAGGCATTTAGCTTTTAGATTTTTTTAATTTCGCTTAAAGTTATTGACTAAAACGTAGATTTATTTATTAGCAAGTTGATTTTTTGTTAAGAGATCAACAAACTACAAGGCTTTCAAGGATGTATTATATAAAGCGTGAATTTTGGGGTAGAAAAAACTTACTGACTTATAACGAACTAGAGCCATTTTCACATCAGCAGAAGGACCCAGTCCACAGCTGGACATAGGACTCCTCCAATGCTGTCTACATAGACCGGTCTTGACCACGCTGGCGAAATACAGGTAGGCAGACTTCACATGTCTTTCTAGAACATTATGAAGAACTCTCAGAAATGCAGGTCTCTTCACTATGTTATGATGTTTTCCTTCCCAATTTAGTGGCCTAGTGTCCAGCAGTAGAAACACAAAATTGTCTAATGTTACATATATAGGTGGGAAATATGCATCGAAAATTGGATACCATTTATGAGGATAACCACGTGTTATGCAATACCGCACGTGCGTATAAAAAAATAAGTTACCCTAGAAAGTTTAAAATGTTCACGACGACACATATTTAATGGCTTCGATTATCACTCCCTTTTTATCAGGTAGATTATGGTTCCCCCCCGGGGGATCTCCACCTTGTCGTGGTGGGGGGGCTTAGTAACCGTGGATTTGATTTTCACCCACGGTGAAGCTAAGCGGGACCCCGGGAGGGGACGCTCCACGTGTTCTTGCGTGAGGCCTGCGTAGGATGCGTCCATAGCTGCGGGTGCGGGGGACAGTTATGTCTGTCCCTCGCAGTCGGGTGCGTTCGCGGGAGGAGAGGCGTGTCGGTTTTGCGTTGCCACGCGCCCTATTTCCCGCGATCAAATGGAGGCGCACCATCGTTGCGTCGCGGTGGGGCCGCAGAGGAAGAGGAGATGCGGTGTTGCGTTGCCGTCCTCCCTATGGAGCGGAGCCCAACACCTTCATCCGCCGCCAAGGGGGTTTCGTTCGGAGCCCGCCTGACCATCTGGCGAGCCAATACCCGTCGGGGGGTAGCGAGGAATGCTTCGGTGAAACCCTACCCTCTGACACATTGGTACATGAGGAGTATTCGTTGAATTATATCTTACCTATATTGTGCGAAAAATAGAACCATTTTCCTATTATAACCCTAAGAAAAGCGCATTAAATATAAATAGACAACGTAGACCTACTAAATAAATAGAAAGGCAAGCAAGCTTATTCATAGAATTATAATACAAAGAACATACAGAGAAAATAGACATTATATTATCAAGGCACAATAATATGCTATCAAAACTACCTATCAAATAGAATAAAGCAAGTATATCTTTAAGCAAATAGACTCTCACTAATTGTTTGTGTCTGAACTGAAATATAACCGATTGAATTATTAATCAACCGAAATTTAATACCATCTAGATGTTTTAGACTCTAAGACTTAAGTAGAATTGCCATTCGGTATCTATACTATTATCACAAAGCTGAAGAGTTGGTTTGTTTGCTTGAACGCGTTAATCCTAGTAAAAATCCCATTTGAATAAATATTTTTGTATTGGATAGCCCAGTCTATGTATGCATGTCTGTATGTTCCACTGTAATTCATAAAGTACTGAAACGATTTTAATGAATCGATAGGTTTGTAATAATGTCCCGGATGACATAGGCTATATAAATTGTATCAACATTTTCTATAACGTAATTTCTCAGATTCGAACCTCGAAAAATAACTGAGATAGTCACTATGCGTTTGGTATAATTTTTTAACTTATTGTCGTAAGCTTGTTCAAGGAAAGCTATATAACATCATTCTATGAGCCATGGGTGCATAGCAGTAAGTAGCCCTAAATATCGCGGGTGTGTCCGCGGGCTAAGCTAGTAGGATATAAAGGTGTAAACGCGGTCGGTCTAAAAATAAATCACTTAGTTCTGACATAGTATTAGAATATTATATTCAAGTGGTATTTATATTTGATTTAAAGTAATTTAGATTACATTGGATTTGGTTTAAGCAATTAATCATTGGATAATAATCAATGGATAATGGTTAGTACTAGTATATTATTATATTATCTATAAGGATTGTCTTACAACTTGCAGCCATAGCCTAGTGGAGCTGCCATGCAGGGGGTTCGAATCCGCAGCGCGCACTACTGACACTTCGAAGTGACCTGCGTATTGATTTGTTAATTATCGCTTATCCCGTGCTTCGAAAAGCACTTTAAACCGTCGCGAGAGTTTGAGAGTCATCACGGAGAGTCAATACTTACCTATGAATAAACTGAAACTGTTCTTAACCATGGACTATAGCTAGACGCTATCCTTTTGGGTTGCATTTAAGCAGGCAGGCGCTCTGTAGAAAAGCTAATATTTAGTCAAATCCGGTTTAATTAGTAAACGGACTCTTTAGGTACATCGTGGGTTGATCCATATCTATAAGCTAATTATATATATTGTTTTACTAAATATTAATTATAGCACAAGGTACACGGTAAAAATAATGGCAAACATTATAATTAGTTTAAAAGCGTAAATGAATAGGTACATTCAAACTTCTTCGATTTGAACACAAATATTTATGTAACCGCTCTCAATCGCATTATTTTTTTTTAAATATAGCTGAAATACTTTCTTTATGTCTTTACGCTCTAGCATGGGTTACACCAGTAGTAGTCATACTACACAAAATCCGCTTGCACAAAGCTCACAAAATTACCTACACTCACTGGTCTCAGCTTTAGCCAATAGCTCAATAATGCTATTTTGAATATTCTGTTGTTGTTTTCCGTAAAAATCTTATTGCGGATATGTCTATGGGTTCAGTTTGGTGCAAGTGGAAAAGGTGTGTAACACTTTCATGTTGACGCTCTGATCTATTTCATAACCACTACAATGTCCTCGACGTACCGAAGTGTCAGGGTCATGCATGCGCATCGCGATTATTCAATAAATGACTTAGCATTACTCAAAATTACCACATATAAATCAAGGACAAAAAATGAACCTAAATAAGTATTTTTTGCCCGGTTTTCTTTTTTGCTTAACCATTTATATGATCTGTATATTTAACCATTCCGGCACATCAAAAACTAAATCTATCTCCAATGCAAACATCTTGAAAATATTTTCCTCTAGTACCCGCATATTTTCCAAACATACTAAAAGCTAAGAGATCTTTATCAACGTTGGAATGCGGATCCTTTAAGTAGCTTACAATTCTTCATTATGTACCGACGTTAGTACAACTTGTAAGTAATAGATTTACTACAATATAATATTTACGCGAATTCCAAACAGATTGGGTTAGTGTTTGGATTGAAAAATGTATTGTCTGTCTACTAGTTTTAGGTTAGGACTAAATCAGATTGATACGGTTTATGTTTTATGTGTCTATTTTGTACAGCTTGCTTCTTATTATAGTGATAAATAACATAGCCAGATATAAAGAAACTCCCAAAGTGATCAATGATATCGATACAACCAAACTCTTCAAATTATTTATATCGCCCATCGCAACCACACCGTCAAATATGAGTTCACTTAAAGTATTGATACCTTTAAATAAGTTATTTATCGCGAGTAAAACCCGCTTAGTAAATTTTAAAATCGATTATTAGGATTCATATTAACCTAATAAAAGCGTGTAAAAAAGAGCTAGTCCGTTTGAAACCTACTTAAGTCCCTATGCCACCAGTATAATATTGTGATAACGTTTAGGTCATATGCACTTATCAACTGCACGTTTTATTTTACTTGAGTGTGGTCATTTTCAAGATCGGATGAAAATGCTACTTCAATCTTCTAACTGATGCGTGTAGGTGAAAATCTTGAGGAAATAATATAGTATTTAGGTACCATTTTTTATTAATCATCAACAATGTATACACAACTTTATTATTGACGTACTAACCTATTTACTATTTAAAAATCGAACGAAGTAACTGTTTATTTACAAAGGTACATAAAAAAGAAATAATTATGTACAAAAACGGGGGCAAAATACAAAGTACAGACAGGTTTAGGCGTCGCGTCGTAGACTTCCTCCGCATCGCTGTCTATTGGTAATTGGATGGCAATGCTGATACGCTGGCCGAAATACAGCCCAGCCTTCTGGTCACGTGAAGCGTCGATTAATCGTTTGGCGATTTCTCTGTACAAAGTACGAGCGCTTGGACCCCATGGACCAAGCGTCTTCACCCCAAACGGCTGAAATACGTAATTACCTATTAAATTACCGTATTTTTGCCGCTTGAGGGATTCTGCGCTTGCACCAGCAGCGCCGGCACAGCTGGTTGTACTTGGAAGATGTGATGGCTCAAGGGTATCTACGCACGTTGCGTCCCATACCAAAGGCCTACCCAACTTCCAAGGCAACAATGACATACCGTCGGGCCTCTTCCCATCGTCGCGTACCAAACCATTGGGTTCAAGTACGGCTGGTACTTCGGCGGTGACAAGAGTGTGACGGATGATGTCATTAAGATAGGCGTGACGAGGCATTCGGCCCGCGCTTCTGCCGCAAGATAGTCCATGGTGTCCGAGGCTATCGACGGCTTCTCCACAATGACAACGATGCGGAGAAACACACAGAGCACCTAAACGGAGGCTAGTGGCGAGGCGAAATGTCGTGTCGTCCAACATTGTGCCCACATTGGACAACGGGAGCGCTTGAAGCCAAAGACCAGACTCCCACTCTCCCACAGCCAGCAAGCGAGCACGCTCAGCAACACTTGTAGACGATAAAATAAGTTTTTCTCTCACCGTGTTGCAAAGCGGTCCCACTGCCTTTGGGAGAATGGGTTGGTAGGCAAAGCAGAGCTTGGACAAGCCATTTTCCAGGCGTTCACGGCATCGGTTTTATACAGCACTTCCGAATGAACCAGAGCAGGAGCTAATATTTGCCTGGTCAAATCTTCCGTGCTGTGCACCCAGGACAGGAACGCCGGTAAACTAACATCCGAAATTTTGCGAATAATATAGTATATGATCGTATAATTTTGTTAAAATTAAGGCAACTGTCTTCATAATTGATATATTAACGATCGAGATCGTCAATTATTATTGCAATTCGCGTAACCTTGTTTCCTGAAGGGTAATAAAATTGCTTGAAAAGTATTTTCTTGGGTCACGCGAATGTTACACATTTGAAATCAAAGTTACAGTTTACCGATGCGGCGATAAATTGGTTTTACCGACATCAGGCCTGGCGCACTTCGCATTTTAGGTACAAACTTACAAGTACCTCGGCCGACCACGTCGACGTGGTTGGATTTAGTGGGTTGCCGCGCGCCGCTCACATTAAGGTGGATACAGACTTTGCGAGGCATGCGCTACGAACGGCGCACAACGAATGCCTCTGTTTGAGGCGTGCGTGTTGAAAAACTATACCAACATATGCTCGGGTCGAGCCATCGCGTACGAAGCAAACGCCTCGTTTGTCTGTCTTCATGTTTGTTGCGAGGCATGTGCTACGCACAGACGCGCACGTGCGAGCCGCGCGTGTGCGCCGGCTCATTGCGAGCAGTGCGTTGCGTTTGGACGGTTGTGTCCGCGTCGCTGTGATGTTCGCACGCATTATGGACGACAAATAAATTTTATTACAGCTTATTTCCGTATTCATAACGTAGGCGGAAGAACTTTTTAACCCACCAACGACGACGACTTTTTTCTTTCCTTTTTTTTTCAATAATTGAACTAATAATTATAAAAGCAGCAGTGGATACGCGCACGCGATGCATAGCGCGAGCATGCGCTGCGCGCTGTTTGGCCCGAACAAACGCAGTTTCATTTTCGCAGTCGAGGCGTACGTAGATATTGTACGCGGCGCACACCTCGAACGTGCATGCGCGGCTACGTCCACAACTAATGTAATGCTCGCACTGAGGCACTTTGATCTTGTAGCATTTGCCGACATTCGTTGGCTCGCCCTCGCACGTGCGTAGCACATGCCTCGCCACGAATATAAAGGTACACACCTTGCGAGGCATGCGCTGTGCGCCGTGCGCAGCGCATGCCTCGCAAAGTCTGTATACGGCTTTAGACGTCACGCAACGCAACGAGTGCGACCGCTCCGTATTCTCACGCGCCGTGTTCATACACTGTTCAAATTATATACCTAAACGCCTTTAACAACGAAAATGTATCATCACAAGTCTTAATGCAAAGTATTGCTCAATTAACTGTGTGTCGAAAACGACTTGAAAATTTGATTTTATTTTATTTATATTACGAGAGCAACTTGAAAATTTGATTTTTTGTTTGTTGAGATATCTTAACGATTATGGTGTCAAATTAAAGATCTAGTTCAAAAACCATTTTATCTGTTTGAATCATGTAAATCGGTCCACGCGTTTAGGAAATAACTAAGAATCAGTATAGTAAAAATGTAAACAACCAGAATTTTTGTGGTATTTGTTCTACGAGCTCAAATAGTGGGATAGGATACTTATATGATAATTATTTATTATTAGGTACGTGGTCAAGTAAGTAGATAGACGATGAATAAATATTATAGTTGCAGCGGCAAGTCAACAACCCTAGCGCGCCACTCCGCGCCAGACAGTGACAGCGTTATGTGTTAGAAAAGAAAGGGAACGGTTAGGTTAATATCGCATTAGGCACTGAGTGCTTATGCGAGTTGAATTGCACTTTGTTGCTTAGTAGCAAGAGTCGCAAATTCAATAAATTGGTTTGACAAGTGAATTTTCTGTACGTTAGTACTATTCTTTATTCTGTGCCGACATTACATTTAAACATTTTATTACTTTACTTTAATGTTTCAAAAAAAATTGCAGCACGTCGTATCTAAGTTAGTGTTGTTATCCTGTACCGGATTGGATTGAAGTCTTTGAAGAAATTTTGGACCTAACATAATGCCAAGTTGACAGTATGTTACAAAAAAGTGGTTTGAAAGAACTTCTTTTTCAATCGTTTTCAAACATACGCCAACAATTCATAAATTATTATTTCGGTATGTCTTCTCGTTCGCTCTACGAATTTCAACCGATACCTATTTCGCACTGTTGGAAGCACCATGATCACGGATGCTCTAATGTATTTGCGGGTGGATGATTTTACCTTTGGCCCAACAGGGCCCAAACATCGACACCTCGAAACTGCGGTGCGTGGAAGCTAACAACACGAATATAATTTTTATTTAAGAACCATATTGTAGTAGTTTTGTAGCCTGTGTATCCTTGAAAAGTAGGCACAAATTGCTTTCCTTTGTTAACCGACTTTGAAATGGAGAAGGATCTCAAAGACAGTTCTTTTATGAGTATTTTATATCTTAGAAGTGTATACGAGGTGAACCAATTCTGATGGTTATTTTTTTATTTGAATGCTGGTGCTTCTCGTGTGGTTCCCATTTAAAGAAAATCTTGAAGTAGGTTTCAACGTAATTTTTCCTACCTTGGGTTTTCTCCACTTTACTCATCAAGCAAAACAGCCTACATAATATATAAACATTTGATAGCACAAATCCTTCCATCAGCATAATACGAACACATTCCACATTGCCTCATCTCCACAGATCTTCAGATACATAGATTACATGCATGAATACAACATACATACATACATAGACTTACGCCGGTTTCCCCGAAGGGGTAGGCAGAGGCAGTGTTTTCATCCCCCGTTATAGGTGGCGAGCCTATTGCCGCTTATCGGGATATTTTGTTTGCCATGAATTCAAATGTAAACATAAGTTGTAAAGATGTAAACTAAATCTTTTTAGTTGTAACACAAGGCACAATCTAAACCGGAGTGGAAGTCAGTGCTCATAGTTACATTTTTTATAAATTTTAAGATAAAAATTATTTGATGCAGGTTGTAAGACTTGAACGAGTATCTAAATGTTTTACTTTGAGTTGTAAGTATTTTTTAATGCAGTTTATGTCTAGTTGTACTAGTTTTACTATTCATTTATTATCAAAATCGTGGTGGTAGTGGTTTTTGCATGAAAGAGTAATAAACATCCCCTTCTCCCACATCCCACTCCCCATCCTATCCCTTTTCCCAACCCCAAGGGGGGCCAACGCACTTGTGACTCCTGTGGTGTTGCTTGTGTTTATGGGCAATTAGCAGCAATTACCGCCCGTAATTGCTAACCATCAGGCGATCCGTCTGCTCGTTTGCCGCCTATAACTATAAAAGCAACATCCATATCCTAAAAATTGCACGTTTAGAATAGATAAGACAAATTGTGTCCAAAACACCTATTTGCTATAGTGCTTGTAAGATGTTATTATATTTTAATGTACTTACTTCTAAAATTACTTTCTCTGTTTGTTATATTTTTGTTTGCAACTATAAACATTATAGTCAAAGTCAAAGTCAAAATCATTTATTCATCTAGGTCACAAGGTGACGCTTATGAACGTCAATTTTAAAATTAAATTACTTAATGCTTCTACATTTACATTTACTGCCTCGTTCGCAAAGCAATAGGTAGAGCCACGAGAAAGAACGGGCAATAAAACTCGAGGCCACTCTTTTAAATCGCCAATATTATGGTACATATTTTTATTTTTGTAAGGAGCTGCAACTGTTACACATTGTACTAAATTACTTGTAAATAGTAATAGTTACAGACGTAATACTTAAGCAATTAATGCAGTTACTAAATTATGTGTTTTAGTTAGCCTTCCAATGCGAACAGCGAATATTGTGTAACAGGAGCATCCACTTACGACTTATAATGTATACAACTCGTGACCATGTTCAGGACTATGGTGGAAATGTACGTTACTGAACTGACGATATATTAATACACAAAATCACAAAAACGTTAGTTCACAGACCATGATAACGAAGTATCTACATCTTACAGTACAGTAAATTGTAATAAAATTAGTGGAACAACAATGCAAATGTAAATGTAGTAAGTGGAGTGACCTAATTATAATAAACGAATAATAATTTAAAAGAACTAGAAATGTTATATAATAATAAACTGAAAAATGCTAAGTATCTATATAAATTCTAAATAAGTAGTAGATCATGAGTTGTCTAGTGTAAGTGACCATCTATCCTTATCACTAAATTAATCATTAACAGTATAATAACCTTTCCTAATAAGGCAGTCTTTTATTTTACTTTTAAACGTATTAAATGGTAATTCTAAGAGACTAATTGGTATTTTATTGTAAATACGAATACCTAGCCCTACAAAAGAATTGTAAACTTTATGTAAACGATGATAAGGGGCATATAACTTATGCCTGTTCCTAGTATATTTTCGTAGTCCCACGCATATTTCTACTATAATCTGAGCAAGTTCAGTAGCATAACAAGATAACGCGTTTTGACTCCCGGAGAAATTTAAACTACCTGGAACTGCACAGAATTATCATGCAGTGTTTTTCCGTGTTTTTTCGTTAACGGAGATTTTAGACCGCCTAAATGCCTACGACATGACCTAATAATACTTGTTCTAAAACAATAACCGGTACCACCGTAAGCTTTACGTGCCCTTCGAAGCATGATAGCGTTCTGATGTAGATGCCACACGTCACCCATCCAAGTGTCGACCTGTGCTCGCGTTGCTTAACTTAGTCGACCTATTCAGCAAGCCAAGTCACGCTATGAGCGCTACCATTGACCAAACACAAGTATTTTTTTACATTCGTCAAATCTTAAGGAAATTCAAACAGTCCTTGAACGACACAGAATTATAACAAAGGTAGTGATACATATAATACCCGTCTACTTATAAACTTTCCTTATCACGTAAGTGCAAAGAACTAAAGCACACAGACAGACCGCTATATCAACACCTCATTATGCGCACACACCACAGAGCACACACGCAGTTTTCCCCGCCTTAAAACTTGCTAGATAAACAAACATGGCTGAGATTGTGACGTCACGACGATTTGACGTTTGGGATGATAGAGTTATGATGGAGGTAATTGAAAATAGTTGACGGTTATCTGTATATATAAATTTTGCCGTGGATAGCGTATGCGTCTGTTTATCCCGGGTTCGATTCTCGGGTCGGACAAAAGTGTTACTTAGTTTTTCCACTTTCTAACTAGCAGCACGGAGCCAGGCAAAGTACCCAGTGACGGCAATAAGCTCGCCACCTATTACGTGAGACCTACAAATTGATAAAATGACGAAATGAGCAAATGTTTGTGTACACCTCTGCCTACCCCTTCAGAAAACAGGCATGGGTCTATCAAAAATCTTGCGTCTCTTGACTGACTGACAGACAAGCTACAGCTAAAACGATTAGGTACAAGAAGCTGAAATTGGCATTTAAGTTTAAATGGTCGTTTCCTCGGTGGTAGTTCGTATAGAGTTGTCGGTACGATTCCAACAGATACACTTTGTGTGTTCGCAAATGATGGTTTCGAATCAGACTAGGAGTCTGTGTCCATTAGTGCAATGTTTTTAAAGTCATCCACATCGATACCGATCGAACGTTTTTAAAGTCATACACAACGATACCGATTTTTCTTAGTGTGCAGTTTCGCATAGTCAAGTGGGCGTCTTTAGGCTGAGATGACAAAACAAGCTATCAACTATCGAATAATTTTAAAAAAACCAAGCCATTACGAATCTGACGCTTGAACCGATGGTTTTGTGCAATTATGTCGAAATAAATTGTTCAACCCGAAAAATTCTTCAGTTTTTCATTGAGTTTAAGATTAGTCCTATTATGAAAAATATTTCACCCATTGCCACAGGCAACACAGTAAGCTACTTTGTACCTACTTATATAATGTCTGCAATGTAACAAGTAATGATTCTTAAATACTGCTTCTTGCTAAATTCCATCATTCCAGTTCAACAGGAAGTTTACAAATTCCATTCCATTTAAAGCGCTTTAGCTACATTTATAGATCGGTTATACATAGTTTCAATAATCGTAAACCAAAGTTTAATATTACCACTAGTAAAGTTAATAGTGCCGAAGGTATCCTATGTACTATTCTAATACATACGAGTATAAGTTACGTTACTGCAATCCATGTAGTGGTGGTTCAAAACTACAGGTGCCACTACCACATTTCATTCTGTGAATGTCGCTAAAACTAAAGTAAATACACGATGCATTTAATATCTTTAAAAAAGTTGAAAAATCGTTGCATTCATACAACTGTTAGAGACATTTTCCGAGGCATTCACTTGTCGCCGATGTCGTCTGATGTCTGCACCTTAAAACTATCTGTCAAGACAGTTTATCATTATGTTACTTTCCGCACGACTGCCTAGATCTTTTACGATTATCATAAACTACATTTCGTTCGGAGGATGGCAGAATCGTATCGTCCAAGCTTGAGCTCTTGGAGGAGATCGAAAGGTTCTATGGGCAGCTATACACGACAACGCAACAACCCGCAAGCACTCCAGCGCCAGACCCTAGAGCTGGATTGACCCGACACTATACCGAAGATATCCCGGACGTCAGCATGCACGAGATTAGTGTGGCTCTCAAACAGCTTAAAAACAACAAGGCGCCGGGTGATGACGGAATTACGAGTGAGCTTCTGAAGGCCGGCGGTGCACCCGCTAGAGAAGCCCTCCGGAAGCTATTTAATTCCGTCATTCTCGAGGGTAAAACGCCACAGGCGTGGCACAGAGGTGTGGTGGTGCTTTTCTTTAAGAAAGGGGATAAAACCCTCTTGAAGAGCTACAGACCCATCACACTTCTGAGCCACGTCTACAAGCTGTTTTCGAGGGTCATCACGAATCGTCTCGAGAGCAAGCTAGACGACTTCCAGCCTCCCGAACAAGCCGGTTTCCGTAAAGGCTATAGTACCATAGACCACATACATACGCTGCGGCAGGTTATACAGAAGTCCGAGGAGTATAACCAGCCCCTATGCTTGGCGTTTGTGGACTATGAGAAAGCCTTCGATTCGATCGAAACCTGGGCGGTGCTACAGTCTCTCCAACGGTGCCGGATTGACTACCGATATATCGAAGTGCTGAAGTGTTTGTATGAAAACGCCACTATGTCAGTCCGCCTCCAGGACCAGAGTTCGAAACCTATTCAAATCCAGCGAGGGGTGAGACAGGGGGATGTCATATCCCCGAAACTGTTTACCACTGCGCTGGAGGATGTTTTCAAGCTTCTGGACTGGAATGGACTCGGCATCAACATCAACGGCGAGTACATCACTCACCTTCGATTCGCAGACGATATCGTAGTTATGGCTGAGACCATGGAAGACCTAGGCACAATGCTCGATGGCCTCTGTAGAGTCTCCCAACAAGTAGGTCTTAAGATGAACATGGACAAGACGAAAATCATGTCGAACGTCCATGTTGTACCTGCTCCTATTCAGGTTGGGAACTCTACGCTCGAAGTTGTCGACAAGTATATCTACCTGGGACAAGTAGTCCAATTAGGTAGGTCCAACTTCGAGAAGGAGGTCAATCGTCGAATCCAACTCGGTTGGGCAGCGTTCGGATAGCTACGACATATCTTCTCGTCCGATATCCCGCAGTGTCTCAAGACGAAAGTCTTTGACCAGTGTGTGTTGCCAGTGATGACTTACGGATCAGAGAAGTGGTCGCTCACTATGGGCCTTATCAGAAGGCTCAAGGTCACTCAGAGGGCGATGGAGAGAGCTATACTTGGAGTTTCCCTGCGAGATCGAATCAGAAATGAGGAGATCCGCAGTAGAACCAAAGTCGCCGACATAGCTCTCCGGATAGCCAAGCTGAAGTGGCAGTGGGCAGGGCACATAGCTCGAAGAACCGATGGCCGTTGGGGCAGAAAGGTTCTGGAGTGGCGGCCACGTACCGGACGACGCAGCAGAGGTAGGCCCCCTGCAAGGTGGACCGACGATCTTGTCAAGATCGCGGGAGGAGGTTGGATGCGGGCGGCTCAAGACCGGTCTGTGTGGAGAACCTTGGGGGAGGCCTATGTCCAGCAGTGGACGTCGTTTGGCTGATATGATGATGACATTTCGTTCGGCTTTCCTTCTGTAAAAACACTTTTATAGCGTTCAGTAAATATTTTTTTTCGGATATCGGTGATGAATAACCTTGTTTTTAATTCAGACGAGCTAGCAGCCTACTATCATTCTAGGTTTGTAAGTCTCTCATAATACCTACAGTGTCAGGCTTGAAACTCGGCAATGTCAATGGGTCAAAATAGAATCAAGTTACATTCAACAACTATTAAAACCTCTTATAAATAACGCCAATGGATATATTAATGCCTGGCCAGGCATTAATATAACCAAGTCCATGGAAGGTTGGCGAAACTAGTCCGATTGGCTGATAAATAGTACGATAGGTCCATGATGACGGCCAAAAACTGTGAGAAGGCAACTCGATGAAAAAGGATACTCTGAAGACCACTCCTACACTAGGAATAAATCCTGTATCGTGGGGACTTTACAAACATACAACTAACGGACACAATGAACACCCAGACTCAAAACAACAATTTATGAATCACACAAAGTGTTGTCTCGTGTGGATATTGAACCCACAACACTCGGCGAGTGTCAAGCGGCGAGGCAGTCGCTTAAACCATTACGCCAACCATGCCGTCCAATATCCTTTTGCATCGAGTTTTGAGCCTTTTAGGTGATATGCGACTTAACAATAGACCAAAGGTACCATTCCAGCTGTTTTATTTCTAAGAATGTGGGTTTAACCTAGGATGGTTTTAAAAGTCGTAGGTATTTGACCTCGATTATTCCCAGTAAAGATCAACTTTGTTGTTAGAGTTTATTCACCGCCCGATATACTAAGACCTCCGACAGAGCTTAACTGAAAGTAGAACTGTGCTGGAACCAGCAAACATCTAATCAGGGCCTAAAATAGTGGCATATACTTCTGATTTTTAATTTCGCTATCGTTTGGTCAATGATTATAATGATGATGGCGTGACCGTTGGTGGTGAGGCTTTTTACAGTTATATACGTTTTGCTCATAGTGATATGACAGAAGTATATTGGAGAGTTTCCGAGTGGTGACGGGTTTTCGTGTTGTAACGGATTGAGAATATAGTGTCACTTCGCCATTTAATTCTGCGGGAGTCATATGGGGTCACTTAGGAAAATACTCGAAATAAAAAAGGTAATTTGGGTAGAGGCGGAAAACTCGACATCAACCCTATACCAACCCGTCTGCCGAGCGTGGTTATAGTAAGCTAAATTATCTTATTGACTTACAATAACTTAAATAATATATGACACATATGAAGATGGTGTCCGGCGGTGGACTGGAGATAACTTGATGATATTGGAGGAAAACTATTTGTTTTACGCCAAATATTTTCTGTATGTACATAATATGTGTCGGCTGTGTTCAAAATCTTTGACAGCCGTTATAATAATAATATTCTACCACATTCACACAACACCATTTCGTCCCAAACTAAGCAGAAGCTTGTACTATGGGTACTAGACAATGAATAGACATACATGTATACTTTTTTTTGTTAATATATAGGTACATATTATACATAGAAACACCCAGACCAATACAAATATCAAGGTTCACGCACACATAATATGTTTGACTTGAGCGGGAATCTAACCCGCGACCTTCGGCGTAGCAGTCGCTTACACTCCCGCATAAGGAGTCAGTACCTCTGTAAAAACTGACACTAGTCTAAACCTACTTGCAATCTATTGTACAATTCGCCAAAGTCCGTGATGCGGAAAAATCCAAACTTCAATGACGCTATCCAACCACGAAAGATGTTTATAAATGATTTTTTTGTGAGACCTATCCACGAAGAGTTATATTTATAACGTGACATTTCATACACACACTTAAAAGCTTTTTTCGTAATAGTCTATTTACAAATTGTTTTCCCAAACGTTGGTGAAATGTGTTCCTGTATCTCTTACGATTAAACCTTATATAACGTGAATCTGTAAATTCTAATCTCCGCTATCCAAAGGATTTCTCTTCAAATCAATTTTTAAGAAAGTATAGACGTACAAAGGTACTTTTTTATTTCCTTTCCAATCTAGTCCGGAACGGATGACATTGATTTTTTTGAACCTGTTTGTATAGAAGACATCTATTTGCTATGAGATATAAGACCATTTCTCCTTATATTTTCTTTTAAAGGTGTTTGTTGAAAGAGAATTGAGTGCATCTTTGATTTCTGGTTTTTAATACTTTTTAACAAAGCTTTGCATTGCAGGTTTTGAAATACATAAATAAACTAAACAAACTTTTTTCAAAGTTTCAAATGTTTGAATGTTACTTTTGCAGGCAGTTTTAAATCGGTAAAAAGTTTGGGATGTATCATTTCTTCGTCCAATTATCAAATGGGCAATAAAACAGCCAAAATGGTGCGCTCGGTTGGCAGTTAATCGAGCAGTTGAATTTCGATGTTCAATACGGCACTGGACAAATCACGTCGCCAGCTCATAAAAATAACGTGGTGTGCAACAGTCCTTATATTATAACTCACACATATACATAACGTGAATAATAATAAGTAAACTCGTGCTACAGAACTCATCATGAATATCTTAATTATAAGTAGCAAATTAAATTTAATAAGCAGACAAATCAGAGTTACGATAGGTGGAAGTATACAAAAGAATCATTAACTTTATGTAAACGATGATAAGGGGCATATAACTTATGCCTGTTTCGAGTATTTATGTTATGTACATCACTTTTTGTAGTAAATAAACCTATATTTTGCCTAATATACAATATATTAGCAAATAAAAATTGCGAGGCTACTTTAAGAATCCCTATAGACTTAAAGCGTTCCCTAAGAGTATATTTTGCACCTAACATGTATATTGCTCGTACCGCTCGTTTCTGTAGAACGAAGATATTCTGAATATCCGCAGCTTTGCCCCATAACAAAATACCGTAGGACATGACACTATGAAAATAGCTAAAATAAACTAGACGAGCTTTGTCAACATCAGTAAGTTGTCTAACTTTTTTGACAGCATACGCAGCAGAACTGAGCTTACCTGCAAGACATGCTATATGTGCACCCCATAACTTATTATCTAGTGTAATGCCTAGAAACACTGTCGAGTCAACTGTGTCAAGCTCTTCCCTATCTAGCCTTATATTAGGTCCCAGTTGTCTAACGTTAGGTAAAGCAAATTTAACGCATTTAGTCTTTTTAGAATTAAGCACTAGGTTGTTTGCTGTAAACCATTGTGTAACCTGTTCTGAAAGCGAATGTTCTGACAAATCAGGTCAGACTATTGTGCGGATATACACATATGGCTAACAAGCCGTATGTGTGTATCCGCGAAGACTGCAAAATCGGGATAGCGCTGAATGATAAATGAATTAATGTGGGCAATCTCAGGTTGACTAACAGCTTTTTATCATGACTAACAGCTTTTTATCATGACTAAGAGCTTTTTATCATCTCCGCAGCTTCAGTAAACCAGCCTTCAAACCATTGCTTTATCATCACAATCTCCCAAAGCAAACACTCATACATCTACAAATCATCCATAACACTCGAGTTTTAGCCCCAAACCGATTACCGGGTACCCATCAATATCTCAACACGCACTGATGTCAATAACTTGGATTTAACCCAACCCTTGTCATAGAGGGTAACATAAGATCGTATCTACATGTAAAAAAATACATGGTTTGGTGTCCGACCCGATTATGTTTGGAAATGGGTCGAAATGCTGATGCTGGATTACCAACATATCTATTAATCATAGTTTTGGGTAAATATATGTGAATTGGTCAGACTGATCTGTTTTAATATTATAAGTTTGCAGCTATACCCTAGTATAACAGACTGCTACGCAAAAGTCTCTTGGTCAAAGTGGTTTTAGGTTTTGATAACTCAAAATCTTGTGACCACGTCTGGTGTAATCCATGCCGTAGCGTCGAGGGAAATAAAAAGTATTTAACCTTTATTTTCAAATTATTACGTGATATCACCCCGTAACATAAATATTACTATGTAAGTCGCGAAAGTGCCATCATGAATGCTAGATATGCCATTATATAAAAGTCATAGAAGATCTTCGGCAAAATGTTTACTTATGTTCCAAGAAACTCCGATAAATTATAATGCAAACCATTTATAAAACCACCACAAATGTTCTGAAAATTAAGTACCTAACAAATGAATACTATCAGAATAACCCGGCTAAGGGTTTAGTTAAACCCGGTTTTGATTGAAACGACACGACATCCGGGTTTAACCGCTCGTCAGTTCATTACATCCCGAATTTTTAACGTAAATCCAGTTCAATCTTTTTATAACTCAATGGCTTTGTGAAAATTTAAAATGTTGTTATTGTTGGGAAAAAAAAATATTATTTTATATTTTGTTACAGCTTCATTTAGGGATATTATTTTGTACATTAATAAATGATTCGTTATTTTGTGTAAACCTTTTAGGTGTATATAAAACGCACTACATTATTGTTCTAGAAGGAGAGCTGGCATCAATTTTGGGTAGGTATTTTGCGGCATGCTGAAAACTTGCCTCATACCTCTCCTATTATACCCCAACACGGAACTGAAGTTTTGGCTGGCGAGTAGCGTGGCTATAGAAAATTATTTAAAATAATTACCAAAAATGTATTTGAGGCAACGTGCAATTTTTAGGTATATCTCTTAGTTTAATGTTTTTAAAGAATAAAAAAAAATTAAGCCAGAAGATTTAGTCGGGGCTTTAACATTGCCAGGCGTTATTTATATTGGTTATTTATATTATGGTATTTTTTTCATGCGCCTGGTAATGTTAAAGCCCCGCTCAAAATGTTCCATCCAGATATTAGCCAGTACTGGGGCTACTGGCGTGGAATCCAGTGATTCGACTAACAACACCCCACTTTAATGCGCAGTCGGCGAATGTTCAATATATAGATACGGTTAGTGTGTTTTGCGCCGGTACTTCGAAAATCAACGACCCGGGGGGTAGAAATAGAATTTTCTACCTGCACTTGGAGACGTGACATCGCTACACCAGTCAGCTTGCGACCGCAGGACGTGCAACCGTCTCGAAACGTCAAGCAAAATCTAAGCATATGTAAATACCTAATGCTATTGTTTAACAATGTTCGGCATGCGATGTTGCCATTTAATAAAATCAGGACCTACGGGAAGGAAGGAATAGGATTTTTATTAAATTGCTCATATTTTTTTGATGTTTTATGTCGTGTAATTTTGTATATTATGTTGGGAGCGATAAAAATTGTTTGAAAATTATTTTACATGGAAAAATTATCCTGTCTCATGCAATTTTAAACGTTCACGACTTGTGTGCCTAAGAACTCCCATTGTGGCCACGGCACATGTAACCTGGTCAAAATATCGGAGTAAAATCAGGTCTCTACGAAAGAAATGACCCATTAATATAAATCGTATATATAGGTACATATCTGTTTCTCTGTAGCTTTCAAATAATGATGTAAATTAGTTCTATGATGAACTATAAAAACTTTTTGTAAAAAATAGTAAAGAATTGTTGTCCACGACCGAAAGGCAAAGAACAAACAAAAAGATACTAAATTAATGCACCAGATTTATACAAAATCTGTTAGCTTCCTGAGTAGCTTTCATCCACTTTATAAACCTATTTTAAGTGTTAATCTTGCAATAAATGATAGAAACTACATCCATCTGCGAGAACTAATCATAAAATGTGGTTCAGCCGTTTTGACATAAAACCTGAACACATAAACAAACTTTTAAATTCATAGAACAGAGTACCGGGCAATAGGCTCGCCCCCTATTACGTGGGACCTAAAAATTCATGGCGAAATGTGGGTGTAATATTACACCTCTGCCTACCCCTTCGGTGATACAGGCGTGAGTCTATATAATAAATATATAGAACAGAGTAGGGATAAACTTTATCAGGAGTAATTTTTGACGGGCCTTTTTACAAAACTTTTAATGGCGTCTTGAAACTCCTAACTAACTCATATACAAGAAGGGACCAGTTCCTTTTCCACTTAAATTCAATTATTTGTTAAATAATATCTAATTGGTGTGCAGTTCAAAACGCTGAGGTCTTTTATCGAGTAAAGGCAAGTGCTGACAAGGGAAACGGCTTGCAACTGACGGGTTGTATTTGCTGAGAAAGTTTTAGTTGCATTTATGAGTTTTGTTCTTTGTTGAACAAAACTTTTTTTCTTGACTATTAAATCTAATTCCCTGAAAAGATATATAGGTTATCACACACCACCGTCACATACCTATGCAAAAAACGGTATGATAAAAAAAATGTGCGGGAGTAGCTGCGGGGGTTCTCTAGAATTCTATTAGGAATCAATTTTCTTAAATCATTTATTCCATAAAATATACAAAGTGTTGGTCTGCATTTGCAAAATATTTTAGTAATAAAATATAGACAGTATACTTATTCCACTAATGTATAACACGCAAGGAGTTTGTATAAATTATATATTACTGGACGATGCGCGTAGCTACATCGCAATTTTTTTAATTTGATAAACTGTTTCTTCCCGGACTCCTGGAAGTTCCGGGATATTCATTATTTCTTAGTGAATCCGTACGAACTTCAAGGAACAAGCTATATGCCAAGTTATAGCTTCATGTGCCTAATATTATAGGCTGTGCGTCGTCTTTCAGTATGAGAGTAACGCAAGAATTGTATATATACAAATAAAAAGTTCAGATAGATCGCTTAATTGAAAAGAAATATGTTCCTAAAAGTTGGCAATCTTGACTATATGCATGTATAAAGACGTTGAACAATGTATTCGCAGAGCAAGCATGGGGCGGTACGCAACACGAGAGAGACCATTAAATTTTATGGAGCATCACAACAATAATATGAATAAGCCCGGGGCTTATTCATACGAATCGGATCCCGTAGATGATGGATGGAGATCCTTGTCCTTGGTGTTCTACTAACTTTGAACTCTTTGAAGGAATCGGAATTGTTGGAGCGAATATCAATTTAGACAATTTTGAATGAGGAATAAATAATGTAATAAAATAATTAGTTGAATGAAATATAGATTTTTTTTCTTCTTGTCAGGTTGACTATGACAGTGAAATCTTCGTGACATAAATATATGTACAGTTAAACATGGTCCTATGCGACATCTGTCTGTCTAATCGCGATCAACTCGCTTAAAACTGCTGAATGGACTTACGGTTCTTAAAAATATTATAGAGGTAGAGATGAATAGTATGAGGAAAGTATACATGTAAAGGTTTTGAGTAAATTATATTAAATTTTATCTAAACTTGCGTTAGATATATTAATATATGATTTATCGCTAGTACAAAAAATATGTTCCAACAAGTCAGCCATCTTGTCTGTCCGTAAGTATAACACGTTGAAGATGCATTCGCAGCTCAAACGTGAGGCGGTACGCAACACGAGAGAGACCATTAAAGGACAATGCCCAATCTTGTATGGACTGCCGTTGCGTATATTTTTTTAAATAGGGAAGATTTCGTACGATGACAGGAAATAAAAGTTATCCATTTATTTTGTGGGGTTATTTAGTTTTCGTTTATTTTCTGTTAAATTTTGAGGTTATTTTTGTGACAAACCTGACAAAAAATTCTCGTTCAAACTGTTAAGCCACTTGACTAGTTTAGAGATGCTCTTTCTAGTATAGTGTAACATTCTTGACAAAGGAAGGCATCCAGTGATACCTAAAAATAAATATAAAACATAGTTAAAAAAGTAGGTAGATTCTATTAAGACGTGGTCTTAGGATTACTTTAAAATAATATATTATACCCTCAATATGTTTACAGACAAGCTAAGGAAATATCTACAAATAAAATCAATATTTTTCTTTAAAATTGTTGAACAATGTCAGCCGTAAAAGTGAACTTTACAACAAAATACAAAAACCTAGTGCTAAAATAGTTGGACCACAGTTTCTGAATAAACATTATTTATATTATCAAATAATATTACAGTAACAATGTAACAATTAACCATTCAAAATACGCTTATAAAGTGTCTTTTCAGAAAAGCGGTAAATACATTAAAGCATAAATCTCGAGTTGACGTCGAGGTGGACCCCACAGGATGTACCAGGTAGTGGGCACCATCGCCATAGCGTGGTGGTATTGCTAACAGAAATTATTGGTGAATACTGCACTGAGATGTGGACCATGGTTGCAAGAATATTCTACACAATCCACACCAGCAACGAACTAATACAAAAATATGTCTTGATTAAATGAAATAAATAATTTGCTGCCGCGCCGTCAACATAATATGGTTGTCATGACCAAAGACTACAATATATATACGGGTATGCGGGTATACAAGGAGCAAGATATATATGGTTATGACAGTGATAAGTCAGTGACAGTTTTGTATTTTTGACAGATTGAAGCAGTGTTATCAACACTCTACTTAGAATCACCAAGATCTTAAAAAAAATTATAGCAATACCTACCACCATGTTTTTGCACTGGAGTAGTATGCCTTTGGCATTAAGTCCCTAGAACATTTTTCCAAGAGTTTTTAAGGATTGTTTGCAAATTGTATGGAAAGTACTGATTGAAAGAGTTATGGAAGTAACCGACAAGAAAATACGGGAAGTACAAGCGGGATTCCGAAAGGGTATGGGATGTACGGATCAGGTTTTTTCCTTGCGAAGCATAGCCGAACAGTTTTTGGCCAACGGTCGAAAGGTGTATTGCGCATTCGTGGATTTGGAAAAGGCTTACGATAAAGTGGTGAGGAGTGAAATTTGGTCGGTGCTGTCAATGAATGGGGTTGACAGCAAACTCATTCGAGCTCTAAAATCCCTTTATGAGGATTCTAGAGTTTGTGTGAGGATAAACGGGGCATACACTGACTGGTTTACTATCGATACAGGTGTTAGACAAGGATGTGTAGCGTCGCCGTGGCTGTTTAACCTCTTCATGGACAGTTGTTTGCAAGATCTAAAATCGAGGTAGTAGAGCCTTGCTGATTTCAGCATGAATGGGCCGGCTCAACAGGGAAATACTACCCTCTCACAGAAAATCGACGTAAAGTAATAGTACCTAAACTGTAGCGTTTCGTTCGGTGAGTGAGAGTGCCGGAGGCCCTATCCCTTATTCCTTCTCCCTCATCCCACTCCTTCTCTCATCCCTTTTCCTAAACCAAAGGGCGGCAACGCACTTGTGACTCCTCTGATGTTGCTTGTGTCCATGGGTGACGGTAATTGCTTACCATCAGGCGATCCGTCAGCTCGTTTGCCGCTTGTGGCAATAAAAAAAAACATAGTAACTGCAAATTAAGGATGAATGGATTACTTTCCAAATGCCTCCTTTATGCTGATGATCAGGTAATACTTGCGTCTTCAGCGGAGGAATTGCAGGAGATGGTAACAATCATGCATGGTGCGTTAGAGAGGAAAGGAATGAAAGTGAATGTAAGTAAAACGAAAGTTATGGTTTTTGAAAAGGAGGAATGCGTTACAGCTTGTAATGTTTTGGATGGAACAAGTGAATGAGTTTGTTTACTTAGGTACGTTGTTTACAAGAGATGGTAAGAATGAAAAAGATATTGAAAGAAGAGTTAATGCAGGTAATAGAGTGAATGGAGCTCTGAAGGCGTTGATGAATAGCCAAAACAAATCCAAAAAGGCACGTTTGGCTGTGCATAGAGGGGTATTTGTGGGTATTTGTTTGTGAAAGTTGACTATGGCAGAAGAGATTTGAAAGTAGAATAAATGCTGAAGAAATGACAGCACTGAGTGGTGTATCTTTGACCGACAGAGTAAAGAATTGTGTGATAAGAGAGTGTTGTGGGGTAAAAGAAGATGTAGTGACAAGCATTGAAATAGGCATGCTAAGATGGTTTGGGCACATGGAGAGGATGGATGACGATAGACTGACAAAGAAGATATATAAGGCAAGTGTGAATGGGACAGGAGGAAGGGCAAGACCTAGACGGACGTTGTCTGACCAGATTGGAGACATCCTGAAAAAAGGACAGGTTAGAAGTACCTTTAACAGAAGAGCATGCATGAGAAACTTGATGGGAGTGAATGAAGCAAGAGGTATGTCAGGATCGTTGCAAATGGCGTTCCGTAGTCTCTGCCTACCCCTCCGGGAAACAGGCGTGAGTCTATGTATGGTTCGGCGTTACACCGAAACCGTAGGGTTCTAGGCGACTTGGAGAAGGAAATGGACTGTATACAGAGGATAGCGGTTCTTCGCCGCCTAGGAGATGGTTACGGGAAGGGGTGATTGAGTGGGTATAGGATATTTCAAGGATGGAGGGCACTTACCTTATACAACCTTATTCGTTTCCGTAGGGCAGTCTCCTGGTGGTTTCGTGATGCAGCTGCTTGTTGTCACTTCAATTCACCGTCACTCCCACTTGCGAGCGGTTTATATATGCGGTAATAAATCACATACAGCGATGCGGCGCGATACGAACGAGACGGCGTTCTCAGCGAGCGGAATGTTCTGGACTGTCACTCGCGTCCACGATCGCGGCCACGAATCAGGCGAAAGGCAGTGCCTCTTCCAGGGAGTGGGAGAGAGGGAGACGGAAATATGGTATCGCTCACACTTGTACGTGGAACGATTGATCTTGATGCGATTAGTTACAGATAGGAAGGTAGATGGCGCTACCATATCCCCCCGGCCCTAAAGGGTTGCCTTTAAAAAAAATAGAATTGAACTTAGCTATGTTGGGTGTACTACCGCATAACCCATCAATAGGCTAAGACAGCGATATGACTATAAAATTAATCTAAATTAACTTTAGCGAAAACTACAAACGCAATAATAGCGAAAACTACTAACTAAATACTTAAACTAAGAGGTAGGCCCAACTTCAGGCTAGATCTCACTGAGTTGGAAGCGGACGCGAGTTGATCAGTGCCTCGACTTGTGCAAGGACAGTTAAAGGCTCTTCGTAAGAGAGGATCTGTTGACCTATAACTTTGAAGAGATGCGTTTTAATTACTTTGACCATGCTTGCCCAACATCCACCGAAATGTGGTGATGCTGGTGGAATAAACTTCCAGTCAATATGATCTATGGAGAGTTCTTCCTGAAGACGAGTACGATAACCCGCGACGTGATTGAAACAAGTAGCGGGAACAAGTTCAATCAATTTACTGACGCGGTTGGCGACAAAAGTCTGCCAGCGATGAGGAGAAGAATGAATCCAAGCGAGCACTACTTTGGGGTCGGAAAATGCGTATATTTATTAAGAGAGTAGTGGAGCAACTGAGACAGCAGAAGGGCCGCGCACAACTCCAGTCTCGCAACCGAAATGGTTTTAACAGTCGAGACCTTAGACTTGGCACAAACTAACTGCACCGAGTAGTTAGAACCAATGCGGACTTGCAGATATACGACTCCGCCGTAAGCACGCTCGCTGGCGTCAGCGAAACCTGTTAAGTTGATGGTACATCCATCTACCAACCCAAGATGACGCGGAATAGTAATTTGATTGAGCGTGGCAAGCTCAATACAAAACTGGCCCCAAGCGGCGACAATATGGTCAGGGGGTGTTTCATCCCACTCACACGTTGATAGCCAAAGCTCCTTGATCAAGAGCTTGGCGTACAAAATTGTGGGAGCCACAAACCCATTATGTCCCATAGTCGAGCCACTGTGGACAGCATAGTGCGCTTGGCGCACTTATCATCTGGCGGTGAGACGTCAAACCGAAAACTATCGCAGGATTTGTCCCAGCGTAAACCGAGAACCTTATGCGGTACAGACTTCTCAAACTCAATGTCTGGAGAAGCTTTATGAGAATCTGGTATGCGTGCGAGAACCTCCTTAGAGTTGCTTGTCCATTTGACAAGATCAAACTAGCCTCGCTTGAAAAGCTGAATAAGCTCTTCACAAAGCGAAATTGCTAGCGGAGCGGGTATGACATTACAGGCAATGTCATCTATATACAAAGCGGATGTGTAGCATAGTGTAGCGTAGCGTAGCTTAGCATAGCATAGCGTAGCATAGCATAGCATAGCATAGCATAGCGTAGCATAGCTAATTAGTGCTTTATCTTACACACAGTTTTAGCACCCACCTTGATCTCATGAAGAGCAGAACAACAACAAGACGTAATACAATGAGAAGTATGTAACGTAGGTACGGTACCCATAATCACATACCCAAGTACCGTCTCAATAGCGGGCGGTAAATCATATCGCTCACTACGTACTATTTTAGTTAGTAGCAAGTGCGGAAATATTGAAGCTCCGATCAAAAGATCAATGCCTGCCGGATTCGCAAACTCCGCGTCGGCTAGCGGCAATGACTCGAGATGAGTGAATGATGCTACGTCTACATTAGCGTTCGGCAATGCGTCCGTGATACGCTCCACGATAAGCGAAGAAATGTTAAAATTAATATTCCTATCAAAACGCGAATGTATTTTAATATCTACGGAACCCCTGCAATGCTTTTCTGATCCGCCTATCCCTTTGACGGTTGAGTTAGTATTTTTAAAGTTATTCCATAATCCGAGGCGTTTGAAGCATTCCGATGTTATTAGATTAGTCTGAGATGCGCTATCTAGCAGACAACGTACCATGTGCGGCGACGCATTAACATCATATACGATAACTTGCGCTGTCGCTAACAGTACCGTCTTAGACGCCGTACACTGCGTTTTGGCCCTGCGCGGATCATTATAGATGCGCGAGTGCCGTCCTCGCGTGCGCGTCGCCCGCGCAATGGATGTCATACACAACGATACTTCGCCCTCAGACGCGGAAGGCGCAGCTACCGTGGTCTGCACCTGCGGCGCAAGTGTGTCAAGGTTAGTGGCTTGGCTTGACAACGGGTTATCTTTATCGAAATGTAACAGTGTATGATGTTTTTGATTACATGAGCGACATCTCGTTCTACTAGAACAATTACTCGTTTTATGTTTTATGCTTAAGCAATTAATGCAAGCTTTGTTATCTTTTACGCATTTAAAACGAGCGGTTGCATTCTGATTATCGAAGGCGGGACACTTGTATAAGTGGTCGTGCACTATATTACTGCACAGACACTTCTGTGAATTATTACTATTAGATTCCGAACATGTTACGTAAGATTGTGGATTAGGAACCGAGTTATTATTACTATTTCGCGATTTATTCAACCTTTGTTTGTTGCTGTTAGTGTTAGACGGGCCAGGTGAACCAGACTGCGTATTATGAATATTCGACACTGATCTTTGATGAACGAAATAAAACTATCTAGTGTAGGTATTTTATTATTGCGTTCCGTCATCTCGAATGCGCGAACTGTATCAGTGTCAAACTTTTTTAAAGCGAGTTGAAGCAACATAAAATCGGAAAGATCTTCTAATTTTAAATTCCTAAGAGAATTAACCGCGGTTACGAAGTTATCAATAAACAGCTGGAAATTCGAGACAGACGCGTTGCCGGACAGTTTGAGATTTAAAGCTTGGTCAAAGTACGTAGACGCTAGGACGCGCGTGTCCTGATATCTGTCAAGTAGTGACTGAAATATGACCTGATAATTCTCAGCACTGGGTGTGACACCTGCAAATACGGACTGGGCCTTCGGTGACAGTTTACCTATTAAATAGTACCTGTCAGCATCTGTCAGAGAACCATTATCGTGCACTGTAGACTTAAAACTCGCATAGAATAACGGCCAATTTCGTATATCTCCGTCAAACGACATAATCTCGATTGGCGGTAATCTCGGTTTGCGGGCAACGGGCTCTGCTGAACATTTACCCTCCAATTGCGATTGTATACGCTTAATAATACAATAAAGATCTTCGAATGAGGTATACGCCTGATAGTTCGGTTTTTCATCAGGATTGATAGAAAGTAATCTTGCGTTATAATCGTCTAACAACTTATGAAAATCTGTTCGAATACTATCTACTGTTATACAATAACTGAGAAATGCTTCGCTATTACTGTCAGACATAGATGCGGTTTTTGATCGTTCATAGATGTTTTGATTGCGCTCAAATAGAATATTGCGTTTTGCTTCTAAGATTGTCATCTCTTTGTCTTCCGACACGCGTGACTTCTTTTGTTGTGACATGCTTACGTAAGTATATGCTAATGAGACCGAAACAAAATAAGAATATCTAATGTATCTATTATTTTACCTAAGTAGGCTAAGTAGGCAACACTTTAGAGCTGAGGAACTAAAAGTTGCTTGAAATATGAGATTTATAAGACAACTATGATAGTTCCAGAATTAATAATTTAATAAGTAGGTAGCTACATAAAAGTTTACCTACTGATGCGGGCGGAAATAACCATGTGACGGTTATGTGAATATATTAGGAGTATAGCTAGGTGCTATAACTGCCTAGGTATAGCGATATAACGTATAAAAACGTAAATGAATCCGACTCGTATGGATCAAAAAAATGGTTCGGCGTTACACCGAAACCGTAGGGTTCTAGGCGACTTGGAGAAGGAAATGGACTGTATACAGAGCATAGCGGTTCTTCGCCGCCTAGGAGATGGTTACGGGAAGGGGTGATTGAGTGGGTATAGGATATTTCAAGGATGGAGGGCACTTACCTTATACAACCTTCTTCGTTTCCGTAGGGCAGTCTCCTGGTGGTTTCGTGATGCAGCTGCTTGTTGTCACTTCAATTCACCGTCACTCCCACTTGCGAGCGGTTTATATATGCGGTAATAAATCACATACAGCGATGCGGCGCGATACGAACGAGACGGCGTTCTCAGCGAGCGGAATGTTCTGGACTGTCACTCGCGTCCACGATCGCGGCCACGAATCAGGCGAAAGGCAGTGCCTCTTCCAGGGAGTGGGAGAGAGGGAGACGGAAATATGGTATCGCTCACACTTGTACGTGGAACGATTGATCTTGATGCGATTAGTTACAGATAGGAAGGTAGATGGCGCTACCAATGTATGTATGTATTTTAAGGACATAAATAAGGTGCCACCTAAAGAAATATTTTTTTAAGGTATAGTGATGAAAATATATTCATTATATAGAATATAACAATTTTAAGAACTTAAAACTACAATTAAATTAAAATATTAACACATCGTACAAATAAAAATGCAAATATATATTTATTTGGGCGTCATGAAAGGCCTGGCAGATTTATGAATATATTTTTGTGGCTATACTGATTTATTTTATAGCGGGACTGGTTTTGGGCATTGTCTTTTCATAATTAATCATACTTACATGTGTGAGTCCTGATACAATATGTTCATTTTGTGTATCAATAATCTCATAGTCAGTCGAGATTCCAACGAACTCGTTGTAATTCTATTTAACTAGTAACTAGACTTCCAATTTTCAAACCGGACGGGTCAAAATCAGAACAGAGTAAATAGTATTGTTTTATGTAAATAAGTGATTTGGTAGGGACTAGTTTGTAAAGTATTTCGGAGTTGCATTTCTTCCGAGGTAATGAAATAAACGAAGCTGATTTGTATACCGACCCTTTGTTTTTATTCCACGTGGCCTGGCCTCGTGCTGAGAGGTTTTGATAGTTGTTTATATAAATAAGTGTATAGGTGTATTTCGGTGCCGTGGCACCATCGTCAGGACACCCCCAGAGGATCCATGAATAAAACTAGATAGACTCACTGATAAAAACTTCAATATATTTTCGAAATGAACCTCACGATACAAAAGTCCAACGATACAAAGAAGTGTCATGGCCGCCCGCCGTCGCATTAATTTAACTTACTTAGTATCAAAACATTATACTTTTAAATTTAAATGATCGTATGTATGAGCTTTAAATTAATCTTTATAATTAAGAAACAATATAGAATTCCAGTTACATTCATACACAATTAATAATTGTTTATCTGAATAAATAAACTCAAACTGACTCTAATCATAACTGACTTGGAAATAAAGCATGAGTAGTCCATACAATTACTTTTATTTGCTAAGAATAGATACTGCTAAATGGGAAGATACATGGATTTTCACATCATGTTCTTTAATAATAATAATAATAATAATAATAATAAATCTGTGGCAACCACAGCTGTCAACATCGGGTCTAAAATTTTGTTGTTTATATTTTTGAATTTATATAATTTATCAAAGTTAATACATATATTATAAATCAATCTGAATTACAAGAAGATCAAAGAAATACGTAACTAAATAAAATATGTCTATATATATCACAAGCAAAACAATTAGAAAAATAAATACGATGACGTTAAAACTGTCAAAAGAAATACCAAGATATACAAATAAATAACGAAAAATGTTGACCAGAAATGCCACGATACGACTTCGAGCACAAACAACAACCCCGGGCTCGTCGCTGAGCTCCGCCTCGCAGCCGGCGAGGCCTCCGCCAACATCGCCAGCGGCTGCAGTTGCGTCGAGCTCAAGCGACGAGTACTTCTCGCCGCCGTCGTCGCCGTCACCTGTGCGTCGGAGAGGCAGAGGCCGGCCGCCAGCCTGCCTGGGACCACGAGACCCACCGGTCTCAAACAGGGTCCTCGCTGCTGGTGGTAATGTGCAGCGCATGCGATGGACGGAATCCATCAACGAAAACGTCATGCGCGCATATTTTGGGGCTACAGAGGGGGGGACTAAACTCACTGCGTATCGCAGTCGCATGCTCCTTCTGTTTCAGGCCTTGGAACCAGGTATCAACGTTACGGCTCAACGATTATCGGATCAGGTGCGAGTTATCCAGCGTAGTAACAGGCTGGATAACGTCGTACTTGATAGGCTACGCTCAGAATACTTACCTACGAGCCAGGCCGTTCACGTCCAACCCGCTAGTGCTCCCGTAAACACAGATACACCGCGGACGGGTAATAATGCCGTTGTGGAGGTGGATGATATGGTTTGTAACGTAAGTATTCAGTACAATGAGGAGGTTATGGATGCTTTGAAATGTGCGATTGAGCAATATCGGTACATGTCACCAACAATTAGGCCCCGCCTGCCCCGGTTGCCTATGCATAGACGAAATATGGCGCTGGTAGGTGCCCTTGATTCGCTATTAAGTAGTTTTCTAGAAAATAGTGAAAATCTTGGTGATACGCACTCAATTCTGTACTGCGCCGCCGTGGCAGCATGTCGTATGGCAGGTGTCAAGTTCCAAGAACATGACACTGTCATGGGACAAAGATCTGCTGTCCCGGCGTGGCAGTGCAGAATTGAACGGCGTATTGCTGAGACAAGGGCACTTATCGGTAAGCTATTCTGCTTTAGGTCTGGGAATACACGTCCCAGGGTCATGCGCTTTGTGCGCCGAGCCTTCTTGGGGACTGGGATCAGTCCTCATGAATATACATCTCGGATCACAGAGCGCATTGACTTCCTAAAGCAGAAAGTCTATGCATGGGCAAACCGGATACGCAGATATAAAAAACGCGTGGACCGGTATATGTTGAATCGTACATTTCAAAGGGACCAAAAGTGGGTTTATAGAAACTGGGACCGACCAGACCAAGATGTGGCTAATGGGCAGTTGCCGGATACAGATGCCACATACAGATTTTGGCGTAGCATATGGTCGGCGCCTATTGGCCACACTGAGGGTGGTTGGATTCGGGATGTTGAACGGGCATGTGAACATATTCCAGAGATGGATAACGTAGTCATTTCAGGCGAAGATGTCACTAGTGCAGTCCGGTCGTTATCCAATTGGAAATCTCCAGGACCGGATGGACTGCACAATTACTGGCTGAAATGGCTACGTAGTTCACATGACCGTTTAGCAACCCAATTTCAATCAGCCATAGAATCTGGATCGATCCCAGATTTCATGACAACTGGAGTAACCCACTTGCTCTATAAGACCGGTAGTACCACAGAGCCCGGTAATTATAGGCCGATTACATGTTTGCCATCGGTCTATAAACTTCTTACGTCTATTCTGAGGGCTAAAATATTAAAACACATATACTTAAATTCAATTATGTCACACACCCAGAATGGATGTAAGAAGGAGGCTCGTGGTACTAAGGAGCTCCTTCTTATTGATATGACCATTAGCCAACAAGTTCGTCGTAACCGAAAGGATCTGGCGGCATGTTGGATAGACTACAAGAAAGCGTATGATTCTGTGCCACATACATGGCTTTTGAGGGTGTTGGAGTTGTATAAAATAAATACAACTCTACGCACCTTCTTAAGGTCATGTATGGGGCAATGGAAAACGGTTCTTGGCTATCCAGGATGCCGACGGATCCAGGGTAATGGCGACCTTGTTAAAATTGAGCGGGGTATCTTCCAGGGGGACAGTCTGAGTCCGTTGTGGTTTTGCTTAGCGCTGAATCCTCTTAGTACATTACTAGAGGGTTCAGGGTTAGGTTATAGGCTACGCAGGGGTGGTCAGGTCATATCCCACTTGTTGTTCATGGATGACTTAAAGTTGTTTGCTCATACCAATTCACAGTTGATAGATTTACTAAAAATTACTGAAAGTTTTAGTAATTCTATCAAAATGGAATTTGGTGTGGATAAATGTGCAGTGATACATGTAAAACAAGGAAGGATGGTGGAATCTGAAGGGATTCAACTCTCAGATTCCATTAACCTAAGATCACTTCTGCGAACCAATACCTATAAATACTTGGGTATGTCACAGGCCTTATGCATTAACGATACAGACATGAAACAATCGTTGCAAGAACGTTTCTTTGGCCGCCTGACAAAAGTGCTGAAAAGTCTTCTGTCGGGTGGCAATAAGGTTCGAGCTTGCAACGGTTGGGTCATGCCGGTTCTGATGTACTCCTTTGGCATACTCAAGTGGACTCAGACTGAGTTAGACGCCCTGGACAGAAAGGTGCGTACAATGCTGACAGCTTACCGGATGCATCATCCACGCTCATCCGTAATGAGGTTGTATATTCCGCGGAAGTGTGGAGGTCGTGGCTTTTTAAATGTCAAATCTCTACACAACCGCGAAGTATACAACCTCAGAGAATATTTTCTCAACGCGAATGTGGATATGCATCGGGACGTTGTCGCAGTGGACGCCGGATTAACCCCGCTCAGTTTATCGAAGGACAACTGGCACAGACCTGTAGTGCTTAGCACTGACGATCGCAAGCTTGTTTGGCAGAGCAAGGAGCTTCATGGCAGGTTCTACCGGGCTCTACATGGGCCGGAAGTAGACTTATTAGCCTCGGTGAACTGGCTACGTTTCGGTGACCTTTTTGGGGAAACCGAAGGGTTTGTCTGTGCAATTGCTGACGAAGTGATCATGACGAATAACTACCGGAAATATATCCTGAGGGATGGCACTACTGATATTTGCCGTGCGTGTCACCAGCCTGGTGAATCCCTCAGGCATATCATTTCCGGTTGTTCTCGTCTTGCTAACAGTGAGTACTTGCACAGGCATAACCAAGTAGCCAGGGTCATTCACCAGCAACTTGCTCTGAAATACAGGCTTGTCGACCGTGAGCTGCCGTACTACAGGTATGTGGCAGAGCCTGTCCTGGATAATGGTCATATCACGTTGTACTGGGATCGATCTATCATCACAGACAGGACTGTTGTTGCCAACAAACCTGATATTGTGTTGATAGATCGATCAGAGCGCCGCGCAATAATTGTTGATGTTGCCATCCCTCATGATGGCAATCTCGTGAAGGCTGAGAAGGACAAGCAGATAAAATATCTGGACTTGGCTCACGAGATTGTTGACATGTGGGATGTTGATTCAGCAATTATTGTGCCGATAATCGTTACAGTGAACGGTTTAATACCCAAGAGCCTCGCCCAACATCTTAGGAGGCTCGCGTTAGAACCTTGGGTCAGGGGCCTGATACAGAAGGCAGTACTGCTGGACACGGCACGCATAGTGAGGAGGTTTCTTTCTCTCGAGCCCTAACCACCAGTAGCTTGGAGCCTGTTCCCGATACTGGTGGGTTTCCATAGGATATTGTTATATTTTTAAATGTATTTTTTTATATATCATATATTTAAAAATATGTTAATATTTTATGAGAGAAATGTGAAATAAAGAAAATAATAATAATAATAAGCCTTTATTTCAGATATAGATCCATAAAATTGTTACAAATTCCATTACAAAAAAAAATTCATAGCTTAGCATAAAACAACAATTATTCAATGTCATGTGAAAAGTAAACAGTTGGCCAATGTCAATAAAAATTTCAAAAGAAATAGCATCAAAATATGTCACACAATGGCATTAAAAATGTAATGAGAAATAAAATCAATAATATGTCAAAAACAATGTGAATAAAAATGTCAAGAAATATAATCGAATACCTAATATGTCACAAAACCAATGTCAATATAAATGTCAAAAGAAATATAAACAAATACCTAATATGTCACAAAATAAATCTCAATAAATGTCAAAAGAATAAAATCAAATTCACAATATTATAATAATTTAACTACATGCCCATCATAATTTGCATCCACCTGTGCTGAATGGGACAATCTGCTCTATTTGCACCCCACCCACTTATCATATCGTGATAATCATATTCCTAACTGTCTTGTATCCCACAAAAGCTAAGCAATAAGGTTTGGTTTATCACTGATTGTCATCTTGAATATAGATGCCACTAACTTTACAAATGAACTCACAAATAAAATAAATTGTATTTACCAAGTATAACACTAAGGCTTGGTATTTATGAAAGATTAGCAGTCATCTGTCTTAAGACTTTCAACCTAAAATGCTTAGAGGTGGACTATTATAGAACCTAAGTGAATGCCGATGGCCATAAAGGAATCACTATCCAGATCTCATGTTTGGGTTAAGCAAGGACTTATCATTATGGTTGGGACAAATCATTCTATACAGGTTTAAAATTAAACGACAAATATTAAGATAATTATGTTGGGTTCCGTTGTCTGTTATTATATTACCTTACCTTGAGCTCAAAGTTGACATAACAATTTCAACATTATGTTAAAAGGAATTCATGTAGGCACCTACAGAGTCCACAAATATATAATAAAACCTATTTTGTAACTTTACAAATATTAGTTATAATGTTTTACCATTGAGATAACCTATTGACTACCAATTGAATGTATATTCAGCACATCAATTAGCTTATTTAAACTGAAAGCTAATCAGGTAATTTATACAATGGATCTATATCAGAGCTTCCACTTGAAAAGGGCAGTTATACTGTTTTTACTAATAATTACATTAGTAGAACCACATAACAACAAAGTTATTTTCTCTTTCTTGTGTAATAAGTGTGTGACCATCTCTGATGTAGAGTTTTACAGAAACTTTCCGACATGGTCGACGTGACTATAAGCACAGTAGCACTGTTATGTACCAAACGTGGATAAACAACAGTTGCTTAATTTTTACTGTATCTTTATCTGGTAATCCTTACGGGGGTAATAGGTAATCATGTAAACAAACAGCACCATAATTTATAAAATGTTAAAGGATGCATCTCAAAAACTCTAATCAAATCAGCTCTGGATAAATACCTCTGTCAGTGCATCAACAACCCGCATCTGCAACCTCTGGTAGAGCTCAAAGCAGAACAGCGTTGGCGCCACAGCACACCCCGGTGACCGGCGTAGTCGCTCTCGCTCGTACGATAACTCCGACACACCGTGCGGTCTCCGAACAGGGTTGACAAGCGCCAAGCACGGTTTCCAAGTGCTTGTCACATCAGTCTTCAGGTCATCATTGGTATTGGCGGCCAAGCCAAGAGATCCATTACTTTCGCGCCAAATGTATTTCTCGATATCTCTTAGGGGGCGCTGATCCCACCGCTGCTTTCGGCGCCGTGGCACCATCGTCAGGACACCCCCAGAGGATCTATGAATAAAACTAGATAGATTCACTGATAAAAACTTCAATATATTTTCGAAATGAACCTCACGATACAAAAGTCCAATGAAAAGTGTCATGGCCGCCCGCCGTCGCATCAACTTAACTTACTCAGTATCAAAATATTATACTTTTAAATTTAAATGATCGTATGTATCAACTTTCAATTAATCTTTATAATTAAGAAACAATATAGAATTCCAGTTACTTTAGCTGAAGCGTCGAAATACGTCTTGATAAATTTAATTAGTGAAAAATGTGTTGGCGGGCGTCAAAGCTAACCAAACTATTAAAGACGATATCAACCAATACTGCGTTAAGGAATATATGTAAATACAGAAATGTAACACAATTTATATATTGAAATTAAACTACAGTTTACGGATTTTATCGCGTTGTATTGGTTTCACTAAGTTATTACATTTGAAACTAAAGATCTAGAAACTATATTTTTAATTTATTACTAGCCGACGTTTCGAATTCTTTACAGAATTCATGTTCACTGATGACATGAGTCTGCCGTGAACATGAATTCTGTAAAGAATTCGAAACGTCGGCTAGTAATAAATTAAAAATATAGTTTCTAGATCTTTAGTTTCAAATGTAATAACTTAGTGAAACCAATACAACGCGATAAAATCCGTAAACTGTAGTTTAATTTCAATGTGTAACATTCGCGTAAACCCAAGAAGATACAATTTATATAATATAAATTACAAGCAAGTGCAATTAATATTTTACTGGTTATTTAGTTAACATTACATTAAAATAATATTAACTTCCGGGTTTAGTTATCATTTAGTCATCTAGATGGCTCTGCTCTACGTTTATGCTAATACAATATAACAAACCATATTCAGTGCGCCCATATGTTCATACTATAGCTGTGATAGCTATAATTTGCTTATTTATAGGATTGATAATATATTAAAATGTAAGAATACAAGTGTCACCACCCCCTATCTTCCCGTGGGTGTCGTAAGAGGCGACTAAAGGTGATTTTCCACCAGAGTGGCGAGACGAGACTAGGCGAGAAGAGAATTGAAATCGCACCGACCCTTTTCCACTAAAAATTGCCATCGCGAGCTCGCGCGTGACCGCCGCACTGCCCGTAGGCTTCATTACATAAAGATATAGGTACAGTACTGTTTGAGTTCGTCTTGCAATACACACGCAATTTCTATCGCGAGAAGCGTGTTTCTGTTGCAAAGTTAATTTATACTCTATGTCGGAAGCAATACGGTTCATTTTTACACAAACAAATATTTCAATTCACGCCTCGCATATTCTCGCCAATCCACACTGTTTCCACCAAAGATGCGCTGGGAGAGAATTGAAAATTTGCCATACAAATTTCAATTCTCTCCTCGCCTCGCCTCGTCTCGCCACTCTGGTGGAAAATCAGCTTTAGGGATAACACGATTGAAATACCATCTTTGCGTAGAGACGGAAAACTCGACATCAAACCCTATACGACTGCCTCGTTGGTCTCGCGGCATAAATGTGCGCGTGGGATCGGGAGGTCCCGGGTTCGATTCCTGGGTCGTGCAGTATTATTGAGTTTTTCTGTCACGAAATTCTCAGTAGCAGCACGGAGTCTGGAAATGTGCCCGGTATGGCAATAGGCTCGCCCCTTATTACGTGGGACTAAAGTATATCTGGCGAAAAGTGGGTGTAGAAAGACACCTCTGCCTACCCCTTCGGGGATAAAAGGCGTGACGATATGTATGTATGTAATTCTAACATAAGATGGTGCCATAACAAACATTAAAAGGGCTGTCAAAATTAGGGATAAGATATACATAAGTACGCAATAAGCTGACTGCAGTATACAACGTGTAACGGAAATAACGCACATCCTCAGACACCCCAATTAGAAAACCTTGTTATAATCATAATGCATGCATTGAAATATTTTTTTTATTAGCCTAAACATTGTTTTTTATCGAATGTATTAACTTGATCATAAGTAAAATGCGTGGTCACTCTACAAACCTGCGCACGCACACAATCACACGAAACGTTTGCTGTGGTAAACAAACGACAGCGAAATACGATACGGTCTATCGTTTTTTAACATCGTTAGTGGCTATTGTGACTATCTTAATTTAATCACAATAATCATACCTAGTTAGCATTATTGATACATTAGAAATTAAAGTAAAAGGGTATCAATGAGAGAATTAAAGAAGTACGGCGTGTTTAAAGTTGTGAATCATAATTTTTTTACAATAATAGAATAACCAAATGACTCACAGGCTTATTGTCACTTGTTCGGCGTCCTCTTTTTAAAATGCTGACATCAGGTGTCCACCACCTGGCTTAAATATTCCTTTATTCCACACACACAATGTTTATTTTCACTGTTTCAAAAGCAGCTGATAAAGTTAAAGTTAAAATAAGAATTTTAACTCCCTGGCACTTGTTGTCTCGTCACAATCAACTAGTGGTTTAATAGGTATGTCCCCATAAAGCAAAAGTCCAGGGGCGTCAAGTCAGGCGACCTAGGAGGCTACTGGACAGGACCACCGCGATCGATCCAGCCCTCCTTGTATTCGACTTCACGATGATCTCGAACGTTCTACGTAAATTGCGCGGGAGCACCATCATGTTGATAATACACATTTTGTAAACAAACAAGTAAACTTGTTAAACATTTCACAACACTCACAGAGAATCCAGGTAGATGACTAATTTTATTTATCTAAGCGCAACAATGGCCGCCCGGCCGGCGCTGTACCTACCAGCGCGGGCGACCGACGCGACGGTGACAAGTAAGACACATTACGTCTCGCTCTTTCCCGCTGTTAATACGTAAGCGAAAGAAAGATGATAGATGATAGATTTGGTGGTCAATTGTGTATTATTGTCTTGTACCGACTGTTATGTTGTATTAATGTGTGCGTTCCAGTACGTGGAACCACTAAACAAATGCGTTTAAAAAGAAGCCGTTCTACGTTGACTTAAGGTTTATTTTCGTATATTTCGCCTTTTCAAAGCAATGAGTGACTATAATTTACGTAATTTTAATTATTTTAGAATTAAAAAAAAAAAATATTAAAAATGTCAGAAATGAATTCAGTAGCCGATTCTGAACAAAGTACTTTCAGGATGTGCATTAAACTTGTTACATGTTGTATATATAGGAGCGCTCATAATGTGCCTTGGCTTGCTGTCCGTAAAAGGTCGGCAAGTAACGCTTGCACATTTCGGAACTTGGATGGGTGACGTGTTTCGGAGGACACGTTAAGCTTTCGGCTCCAGTTCTTGTCTCAGGACAAGAATCTGAAAACTCCGATAGCAGTGTTGGCCATACACTAACAAGAAAAAGAAAGAAAGTTGACTGCACGTGTGACGTTGTGGTTTCATCAGTCGTCTTGCTGTTTAATTCTGCACTGAACATTGCGAGTGCGATAGTCAGCCAAATCGTTGCGTCGATTCATAGAGTTCTTTGAATCCGAACTTTAATGCTTGAATGTTTGTGAAGTCGAGAGATTTATTTGTTTGTGATTAAAAAAGACCTAACGTGTCGAATTTAATAGTTGTATAGGCACTAAAATCTTTCAAAAATCGTCTGGAATCTTTGAATCAATGGCATTACGCAGTTATTAATATTTTTACATACCACACTTAAAAACAATAATATTTATGTCATTTGCTACGGCCCGTGTAACATCAGCGAGTTTTGATAATAGTTTACAGAATTTTGATTAAAAGGATTCGTAATTTGACTCACCTTTGGATTCTAGCCAAACAATGCCAAACGTAGTGAAGAATTGACCAAAGTTTTGATTAGACAAGCAAATTGAAGCAATAATTGTTCTCAAGCAACGTACTTTCTCAAAACTTTGACAATTCTGTTGATTATAATCATTGGTAAGATGCTTCTTCGGTTTGAACGAGGATTGAAAAGCATTTTGGCCATGATGTTGCTTCAATTGCATTGAACTCTTGCTTGAATTTCATTCAATTCCTATAGCATAATGATGTTTTTGATCATGTTTCTGTATAAGATGTAGTGTACAATATGAAAGGAAGATAAGGTGGGTCTAAAATTATGTACTGTGATGATGAGGAGAGGCAGTTTTAATTGAAGGGAGGTTACAAGTTAATGTAATATTGATCAGTTTGATTTGAGTTTGCCTGAGAAGGACTCCAATCAATAAAATTATGTGATAAAGAAGTAAGAGCGCTATTCATAAACATTAGGTACACAATGCAATCTTTATAATATGAAGATCTGTTTTGAATGTTTAAGCTAATTTCATAAGTGGCAAAATTTCGTATTTTACACCTAATTTATCGACGTAAAGTTGTTGCTACGTATATAGTGTTTTGCTTAATGAATGTAGAGCTGGAGGGATGAAGTTACGCTCTAGTCAGCAAGCTATCTGCTACGTTAGGTATATCTTAGGGTTCCAATCCTGAAAATAACCGCAAATCGCAAGATGACAACCGGACGCAAAATGTCGACATCTTAAAATGTAAAATGTTTAAACGTTATATTCGCGTATTAGCCGAAACTGGTAGTGCATAGTCTTAATTTGTACGATGGTGCGCAGCCTTTAATATTACGGTATTCGTGTGCGTGTTAAAAGTTGGACATGCACACGAATACCATAATATGAAACAAACGCTAACCAAATGTTCTTAAGCCGGGTCAGATATAAGAATTGAATATGTTTTGCTCACACGCTAGCGACATAAAAACGGGCCATTAGCTTGTTGATGAAATCATCATGAAATGACCTTACAATGATCATAACTAACTAACAGGCAACCTAACATTACTGGCTCCGAAAATCAATAACGCCGCCCTTCCTATCAAACTTAACCTAATTCGACGACATATCCTAACCACATTCCAACAAATATATCACATCTATTCCAAATATAACGCATCTCACAACATGTCGTTTCATATAAAATTGGTCACTTCCATAGATACGAGGGTGCGGGTGTGATAAATCATAGAACACGTCAATGGAACCATAACACACGGGCAACTGACGTCCGAGCTGATTGTATAGTGGAGCTATGCATTGTGGACTGGATGTGGTATATTTTAGTTTGTGATTCTGGTCACTTCAATAACGACAAGTTATTTTGACTACTTTTAAGACGAATAAATGACTATTTTGTTTTTATTTCACTCATCTTCCTATCGTCATTCCAGCTAAATATCGGGGTCCACTTACTAGTCTAACCGGATTTGACTGAATATTAGCTTTTCCATAGAGCAACTGCTAACTGACCTCTTCAACTCAGAGGCATAGCCATATTCCTATGATTTTAATTAAGTGAACTTAAGGAATTATGTGGCGTAATGTTACTATAAGCTTATGAAGTGAGCAGATAACGCAGGTTTTATTCCTTCTTTGCAAAATGGTTATTCAGACGGCACAACCACCGCGCACCGATTTGTTTTCAGGTAGAAGCTACTGATGTTAGTTCCCGGTACGGCCCTCACTGTTTTATTAGTCACTGTCACTTCTGAATGGTAAGCATACATGCAAACAGAAATTACTTCTTAGGGGGATGCAACACTGACTTTTCGAAGTTAAGGGTGTATTAAAATAATAAATGCCAATTGCTAAACGGTGAAGGAAAACATCGTGAGGAATCTGCATGTCTGTGAGCGTCGCCATAATGTTCACGAAAGACATGTCAAGATGCTCAGCGTGGTGGACTATCACCTAATACTTCTGATCATTCAAAGCAGCGTGAGCCCAGCTGTGTGACAGTGATAACGAAGGCACACAGTGGATAAATTACCAACTAGGTTTTATAAATTCACTAAACTCAAGTAGGTATGCAGCATAGTTAAAAAATCCAAATATTAAAATAAATGTTGCCTTCTCCGATTACCCTGCATTGTTGTATAATATCACTGCCAAGTATACGGCAATACGAATGGTGCGAGAATTCAATTTTTACTTCGCTTTTAAACTGAAAAAGTGCTTTCACGTTCTGCCGAATACATGCGCATGTCCGCTGTTTATTTTACTTGAAATAATAGCTTGTCTAGGAACATAAATCAAGCCAAAAGTCTATAGAATAATTTATTTTTTTATGTAACAGGACTATGTCGCGTATTTATTTGATGTTGATGAATACATTTAAATGGGAGGCAGCGATAGTTTAGTGGGGATACCAACAGACTGCTATGCAAAGGGTATAGGGTTTGGATCCACGGCACCCACCAATGAATTTCCGGAGTTATGTGCGTATTGAGTTGTTAATCATGGCTTGCCCCGTGCTTCGGAGAGCAAGGAAAACCGTTGCTCCCGGCTGACATGAAGAATCGTTATATGGAGTCAGTATCTTTAAATAAATTGACGCTAGTCTTTTGACTAGCGTCAATTTATTTGGTTGTTTTTTTTTGTTGGTTGGTTTTCCATTGAATATATCTCCCTTTGAGTTGCGAAGGCAGAAAAGCTTATAATCAGTAAAATACGGTTAGACTAGTAACCTGGGGTTGCAACTGGATAACGCTAGGAGAATGATGAGGATGATTGAAATAGTTGTAAAGTCCTTGTTACTATGTTTGTGTCTCAAGCATACAACTTTTCTGCCGCCCAAATTCTTTCAAATCCATCTGCACGTACCCACATTCTCAATTTTTTCGTGAAAGTACTTTTAATCCTTTTCTTTGCCTCTGTTAAACATCTAAAAACCCCGATAGCTTTCTTCAGGATGTTTTCCTTCTCCGATTAGCAAGCGATAATCAACTATTTAATACGCACTATAGTTTGAAAAGTCAGTTGTGCTGGGGTTTCTGATTGTTAGTTTCTCCACACAGTCACAAATATGCAATATTCTGAACAAACCATTAATTCTCGCTTTAAGCAATGCATAGAATGTGTTATGTTGCACGTAAACAATTTATGGTTATTTGCAATGTACTCTCATTCTAATGTCCCACAGAAAGCCAATAAAGTGGAATTATATCAAATGTAAATACATTCAAATCCAATATTTGCTGACCTATGATTGTTAAGACTTGTTGACCATAAATATGCCATATTATACTGGTCGTTTCATATGTGTCCTGATGTTTACCAACATTTGCTTGAATTCATTAGTTATATTATTTAGATGCCAATCACGTATTTATTGCCCATTAGTGGGGTATTTTCATTATGGATCAGTTTTTAACTTTATTACGTATTAGTTGAATGTCACATAAAGGACAATGGCAGAATTTGGTCTGGGTTTGTTGTGGCGACCTTAAAATTCATATGAACAAAACAAATTGTTTTTTTTTTCTACGATTTTTAATATTTTCGCTTTGTCTCGTTAAAGCTGGAGTATTTTATGATGATAAAAAGCATTCCAATTGATTACGAATACTTTATTATTTGTTTGTTGCCATAGACAATGGTGTGACAGGAATAGACGTGAGTGCTATATCCGTATCGATTATTAAATAAGTAATCGATACGATCGACCTTTATAGAGTTGGTTTGGTTTAAAATGCAGTTATTTAATATGTAATCAACATTATATCAATAAGCTAATATTTTTGAAGCAAAACAACGTTTAAATCAAATAAAAACGTAACAGCATCGTTTTAATATTGTATCGATTTCACATAAAATCGATTTAAAATGTGCAGCTCTGCTTTTGTCTTTGGCTGTGACAGTTAGATGCTACAAAATACTTCTGCGTTTTGATGTCAATCTGTCATAAATGTCATTTGATAATTGAAACGCACCTACCTACATTGTTTAACTTTCATACTATAACTTTCGTTTTACCTACATTGTTCATTCTTAACTCAAAATTCAAACACCGATATCTTTTTTTTCCGCTTTTCTTGAGTGAAAATAGAATCATTTATAGACTCTGTTACTTACGCCAAATTTTTTGATATATTTTTTATTACTGTTCACTTCAATTTAATTTCAGACATTTTGATGTATGGAGATCTGCCATTGTCCTTTTGCTATGGATATTAGATTTAACCTCTTGTATGCCGGAATACCAGACACAATTAAAAAGCTATTGTGTCTCGCGTAGATCTGCGTTCCGGCATACAAGGGGTTAATGAAAGTTGGACCTATTTTATGAAAGTATGTTACAGCTAAGTTATAGCACGCGCCGCGCGCCGCCAGAAGCTATAATTTTTGTAAACAAAGAAATACCTGTTCAAAAAGTATAATAGTTGAATAGAGTATAAAATAAACTGTCAACACCAACTTAAAACTATTGAAAAGTAATGTATTGAAAATTCTATACTCTACAGAATAGCTATAAATATGTGATCTGCACTAAAATTACACCTAACATTGTCGTTATCCAAAGATATTGTTATTATGCCTCATAAATCGGATGGATGGTCTTTATAAGCCGTTTTATTAGATTACGGATATGCAATATCAAAAAGGTTATAAAATGTCAGGTATAACGCGTACATATCGTTTCAAAATCACATTCAGTTCAGGAGGGTCCAATATATTGCATATTGATAGCCTAGTGAAGTAAGGCAGCGATAGCCTAGTGGAGATACCAACAAACTGCCATGCAGAGGGTATCAGGTTTGAATTCACGGCGTGCACCAATGACTTTTCGGAGTTATGTGCGTATTGAATTGTTAATTATCGCTTGTCCCGTGCCTCGGAGAGCACGTTAAGCCGTCGGTCCCGGTTGTCATGAAGATCTTTGACAGTCGTTATAGGGCGTCAGTACCTTCTAAATAAACTGACACTAGTCTAAACCATGGAATATCGCTAACCCTTCGGGTTGCGGAGGGCAGACAGGCAGTCGCTCCGTGGAAAAGCTAATATTCAGCCAAATCAGGTTAGACTAGTAAGCGGACCCCAGATTGAAACTGGGATAACCCTACGAGGATGATGATAGCCTAGTGAATACACCAGCAGACTGTTACACAGAAAGTCTTTGGTTTAAATCTACGGCGCAGCGTTTACCAATGATGTTTCGAAGTTATGCGCGTCTTAGGGAGCCAGTATCTATAATACTGTCACTGGTCTAAGCCATAGAATATTGCTATCCCTTCGTATTGCAGCAATCATATGGCAGTCTATGTGGAAAAGCTAACAATCTGTCGTAATTAATAATATTAGAAAGCGGACGCCGGGCCGCAAGACGAAAGTCTTGGTTTCGACCAGGATAATGCTAGGACGATGACGGTGTGAAATATCAGCTTACTATTATAATAGCACACAGCAACAAAAAGGACCAGTATCTACACTGTTGGGTTTTGTTCGGCAAGTGACTGTGCCGGGGGCCTCATGCCCTTTTTCCTCTCCCTCATCTCAGTCCTTTTACTATTCCTTTACTTGTGACTTCTCTGAGGTTGCCGGTAATCATGGGCGACCGTAATCACTAACCATCAGACGATCCGCCTGCTCAGTTGCCTTTCATGCCATAAAAAAGTATATTACTACCCGTTATGATAATAAAAATGGTTGGTTTTTATCAAAAGTTTGGTGAATTACATTGTCTCTAGTCGTATAGGGCAACATTGTTTCCAACGGTGATAGTTGTTCACTACAAATTGTATTTAATCTGGTTATAATTGTATGTAAAAGATAATTACGGTCTTGCAGTGGATGTAATCTTGTTGCATAATGGATCGGAGTAATAGTCTTTTAAGTTATTTAACTCACACTCATGAATAAATTCTGTGTAACGGGAGACTTTACAAATATTTAGCCGACAGACATAAACAACACCCAGACTACTGTAACTGTTTGTGGAGTGCACAAACAGTTTAGGGGTTGACAGTAGGTACATGCAAAATGGTGTCTTATGTGGGAATCGAGAAACACTCGGCGTAGTGCTTAGGCGGCTGTTTAAACCACTACGCCATTTGTGCAATCAAATATTAAAAAGTAAAGGATACCCGCAGCTCCACACTCACATTTTTTTTTATTTTAAGCTTCTTTACTCGATCCCGTGGTGATATGGACTCCAAGGAAACTACATGAAAATTACTTATTTACTACGGAACCCTAATGCACATACGTTATTATCGCAAGAACTATGACCTACGTGGGCAGAGTTGCAGGCAAACTAATTACACCAAACCACGAAAAAATACTTCCTACATACAGACATACATAGTCTCACGCCTTATAACCCCGAAGAGGTAGGCAGAGGTGTACTTCTACACTCACTTTTCGCCAGATATACTTTAGTCCCACGTAATAAGGGGCGAGCCTATTGCCGTACCGGGCACATTTCCAGACTCCGTGCTGCTACTGAGAATTTCGTGACAGAAAAACTCAATAACACTGCCCGACCCAGGAATCGAACCCGGGACCACCCGATCCCACGCGCACATTTATGCCGCGAGACCAACGAGGCAGTCGTATAGGGTTTGATGTCGAGTTTTCCGTCTCTACGCAAAGATGGTATTTGCATCGTGTTATCCCTTAGTCGCCTCTTAAGACACCCACGGGAAGATAGGGGGTGGTGACACTTGTATTCTATGCCGTCATCCACACGACTTAAAAATACTTCCCTCAAATATAAAACTCGAGAAACTCAATCTTATAGGCCCAATCAACTTACAAGTCAAGCAATAGTTTACACTACCATTAGTGTTCTCACGTGTCTCCCCTCCCACAATAATTTATAGAGGTCAGAACAGTACGGCAATATATCTTTATCGCGCCTAGCAACACTTATTAATGGCCTCTGAGAAAAGAGTAATTGCTTTCAGTACAATGTGTTACTTGATTTTTTAATTTTATGGATAACCTGGTGGCTTTGCCCGCGGGGGAAGGTTATCGAACCTTTATCCTGATGTAAAAGACATGTTTCTGCAAAATTAACTTTCATCTAAATTTGTTTAGTAGGTTTTTTGGTGAAAGAGTAACAAACATGGCACCCATTATTCACCCATCCTCACAAATTCGTATTTTATAGTAAAACAAGTGACCTGGCTTTGCACGGGCTTTTTCTACGTTTTAATAAAAATGCTTGATGAACCATCAGCCAGAAATTATATAAATTAAAGTTAAATGAAGAAAAATACGCTACTTACCTTAAAAAGTATGAGCGATTTCATATAAAATTAAAGCAACAATAGCCTAGTGGAAATACCAACAGACTGCTATGCAGAGGGTCTCGAGTTCTAAACCACGGTGCGCACCACTGTCTGTGTTATGTGCGTATTTAATTGATAATATAATTATTACTTGCCCCGTGAAGGTCTTTGACAGTCTTTATAGGGAGGCAGTACCTCAGAATAAACTGATACTAGTCGAAACATCGGAATATAGGATAGCAAACGTCAGACAGGCAGTCGCTCTGTAGAAAAGTTAATATTCAGTCAAATCCGGTTAGGCTAGAAAGCGGACCCTAGGTTGCAATTGAGATAACGCTAGACGTAGAGTTAGTACAGGGTTTGATGTCGAGTTTACCGTCTCTTCGCATACATGCTATTTGCTTCTCATATTCTTCTTATCTCGACGTTCTCTGACCAGATCGGAGAAATCCTAAGAAAAGTACAGGTCAAAAGTACCCTAAACATGCATGAGAAACTTGATGGAAGTGAATGAAGCAAGAGAAGTATGTCAGGATCGTTGCAAATGGCGTCCCATAGTCTCTGTCTCTCTATACCCCTCCGGGAAACAGGCGTGAGTCTATGTATGTATTCTTCTTATTCGCCTCTTACGGCACTCACGGAATGAAATGGGTTAGTGATATTTTGTATTCTTAATTCATCACAAAACTGTCTATGTCATATTGTTATTCTTAATATTGCATCTCAAAACAGAGAAATACATCGTCACTTTTGTCCAAACCAGGGATCTAATTCACGACATCGTTATCTGCAGTCTGCCGTTGAACCAGTCAATTAATCGTTGTTTAACAAGTGTGCTTTACAACGATTAATCAATTTGCGGTAACATACGAGCTAACCAAACTGTCAAAACAATGTTTTTTCTAACTTTAACAAGGGCCGTGAGGGCTTGTGTGGTCATATATTTTTGAAACAACGAAGTGCTGAGTGAGAGTGTGACATATAACGAAGATATACTTAGTAACATAAACCCTTCCAATTTAATCATAAAATTTAGAATAAAAAATTTTCGAAGTTGAGTCCTGATCATATTTCTTTTTAGTTAACATATTTCTTATTTATTTGTATATGTGTAGAGTAATATTACACCCACATTTCGCCACAATTAGATCGTCGGTCCACCTTGCGAAAGGCCTATCTTTGCTGCGATCTATCATCACAATGCGATATATCTTCCATGCGATTTCATACAGGTGTATGAGTTATCTGTAGTAAATCACTTGTCCCATTTAGTCTCGATTGACATTTCATCACAAAGCGTCTACTTGGCAAAAGTAATTTATTTTTGTAAAATGTCTTACTTTTTTTTAACTTTACTATACTAACTTACTTTAAAAAAGCTAGAAACATTAAAGTCTAATAAGAAATAAGGTTACTTAAGCCTTTTCCCCAAATGTATAGTTAAAGATTTCTCGCCAAACAGTATCGTGTATCTTTCTACCCCATTCTGACAGATAAACATACCCATTACTTAATTGTTTATATGGCTAAGATATATCGTAAAGATTCGAGACGTACCCAATGTTTATTAACTTGTCAGGCACTTAACTTATTTTGAGATAGTGCCTTGGCACTATCTCAAAATAAGTCTATCTTATAGCCTATCTTATATCTATAATTTATCTGAGGGTTGGTGCTTGGAGCGTAAGTCTGCGGAAGTGATGGAATGTCTTAGAAATGAATTGCGAAGGAATTTATGTACGTGAACTAGATTTTACCCTTGGCTTCAGCCGCGTGGCTGTCGGTTGTCTCGACAAAAGATTATTTATAAGTGAGTAGACTTCTCCCATATCTGCGCCCGCGTGAATTATGCATCTAAATCTTCATCAGGAATCAGCCTATCTATTGATGAAATCGTACAAATATCTGTTCGGACGTTTTTGAGATCATCGCGTTCATATCGGCAGAATGAAAAGAGGACTTCATTTTATAATAACAACCAATTAAACACACAGAAGTTCAGTAAGAAGATGATACTATCTCGGTCTAGACTGCCAACTATAAATTGTAACTGAATCTAGTATGTCTCAAGCAAATAGACAGGTACTCTTTAGTGAAATAGATTTAATTTTGAGTGGTATTAACACCATCCAGTGTGTTTAGAGGTGATTCACTGTGAAGCTATATTAACGATAGTATAAATTATTACAACATGTCAAAACAAATATTTACAATACATTTAAATTTAAAAATCGGCAGGCAGCGATATCCTAGTTGAGATACCAACAGTCTGCAATGCAGAGGGCATCAAATCCACGGCGCGTACACCTGACTTTTCAAAGTAATGCTAGCCTAAACCATGGAATATCACTATCCTTTCAGGTTGTCTGGGAGTCTGGCAAAGTGCCCGGTGACGGCAAAAAGCTCATCCCATATTACGTAGGACCTACAAATTCAGAACATAGTGAAATATGGGTGTAATATTACACCTCTGCCTACCCTTTTAGGGATAGAAGCGTGTGTCTACATACACTCTATAACGCAAGAAACATCAACAAACATCACAAGCACAGTCAAATTCTCACAAAAATCACAAAGCCCAAATGATCTTAACCCAATTACAATCCAATGTATTTCTCTGAATACCCCAGTTTCTCATCGGATGCCCTTATCGGCCCAGCTGTTATTGCAGTTGGACAGTCTCGAACAGTTTGTCAAATATCGGGCTTATCAAGAGGTTGCTAATGAATAGGTATCGTGGTTTCGGTTAAGATGTATTGTGTCATGAATTTATATTCGATTTTGATGATAATGGTTGGAATGGAATAATTATCGATATTCTGTCATACTATTCTTCACGGTTATATCCGCGTTTTTATTTCTATATTTGGTGTTATTAATTAGATTATGTTCCTATTAGTTTGTTAACTCGGATCAAAATTTGAGGAGTTTAAAGATATATAAGGTAGCTAAGCCATTGCAAGGATTACTCAAGACAGAAAGACAACCAGACAAGCATTTTAGAAAGATTGTTTATGGCTTCAACTTCATCATCAGCCCTTTATACTGTCCCACTGCTGGGCACAAGCTCACTATGAGAAGGGTAAGGCCATAGTCCACCACGTTGGCCAAGTGCGGGTTGGCAGACTCCACATGTCTTTCGAGAACATTATGGAGAACTCTCAGACATGCATGTTTCCTCACGATGTTTTCCTTCACCGTTTAGCAAGCGATAATTAACAATTTAATACGCACTTAACTTCGAAAAGTCATTGGTGCGAGGTGAGGATTCGAACCTGAGACCTGCGTAGCAGTCTTCGACTTATAAAAATAATAATAAGCACCTGAGAACACATATTTTCTTTGAAATCAAATAAAGATTTTATCAGTCATTCTGACCATCATCGTCAGTCTGTTTTATAATCTTTCCCATTATTGGCCGCAGGCCTTTTCTCATTACGAGAAGAGTTAGAGGCCATCGTTCAACATGCTGGCCAAGTGGGAACTATAAGACATCACAATCCTTTAAAAAATATATGGATAACTATCAGACAAGCAGATTTACCCACAATGTCTTCCAAAGAATTTTTTCATCGTTGAACAAACAGACATTTATTAATGACCATGGCATGACGATAATTGATTATGAAGACCCTTTGCGTAACACTCTGTTAAGTCTCTAAAACCTTACTATAATTTCTACTTACATAAATTCCAGAAGATATATGAAGTCTGTCAACTATAAAACCGTTATACAGCCGGTACGAGTGCGTCTATCCTTCGAATATACGTACAATTCTGTAGAGAAGCGCCGGCCGCCATCTGATCACCATAAAACTTGAATACATACGCAAAATATATGAAATATTGCAAAAAATGTCACTAACTGTTCCTGCAGTAAATATTTTGACGGCCACATGCCTTCCCAACACGGCTTTTACGTTGGTACCACGTTACGAAAATGGTGTAAGTAAGTAATGCGGCTGCACAGGAAAAGCCAAAAATGGGGCTCAGTAGCGTGCCATCGGACAGGCCTATATCCAGCAGTGGACTCTTGCAGGCTGATGATGATGATGCAGAAATTCGAGTTTTGTTTGCAATTTTTCGTAGACGCATTTTGACTTTAATTAATTCGGAATTTTGTTTGTTAGTGTAGTCATGTATCGTATTCACCATATATAAGGCTATCATTCGTCGTTGCTCGTTTTTTTTTAATTTTTATGTGTTCCATTTTCCCTTCTGTTTCATGGCTACTTATGTTAATTAGTTTATATTTCAACGCTTTGAAGGATAGCAAACGAGACGCAATAGAAATTTTATAGTGATGATGTCTTTAGGGAAGAGCCGAAGACTTACTGCTATCTCGGCGTCAGTGTATGCGATGTCTGATGTCTTTATTCTGAGGCCTAAGAATCTTGGAAGGAGTCTATGTCTCAGATATATAAAGCAGTTTACTGTCCTTTACAGTGTTAATAGTTTCTTCTTTGTCCTTTGTGTTTTAGTCCTTTTCAGTGTAGTAGTGTAAGTATAAGCCGGATTTCAACAAACTCTATTTTCTTACCTTAAGGGTTATTTTTCGTTTTAACTGACTCCAAAAAGAAGAGGAGGTTATAATTTAAATATAAATATGGCTACCCTGGAAATATCTTCTTCCGATCATACAAATAATTGACTAATTATGAGGAATCACTGGATTTTATACTTCTACTAGCTTTTGCCCGCTGCTTCGCTCACGTGAGTTTTAGTCTCCCCGTCCTAGAGTTGAATTCACTAACGTAACTTGAAAACCCGATAAAGTTTGACGTTATTTCCTTGTAGGAATAAAAAGGTTTCATACATATTCTGACTCCTCTAATAACCCCCTTAGGGTAAGAATTTCCAAAAAGGTGTTCTTAGTGTTGACTAACTTCATTTGAGGAAGCAATATACAAAGTTTAAAGTTAATCCATTGAAGAAATAAAAAGAAATAATACAAACTCTGAACCCCTGTTATTTTCCCCCTTAGGGGAGGAATTTACAATATTCCCCTCTTAGTGCTACTCTACACTCCCCAAGGAACATACATTCCAAATTTCACCTACTTAGCGCACAGTAGTTTCGGCTGTAGCGTGTCTGTCAGTCAGTCAGTAACGCAAGGATTTTATATATACAAATTGAAGTGATTGACTTGAAAAAAAATAAAAGGTTTTTACACAAACTCTGATTCCCTTTTTACCCTCTTAGGAGAAGAATTTCCACAATAAATGTCTTTGTGTTTGCTGACGTCATTTGAGGAACAAATATGCAAAGTTTGAGGTTAATACCTTGAACGAATACGAAGGTTTCATACAAATTCTGACTCCCATTTTAACCCCTTAGCGTGGGCATTTTCAAAAAAGATTTTCTTAGTGTTAACTACCTTCATTTGAGGAAGCAATATACAAAGTTTAAAGTTAATCCATTGAATGAATAAAAAGTTGCATACAAACTCTGAACCCTTATTTTACCCCCTTTTTATTTATTTTATTTTTTGTGTGAGCGTGTAGCCAACTCTGGTGTCGGAGTTTTCAGACCGCCCGAAGGCCTCCGACATGGCCTAACGATCCTTATCCTTAGACAAGAACCGGGACCGACAGCTTTACGTGCCCTCCGAAGCACGGTAGCGCTCAGATGTAAATGCCACACACGGTCACCCATCCAAGTGGTAACCTGTGCAAGCGTTGCTTAACTTTGCCGATCTGTTACGAACGGCAAGCCAAGTCTCGCTACGAGCGCTACTTTTTTTTACCCCCTTAGGGGATGAATTTCCAAAAAGCCTCTCTTAGTGCTACCCTACATGCCAAATTGCAGCTACTTGTGCCTATTACTTTCGGCTGTAGCGTGTCTGTCAGTCATTCAGTAACGCAAGGATTTTATATATACAGAAGATTGAAGTGATTCCATTCAGAAAAATTATAAAGGTCTTTACTCAAACTCTGGTTCTCTTTTTTACCCTCTTACTTAGGCGAAGAATTTCCAAAATAAATGTCTTTGTGTTCGGTGACGTCATTTGAGGAACAAATATGCAATGTTTGAGGTTAATCCCTTGAACGAATACAAAGGTTTCATACAAATTCTGGCTCCCCTTTTTACCCCTTAGCGGGGGCATTTTAAAAAAGATTTTCAGAGTGTTAACTAACTTCTTTTGAGGAAGCAATATATAAAGTTTAAAGTTAATCTATTGAAGGAATAAAAAGTTTCATACAAACTCTGAGCCCCTATTTTACCCCCTTAGGGGAGGAATTTCCAAAAAGCTTCTCTTAGTGCTACCCTACACTCCCCAAGAAACACACATGCCAAATTTCACCTACTTACACCCAGTACTGTAGCGTGTCTGTCAGTCTGTAACGCAAAGATTTTATATAATACAGATATTAACCATAAGAGTTTTACAGTAAACCAGTTGTTTTAAAAAGATAGAGTTTAACTTTTCATCAAATTAATATTTGGATAAAACAAATAACGTATCAAAATGGGCGCCTTTCTGACTTATCGACCTTTACCCTCGCGTTACAAAATGTATTCGCCCCGGTATATTTTACGATCAGCTTTCACCCGATCGACAGTTGACATAGCTCGTATATTACCTTCTAGGCAGTATTTTACTATCTTTTGCACTTACGTACTAGGTACCTAAATGAGAAAATAAGCTGGTTCAATGTTATTTTTATGCGTTTTAAGATTGTCTTGTTTGTTATTAGGGCTAGATGATTTGTTTTTTATCTGTGTGTAACTTTTTTTTTTTTGCTAGGCAGCGATAGCCGAGTGGATATACCAACAGACTGCCATGCAGAGGGTATCGGGTTCGAATCCATGGCGCGCACCAATGACTTTTCGGAGTTATGTGCGTATTGAATTGTTAATTATCGCTTGTCCCGTGCCTCGGAGAGCACGTTAAGCCGTCGGTCCCGGTTGTCATGAAGATCTTTGACAGTCGTTAAAGGGCGTCAGTGCCTTCTAAATAAACTGACACTAGTCTAAACCATGGAATATCGCTATCCCTTCGGGTTGCGGAGGTCAGACAGGCAGTCGCTCCGTGGAAAAGCTAATATTCAGCCAAATCCGGTTAGACTAGAAAGCGGACCCCAGATTGAAACTGGGATAACGCTAAGAGGATGATGATCTAACTATTTTTTGCTAAAAGGCAGCGATAGCCTAGTACCTACTTGCAAATTGCTACGCAAAGGGTTTCCAGTTCACGGCCATAGTGCGCACCACTAACTTCGAAGTTACGTGCATTCTTCAGCGTTATCCCAATTGCAACCCTTACTAGTCTAATCAGATTCTACTGAATATTACCTATTCCTCAGAGCGACTGCCTGGCTGACCTCCGCAATCGAAAGGGATAGCGATATTCCACGGGTTAGAGAAGTGCCAGTTTATTCAGAGGTACTGACTGCCTATAACGACTGCCAAATATCTTCATGACAGGCGGGATAGACGGCTTAACATGCTCCCAGGAGCACTTGGCAAGTGAAGTCAATACGCATATAACTCCAAATTGTCAATGGTGCGAACCGTGCCATAAAACCCGATACTCTCTGCATGCAGTCAAATCAAATCAAATCAAATCAAATCATTTATTTGTTAAACATAGGTAAAATGAAAGGTGTTACATTTGTTACAGTGCACTATGTTTTGTCTTTAGGACATACAAACATTTGAAAAAGATAAAATAAAATTTTGAGTAACAAATTATTTATCATTATTATATAAATCAATAAAAAAAAGTAAATTACATTAAATTAATTATTCCAATCTATCATTAAAAAAATCGTCCAATGTGTAATAACATTTGTCAATCAAAAATTTACGTAATTTGTTTTTAAAACTGTTAGTCGGCATGCTTTTAGTGTCATTGGGTATTTTATTGTATATCCTTGACGCAATACAAAAAAAACTCTTCTGCATCAATGATGTTTTGCATTTAACATGAGACAACTGATTAGAATATTGAGTACGAATTGGATTCTTCCTTACAGTCGATAATTTTGTAAACAATTCAGGATTACTTTTTACAAATAATGCAATTTCTAATATGTATAACGATGGCAATGTCAGTATTTTTAAGGATCTAAAATAAGGTATACAGCTTTCAATTGGTTTAAGACCACACATTGATCTGATACATCGTTTTTGCATCTTAAATACTAGCTCTCTGTCGGTAGACCGTCCCCAAAAAATAATACCGTAACGTAAAACGGAGGCTACTAAGCCATGGTAGGCCATTAACAAAGTCTCAGTATTAACTTTTTTTGAAAGCTGAAAGAGTGCGTATGCCGATTTACTTAATCGCTTACACACTTCCTCTATTTGGGGTTTCCATGTCAGCTTATTATCAATAGTAATACCTAAGAATTTACAGCTATTTACTTCTTCTATGTTAAAATCATTAAAAGTTACTTTAATATTTTTATTTTCACGGCGCTGATGGAAATGCATAACTTTAGTTTTTGTTAAATTAATAACTAAATTATTATGACTAAGCCAATTTATAATTTTAGACAGTGAGTTATTGATGTCATCTTGATAGCAGTTTGATTCAGAGCATTCTATGATGGCTGTGCTGTCATCTGCAAACAAGATCATTTTATGACTCAACACTTTTGGCAGATCGTTAATATATATGAGAAAGAGTAGTGGCCCGAGCACGCTACCCTGAGGCACACCAAACTTTGTTTGTCTTAGTCCAGAAGTATATTTTATTTCTAATTTATGCTTAGGACATATTCTAGCAATTTCTGTACATTGGTATCTTTTACTAAGATATGATTTTATGAGTTGGAGTATGTTTCCTCTGACACCGTAACCATACAATTTTTTTAAAAGTATATTATGATTTACGTAATCGAAGGCTTTGGTCATATCGGTATAAATAGCGCATACTGGTTTACGTTTATCCATGGATGTAATGACACTTAATAAGAGGTCATATATTGCCATGTTAATATTTGTATTTTTACGGAAGCCTTTTTGTTCGTTGCAAAATAATTTATATCTTTCCAAATACGTGTACAGTGAATTATAGATTACCTTCTCAAATATTTTAGAGAATACTGGTATTTTTGCAATTGGCCGATAATTTTTTACATCTAATTTGTCATTTTTTTTAAATAATGGTTTGATTACGACTTTCTTTAACTTTTCTGGAAATACTCCATCAGTAATGCACAGATTAATTATATGTGTTAATGGCAGTGCGATAACATCTTTCACATACTTTATTACATTTGTAGAAATGCCGTCATATCCAACAGTATTGGTGTTCCTAAGCGAGTTTATTATTTTAATAATGTCAAAATAAGTAGCTGGTGGCATAAATATTGATTGCGATGTCAAATTATCAAAAATAAATTGATTATTAAATAATTGCATGTCAGTTTTAATGTTATTCTCAATTTCGTCAATAAAATAATTATTAAATTCATTTGCAATGTCAATTGGGTCCGTAAAATATGAATTATTTCGTTTTATGGAAGATATATGTTCTTGTGGTAAGCAAAATGTTGACTTGTTTATTAATTGCCATGCAGCTTTCGTTTTGTTTTGGGCAGAATTTATATAATGGTTGTTTTGGGCTTTCTGGGTTAACCTAATAATTTTCTTATAGAGAGTTGTATATTTTTTAAATTCGGTTTTATTTTTGTGATTAGGATTAAGCCGGTATTTCCAAAGTAACTGCCTTTGTTTTCTGCTACATCTTTTTAATCCACGGGATATCCATTTCGTCTTTTTGTTTGTTTTAATAACAATTTCTTTTTCTGGTAGGCATAATTTATAAAATAGCGTAAAATCTTCCATAAAACAGTCAAAAGCCTCGTTAGCTCTTGTAGTATTAAACACATTAGTGAAGGATAAGCTCTGTAAATGATTTTTTAATTTATTTAAGTTTTCTATTGAATGGTCTCTTTTTTTGATTTTCCAGTATTTTAATTTGCATACTTTATTAATAGGTACTTTTAGCAATTGAGAAGTATGATCTGAAAGTATTAAATCTATAGTTTCCGCTTTACATTCTTTTGAAAAACTATGTGCAAAATTATCAATGCAGGTATTGCAATGTAACCTGGTAGGAGTGTATAATGCTATTTTTAAATTATATTGCAACAAAAAATATTCTAATTCTAAAGTTATATTGTTTCGTTTTAGCACATCAATATTAAAGTCCCCTGCCAGGATAATGTTTTTGTTTGAATTCGAACTGATTTTGCTCAATATGATACCTAGTTTTTCATAAAATATAGTGTAATTATGCTTTGGTATACGGTATATACAAATAATGATAATATTATAGGATATAAGTTCAATACCACAGCACTCGAAGACTCCTGATACCGATTGTTTTGATATGAATGATATCTCTTTGTACTGTATTCCTATTCTAACAAGTATACACGTACCTCCTCGTTTTGTTTTCCTAGAGAAGAAAGCAGCTAGATAGAAATTTGGCAGGTATAATTGATCTTCATAGCCTGATTCAATAAAGTGTTCCGTAATACAAATAACGTCTATAGGTGTTCCAATATTACATAACTCTTCTAGTTTTAAACAAAGTACGTCTGTTTTATTCACTAAACCTGCTATATTTTGGTGTAGAATATTGAGACAATTAAAGAAATAACTGAGAATTAATTTGTGGCTGTGAATTTGTCATATTATTCTGAAAACGGTCTACTTCCAGGTGTGCTGTATTCAAGTTCATTATTAAGTCTTGTAGATCAGATATTACAATACTCAGTCCCTTGTTATTTAAAGTACCATAATGTTGGCAATATGTATTGCTCAAATACGGCAAATTCAAGTTGGAGTCCAGAATATACGCATATTTATAAGTTATCGAGTCTAAATAAAGTAAATTATTGAAAGTGTCTATTCTGCTATTAAACATTATGTTGGTATTAACCATATACTTAAAAGTAGGTAGACATATTATGAAATTTGTATGATTTAACGGTAATAATATTTCCCGAATAAATGTGACTAGTTCTATGTAATTATGAGTCCTTACAAAATCTTCCTTACCAATGTAAATAACACAAAAATCTAAAAAGGTAAACTTTTGTACTTTTTTATGAATATTTTCTAATATCAATTTGAGTCCACAATTAGTTTTACGATAGTGACAAATTTCATAATTACATAAATTAGTTTTTTCAATAATTTTATACAATCTGTTAGAAGATTCGCTACTTAACAGGCATATTCTATTTCGCTTAGTCTTTGAGATCGTATCCGAGTGTTGGAGTGATAGCTTATTTTGTATAGCAACTGGTTCTGTTTGAGTGATATGCAAGGATGATGTTATGTTGTGGTCTTTGTTTATACATTGGTCTGTAGATGAAATATGGCTAGGTTCTGTTTGTGTTTCTTTGGTGTTTGTACTCCTCAATGTGTGTTTTCCTGGTGTAAGTTTTCCTGGTGTAAGTTTTCCTGGTGTAAGTTTTCTTGGTGTAAGTTTTTTGTGTTTCATTGGACTATTTGTTATTCTTTTATACATTTCATTTTTTTTAATTAAATCTTCGTTACTCTGCTTTAATTGCATATTTTCCAACGATAGTAACTCAATTTCCTTGTGCGCGCTATTTAATTGGGATCTCAAGGTATTAATTTCGTCTTTTAATATTATAATACTTTGGTCAATTTCGTCTTCGGACATCTCTGGCATGCTGTTTATTGTAGAATTCATCGTATGCGACATATTATTATCGTTGTCTTGATCGTTGTCATCATTACTTGGGTCCGATCGTGTGCGGTTGCGACGGAATGTTATATTTTCAAGGAAATTCATCCTAATAATTATTCCTAATGCTCAAAAAGTGGAACACTGTGTGAGGTTTGAACCTGCAATCACAGGGAGCATCTATCGTTAGGCGGCCACGTAAACCGCTCAGCCACCTGCTTAGTTCCTTGTATGACAAAATTGTTGCTCTAATTGTATACTTAGTTGGTTTACTATTATGATTTATAGATGTCGTTGTACAAGATAATTGATGCAGTTTTAATAGGCACACTGTTTTAAGTGTGGCAATACAAACTTCGATGTTGTTTATGTACTTTTCCTAGATGGTGTTGTTGTCGAATATGAGCGATAACAGCGTTTAAATAAAAAACGGAAACTTGTGTATTACAGTATTTAAATTTCTTATTATCACTGTTATATTGTCAACAGTAATAGTTAGGATGTTTTATCACTTTTCACTAACGGAGTGGAAGTATTTAATGCACTTATTATTTCTTTATTTTTATGTTTAGTCACTTTTTGTTTACTTTCGATGATCACTGTTTATCGGCAATAAAACAACACAATATACGTTAATAACACTCACAGTAAGAGACAGTGTGTCTTTAACCACTTTTATGCACTTTTCGTCGTCAAAATAGGCAATTAATTAATTATTACAGAAAACATTACGAGAGTTCTATATATTTACTGTTTACATGTCAAACGTTGACAGCTGACTGGCAAACGTTGGCAGTATGTTAGTATCTTATTTTTATGATCATATTCTAATTCATGATTGTATAATTACAGTTTTAGTACATTAAAACCGTACAAAGATACCAGTCGGGGTATTGTTGTGAAGTTTGTTAAGCCTAGCACAAAGTATTAAGCTCAGTAAGTTTGTTCTCAGCATTGGATCTTGTCAGAGATATTTTGTTCTTAAAACTGTTTGTTCTTTACTGTTACAGTTCCTTACTGCGACGTCACGGAGTTTTTATATCCGTTAAGTTGGAAGACTTACTCTTTCTCAAAAGTATTTCTTTACTTTTTAATACGACTGTGACTTTTATCAAATAAAATTTTCATTACCTGGTTTGTATATGTGTCCTTGTGTTGTCCTGTATGGATAAAAGTCTAACAGGGTTTAATATATTAACATTTAACACAGAGTGACTGCTGTGGATTTGAACCAGTTGCAGTGTGGCTGTGTGTTGAAACTTGGCTATCGTTATTACATTTACAGCAGCATAAAGCATGGTAAAGCAGTACTACGAGGTAAATATTTGTAAGCTCTTTCTTATAAGACCCAGAGCCATCCATTAATTAAAATTTTGAGGAAAATATTTTCGCCAAATAAAACTTTTTGTTGCTGACCACAAAAACATCACACACAGGCTTATAAATATATTATGTTCCAGCTAACTGGTTTTGAGGACAAATTAATTCTAATCAAGGCAGGCTTTGAATAGACAAAACGCGTTTTACTAGGATATTATTTATATAGGTTTCTAAAGGATGGTAAGTAATCTGTATGTAAAAGGATTTTTGATAATCTTAGATATAAGTCCGCGGACTTTATAAATATTCTCACGAACAGGAAATAGTCTCAAGGAAATGATTATAATTATTATAGATCGCATTTAGGATTAGGCTGCATATGTGTATCGAACCCCATATGCGCAGCTTTTTTTATTTTTCTTTTATTTAGCCTCTCGACGTGTCCCAGTGCTGGACAAAGGCCTCTACCTTGGACCGCTATGCATCCCTGTCTCGTGTCAAGTTCGGCCAGTCGCTGTAGAATGCATCCAGGTCATCCTGGCGGGATCTTCGTTTGGGTCTTCCACGTCGTCGTTTATTTAATACCAATCTAAAATAATTACAAATAATGAATAAACAATAGAGATAAGAGTAGTGTAGTGTAGTGCCGGTTATAGAATACAGAGTGTCACTGTCCCATTTCATTCCGTGGGTGTTGTAAGTCGCGACTAAGACAAATACATGATGCAAATGATATCTCTTTGAAGAGAGAAACTCGATATCAAACTCTATACCACTCCGCCTGGCAGCCAAATCCTCCTATTGACTCACAATATTGACACACACACACACACACACACACACACACACACACACACACACACACACACACACACACACACACACACACACACACACACACACACACACACACACACACACACATATATATATATATATATATATATATATATATATATATATATATTTACATCCCCACGTTGATATTGCGTCCTACATGGCGGGTTTTACCCATGATGTTGCGTCCGACTGACTTGTTGCGTCCTGTATACGGACGCAAGATTGACCGTCTCTCAAATTCAGGCAGGAGCCATCAAAAGCTCAGTATAATGCATGGGTGAAATATTGGCATGGACGTAGTTTTGTCACGAGAGTGAATTTCGGCGTATTTTTTAGTTCCGCAGTGCGCCGCGCGAATTTTAGAGGCCGCTACTGAGAGATGTATATTAATGGCGTATATTCATTATTTAGGTTACATACATCATGCCGATAATATTGCTTCCGCAATTCTTATTCAGTATAATAAAAAGTTTTTATCGATTCTAATTAGCGATTTAATTGCGTCCAACAAAACGGCGCAAATACGGAGATGGCTAGTGTGAGGGGGCGGAGTTAGCACGCGGGCTGCAGCCTGTTAGAGGCCCGCAGTGTAATTTTGTTTACACCGTTTTGACTAGCCAGCCGGGGCGGATGCAAAAACACTTGTGGTGTGAAGTGGAAGTAAAATAACCAGCAACATGAAAAGAAGTGCCAGGTTACTTTCATTTGCAAGTAACTAGTATCATAAAGTTCAATTAAAATGATTAATAGGTAATAGGTAAATGAGTATTTTTAAGTAAATAACTTGTAATCAAATTGTAAGCTGAGAGTAAATATTATACATACATACATACATATCGTCACGCCTTTTATCCCCGAAGGGGTAGGCAGAGGTGTATTTCTACACCCACTTTTCGCCAGATATACTTTAGTCCCACGTAATAAGGGGCGAGCCTATTGCTGTACCGGGCACATTTCCAGGCTCCGTGCTGCTACTGAGAATTTCGTGACAGAAAAACCCAATAACACTGCCCGACCCACGAATCGAACCCGGGACCTCCCGATCCCACGTGCACATTTATGCCGTGAGACCAACGAGGCAGTCGTATAGGGTTTGATGTCGAGTTTTCCGTCTCTACGCAAAGATGGTATTTGCATCGTGTTATCCCTTAGTCGCCTCTTACGACACCCACGAGAAGATCACACGGCAAAAAATAAATATTATATTTCTTGAAAATATACCAATAAATGTAGAGTATGTTTTGTCTACGTAACTCGTACTTCCTTCAATAAAACAATTTTTTGCTGCATTAGGTAAAGCTATCAACAAAAGCTTTACCTACATATAATTGACAATAATAAACATAACTATCAAACGATGCAACAACATTCCTTCTTTAAGTGAAAGGGTGCATTTGTAAGAAAACCTACTTTTTACCTCAAATTTTTTTACGCATATTTTACGGTTTTATTTAGCTTGACCAGTTTATTTGTTTGTTTGGGTCAAATTTACAACAAAAATATGTCTAGTGTTGTTGAATGACTTGATTGAATCGCGAAAAAATTTGTAATTTTATGATTATGGTCGTGGAGTGAGTGGGTCAGTTGTCGGTGACTAATTATTTTTCACCAAAGATGGCACACAACTGATTTTAATCGTGTACAAAATTCGAATAGTTCACTCGAGTTGATATATACTACTCAAAACAAAATAAGGGCCACTAGTTTATTTACATTTAAGTGCACTTTAGTAAACTGAAAGTGACTGATAAGTAGCATTATATTGATATTACGAACTCTTTGGTGTTTGATCTCTTTTATGCTGGTGTTCGTGTTCCTAATTTGAAAAGTATTGGCCATCATTCCAAGAACAAAAAATTTAATGTTATTCTTAAGTTTTTCTTCGATTGTCTTCTTAACTTGTCTCGGTTATTTTAGGAAAAAAGTTTACTTTTCAATTTTACTTGATTCATTTATCATCTCGCGTTAATCATGCCACCATTACGAAGGCACATGGATACAATTACGGCAACCAGAGCCATTACTATGATTCATGAAGGCCGTTCTCATCGTTACGTGGGTTTGCAGTTGGGATTTTCTTGAAGAGCTGTCCAAAATGTATGGAATCGCTTCGTAGAGACCGGCAGTGCTGCCAGGAGACCCGGTTGCCATTAGAGTGAAAGTGCAACCTGAACTGGCTTAGCTTTTGTTTGACAAAAACTTGACGAAACCCTAGTCTATTCTAGTACAGAAATTAACCGAAATTGCGTATACTTTGTAGGATAAATTCATTCTAAGATTGCAGCAACAAATGCTGTTCAATTTGGGTCTAGTTTTGGGAACACAGTGTGCCTAGTGCCTAGTTTTGGTTGGTTAGGTGCGACTGTATGTAGGTAATTCAAGTAACTGAATAGGTTATGTTAGGTTCTCTTTTGACCCTTATTACCCTCTTTTGACCCAAAAATAGGAGCCCTGCAAAGCAGGGCTCCGTCAACTTAGTTTATATTATATTATATCAGTAAGTAGACTTTATGTCCAATTAAATAGTTTTTAATAAACTATTTTTGGATTAAGGGTGAAAAGAGAACCTAACATAACCTATTTAGTTACTTGAATTACATACAGTCGCACCTAAAAAACCAAAACCATGTTTGAAAATATCTTGACAAAGGCTTTGCTATTTGAGTGAATATGAATCATACTGTACTAGGTTTTGTACGTGTATTGTCTTTGAAAATATCAAGGCAAAAATCTAATCCATTTGAGTCAATTTTTTTACTGAGATAGATTAGGTATTGTCGTGTAATATGCATAAACAAAAGCTATTCTATTAGAGTCTGACTCGTGACTCAAATAGTATAGGCTTTGTAATTACGCGAACCGGTTCAGGTAGAGTTCGTGTAACAACGGCGCACGAGGATCGGTACATCCAACTAAGTGCTCGTCGTGATCGTACAGTTACGGGCCGTAAGTTACAACACCGGCTCACAACGGGTACCCGTGTCAGTGATCAAACTATACATAATCGATTGCACCACGACCAGCAAATATCAAGACGACGAGTTGTTCTAATTCCTCTGACCAGGGTTCAACGTGCAAACCGTTTAAGATTCTCCCGTCAGTATTTGAACTGGGGGATTAATCAGTGGGGCAAGGTGCTTTTTACAGACGAATGCAAAGTAAAATTTTTCAATGATGATCGGCGTGTTAGGGTGTGGAGACCACGCGGCGAGTGGTTTACGGAGTCCTGCATCCACGAAGTTGACCGTTTTGGTGGTCCTAACGTAATGGTTTGGGGTGGGATTAGTTTACACGGTAAAACCGAGCTCCATTTTACCGTAACCGCAGAACGTTACATCGAGGATGTCATCAGGCCTCAAGTGATCCCATTTGCACAGCGAGTCTGAATTCATCCTGAAGCAAGACAATACCCGTGCTCACACAGCTCGCTCGACCCAAACTGTCTTAGAAGGGTATCATATTGAGGTATTACCATGGCCAGCTAACAGTCCAGATTTAATTCCAATCGAGCAATTGTGGGACCAATTGAAACGAAGGGTTAGAGTGAATGAGCAAGGGGTCTACAATCAACAGCAGCTGATTGACGCTTTAAAACGTGCCAGGGAAGAGATTCCAGATGAAAAAGTGAGGAATTTGATCCAGAGTATGCACACAAGGCTTCTGGAGTGTATTGCTAAGAGAGGAGGACATACTCGTTACTAAAAAGAAGAAATAAAAGTGACAAGAACAGTATTTTATATTTTTTTGGTGATTTCTTTTGTTCATGTTTTTCATTTAATATGGCCAATTTCATTATGGACTTAAAACACAATTCCTGATCATTATTTTAAACAATTGTTAGCCTATATTATAACCAATAACATTATTTTGTAGCTACATAAGTTAAACAATTGTCTTTATTGTTTTCATGGTACAGCAAAAAATCTTAGTGGCCCTTATTTTGTTTTGAGTAGTATATATAATTTTTTTTTAATTATTCTTAATTTTTCAAAAACAGCTCAGCTGATTTCGATAAAATTTGAAAGGGACCAACATTGAAGTATGACCTATGAAAAAAAGAACCATTGAAAACGGTTCCTTATTGACGGAGTAATGCGCGAAATAAATATACAAAAAAACATACAGTCGAATTGATAACCTCCTTCTTCAAGTGGATTATAAATCAAATAACTTTGACTTGCAATATAATTCTTAAACTACTAGTACGATTTAAATGAAATTTGGAAATGTACCTCGTCATACGATATTCTCTTAGTTAGGTATTAAACATTCAGACTTCTAGGTTATCCATATGGGCTAAATTGCACCTGGAACCCGACATCCTAAGTTCGGAGATAGTAACGGCCATTGGATCGTTAAAAACTAACAAAGCGCCAGGTCTGGATCAAATTACAGCTAAAGTGTTGAAGGCTCTGGGTGAAAAAGGTGTTGACACACTGCACAACATCTGCAACCACGTATAGTGGAACGGCAAGTGGCCCAAGGCCCATAAAAGCTTCGACCAAAAAATGTGATAATTATCGCACACTCGCTTTAATTTGTCACGCAAGCAAAGTCCTGTTAGACATCATAAACAACCAGGTCCGGTATTATCTTGACTGGCAGATCCCGCAAGAACAGGCCGGTTTTGTCAAGGGAAAAGGCACGCGTGTACAAATATTAAACGTCAGGCAAATTGTGGAAAAATACTACGAGTTCGACACACCTGTCATAATGTGCTTCGTCGACTATAGTAAGGCATTTGACTGTGTCAACTGGGACTGTCTATTTTTATTTATTTAGGTTTGCTAACAATCGTAACAGTCATACAAGCAAATATTATAAACATCTTACGATCTAGAGTAACAGTTACATCCAATTATAAGCAAACACCACTTCCACTTTTTTTCCACACATTAACAAACATAAGTAAGTATTAATAATAACAAGTTCAGTTTTTTTTTTACATAGCATACCTTTTCCTGATACAAAAATTCACCAAGCATACAGAAATACATTTGTAACCCCTCAAAGCATTTTGGCCACTTTCGAGGCTAGGCTTTCAAGCTAAGTACGGCGCGTAATATTTTCGTTGAAAGAATGGTGATATTTCTATTTATTAAGTTAATATTGTATATCAAAAGACGCGTAATTAAATAAGCTTTCGAATGATATTAATTAACACCAAATAATATACTTGAAGCCCACGCAAGAGCGGTATAAAGCGCGCCCGGTATAATATTTTTCCGCCATTTTCGAGCGCGCTATTATATTTCTAACATATTCATATTTCTCGTCGTTTTTTATTATAGGAGGTATATAAGTATTGTACATGGTTAGAAAGGTAATTTAATTTACTTTCAGAGATATTAAATATAACGGAATGAAACATTTTAATTTGAAACATAAAAAAATATAAAATATAAATGATTGTTAATTGCCGCCAATTTTGTTATTTTATTTTTTTTACATATTTTTTGTTATATATCAGATTCAAACCTAGATAAGTTTCTTTTCAACTAGATTATCAATTTAAAAAACCATATCTGATAAGATTCCGATAAGAATTATTCTAATTGGACTTTGCAAAAATGTTTACTTTTGCCCGCAAAAAATAACCGCCATACCCGCCAAAATTTTCGAAAGCCTATATCTCATGAATTATAGGAGTATTATACATCACATGATAGGTTTATTTATATACTCATAACAAAACAATTCATAGCATAAATGTAACGTTATCTATATATTTTCATTCAATAAAAAATAAATGCCGTTGTTTCGGTAATTGAATGAATATAGCCTCTTGAATTAAATTATTACACAATATTTGTTTATTTTTTTGCTGTTATTTTATAACTAATTAGTCAATTCACAATTAAAACATAAAAATATCAAATATAATTATACTATTTGTTTACAATGATGTTTTCAATCCATAACTACGCCCCGCGCGCAACATGCATAGACAGTGAAATATACAAAAATTTCAAATGCTGACATTTAAATAATTTTCTAAGCAAGCATTGCTTTAATTTTATATTTTTGTAAAGCTTATACCACCAGGTATACAAAATAATAAAAGTAAGCAATTTATAACCCATATTGTTATCATGACAAACAAAAATGGCGAGTAGGTCATCGATAGACGACATTGTTTACAATAGGATCAAGTTCGGCGGGTCGCATAAACTAAACATTCCGTCATTCAGTCACCATTCAAACATTACTACAAAGCTTATTTAATCTACTTTCATAAAAACATCATTTTAAATATCAATACCCGAGTGACGAGTCGTAAGTTTAGGTTTAAGGTAGCACGGCAAGTGGCCTTGCTTCGCGGGTGGTCAGATAACGACAGCGTGATGCTTTAGCGATAAATGTCAAATTAAAGCGGTACCTTGAGCGGATAAGAAAGTATTACATTTTATAGTTTTGTGATATTTAGTAAGAGAATCAGCAAATATATCAGCATCGTGATTGCAGAGGTTAAGTAGCTTGCACATGTGAGGGACAGGAGAGGTAGAGCCTGAAACAGTTTTTCTGGGTGGCGGATAAAGGAGACTGATGTATACTCTAGGATATTTGTATGGCACTCTAAAATTTATTCTATGAAAGAGTTGTGTACAGTCAATTTTGTTGCGGACAAGTTTATATAAGAAAACCAGGTCTAAATATTTTCTTCTCTTTTCAAGTGTTTCCATCCTGTATTTTTTAAGTTTATCCTGATAAGAAACCATTCTTGGAAACGCGGAGGCGACAAGTGCCACAGAAATCTTTTTTGAATTCTTTCTAGCCTGAAAATATGAACGGCATAATGCGGTCGCCAAACTACACTACAGTATTCTAAATGACTTCTCACAAAACTATTGTATAACAAAAATGTTGTATGAGGCTTGCGAAAATCCTTTCCATTTCTTACAATAAAGCCCAGAGATCTAGATGCTTTCCTAGTGATCATTTCCAAATGAGGTACAAAGGTTAACTTTTTGTCTAACAAAACGCCTAAATCTCTAACACAATCACATTCAATTAATTCTACGCCGTTGATCGAGTATTTTGATAGCCGTGTGGTTGATAGCCGTGTGGTTGACGGCATAGAATACAAGTGTCACCACCCTCTATCTTCCCGTGGGTGTCGTAAGAGGCGACTAAGGGATAACACGATGCAAATACCATCTTTGCGTAGAGACGGAAAACTCGACATCAAACCCTATACGACTGCCTCGTTGGTCTCGCGGCATAAATGTGCGCGTGGGATTGGGAGGTCCCGGGTTCGATTCCTGGGTCGGGCAGTGATATTGCACTACTGGCAGTGATATAGCACAAGAAGCCCTTGTCGTATGGAAAGATGGGAAAAGCGCACGTAGGTCCAGAAGGGAAATTTAAGGCAGCTATCATCAAGGTGCCATTGTTTATATCAAATGTGTGTAAAACTACGAATGAGAATGATATTATTGCTTATATTAAGGAGAGAACACAGGAAGATGTAACTTTGTTTAAAATTAATAGAAAAACGGAAAAGAGGTACAACTCCTATAAGTTGTATGTCCCTAAGTCGAAACTTCAACTATTTCTAGATAGTGAATTATGGCCCGACGGAATTTCTTTTAGACGTTTTTTGTATGATACCTACAAGACGAAGGTTGGCATAATGAAGCAAATAGAGACAAAATAAACAATGGATAGTAGCAATTATCAGACGAGTAGATTTGTTAGTTTTAATTGCAAATCGGTGAAGCGATCTGTGGAGGCAGTTCATTTTCTGTGTCAGTCAGCTGACATAGTTGCCCTTCAGGAAACATGGCTGCTTCCTCATGATATACCTTATCTTGGACAAATTCATAACGACTTCGAGTACACAGGAAAATCAGCTGTTGACACCTCAGCTGGATTATTAAGAGGGCGACCGTATGGTGGCGTTGCGATCCTGTGGCGTAAGCGTGCCTATGAATCGGTATCGGTAATCAGCTGTGACAGTGCGCGTTTAACGGCGATTAAAGTTTCACTCGGGGGTCGGTGCATAATAGTGTTCAGTGTTTACATGCCGACTGACTCGAGTGAAAATCTGACTGAGTTCATTGAGTGTTTAAGTGAAGTGAGTGCGATTGTCGAATCTAGTAACGTTGAAACGGTTTATATACTTGGCGATTTCAACGCACACCCCGGTGAGTCATTTTGTTGTGAACTATTAGACTTCTGTAACGAACAAAAGTGGAGGTGTGCGGACATTGAAAAATTAGGTTTACATTCAAGTAGCTATACCTTTGTTAGTGACGCGCACGGCTGTAGACGATGGCTTGACCACTGTGTCGTCACACAGTCTGCCTGGTTGACGGTTACTGAGATAGGTATTGTAAACGATGTATTCTGGTCTGATCACTGTCCCATATTTATGGAATGTAGATTAGACAAGATAAAACCTAAGGTGATAGATCATAAAACATCACGTAACCGAGTAATTTGGGGCGAGAGGGATAGTGATCAAATAAACTTGTACTATAACTTGTGTAATAGTAAGTTAAAGCTGATTGATTATCCTGAGGCATTTGGTATGTGTAGTAATAGCCACTGTAATAATACTGATCATAGGGTAATGCTTGACAAGATGTATGAAGTTATTGTTGCTAGCTTGTCAGAAGCCTCGGTACAGAGTAATGTTGAAGCTGGGACTCGTAGACATGTTGGCCGTGTTGTTGGGTGGAACAAGCATGTGCGAGATGCTCACGCGACAGCTAGGCTTAAATACAAACTATGGGTCTTGCACAATAAACCAAGTTCTGGCAATATCTACAATGACATGTGTCTTACACGAAAAGTGTTTAAAAGCAAACTAGTGTGGTGCCAGACTCATCAAGAACAAATTAAGCTTGATATTGTTGCTTCTTTTCGTAAAGCCAATAATTTTCAGAAGTTCTGGCAGGCGACCAAAAAGTTTGACATTAGGCCTGGCCTTCCCGTGAGTGTCGGTGGTGCTGATCAGCCGGACAGCATAGCCAACATGTTTATGGACCATTTCAAAGTGGAGTCACCGCTGGGCCCTTCGTTGCCAGTGCTCGATGACGGAAGCTGTCGTGATTCCGATCTGGTTCGTTTTTCGGCCAAGCAGGTGTCAAGCACTATAAAGAAAATGAAGAGAGGGAAGTCCCCGGGTCACGATGGTTTAAGCATTGAGCACTTGCAGCATGCTGGTCCTCACATAGCTAGAGTGCTTGCTATGTTTTACTCGCTATGTATGTGTCACTCGTACCTTCCCCGTGATTTATTGCAAACGATTGTGGTACCTATTGTTAAGAATAAGACGGGTGACGTTGCTGATAAGTGTAACTATCGACCCATCTCCCTGGCCACTATTATCGCGAAGGTGCTTGACAGTCAGCTGGACGCACGGTTGGATAGCCTGTTAAATTTACACGACGCACAATTTGGGTTCCGTAACGACCTTGGCACGGAAAGTGCAATTCTCAGCCTCAAACATACGGTGCAGTACTATACAAAACGTCAAACACCAGTGTATGCTTGCTTCTTAGATCTCTCTCGTGCCTTTGATCTCGTATCTTACGAGATCATGTGGAAGAAGCTGCGTGAGAGAAAAGTGCCAGCGGAGCTATTGCGTATTCTTCAGTATTGGTATTATAACCAAACAAACAGAGTGAGATGGGCCGATGGACTATCTGTGTCGTATGGGCTAGAGTGTGGCGTAAGACAAGGAGGAATTACGTCACCAAAGCTGTTTAACCTCTATATAAACGATCTGATCGTAGAGCTCAGCAGCAAGAAAATCGGATGTCGCATTGATGACGTTAGTGTCAACAATATTAGCTATGCTGACGACATGGTGCTGCTGAGCCCTACGATTAGGGCGCTTAGGGAGCTACTTGGTTGTTGTGAGGGCTATGCTCGAGAGCATGGCCTAGTCTACAATGCCAAAAAAACCGAGCTCTTGGTCTTTAGGGCTGAAGGTGCCAAATGTCTTGAGTTTGTACCCCCGATTAAACTCAACGGGAAAGACATTTCGCGAGTGTACCGGTTCAAGTACTTAGGGCATTATGTAACCGACGGCCTTGATGACCAAGTGGATATTGAGAGGGAACGTAGGGCGCTGGCAGTCCGATGTAACATGTTGGTTCGCAGGTTTTCACGCTGTAGTAGGGCAGTCAAAATAACGCTTTTTAAAGCTTATTGCCAAGTGTTTTATACGTGCAGCCTGTGGACCAACTATACTCAGCGGGCTATTAGCGCCCTACGGGTTCAATATAATAACGGGTTCAGGATGTTGATGGGGCTGCCTCGTTTCTGCAGTGCATCAGGTATGTTTGCACAAGCACACGTCGATGGCTTCCACGCCATCATCAGACAGAAATCAGCTTCCTTGCTCTGCAGAGTGCGGGGGAGCTCCAACTCCATCCTGAAGACCATTTCGGGGAGGTATGACTCTCCTTTGCTAGGTGATGTTGTTAAAAGGTGCACTCATTTCAACAACAACCTGGTTTCCAAATAATAAGTTGATAGATATTAAGTTTTTACTAACATAGTTATAAGTAATCTTTTTGTTTACTAACCCATATGGATGTTACTTATCCGAAATAAAGATTATTTTATTTTTATTTTATTTTATTTATATTGGGTTTTTCTGTCACGAAATTCTCAGTAGCAGCACGGAGTCTGGAAATGTGCCCGGTACGGCAATAGGCTCGCCCCTTATTACGTGGGACTAAAGTATATCTGGCGAAAAGTGGGTGTAGAAATACACCTCTGCCTACCCCTTCGGGGATAAAAGGCGTGACGATATGTATGTATGCAAACCATTTGTATGACACCATATAGACAACGAACCCAGATCTTTCTGAAGAAGTAGGGCCTCATTAAGTGACTCTACAGGCTTAAAGATTTTAAGGTCATATGCGAATAGCAGGACAGGGGTGAAAGCAGTCCGCCAGGTCATTGATAAACATATTAAATAATAATGGCCCTAAGTGTGATCCTTGAGGCACTCCTGAAGTTATGGAGCGTGTGGATGATTTGAAGCCATTCAATACAACCTTGGAGTCACGATAGCTTAAGTATGATTTTATCCACTTGTAGATTAGTCCACCAAATCCGTACATACATAATTTTTCTATGGAGGGTCATATCAGAACTGGGTGTGCCTCATCACTTGATTGCACTTCTGCAATCTTTATATCACAAGAACCAAAGTGTGGTGAGGATAGACGGTACGAAATCTAAACCATTCAGTTTTGAAAAAGGAGTTTGACATGGCTGCGTCCTTTCACCCATCCTATTCAATATAAACAGTGAATATATAGTGAGGCGTACTTGCGATAGCTGGGAGGGAGGCATCACCGTTGGTGGACGCAAAATCTGTAATTTGCGTTATGCAGACTACACCGCCTTGCTAGCGTCAGATGACGCCGAGATGATCACCTTACTGGATAGGATGGAGCGCATCAGCAGTGAACTAGGTCTCTCTATAAACAGGTCCAAAACGAAGACCATGGTCATAGATCGCACAGGCAAGCTTGAACCCACTGGGTCATTTAATTTAGAGACTGTTAACAGCTTTATATACCTGGGTTCAAGCATTAGTAATAATGGTTCTTGTGAATATGAGGTGCGAAGAAGGATCGGGATGGCAAAAGGAGCCATGGCACCTGCTGTCAAAGATATGTCAAGAATATCTCTCTGAAAACCGAGATCAATCTTGTATGCACTCTGGTGTTCTCCATATTCTTGTATGGCGCAGACACATGGTACTTGAAGAAAGATGACCGTGATCGTACTGATGCTTTCGAGATGTGGTACTGGAGGAAGATGCTGGACATCCCCTGGACAGCACACCGCACCAACGTATCGATCATACAGGAGCTCAAGATCCAGACGAGGCTTTCCACCATCTACCTGCGCAGAGTTCTAAAGTACTTCAGGCACATTGCGCGGAAAGACAGTGATAACTTGGAAAAGTTAATGATCACTGGCAAAGTGGAAGTAAAAAGACCGAGAGGCAGAAGCCCGATACGTTAGATCGACCAGATCCGCACGACTCTTAATACCACGGTATCGTGTACCGTGGTGTTAAGAGTCGTGCGGATCGCTCTCCACTCAGCAGCAGATAGGAATAGATGGAAGAAGTGGTCCGCAATAGACTGTTTCCACGAGGTGGTCACGACCCTCAGCATTGAGGAAACCGACGCGAGAAGAAGGTTATCCAATCTCGAGTAAATAGGTAGACAGGTATCTTCTGCGTTAGTGTGCTACAACCTCGACAACATATTTGCTTAACATCAGGTAGTACGTAGTACATCGATATGGTTAGAACAAAAATGCCAACTCAATTATGACTGTAATAAGCTTTTTTTATCTTGGATAACGCTCGTATTTAATCAGGGTGCAAGGCATTGAACCCAAAAAAGTCAAGCAAAAAAGCTCAGTCGTTAGCTTTACTTTTACCGAAGCCATTCAGGCCATTTTCAAGTCTCTGTAACTTGGTTCCGATTAAAGCTAGACATCTGAACATTTCATTATCAAGAGAAAATCTTTATAATAATAGTAGATTGTATGACAAGGGAGCAAAATGGTATTTTTACGGCGAGGGCGCTTCTTTGAACCACGAGTGAAGCGAAGCATTCTAACGTAGAATCCTGAGCGCAGCGAGGGGTTCAAAATACATTACCCGAGGAAAAAATAATTTGCTCTCAAGTCATATACTCTACTTTCCATCCCCTTTCTATGACAAAGTAAATAAGAGACGGTGTTATGTAATTAATGAATATATTTAATAAAATTAGACGTGTGAATTTAAGTTAAAACAATTACAAATTTATATTTTCCTCTTTCACAACTCGACGTAGAACTCATTATTTTTGCAAAATTCAATAAAGTATGTACCTACTGATTACGAGAACAGAGTCGTAATTCGCGAACTGTTTTTTGTTAGCGCGGGTCACGCCCGCACAGCCAACACGTACCAGTCAGTTATTTACACAATTTACGTTCTATTTCTATGTATGATATACGTTCCAAATTCAAATCAATTTTCCGCCCGCTAAAAAGTGCTTAACAGAAAAGAGCTATTTTGCTCCAACTAAAAGAGTAACAAAGCGACACCTTTCGAATAGAAGGGATAAAAATATATTACAGAGTTTCATCCAAATCGAACTTTAAAATTATTGATTGACACACTCACTCGACGGTCTTCATAAAATTCTAAAGTATTTCTAGCAAACATAGGTACAAGCTTGTAATTTTGATGATCATCATTAAGCCTAAAAAAATAAAAAAATCTAGTTTTCATATTTTATAGGGGTTCACGGATGAGGCCAAGGGTGGGGGTAAACGGGTGAGGCCACGGGTGGTGGTTTACTGGTAAGGGCACGGGTTGGGGTTCATGGGTGAGGGCACGGGTGGGGGTTCACGGGTGTGGGCACTGTTGGGGGAACGGATGGGGTACGGATGGAGGTTCACGGATGGTGGTCACGGTGGGGTGCAGGGTAGAATAACACCCCAGGAGGAGAGATGTTTGATAAAAACCATCACTAGCAAAAAGAAGTTAGATTTCAACAAAAACATTACATGTAAAAAGAACAACAACTTGAGCAACAGTTCTTCAGTATATAGTTGTGAGATCAAATATGGCAACTAATGGTAGGTACCATTCGAAACGGTCATGACGGCTGGAACACGAGAGTGTACGGTATCGATAAATATATCAGTTAGGAGGAAGCAGCATTCTCAACACAATATATGGACTATATACAGAAAAAATATTCGGTATCAACATAACCTCTAATGTAGTAGGAAGTCATTTAATTAATGGAATGCTTATATTAAATACAGGAAAATATACGGATGCGATATAAACTTAAATTTAGATGGATGTAGGATAATCTGTAATACACATAGAACATATTCAGAAATATACAGTGCGTCACATTATTTCCATCATGAACGGACGCCAGAAATCAGCGAGAATTATTTGAAATTGAATATCTTCATTTCATGTTTAATAAAAATTTCTTGTTGATAACTGACTTTTTTGTCACGTCAATTTCTTTCTTCTCTTTATATTATTTATACATTTAGTATGCGAGTACAATGCAGGATATCGTCTGACGCTTTTGACTGACTCACCTTCTTGTTGTAAGGAGATATATAAAAGATAAGTTTTATCTCAAGGATTATTTCATCTACACATCGCGATTACCCACCCATTCTTTAAACAAAAAACATGGAATGAAAAATATAATCATCTCGACGAATCCAATAAGCGTCTTGTATAAAATTTCCTTCGGCGAACGACTATCTAAGGAAATACGAGAATTCAGTCTGAACGCGTCAACCTCTTAACGAGAGAAATCGCATTCACGGCTTTAAGAAATGCATTTTACTCCTCTGTATTTGTGTCTGGATGCTGAGGAAATAATACGAAATGCTGTAGAGTCATTTCTTTGTGTTGTGTGCGCATTTCGTAGGTAAGCGCAATCTATAGCGTAAAGGGGAGACTATCGAATGCCAAAGGCAAAATTCGTGTTCGCTCTCTCGATTTATTGTAAGCCTTCTGAATGATTTTATTGTAAGCCTTATTTGATTATAAAGAGTAACAAATAAATAAATTGTGATGTCGATCTACCCGCATTTGGGAAAGTACCTGTGGCTCCTTTTCTGAGGAGCCTCTTTATTTGGGACGGCCTGCCACACCAAACGGGCCAACTGAGACGATGACGATGTCCTATATTTATAAAAGACTGTTTCTGCCTTCAGTTTTTGCTTCAAGTAGCAAGAACACAACACATGACGGATGCAAAAACTCAGATAGGGTGACGAATATCTCATACTAATGCTGTATCTATTACTTCGCCTTTCGCAAGGTACGAGTATGTTAACAAGAATACTATATGTTAATAATAATAATATGCCTGTTAATCACCTCAAGTGGAGTCTCATACACCTCCCCTTACAAAATTTTTGTGATGCCGTGAAGCCCGCAATTAAATGTCCATTGCAAGATAAAATGTGCTATAGTAAGCATTAATTAAGTAATAACAACGAAATCCATATCACTCTCTGTTTCCGACGAAGAACAGTTTGTGAACCTGATAGTAATCGTAGTTTGCACGCACAGGATAGTGTGGCCGTTGTTCGTGTAGTGACGGATTAAGAATACGGAATATCACCAGCCCATATCATCCCATGGGTGTCCTAAGAGCTGACACTGGGAATAAATTATGTAGATAACAAGACTGTAAGAAAAGGAAAACTTGAAACAAATGCTATACCAACCCGTTTGGACAGCGTGGTATAGTAGGCTAATCCGTCCTTTCAAGGGAGATGCCTGGTCCAGCAGCGGACTGTTAGGGATTGATGATGACCCACAGTAAAGGCTTGCCTAGTATGGGCCTACTGGATATGAACAAATAAGTTTTTTTTCTAGGATTATTATTTTCGTTTAAAATGTGTTTTTTTATTTATAGACTCACGCCTGTATCCCTGAAGGGGTAGGCGGAGGTGTTATATTTCATCTATATTTCACCATGAATTTTTAGGTTCCACGTAATAGGGGACGAGCCTATTGCCGTTACCGGGCAATTTGCCAGGCTCCGTGTTGCTACTGAGAATTCGAAAACCCAGTAACACTTTTGCCCGACCCGGGAAATAAACCCAGGACCTCCTGATCAGCAGACGCATACGCTAGCCGCTAGAATAGTCTATGATTATTATGATTGTATAGACAATCATTATATTTTATCTTACAGCATACTACACACATAGCCCAAAACTATTCGATATCGTGAGAGCACTCAACGAATGTTAGTGCAAATGTTTCTAAACACTCTCTTGAGTCTAGATAGAGTAGCGTGCAGAACTTTACCTATAAACGTAAACCTAGACGTACGACATGTTATGTGAAGTTCTAAAGCTTCTGTTATAGATAGTCCTTTGTGTCATAAACTGGAAGCTGTGATATAATTATGTAGAGAGCTTGAAAGAATGGGCTTATAGTAAAGACATGAGTGACTGCTGCCTAGGTGGAGTGATGATATACGATGTGGCTGAAAGAAGCTGGGCCCAAATAGTCGTAGATCGATTTCAGCGGCATGGTAGCTTAGGGGAATATACAGCAGTGGAATGGCACATGCTGATAATGATGAGTGGTTTAACAGTCTGACTGCACTGTTGGCGTTGTTGATTAAGCGGTCGCCTCGCGGCAATAATGACGCAATACTACAGACATGAAAGTATAAGTGTTTTCCAGCGATACGCTAAGAAGAAGACAGACATGAATGGCTGAATAGATAATACGCATTTTTTTCAGGCGATGTCGAACTCATTTCGTATTTCTCTTAATCATCTCATTAGCCTGTTGTGCCTCACTGCTGCTCTCCCAAATTATGTTACAAGACCCGCTGTCCCGTGTTCGCCATCTAGCTTCTACCAGCCATTCTCCTCAAGACATCGAACCATTGGGCTATAGGGCGTCTAACATTGCTCTTGCCAATATGTAGGAGCCTTGATCACGAAGATCTGATGCTGTAATTTTAAGAGGAATGATGGAATGATGGTTCAGTTCACATAACAAAAAGTTACCGGTTGTCTTAAGATCTAATATAATCCACACTTTATATAAAGCTAACAATATGAGATAAACTACACCAATATAATGATTATTATATCTCACTCTCAAGTCTTGTATATGAGGTGACAAAAATGTTAAAGTCACACTACAAGATATGCTAGTTAATATTGTATAATGCATAGCAGAGTACATATACATGTAAGTAAAGTGTCAGTTGGTAATTTCAAAATAATGATGTTTTCTCAAGCGCTTATAACATAAATAAACGTATTTCAGTCTGTCTATTCTTTTGTTTGTCCGAAATAATTTATGGAACGGTTTAACAGATTTTCGTGGAAATTTTACAGAAAGAATACTTTGTAGATGTAATTTATCGGAATCATTTTGTGCCAATATTAGAAACCGGGCCAGTTGTCTGGTCGTTGTAGTCGTGAATGATTTCAAACACAAACGTGAAACCGTGAAAACCCAACCGTGCCGGCAGCAGCAGATGGCAGCACCGTATTCCTATTCATTCTGAGTGGTCTACGAGATAAGTCTGACGTCATTGGCAATACTAATGTGCGGTCGGCCGACACCTCACTACGGCGGCGCGGCGCGCCGTAGACGATGTGTAGCTCGCTACGGAAGATATTTCATAGAAGATACATCATCATCATTCCTGTATATTATTATTTAATGTCGCACTGTTGGCCACGGGTCTCTTCTCTCTACGCGAAGAGTAAGGCCATAGTCCACCAAGCTAGCCAAGTGCGGGTTGGCAGACTTCACATGTCTTTCGAGAACATTATGAAGAACTCTCAGATATGCAGATTTCCTTACATGTTTTCCTTCACCGATAAAGCAAGCGATAATTAACAATTTAATACGCACTTACCTTCGAAAAGTCATTGGTGCGTGCCGTGGATTCGAACCCGACACCCTCTGCGTAGTTTTACATCGAGCCCTATGCGTCTGTCGGTCTCTCCACTCGGCTATCTCTGCTCTTAGAAATACATAGAAACTAGTAATTAGTCGGTAACGCTTTGAGTTGCAGAGGTGAGACTCCAGACACTGTGGAAAAGCTGATGTTCTGTTAATTCTGTTTATACCAGTAAGCGGATGCAGTGCTTCGAGGCGTGTAAGTCTTGGATGCAATCGGTATAACGCCAACGCGATGATGATGATGACATAGGAATCAGTACCTAGCATCTCGGCAACACGTTGTGTACAATTAAGGTCTGCGGTCTGATACGAACTAGTACCTACCTTAAAGTTGCCATATCAATAGCTTCGCTTACCGTGTGAAGAGTACCTATACCTTTATGTCCAAATTTATCCCAGCGTCACGCGTCGTGTAAAGCTTTTGTCCACTGCCAGCGAATTAACGAGATGCATTTGTTGGCAAATGCGATTACGGCGAGTGTTCCAGTATCTAGTTTTATGTATATTATACGAATATACAAGAGTGCTAGTGGATGTAACTTTGCGTTTATACGACGTGTAAGTTGTTGCAAGACAGGGTATGAATGAGATTTTTATAGTAATAGAAGGCACATACACAGAGTACGAAAGTTAAGAGTACGAAATGTCTCTACTCCATTTTATTCCGTAGGTGTCGGAAAAGGCGACTACGGAAAATACACGAAGCAAGTAGTTGCGAAGAGGCAAATTCAAAAACAATTAGACAGAGACAAATATTCAGGCTTTCCCGTATCCTTATATTCTACTCACTTTTGCACTGTATCATCTCTTACAATCTCTTCAACATTAATGCCGGTCTCAATATTTCATCCATCCATGGATTTGGTTACTAAAATTTCATATAACACTAGGGGACGCCAGCAGCTACGCCTGCATTTTTTTTAAATTTACCCGTTTTGTCCGATCCCGTGGGAATTTCGGGAAATCCCTTCTTAGTGCACCCCTACGGTCCCCAAGGAACATACATGCCAAATTTCAGCTTCATGCGCCCAATAGTTTCGGCTGTAGCGTGTCTGTCAGTCAGTCAGTAACGCAAGGATTTTATATATTAAGATGAGGCAAATATGTATCTCTAGTAGCTTAATTCAGATGTTGTATAGATATTACGACCCTTTATATCCATTGCACCGTAGACGCATATTTCTTCCAGTAATAACCGAGCAAATTAATTCATAGCACAGTACCTACCTAATTGTAAAATCACATACATTCCAACAAAGCTTGGCTAGCACTTCGACTACAAATGTTAGACATTTGTAGTGCAAGTTCTAGACAGCGGACGTGGCTTCCGCTCGGTGATCGATTGTACATAATTATGGGGCCCACAATGTACCAGGAAACTGTTAATCAATCACTTGGTTCGGTACACCTAAAGTCTTATAATGAGGTTAGAAATTTAGTGTGAGAAATTACTGGTAAACTGGGTGGTTACAGCAGTAATTTCAAGAGAAGCATGTGAAGTGTATTAAATTGCAGCGGTAACTAAACAACTTTGCTGCAATACCAATAGACTGCTATAGATAAATAAAAAATCTCACTTTATTTTTCACAAATAGATGTCAAGTTCTGGGTGCTACTGCTATGGGTTTTTATGTATCAAAGGGTCAAACTCATTTTCGAGGTTGTTTTATCAAATTGTTAGTTATCGCTTGCTCCGGGTCTCGGTGCACGTTTAACCATCGGTTTTTTTATTTTTTTTTATTTTACTTCTTGCACTACAAAAATGTGGTACATAGGCGGACTTAATGCCTTAGGCATTCTCTACCAGTCAACCTAGGGTGGTGCAGAGATAATATAACAGTAGGTGCGACATTAGATAATAATATGAGTAATGATATTAGAATAATACTTAAATAAATACTAGGTATAAGTGTAAATAAATACTGTATATTTAAAAAGCACATTAACATAAATACTAGGTATATAATTATAAATAAATACAAAAACATATATATACATACATATAACATATATATAAATAATAAATACAAAAACATATGTATATATTATCAGTTAAACTTGAGATGATTCTGCCAATTTACACAACAAGTGATTGATTTAGAGGAATTAAGGAGCGAAAATATGAAACTAAGGATGGAACTACAAAGAGCTCAGAATGAAGTGGACAACTTGAACTTTGAAAACCACTCGCTTCAAGAAATAATTACCTGTCAAAAATCTAAAATAGAAAAGCTGACGTTTTTATGTAGAAGCACATGCAATACAATATCCTCAAAAAACGTCATTCAATTAAGTCAAAGCCTATCACTACTACAACTCAAATTTCCCTTGATGACAGCTACACTCAATTAAATATAAGCCATGAAAATACCCTACAGAATCCTATCTGCAAAGAATAAATAAGGGACCTCCCACCTGCATCAAACACATCACTATTACTGCAAAAAAATGAACAGCCTCCTCAGACAGAATGTTTCATAACTCCCATAAGTACAAGTCAAGACAAAACCAACAGAATATTACTGTTTTCTGATGTGCATTCCCCAATGAGAAAAATTCTGCAAAATATAATTGGATAAAATTTCTTTGTGTCATCTATAAGTAAACCAGGGGCCTCAACAGATAAACTTTTGGAATCATCCTTAGAGTTAAGTAAAGATTACAGTAAATTTGATTATGTTGTTATCATGTGTGGAAATAATGACAGAGACCCTTTAAAAATACAATCAACTTTATACTTTTACTTAGATAAATTAGCACATACAAATGTTCTACTGTGCAACTCAAACAGAGGTAGATATTTAAATACTAAGAAATTACATGAAATGTTTAACTATATTTGTTCTCAATTTAATCACTGTATTCTTGTAAACAGATAATATAATTTTTATAAGGCACCTAATACATCCCTCTTTATGGTACTATGCAGGTTCTTATTGAGAGACATTCTACATCTAAACTATAAATATAACTATATTCAATATAACATGGAATGCAACATTTCAAAAATTGTAAAGACTGTGTCAGCTAGTACACAGACTGATTCTTTTAAAAAACCCAGTTTGTTATCAACGGAAAGTCAAACTGATAATTTATTTCGACACTAAAAATACTTTTACCATTTTACATAATAATATACAAGGTATGCGATCTAAAATTTGTGATTTAGAATTATTATTGGATTCGAAGCATGTAGATGTACTCTGTTTGAGTGAAACATTTCTTAAAGATAATAGTGCTGAAGTACTGCAGTTGCCTAATTACACAATGGTATCTTATTTCTCTAGAAAAAATAAATCTCGCGGTGGAGTGTGTATTTATGTAAAAAACACCATCAAATACAGAAAAATTGACTGGATTTCTGAATTAGTAACCGAAACGCACTTTGAATGTTGTGGTATAATAATACCAGAAACGAACTGGTATATATTGTGTTTGTATAGAACACCTAGCGGTAATATAAACCTTTTTCTGGAAAAATTAGAACACTTACTACATAAACTAACCATCAGAGTAAGAACGGTAAACAAGAAGGTGTTCATTTTGGGTGACTTTAATATAGATACGCTTCTTTCTACCAAAAAAAGTAAGCTGTTTAAAAATACATTGAAGGCATTTAATATGCACTTAACATTAAATCAGCCCACTAGGTTAACGAGTCATTCAGCCACCTGTATAGACAACATTATCACGAACCATCATAGGTACGGTGTAGAAATTTGGGACCTAGGTATATCAGATCATACCGGCCAGGCAATAAAAATTTCCTGTAGCATAAGCTTCAGACAAAAGTACTGGTTCAAATCACGACGTAACATCAACTATTATTTAGACATATTTATAAAATATATATCTCAAATTAATTTTGACTTTGTTTGTGAATATACTGATGTAAACAAGGCATATGATAACTTCTTTGATATATTTAATTTAATTTTCAATCTTTGTATACCATCCAAAAAAGTAAGAATGTGTTATAAAAAAGACAAGTCTTGGCAAACAAAGGGTTTATTAGTATCTACTAAGACTAAAAGAAAAATGTATCTAGAAGCCAAAAATCATAAAAATTTGGAACATAAAACAAAATACTCTCGTTACTGTAAAGTTTTAAAACGAGCAGTAAGAGAGTCAAAGAAGCGTTCAAATGTAAAGTTCATCTCACAAAATGACAATAAAACTAAGGCTATATGGACTTTAATTAAAAAACAAACTCAAATAACTAATGTTATCAAGCCAACTGTAGAGAACATTATGCTTGGAGATAAGATTATAAATTCGCCATTAGAAATAGTAAATGCTTTCAATGTTTTTTATATTAATCAGAACAATAGCACAAACGTAGTTAAACATTACAAATCAAATCAAATGAATATGCCAAACAGTATCTTCCTATACCCTGTCGATAAATGTGAAGTAGTAACTATAGTGAAAGGCTTAAAAAATAAAACTAGTTTTGGGCATGATAATATACCAATTAAGATTATTAAAGAAAGCATTACTTTCATTGCTGATCCGCTAGTGCATATAATTAATCTAATGTTAGAGACTGGAGAATTCCCTACAGAACTTAAAAAAGCCCTTATAAAGCCACTGTACAAAAAAGGGTCACGCCATGACATTAATAACTACAGGCCAATTGCTTTACTGCCATGTCTTTCAAAACTTTTTGAAAAAGTAATTTATAAAAGAATAACGATATTTTTTGAAGTAAACAATATTTTAAACACCAACCATTTGGCTTTCAAAAGAAAAAAACTACATCATTGGCAATATATAAACTATTTCATACAATTTAGGAAAACATTAATAATAAAAAGCAATCTGCGGCTCTTTTCATTGATATGACAAAAGCCTTTGATTTTGTTAAATATAAAATCTTATTGAAGCAACTAGAATACCTAGGAATACGAGGAGTAGCCTTAAAACTAATTGAAAACTATCTAAATAATAGAATGCAAGCAACAACTATAGAAATATTCAATGAAGACACAAAAACTATAGAAGCAGTAACATCAGACTTCCAAAAAGTTATACTTGGCGTGCCGCAAGGCAGTATATTGGGGCCGCTTTTATTCCTAGTATACATAAATGAGCTACCCACTATAATTGACCATCTTTGCGTTATGTACGCTGATGACGCGACGGTATTTATCTCCAACAATGATCCAAACAACCTCCTCTTTCAGAACGAAGTAAACAAAACCTTATTAACAGTAACTGACTGGCTACAATCTAAGAACCTAAAGGTAAATCTTTCGAAAACAAAATTGTTGCAATTCAGAAATTATAAAAGCAAACCTACGTCATTAAATATAACTGTATGTAACACAATAATTTAAGAAGTTCAGGACATCAGTTTTCTTGGAGTTGTAATAGACCAACATATAAATTGGAAAGCACACATCGAAAAAATAAACAAAAAGATATCCAGAGCCTGTTATGCATTATCAATCTTGGCTGAAACAACTGATATTAATGTCACCAGAAATGCATACTTTGGAAATGTTTAGCCTTTACTTATGTACGGCATTTTATACTGGGGAAACTCAACAAATGTTCAATCTACATTTATTCTCCAAAAAAGTGTATCAGAACAATATATAACATACATAGTACAGAGACCTTACGAAAAGTATTTAAAACGAAGGGTTTTCTTACCCTCACTGGTATCTATATACTAGAATTAAGCTTATTTGTGAGAAAAAACCTTCAATATTTTAATTTTAAATCCGCTTCAAAGACTAACATACATAGTAAATATAAATTTAATATTAACCTGCCAGTAATAAATAATATGATTTTCTATAAAAGTACCTACATTACCGCTATTCGTGTATATAATAATTTGCCAACAACATTAAAATAAATTAGTGGAGATAAATTTAAGAATAAATTGAAAGAGTGGCTTATTGAAAAAGTATTTTACAATCTGGATGAGTTCTTTCGTAAGAAATAAAGTGGATTAATTGTATTTTTTATATAATTTTGCACTGATAGATACCTAATGTTGCATGTCCGATCTGGATAGACTGTTGAGTCAAAAAACTTATGTTTTATTTATAAGACCTATTTGTACACAGTTTTGCAATAAATAAATCTTTATCTTTATCTTTAACCTTCAGCTTAAAGGTGAACCGATTATTGCACATCCTGATTTCGAGAGGGAGCGCATTCCATAACAGAACAGATTGAACGAAGAAGGAAGAGTTAACAAACCCTGATATGAGAGCGACACAATAGAAGACGATTATTTGCTGATCTTAAATGTTTGTCATGATTGGAACTTAAATATTGAAGATAGTAACTAAGATAAGAGGGGAGAGAGAGAGTTAAGAAAAGAGAAGAGTGTAGTCAGCGCACCTAAGCTGCGGCGTTGGCGAATAGGCAACCATTTAAGTTGAGAGCGGTAGTTAGATACATGATCATATTTGCGAAGATTGTAAACAAATCGAATGCAGTTATTAAGAAGCCGGTCTAGTTTATTGAGAATGTCTGCATTCAGGTCAAAACAGCACACATCACCATAATCGATAATAGGAAAGATTAAAGTCTGCATGCGGATTACCTTGGTGTTAGTAGGAAGAAAGTTTTTTAGCCTATATAATGAGCGTAAGGATCCCGTAACTTTTTGACTTATAGATGTCACGTGAGCCCGCCAGTTTAAATGGCTATCCATATGCAAGCCAAGATTTTTCACAACTGGGCTGAAGGGTATCCTGATCTGGTTAAATATTACTGCCGGCAATGTTGCAGTATCTAACCTGTTGATGATGCGCTGGCTTCCTATAATTATGGCCTGGCATTTTGCAGGGTTCACGGTAACACTAAATCGTTCTGACCAGTCGTATATAGCGGACAGGCTTTGGTTTACTACCTCGATGGCCGACCCGATACTGTCTATGTCTGCTTATGCGTATAGCTGCAAGTCGTCGGCGTACAAGTGATACGAACACTGAAGATTTTGGGTCAGGAGATTAAATTTAGAGAATAATAATGGAGAAAGAATGCCACCTTGAGGAACGCCAGACTGAAAGTCATACCATATTGATGAAGTTTCAGCTATCAAGAAAATTTTTAACGTTGTCAGCCTGTGGAAAAGCTAATATTCAGTTTAATCCGGATAGACTAGTTAGTGGGCTCCTGGTTGTAACTAGGATAATTCTAGAAGGATCAAGACTATTAGCCACAAGTGAAATTCGATTAATAACCATTTAGTATAAGCTTCGAACACTTATCTTAATATATAAAATCCTTGCGTTACTGACTGACTGACAGACACGCTACAGCCGAAACTATTGGGCGCCGGAATCTGAAATTTGGCATGTATGTTCCTTGAGGTTCGTAGGGGTGCACTAAGAAGGGATTTCCCGAAATTCCCACGGGATCGGCCAAAACGGGTAAATTAAAAAAAAATGCAGGCGTAGCTGCTGGCGTCCTCTAGTTCTCAATAAAACCAAAGAAAATAATATCAAAACATTAAAATCAATACCCGTGCCAAATCCCACACTGTCCCGGATTCTTTCAAACATGTAGGTACAAAGATTTTCACGAATTTAATAAACATTTTCGTCCATACCATAGTCACTGCAACTCCGTTTTTAAATTCGCATTTATACGCAGTCATAAATAAAACGGCGCCAATACATGCGATATTGCGTCTATACGCTAAACATAAAACGTGTATAACCCCGTTATTAGACAAGCCCGCCACGTGCAAATGTGCGCGTAAACCTGGGATATTGTTTACAACTGTACTTTATTCCGTTTATGTCTATAGTTTCACAGTTTGATAAACTATGCTGGGAAGCTCGATAGTATCCGGAAGGGATCGAATGCCGCCGATATTAGCTGTATCTACTATATAGTACATTGGAACTTTTCAGCGGGGCATGGCAAATCATCCTCCTCCTTGTGTCGTTTGTCCTCAATGCTGAGGGTCGTGACCCTGACGAATTACTTTCTCCTGGACTATCTTTCGCCATCTTGTCCTATCTTCGGCGGCGTGGATGGCGTCGCAGACTGTGCTTTTCAATGTGGAGCTGATTTGGTCTGACCAGCGAGTTGGACTTCTGCCTCTGGGTCTTTTCCCATTTATTTTGCCAGTAAGCAGCAGTTTCCAAGTTATCCCCTCTTTTTCTCGCCACGAGTCCAAAATATTCGAAGCATCTTCTTAGGCATATGGTGGAAAGCCTCATTGAGATGTTAAGTTCTGCCAGAATGGATGCGTTAGTGCGGTGCTCAGTCCAGTGGATCCCAAGCATTTTTCGCCAACACCACATCTTAAATGCGTCAATACGTAGACGGTGAGCCTTTTTTAGCGTCCAAGTCTCCGCACCATAAAGAAAGTTGGAGAAAACGAGGCAAATCATACCAACAAAAAAAATTATCATTTTATTTGTTTTATATATTTATTTTGGTAGTATACCCTAGTATATATACATTTTAGTTGATATTACATGGCACTCAAACCTATGGTATCATAATTGATTCATATCACACTTAGAAAAACTACAATAAAATAAAAAAAATCATATAAAATGCCACTAAACGTTCTCTGACCAGATTGGAGACCTTCTAAAAAGGGAAAGGTTAGAAAGGTTAGTACCCTAAACCGAAGAGCATGCCTGAAAAATTTGATGAGAATGAATGAAGCAAGAGATATATTATGTCAGGATCGTTGCAAATGGCAGTCCGTTGTCTTTGCCTACCACATCGGAAAATAGGCTGTATTTATGCGTTTTAGTGCATTTGTATTGCTTAAAAAATGGATGACTTATCCAGGGTAAAAATTAACAAGGCAAAAATTATGTATCTCTTTTCAAACACAATAGTCACCAATTCTTTTCTTTTAGTAAGCATACCCTAAAACACACAATACTACTATTTTTCATCCACGTTCCAGACTTAAGCTTACCCACATTAGATCTCCATGCGTCCACAAGCTGTAATTTATATCTCTTGTGGCTCTTAGACCACGGGTCACGTTCTCGATGGCCTGTTGAGTTAGAGGCGAGTTTGTGCGGAATTCTAATAGCCATGAAGTGGTGGCTGACCTTTGTGGCGGTTTTATTTCGTTCTTTATTGAGATATAAAGGCTTGGATTGGGTGTTGTGTATATCAATACATATAAATAATATTAAGGTCTGTCTGTGATGTAGTGACAAGCATTGAGAAAGGCATGTTAAGATGGTTTGGGCACATGGAGAGGATGGATGACGATAGACTGACAAAGAAGATATATCAGGCTAGTGTGAATGGGACAGGACAAAGGGGAAGACCTAGGAGAACGTTCTCTGACCAGATTGGAGACATCCTGAAAAAAGGACAAGTCAGAAGTACCCTTAACAGAAGAGCATGCATGAGAAACTTGATGGGAGTGAGTGAAGCAAGTGAGGTATGTCAGGATCGTTGCAAATGGCGTTCCGTAGTCTCTGCCTACCCCTCCGGGAAACAGGCGTGAGTCTATGTATGTATGTATGTATGTGATTTCTAAATAACTATGTTTTCTTCACGTGCCTGTATTTAGGCGATACCAAGTCATAAACATTTCTTTTGTATGTCTTTATCTCTGGAACGGCTGAACTGATTTTAATAGGACTTTCTCTGAAAGTTAGATGACTTTGTAGGGCAACATGTAGGCTATAATTTGACCTGAAAAGTGGCGCTGTTATCGAGATACCGAAGATAACTCGGGTGAAATTGCAAGTTACAGCTAGTTTTTAATAGAGTAGTTTGATTTGATAATAAGTATAGCTTTTGATTATTTTGGATTAACCAGTTTTAGAGCTTAGGTCAGGAGATGTCAAATTACTTTTTACAACAAAGAAAAAAGACTCCATTATTTCTGCTATTTGATTCACAATCCCAAACACGTATATCTAGGCAAGTACGGCACTGAATATAATGGGTACCATACATAAAGCTGTTGGCTCCTTTGCCGGATAAATACCGGGCAAGCGATAATGAACATTTTTAATACACACATAACTTCTGAGGTCAGAGTGTTCTGAGGTGAAGTCAGAGGTGTGTGCATTTGGATTGAATCCGAGACCATCGTCTAGGCAGTTCGTTACAAACACTACTAGGCTGTTGCCAGAAATGCAATAAAAATGCAACTTAAACTATCCTATAATGTAAAACAAAATACCATTAATATAAAACCATTAAATTATCAATTCCATACAGATAATCTATTTATTGATAGCGCCGGCAGCAAGGCTAAACCATAAATTTATTATCATATTTGTACGGAAGTGAATTGGACCAAAACGGCGTCATATCTTATGATAAAAAATACTCAAATATCGGAAAATAGTCAGCTTATGGCGAAATACATAATAAATTGCCCTAAAATCTACCAAAAAGAGTAATGGTGCGAACCATTACAAGAGTCGGTCGTGGTTTTATTCAGAAGCGAAAGCGATATTGAGTTGAGTAACTGTTTTATAAAAGATCCGTGGTAAAGTGGCGACTGCACAAATGTACTGATTCGCGAGATTAAGCGCGCTCGTCTATGTCTCGTTTATAGATGGGAGCTTTGAACTGAGACTGGAAACTGATACATTAGGTGTCTTCATGGGCACGGGATGGAGACTTGGCTTGTCGTTCGTAACAGATCGACAAAGTTAAGCAACGCTTGCACAGGTCGCCACTTGGATGGGTGACCGCGTGTGGCAGTTACATCTGAGCGCTACCGTGCTTCGGAGGGCACGTAAAGCTGCCGGTCCCGGTTCTTGTCTAATCGATAAGAATTTTTAGGCATTGTCGGAGGCCTTCGGGCGGCCTGAAAACTCCGACACTAGAGTTAGCCACACACTCACACGAAGAACAAACAAACAACAATGGGCACGGGACCAACGTTGCTTTGCTTTCTAAATCTGTTACGAGTAGGTCAAGTCACACCGTGAGCGCTACAGAGAACTATCATCGTCCTAGCGTTGTCCTTGTTGTTCCAAGAATTTCGCCTTGGAGCCCAGACTCCGCTTATTAGTCCAATCAGATACGACAGAGTATCAGCTTTTCCACAGAGTGACTATCTTTTGACTTCCGCAACTCAAAGGGATATCGATATTCCATGGCATTGGCCAGTATCAGCTTATTTGAGGGTAATGACTCCTCGTAACGATTTTCAAAGATCCTCTGCATGAAAGTCTGTTGGTATCTCCAGTAGGCTTTTGCTTTCTGATGAGATATGACAACAAAGCAATAACCGAAATATCCCAAATTTTGACAATAGCCAAAAGAGCGTCAGAAAGAGACAAGCGACGCACTGTGATAAAAACGATCCGTCAAACTAAGACTAGTTTAAAAACTGCAACTAATACGTATAACTTTACTTTGCCATGTTCCAATATCTCGTCGGAAATTATAACCAGGAACTCAACCGCAGCATACTCAACAAAACTTCTTTGCGTCTCTGTAACAACCTCCGAAATTTCCAAACCACTTAAATATTATTGAATTACAGTAATTGCCAAGGATTTGCCTTGGGGTAACCGATCCGGGATTCCGATTATCCCAATCCTGCAATGGCAAAAAGTGTATTTTCTCGAATCGTTACACACAAAACCGCACATTGGTTTATCAATGGCTATCTCTGCAGGCTTAAGTTTAAACCAAAATCGTATTTTGTAGGTTAATAAACCATATGGTTCCCTTTCCATAAAACTGTATATGTGACTGTGATAGTATGCTCTACTTGGACGCAGGAAAATGCATATGAAACTTAGTTAACATTTTTATCTTAACCTTTTCTTTTTAGGGTTCCGTAGTCCACCAGGAACCCTTATAGTTTCGTCATGTCCGTCCGTCTGTCCGTCCGCAGCCTAGCTCAAAGACGCCTGGTGCTAGAAAGCTGATATTTGACATGAATATAGACATAAGATATTGCAACAAAACTGTAGAATAAAATTTAGGAAAATATTTTTTAAGGGTATCTCCCCTACATTCATAGTGGGGTTAAATTTTTTTTTGTTGAGTACCCCATTGTCGTTGGATAGGTTTTAAAAAAATATTATTAGTTTGCTCAAATCATTTTTCGATCAAGTGATTGGTTTGTCAAATATCAAGCTTTAAAGTGACAAAAATTTTCAGACTCAACTCCCCCGCCCTCTGCCGGCTAAACTATTAATTTGGAAGAGGTGAAAAAAATCACAAATGTAGTACATATAACGAATTTAAAAGGAAAACTATCACATCACGGCTAAGTAGACATCACTAGTTTGCGAGTAATCGTCGGTTAACTTATAAATACCTATTTCTGTGAGTTTACATTGGGAGCGCTGGCTTGATCTTATAGATGTCCGTTTTTAGTCCCATGTGAAATAGAAGTTATTATCAATAATGGCCATTATGGGCAACTACGGAACCCTACATTGCGCGTGTCCCGACACGCACTTGGCCGGTTTTTTTAAGAAAAGGTTTTGTAAGCTTATACAAACTATTTTTATTTAGCTACCGTATGTTTCAATGCAGACAAAAATCTTCTTAAGAAAATAATTTTAAAATAGTTTAAGAATATATATAGGCACTGAAATCATGTTCTTTTTATTTCTTCGTCACTTTGGACCCTTCTAGACTAATTAAAATTGTAACAAAATTTGAATGAGTTAACCAACAGATACAAAGTATACCCAGACTCGAAACATCAATTTATGGATTACTCAAAGTGTTGTCTCGTGTGAGAATCGAAGCAGGGGGCGAGGCGAGGCGACCATCAACCCTGCAGTCACTTCGAAGACATAGTGCGGATTAAAACTCGCTTACAGCTCATAACGTATACCAGAAAAAAGTTTATAGTGTTATCGGCGTAACGGTAAATCAAAATTTATTACAAGTTAAATCGGCCAATATCGAGGTCTCTCAACTATTTCGTTTTATTTTTTATTTGCGCCACAAATGTACGGTGATATTGAATGTATGGATTGATGGAGGGAATTGGATGTATTGATGTATGGGACATGGTTAGGATTGGATGAGTGATGTGGGTGTGATCTAGGATTATCTTATTTGAGTATGGTGATTCGGATTTAGAACACAAAAATTTCACTACCCCTTTTCGCGTCGCAGGGGTTGTAAAGCAAATAATATCTTAGCGAAGAGACGGATAACTTGACAGCAAACCTTGCACCAATGGTATAGTGGACCAAATCTTCCTACCGACTAACAGAGCGTTTGCTGGCAAGATCGTGAAAATGTTCGTAGCGATGTTTGGCTCTGTCCGTTGGTCAATAAGAAACAATTTAGAACCAGCGAATGCTCAATGTTGTGTTATAAGTGAATGCTCAAGTTTATAAGCACCTTAAGTTAAAAAAAAATAAGTAACTAGGTAGTTTAATATAGTTACATCAAATTTTGAATATAACTAAATATTAGGTACCAAAAACTTAAATTGCACTTTGTTTGGGTAATTAAAAAGACACATCTGTCAAAGGAAGCAGACGAGACATTAAATAGAAGCTAGTATATATATGGAGAGAATATAGTCACACAACAAAGATAGTAGAGTATTAGGTCTATATACTGACAGGTATAGTGTGACTTGTGGCAAATGTGTCAACCAGTAAGTAAGTAGATACGTACCACAAACTAGTACACGAATACTGTTAGCTGTAGCTATCTGCTAAGTGGTACCATGTGTTGAAGGAGCACACAGTACCGTTCTGATTCATCATCATCAGCCTTTAACAGTCCACTGCTGGACTAGGCCTCTCCTTTGAAAGGAGGAATTGGCCTACCATACCGCGCTGGCCAAACGGGTTGGTATAGGGTTTGTATCAAGTTTTCCTTCTCTTACAGTGCTGTTCTCTGCGTAATATGCTCCCTCTGTCGGCTCTTACGACACCCATGGGATGATATGGGGTGGTGACATTCCGTATTCTTAATCCGTCACCACATGGATAAACGGTTCTGATTAAAGGAAGCGTATTGCTACTATTAATATCAGGATAATATGGCCTATTAGTAGTTATAGGTTATGTTATAAATGCCAATTTCAAATTAAATTTAACAATATTTCCATGTATAATATGTATGTATTTACTAAAAAAAATGTATATATGTATGTTTATCCATTATCTAGTATCCATAGTACAAGCTCTGCTTAGTTTGGGACTAGATGGTGATGTGTGTATGTGGTAGAATATTATATTATTATTATTATATTAATGTTTCCGGCTTCCATCATACGAAAATGTGTTTTTGACGCATTGCGTTGCGAAACGTCTAGATCTGTGTAACGACGATTTGACAGTTATCTGCGGAACATTAGCGATAAGGATGCAACTAATTAATCTTTCTGTGTAATGAAGTGAGACATAGCATATATGTACGAAACGAAAACGTTTACACACAACTGACGAATATTTGTTAGTTTCGCTGCCGCATGCGACTGCGTCGGTGGACTAACAGCGTTAACACAGTTAATTACTCTTTTTTTTTTTTATTTATAGTCTCACGCCTGTATCCCCGAAGGGGTAGGCAGAGGTGTTAATATTACACCCAGATTTCGCCATGAATTTTTAGGTAATAGGAGGCGAGCCTACTGCTGTTACCGGGCACATCACCAGAATCCAGGCTGCTACTGAGTATTCGGAAAAACCCAGTAACACTTTTGCCCGACCCGGGAATCGAACCCGGGACCTCCGATCAGCAGTTGCATACGCTATCCACTGGACCACGGAGGCAGTCATTAATTAATTTACTATTACTGTAGTAAACATTTGCTTTAGGACAATAATTAATCCAGGCAAACATTCGCATTTAGCATTAGTGTAATTTCTAAAGCACGCAAAGGACAATGGGCAAATTTGTATGGAACTTGGGCGGTCCGTGGCCAAGGATGATTTTGTTATTGGTGTGCTTTAGTCCTACAATTACTGTGGACAAGTTTTATCACTGTGGTGTATTTCTAAAACGGATAAAATACATTTTTGTTTTTGAATCTTTTTATCGTTATCCAATACAAAAATATAAAAAGAAAGTGAAATAACTAATCTATAGATACACTTATTATATAATAAATTACTATCGATCATTAGCAAGCACAGTTACCATAATATGTATTATAAACATTAAACTTTTATTTCGTTATAGATAATTAAAATATCATCAATATATAATAAACTTTTATAATGCATAATAATTATTGTAAGTATGTAGGTAAAGGTATGAAAGGACTGCACTTACAACTCGGTCAATAATAATATATGAATAATTACTTCTAGATGGAAATGTCGGTAGGGGACGCCCTAGGCGGACCAAATAGCTGACGTACTGAAAAAGGGCCAAATAAAAAGTACCCATAACCGACGCGCATGCATGATGAGGTTAATAAATTTCGAGGAAGCGAAAGGGGTATGTTTGAACCGAAGCATGTGGCGTTCCATAGTCTCTGCCTACCCCAATGGGAGACAGGCGTGATGATATAGATAGATAGATAGATAACTCCTAGATCTTACTTACCTAGTTACATGCGTATTAAATAGTTAATTATCGCTTGCCCCGTGCCTCGGAGAGCACGTTATACCGTCCACCATACCATACCGTCGGTCCCGTCTTTATTGAAGATCATTGAAAGTTGTAGCGGAGAGTCCCTAATAATACACTGATACTGGTTTAAGCCAGGCAGCTGGCAGTCGTTCTGCGGAAAAGCTGATATTCTGTCATGTCTGATTGGACTAGTAAGCGGATATCGAGCTTCAAGGCGTAAGTCTCGGATGCAACCGGGATAACGCTATGACGATGATTTAATAAGTCATTGATCTTACGTGCCTTGACTGTATTCAAGCGTGTAACAACCAAACGTCTTCCTCTTCTTTATATTCGCTAAGACGCCTTATTTGTTGTTCTTGGTACACTTCAATATTTTACAAGCCCAGTTATTAGGCTGAGCACCTAATAACTCCGGGTTACCTTGATTTTATTCGTGCCGAGAGCAAACAAAATAAGATCATGTGTTGTGATAGTTTATTATACATTGATGATGTGTTACCGTGTCACCAAACGTTTATCTATGCAATTGGGTTATATTGACATTCAAATATTTCTTTTCCTAAATGGAATACAGTGTAACGCCCATAGTATAAGATGTTTCTAATTACCAGTACTTTCACTTGACATTAAATACATTGATGGCCGCCGACCGCCCAAAACCGCCCATTGTCCTTTTGACAAGGTGATTACTGCCAGTCACGAAAATGCGAAGGAGTTATAATACTAGGACCTAGCTATGTATAATGACACGAAGATCGCTTAAATGCTGGTCACTTTGTATTTATGCTAAGATGGTTTGGATACATGGAGAGAATGGATGACGAAAAATCGACCAAGAAGATATATAAGGCAAGTGTGAATGAGACAGGAGGAAGGAGAAGACCTAGGCGGACTTTCTCTGGTCAGACTGGGGACATCCTAATAAAAGAACAGGTTAGAAATACCCTTAACTGAAGAGCATGCTTGCAAAATTTGATGAGAGTGAATGAAGCAAGAGAGATATGTCAGGATTGTGCAAATGGCGTCTGTAGTCTCTGCCTACCCCTTCGGGAAACAGGCGTGAATCTATGTATGTAACATATAGTTTTATAAAAAAAAGGTTTAAAAAGCACTGATAACTGGGTGGAGAGTCTATGACTGCTACGCAGAGAGCTTCTCTTTCAAATGAATATTATTGAAGTCAAAAAAGTTAATTTACATACAAAGAAAGTTAAATAATTGGAACTTCGAAATTCTGCCGTGAAATTTCATACATTTGTTCCAAAAACATTTGGCTTGAAAATCTCTTGCTCTAAAAATTTATTTAGAAAAAAACTTCATATACTTAAAAAATATCGTCGAATTATGACCCTCCTCCTTTTTGGAGTCGGTTTAAAACAATTACCAATTAAAGAAAATTACTTACATTACCTTCTACGAGTAATTATAGGAGGAGATACATAACTATAATAAAACTCTACGCTTTGGTCATTGTACTCAAAGTCCATTTGGAAGTGAATTCAACATGAAACGAATAAAACTTGTCCAATGTTATTGAAAACAAATACGACATTTTTATGATTGTTATTTTACCACCTAAGCTGTAATAAGCTCCACAGAGTTTCTGAACGAATTTGATGGTCTTGTTCCGAATATGACGTCACCTATTGACGAGAATTTCTGAACAATGCGCTCAATTTGTTCGAAGAAGGTACTTGGCTCATATTAGTCTTCATCATCGGGCCTGTATATAAACTGTCGCACTATTGAGCATGGCTTTTCGTTCACTATGAGAAGGCCAAGTTCGGTTTGGCGGACTTCATAAGTATGTCTTTCGTGAACATTATGGAGCACTATCAGAGATGCAAGTTTACCCACTATGTTTACCTTCACCGTTTGGGAAGCGGTAACTAATAATTTTCGAAAAAGAAAAAGTCAATGGTGCGATCTGTGGGTTTGAACCCTAGACCCTCTACATAGCAGTTCGTTGGTCTCTTCACTGGAATAAGTGGCATATTAGGTACATCACTTAACCTAAACTATTTTCGGTGAGTATGGCCGTGGTTATTCAAATTGCAGTTGCTCAGTGAAAAGGCTAAATATTCTGTCAAATCGAAGTCTGGAACGACTGATGTAAATTAGCAGTAATTCTATTGGGGTATGTTGTGTCATACATGTAAGTCGGTTGACTAGTAACTTTTTACCATACCTAAATCACTTCAACTCGTAATAATTCAAAATTGCTGATCCTATTCACATACTAAACACAACAACTACTATATTTACTCGAAAACACTGAAATAATAACCAAACAAACAATAAAATGAAACAATCATAAAAATTGTGTCACGATTTTTCAATAACACTCGACAGTTTTTATTACATTAATGCAGGAACATATCCAATAAAATTTTATAAATCATAAAACTGAATCGTCATATAAATGTTTTGTGGTGAAGCTTTAGGCTATTTAAAAAAAATATTTTACGATAGTTGACCTCAAAATATTGAAAAATGTCGATATAGAAAGCATTAGAATGCAAAATACGGAATGAAAATTTCGAAAATGCATTATGTTTTACATATCTCAGAGTAAAATTTGCCGCTTCGGGCTAAATCCCTCGGTGGTCGGCTACATTTTGTCAGTTGGTTACGGATTCACACTCGTACTGAGATTTTAGTGCATAGATGATGTCTTTACTGAATTTCAACTTGTGATTTCATTTGAGGCAATGGTATTTTCTGGTTATAAGGTCGTCAGATCAATAGGTAAACATTGCCCATAAATATCAGCCTCCTTTATAATTTATCCCACTGCTGGGCACAGCAGCTTTAAGAAGATGTATGTACCCAGCAGTGGGATAACTTTTATGGGAATAGTTGAGGCATAGACCACACTGGCTAGATCATAGACTTTTGATTTATTGAGACTCTCACTCTACTCACTCTCAATAAATCAAAAACTCCCAAAAACTAAATAACGGATTTTGATGAAACTTTGCAATAACATCAGATCAGCACCTAGGCTACATTTTGTCCCGATAAGCAACCCATAAGTAGACGAAGCTTCGGGCAAAAGCAAGTTTAAACTATTTGTCAAAGGTCTGCATTTCGTCCCGTCTTTATATTTGAACACAAATCGATGAATAGTGGTCAATCTCACTCAGAAATAATTATAATTACTCCGATTTCTACACGAGTTTCGAAACTTTTAGTTTCAATGGCAGCCGTTTGAAAAGTAAATTTGGATCTATTGAAATAACCCTTCGAATTGTTACTCAAATGCATTTGCTGATTTGTTGTAGAATTACTCTACGTAGAGTAATTCATCTTAAGAGACCTCAGTGAATTGGTCAGTTTAAATAATAAACAAATATCTCGTGTCCAAATGATTGCTATATAGTGTGGTTTTCTAAAGCTTAAGTGTATGCAAACGCTTTCTGTGTGGTTTTAAGCCTTCTGTCAAAACAAGCTTAAAGCCCTTTTTTTCTTTTTTTGGGATTAAGCTGCTTTTCTCATGAAAATCGATTTAGTTCTACAGTAGTTAAGCTATACCAAACAAACAGATACTTTAGCATAAATAATTGCCTTCATTACAACCTAGCGTTATCCAGATTGCTTCTAAGACATTCGACTTGGAGCTCGGGTTTCGCTTTCAAGTCCAGCTAGATTAAACAGTATATTAACTTTCAGCATATTAGAAAATTCATAACAAATCGTCCAATAGTGTGAGACCAAAACATATATCTAATTCACATTATATTACACATCATATTTGCTGCATAGAATCGGATTGAGGCTCGCATTATGGTCTGTGCTCCAATATTGCGTCACTCTGTAGTTTAAACTAGAACGTCAACTAAACCTACACACACAATGCCAGCTCTATCAAACAAATTTGAACTCTACCAACTACTCGGTCGGTGTAATGTAGGTTTTAGTCACAAATCTCCATACGATGTTAGGTCTCGGTGGGGCGTGACCCTTCTGGATGAAACGTGAGCTAATCTTTTCAATCCTGCATTTATAGACAACGCCGCGACGTGTGCATATGTGTGGAAGAGAGAAATGTAGCACTGGTAGCATTACGAGTAAAACAATGTGTGATATAACAATGTGTGTGTGATATACGCTTACGAGTTTAGCTTTTATGCTGTTAGTCCACCGTTGCGTTCGCATGCGGCTGCGAAACTTTTGCAGAACTATTACGAAAACGAAAGGTGTGCGGTACAAAAAAATCTGTCATTGTAGTTTTGGAGGCCTATTCATGTTGTATTTATAGACGACACGTGCATAGTGTGCAAGAGAGAAATGTAGCACTAGTAGCATATAACGAGTTTCAACAAAATAACAATTTGACTGTACCTATAATGCTGTACCATAAACAGTTGTCTCACAGTTTATCACTGCGCCTAGTGTTGTGAGTTCGATTCTCACACAGGATAACACTTTGTGTGACAAAATAATTGTTGTTTCGGCCTGTGTGTTCATTTTGTCCATCGAATGAGTCTTTAATAAGTGCCTTGCGATACGGCTTTTATTTCTATTGTGAAAAGATACTATTAATTTAAATAATAGTAATAATGAAACAGCACACGTGTACGCGCTTAGTCTAGTTTTTTTTTCGTTTTTATGTCTACTGTTTTGATGGCATATTAACATTTGCGAGTGATTGAGTAAAGACGTATAAAAATACCACCAAATTTCAAGACAAGTAATAAGACGATATTCCAGATCCAAATGTTTACCTTAAGAACAAAATAATGTTCAGACTGAGCCAGACAAATTAGTTATTAATAAATGTCTTTCTGAATAAATGATCTGTAGCGTCTTAATTATTCAAGTTGTCGTTCTTTATTCTGTTTCAGATTAGTTAGAGCGGGCGGCCTCTATCTCGTCCATAATAATATTGTAAATGCAAAGGACTGTCTGTCTTTCAAGGCCAGATCACTGAGTCAATTTGAAATTAAATTTAGGATGAAGATAGTTGGAAATACTTCTCACTGTTATATGTTTATCTGCTTTGCTAAGAAGGCTAGTGGATTATTTACTTTGCAACTCCTACAATATAGGTCTGATTAAATTCCTTTCGTTTTTCAAGCCAGTTACACATGCGGGAAGTGTAAAAAATTTCAAAAATCTTTGACTTCTATGATCACCGTGACCTGCTAAACCTGCCTACATAGGTCATAAAGTACTGGGAATGAGGAAAACTAGTTCCAATTAAAGAAAAATAAAATGCTACACCTTCGAAGCCACGGGTAAAAGCTACTTAAAAATGCAGAGAATAGAGTACTTGTATCTCTAAAAGCTCTCCAAATTATTTCCAAATACGTGTACAGTTCACTTAGTTACCTGACCATTGTATTAACTGACAGCACTAACCTCAACATAACCTAGAGCTAACACGACTTGTAGTTTACCAACATGCAGATATTATCTACTATTATAGTTTATACATAAACGCAATACCCTCGACCACGGTTCAAATATACGTATATTCACCCCAACTCACCCGAGTGCATACAAGTTGTGCGACTAAGTTGAACTTCATCGCCAACGGCGAGCAATATAAGTTACAGGGCAATACTGGTAAGCCAGCCGGGGCAATATGCCTACGGTAGCAATTGCATATTGTTGTTCGTTATGAGGCTAATTGTTAGATTATGATGCCGGATTTGGAACACTGGTTATAACTGCAAATTGCGGGTGAAATCGAATCGTTCGTTCTTGGTTTTGACAGGGTTAGTTTTAGCTGTGCATGTTCTAATATCTGTTCTTTTTCATAAACTGCCTCACTGTCGGACAAAGAAATCTTCTCTCTATGAAAACGTTTAGGCATAGTCTTGCCAAGTGCGGGTTGATACATGGCTTTCGTTATCATAATTAGTAATGGTCGTTATTACAATAACAGTTATGGTAATGCATTATTTGAGCGTAATGAATAATGAGTTATTGCATACTGAGTTATCCTGTTATCATTATAAACTGTTATCGTGCTAAAATGACAACAGGATAGGTAAGAGTAGGCATGCAATATGCAGACCACGAGTGTGTGAGAGAGATGACGATAGGCGCACGTGCTGTTATCGTGCTAAAACGACAACAGGATAGGTAAGAGTAGGTATGCAATATGCACACCACGAGTGTGTGAGAGAGATGACGATAGGCGCACGTGCGCTCGAGTTTCGCCGAGTCGCCGCTCCCGAGCCTCGCGACTATCCCAGCGCCAACCTTACGGCATTATAATCTTTCACGAAACGTAATAAAAGTCATACTTGCTTAAGTTATTTTTGGGAATCTTATTATTTTAGTTATCCTGTTATTGTTATGGCTTGTCAAGTTGTCAGTTGTCACTGTTGTCTGTTGTCGACGTTGTCGTTGTCGTGAAGTACATATTTATTGTATAATATATCGGACCAATGCTTTCTTTACAGTGTTTGTGAAACAATAACAGGATAACGACAACAGTTTACAATAACAGTTATTACATAATAACGCAACAGGATAATTCATTATTGCAAAACAACCGTTATTGCCATTACTAATCATAATGGTGATTTCTCAGAGATTTAGAGTTCCGCACATTGTTTTCATATGACAATTAACAATGCAAGTGGAGTTGTATATATTTATTTATTGCCGGTACGGTAGTCCGTAAATTTGTCAACAAGATGTATTATAATAATATTATTATTATATTGTACAGCATGAGATAGTAATATTATAACTTTTGTTTAAGATCTCAGCAAAAGGAGTTGAGTGCTAGTCCAAAGGAGGTATCTCTCCACTGGAAAATCACTTCTGAAATTCTACCAGAAGTCAACCATTTTACGTCTTTGGATATCATCATCATCATAACCCCTAAACATTTACTGTACCACTGCTCTGGGCACGGGCCTCTTCTCATTTTGAGAAGGGTAAGTCCATAGTCCACCATGTTGGCCAAATACTGTGCACTTCGCATGACTTTCGAGAACATTATGGAGAACTCTCAGACAATTTCCTCAAAATGTTTTCCTTCACTGTTAAGCAATTAACACGCACATAGCTACTAAAAGTCATTGGTCCACGGGTTCGAACACAAGACCCTCTGTATAGCAGTCTGTCAGTATCTTCACAAGGCTCGCTGCCTGGATAGGATATTGGACGAGATTCGGCTGATAAAGATTTTTAAGATCTTCGGCTTGTTCAAATATTTAATCAAGCAGAATTCGGTTATTCTATGGGATGAGATATGACTAAAAGGGTTAACTTCCTGGTCTATATGATAAATTCATGCTACAAAATTTGTATTGAGTTTGTATTTCGCGTTATATTTGTATTTAAGGTCACGTGATTCGGCGATGGTATAGGTTTTGTTGAGGGTCCGCCTGCCGGTTCGTCCAGGAGAGGTGGTCACTTAGCTCGTCTCCGGTTCGCCAGAAGAAAGGGGCGAGCGCAGCCAGCGCCTCAGCATTTATAGCAGCTTGAGGTGCGGTGGGGGGCGAAGATGCAGGCGGCCGGGAGGCGGTGTCATCACGACGTCACAGCGACGTCACAACTTCGCGACTTGATTTTAGTTAGTAGACCTGGTTTCAAATTTATTTGGTGTCAGCGCAGTAGATATGTAGCCATTTCTGAAAGTAAAATATATAGGGCGGAAGCCCGTGCAGGTCAACTCATCTTTAGCATCACTGAGCTGCACTGACTTCTACTCCCTGCACCTGAGTCCGGTGCAGGGAGTGGCGAATGGTCTCAGGGGTAGCGCAGGTCGCGATGATCCCTAAGGCAAGGCTGGTGGACTATCCTTCTCGAGGTTGCCGCCCGTTCTTGGTCCAGTTCCTTCAGAAATGGACGCAACCAAAACCTCCAGCCGAAACACAAATAACAGGCACTTTACACACGCATACACACACACGTACACACATGCGCGCACACACACACATTCACTTACACATCTCTTCACCACGCCCCCTCGTGGCCGGGTGGGCTTGGGCCCGTAGTAAACAGTCACGGGTAAGAGAAGTTGACCACCTGCGCTAGGACCTGCGCAGTCGAGCGCCGTACGCGGGGATGACGGAGTCCTGGGGGGTTGAGCCGAGCGGCGCTGGCGGTAATGCGACCGTGAGGCAACACGCCCTCTTTGGTCCCGATTTCACGCTAAACGGTAGCCCCCGCTGTGAGCCGCAGCGGGGGAAATGGCCATCGTGTCCCGTCAGAGGGCCACAGGCTAGGGACGTGGGGTCCGCATCAGCAGTTGGAATTTATTTCGGCTGTTGATGTGGTGGGTGAAGGCTATACTGAAGGCGCAAGCGAGGGAAGACGGATGGAGTTGGTAACTCGGCTCCGACCTTTGACCCGAGCGGGCGCCCGATGTCGTGCTGTAAGCCAGCCTTGCGTTCCTATATCCCTCTGGTAATCCTAACGTCCGGTATGACGTTCCCTGTTGCGGGCTCCATGGAGGGTGGGAAGCCAGAGGGATGAAGTCTTTAAGTAAACGTATGGATACCGAAATCCTTTTTATTACCCCAACCGCGACGGGGACGGCGAAAGCTGTTCCCGCCGCCACAACCAAAACCATACAGATGGTCGACGCCGTGGCCCCGGCTGCAGGTGTCAAACCATCCCCCAAGGACGTGACTTCAGCGCTGGCTAACGCTAGTACTGGTCCCGTCCTTACAATCGTCAGCCCGTTTGAGATCAAGCGGGAAGATGACTCCTCCTTCGCGGGCTGGCAAGTGGTGAGTCACCGTAAGGGTAAGGGTAAGGGCAAGACCACCGGTCCTGTCCAACGCACGCCCACCACACAACCGAGTGGCCCCGCTGCTACCAGTTCCACGAAGAAAAAGAGGAACAACAAAAGCAAGAGACAGCGCATGGCAATTAGGCGGAAGGCTGAACAAGCCGCTGCTACTGCCGGTGCTGCCTCCACTAAAACAGCTGAGCAGGTTGCCGTCGCAGGTCCCAGCAATGTGACCAGCGCGCAGCCCACGCTCAGTAGCGAGGGGTGCACGAAGGCCGGAGGCAGTACGGGGAAGCCGCCTGCCGCCAAGCGGCGGGCTGGCCACCCTGGACGGCATCCAGCCCCAGCACCACCGGGAAACGCGGCAGGTAAAACTGCCGTAAACAAGGAAAGAGGTGAGGCCAAACGTGCTCTCAACGAGACCAGCTCGCCTCGAGGGGAGCACAAGAAGCCCCGCCTCGACTCCTCCAGGATACAAGGTAAGTCCTACGCACAGGCCTCCAAGGCGTCCCTGGGTGTTGCAGTAACATGCAAACGCACAGGGAACTTGCCGAAGGAGTTGGTGGACCAGGTACTCCGGGAGCGCCAAAAGAAGATCCTGAGTGATGCCTGGTCGACCAAAACCCCCAAACGCCCCGCTCCAGCGTTCACCGGGAAACCCGTGCACGCGGACGGGGTCCTCAAACTTTGGTGCGCCGACGAGGCAACGCGTACCTGGCTGACGGAGGCAGTCTCTCTCCTGGTCCCACCACCGGGCTTCGAACTGGAGGTCAGGGGCCAGGAAGAGACCCCGAAGAGAGTGCGGTGCGGCATTGTCGTACCCGACGAACAGGGGGTCTTAGACGACGTGCGCGACGTGGGTCGCGCTCTGGAGTTTCAGAACCCCTGGTTGGAGGTTGACAAATGGTCGATGCTGCACTCTGAAAGGCAGTCGGGTGGGTGGTTCCTAGTAGTGGGCGTCCCAGTAGAACAGGTCCCGATCCTGATGAAGAACGAGCGCCGCCTCGCGTTGGGGGTAGGTGCCGTCTACGTCAGGTTCCGGGACCCCTCAGGTAAGTTTGTCGACCATCCTCCGGACGACAACTCCACACGAGTCAAGCAGGACTCAAACACCAAGCCAGGGTGCGACGCAGAACCCGGCCCGTCAGAGCCGGCCGCGTCTGGCTCGGGGGCTGGCCCGTCAGCCGAGGGTAACTCGGAAGATGAGAGCCTGCTCCTGAGCCCGGTGCGGCGGGACGACGGGGTGGAGGCTGGCGACATCCTGGCCGGCCTAACGCAGCTGACGGTCGGGGAGGTGGGGACATCATCCAAAGATGAACCCTCTGCCTAGTGACGTCAGTTGCCTCCAAATCAACCTCCATCACAGCCAAACGGCCACTGCGCAATTGCGCAAATGGATGGAGGTCCAACAATCAGCCATCGTGCTCATCCAGGAACCTTGGATAAGGGGTGGCCTCATCAGAGGCCTCTCCAGCCTGGGAGGTAAGATTTATTCTTCAACTGACCACACACATCCAAGAACCTGCATACTGACAACTAAAAACATCAGAGCCCAAGTTCTAACGGAGTTCTGTTCCAGAGACATCACAGCGATACAAATTGAAATAACACAGCAGCCAAGGAGTATAGCGGTTGTTTTCGCATCGGTCTACATGCCCGAGGCCGAAGACCCGCCACCGTTCGACCTCACGCGTCTGGTTAACCAGTGCGAGAGAACCAAAACGGAGGTCGTAATAGGAACGGACTCCAATGCCCACCACCAAATGTGGGGCATGAACTGCAATAACAACAGAGGTAAATCACTGGTTGAATACCTATTCACCACTAATCTTACCCTATTAAACACAGGTACGGAGCCCACCTTCGTCACAAGACGTAGTCAGACAATTATCGACTTAACTCTCGCAACAGAAGGAGCGGCTGAACGCATCAAGGGATGGCACGTCTCGAAAGAGGCATCGTGCTCAGACCACAGATGGATCAGCTTCTCTATGGAAGTCGTTATACAACCTACACAGCCACGCAGGAAACCACACAACACTGACAAAGCAAAGTATGTCCAATTACTTAAAGAGAAACTTACCCTTACTGCTATGCCGACGGTACTGGGTGACAATGAACAGATCGACGAGCAGGTATGTACACTGACGCAGTCGATGCTAGACAGCTACCACGCAGCATGCCCAGAAACCACTCTACCCTCAACCCCAGGTAAACAACCCTGGTGGGGCGCTGAGCTTGAACGCAAGCGCAAGAAGGTAAGAAGGGCCCTTAACAGGGCAATGAACACAAGCGCGGACGCAGATTGGGACGCTTATAAAGCGGCCAAATCAAGCTACAAGAAATGCCTCAGATTCAGACGCACCATGGGATGGCGGAAATTCTGTGGGAGCATTGAATCTTGCCAACAAGCAAACCGGGTAAGGAAACTACTGGCTCAGCAACCGTTGGTTGCACCAGGTACTCTCCGTAAACCGGATAACACATACACCACATCGGAGGAGGAGACAAGACGCGTCCTACTAGAAACACACTTCCCAGGCTGCGTCCTCACCCCGGTAATAACGTGGCACGATACACCAACAGTGGCGACCGAACACGAGTGGAGACACGCAAACACCGTGGTCACAGAAGAAAAACTCCGATGGGCCATCGATAGCTTCCATCCCTTCAAAGCAGCCGGACTGGACGGCATCTTCCCTGGGTTATTACAATGGGGGGGTGAACCGGTCCGCAAAAGACTTCTGGCAATCATGAGGGCTAGCCTGGCCCTTAGATATGTACCGAAGAATTGGAGGGAAGTCAAACTAATTTTCATACCAAAACCAGGCAAAACAGACTACACAAATGCAAAGTCCTTCAGACCAATAAGCCTGACCTCCTTCATGCTTAAAGCCTTGGAAAGGCTATGCGAGAGGGAATTAAGAAGTGGGGCACTTAAACACCTACCCCTACATGCCAATCAACATGCATACAGCTCAGGGAAATCGACGGAATCGGCCTTACATCAGGTCGTGAACCAGATAGAAGCTGCTATACAACAAAAAAGCATCTGTCTGGGCACCTTCATTGACATAGAAGGAGCCTTTGACAAGACAAACTTCTCCAGTATAAGCAACGCCCTAGCCAGACATGGTGTGGATCAGATGCTCATACAGTGGATCCAAAACATGCTCAGCAAAAGAGTAGTGCGCCTGCACGGCGACTCCCAGACAGCCTTGATAACTAAAGGTTGCCCGCAGGGCGGTGTACTCTCCCCGCTATTGTGGAACTTAGTCATCAATGAACTCATAGACAAACTCAACGCGAGATATTTTTACACAATAGGATATGCAGATGATCTGACCATTCTCACCTCAGGTAAGGTAACTAGTACAGTGTACGACCTTACTCAACAGGCTCTACGCATAGTAGAGTGGTGGTGTAATGAGTACGAATTATCAGTAAACCCGAACAAGACCGAACTAGTTATGTTCACACACAAACGCGCGCTGGGTACTTACCGACTGCCCAGGCTATTCAACACAGAGCTCAAGCTGTCCACCGAGGTAAAGTACCTGGGAGTCACTCTTGACAGCAAATTGACATGGAACAGCCACATGGAAAATAAGCTCAATAAAGACAGCATCGTCTTCTGGCAGTGCAAGAAGATGATAGGTAAACGATGGGGCCTATCCCCCAAAATTGTCTTATGGCTCTATAAGACAATAATACGTCCGATGATAAGCTACGGCGCAGTAGTGTGGTGGCCTCGGACCAACCTAACAACGGCCGCCAACAAGCTTCAAAAGCTTCAAAGACTTGCATGCCTAGCGGCCACAGGCTGCATGAAAACTACACCTACAGCGGCACTCGAAGTGTTGCTGGACTTGCCTCCATTGCACCTGTTCATACAACAGGAAGCAACGATGTCGGCGATCCGGCTAAGAGCACTGAAGCTCTGGAAAGACACTAACACACTGCACACTAGCAACTTAAACACACTGTTTAAAGAAGTTCCTCTCACACAAGCCATTGGCGACCGAATACCGAAACAATTTGTTTTCGATAAGAAATACAAAATCCAACTGTACGAGGATCTACACGAGGGAGCGGTTGGCCACAACGAGCTCACGATCTTCACAGATGGGTCTAAGACGGATACAGGTACGGGTTCAGGAGTATTCTCCGAGGACCTTAACATCAACATCGCAGCACCGCTGGGAGCCTACAACACGGTCTACCAGGCCGAATGTTTTGGCATAATCCTAGCTGCCACAGCAATCATGGCACGTGAGGTAAGGGAACGATCCATTAGGATCCTCTCAGATAGTAAGGCTGTCCTCTCAGCCCTCAAAAGCCATACTATCACCTCGGCACTCACGCTTGAATGCCACCAGAAACTAACAGAGGTAGGTAAACAAAACAAATTAACACTGCAATGGATCAAGGGCCACAGTGGCTCAAGAGGGAATGACGCAGCCGACGTACTTGCCAGAAGAGGGGCCACTTTAGAGGTGGTGGGACCCGAGCCCATTATTCCCCTCCCTTCTGGTTTCTATCGCAACCTGGTAAAGAATAGGACCAGGACCCAACACAACCAGTCCTGGATTGGTATTGAAACATGTAGGCAGGCCAAGGAGGCTCTTCCCGCAGTAGACGGTAAGATAGCCAAACAAATCCTCCGGCTGTCCAAACAACAACTGCGGACAGTCACGGCCGCCTACACAGGACACGGATTCTTTAATAAACACCTATTTACTATAGGTATCACCGACAGCCCGCTGTGCAGGGCCTGTATGGCAGCGGACGAGACGGCAGCCCACCTGCTCCTCGACTGCCCTGAGGTCGCACAGTACAGGCAGCAGTACCTGACGAGATACAGCACCCTGAGGGAGGCAGTGGGCCACATCAAGAGTCTGCTGGCCTTCCTCGAAGAGCTGGGGTGGCTCGAATGAAGACACCATTCCCACTTGCACGCAAAATACACGCCAAGACGTGGAGTTGCGGAAACAGCCCGTGCCATCAAGTATCAAGTATCAAGTAAGTAAAATATATTACTCATGTCTTATACATATTACACTTATACAAATGTATGACTGCCTCGTTGGTCTCGCGGCATAAATGTGCGCGTGGTATTGGGAGGTCTCGGATTCGATTCCAGGGTCGGGCAAAGTGTTATTGGGTTTTTCCGTTAGGAAATTCTCAGTAGCAGCACGGAGTCTGGTAATGTGCCCGGTACGGCAATAGGCTCGCCCTCTATTACGTAGGACCTAAAAATTTCTGGTGAAATGTGGGTGTAATATTACACCTCTGCCTATCTCTTCGGGGATACAGGCGTGAGTCTATGAATAAATAAAATAAGATTATACAAATGCGTAATTATTTGAAAAAAAAGGTGATATACCAGCCGAGATCACGGGATGACTCGTGTCTAACTAGATATTTATTCAATTAATTTAATTTATTATACTTAATTATTGTCAACTACCAGGCTCTCTTAGAAAGATAAAAGTAATAAACTCCCTTGGAGTAAGCATTATTTATAATGCAAATTCAATACATATCAATGTCGGCTTCTCTAGGTTGTTCTGTTGTAAAATCATTATTTGCATACATTTTAAAACTATTTAAAATTTATCTATAAACCCTAAACCATGGAACCCACATCTAAGTGCTAACTACCACAATTATGCCATGTATAATAAAACACGCCTGCCTCAGATAATTGGTCAAAATTATATGCCAACCAGTTCTGCGAAATCAGAAATAAAAAAATCAGTATCAAGTCCTTAATATTTCACCCGTTTAATAGGTCATTAATCCTTTTTATAGCCTTGCTGTGCCATCATTACTATGACCAGGGTGACCACATCCTTCGTCTTAAAAGATATTTTTTTTATTTTTCTTGTCCTTTCGGCCGATTTATTGGCCCCAATTATAATTATTTATTGATTTAATATTTCATCTTATCTGTGTAATATTATACGATAAAGATTATTTGATATTGTTAAAGATGGTGCTCACCTTGAGGTAGGACTTTTATTATTATTATAGGTAAACTATTTACTGTCTGCGGCTTCACACGTAGAGGTCAGGCTTATCAAGGAAATAAAACCAAACCTCACACTTGTATCCCTAACTTCAAGAAAATAATTTTATCACTGTAACATTCAACCCCTTCAAGTTTACCTACTATGAAAATTAGCGTATGTACGTCTCGATCCATTTCTGTGCAAACATTTATCAATTTATTTTTTATTTGCTTTTATGTAAAAATATAACATAAATGCACAACATAACATACATAACTTCACGCCTTTATCCCCGAAGAGGTAAGCAGGGGTGTATTATACACCCACACTTCGCAGGTAATGTTTCGGTCCCAATGTAATGGGGACGAGCCTATTACCATCTACCGGGCACATTTTCAAGCGAGCGATAAACAGACATTCACACTTTTGTATTTATTAGTTGGTATACCACAACTACTGTACCTTATATTGCAAAAAATGACATACGATTGAAAATGATTTAGGTAGCAAATTATAATGTTAAAGAGATTTATCGATTTGGGTTTTTTTCGAATAAAAAATAGTGTAAAAAATATTCAGTGGCTGCACCACGGGTGATTTAATGACTTTATTAACAAATTCAATAATAAAACCGACGACAGATATTTAATGTCTCTCTTAGCTCTCAATTCATAAGTTTGTTAATAATTATGTTAATCAGGCGAAAATCGTGCTATCTAAAATTCTAAATCTAAGTCACACAGACTATACAATTAATCAGGCAAGACAATGTTATTCAGAAATCGAGACCTACATTAGACAGAGTATAAAATGTGTGGAGAGCCTAAGCAGAAAAGAAAAAAGAGTCAAATAACGGAGTCCTTGATTCAAATTATGCGTGATCATGACCCATGCAACATTGACAAAATATTGGCACTAAACAACAATATGTTTATGGTTATTTTAACAAAAATAAAAATTAATTTGTTGCTTTTTTTAAGCATTTGATTCTTTTTATAGACTCTAGCCTGTAATCCCCGAAGAGGTAGGCAGAGTTGTAATATTACACCCACATTTGGCCATGAATTTTTAGGTTCCACGATATCCACGATCACGAACCCCTATTGGGTTCAAGCCTATAGTCGTTACCGGGTGTCGTTACCGGGCACATCACCAGACTCCGTGCTGCTACTGAGAATTCGGAGAAACCCAGTAACACTTTTGCCCGACCCGGGAATGGAACCCGGGACCTCCAATCAGCACTCGCGTAAGCTATCCACTGGACCACGCAGACAATTTTATATAAAGGACGACAAAAAAGAATTGCCATATGTTTTATTACCCATTCTTTCCCGTAGTTCTACCTACTACATTGTGAACGTGGCAGTTAATGTAAATGTAGAGTCATTAAGTAGTTAACTTCAATTTTATTTTGACGTTCATAAGCGTCTCATTGTGGCATAAATGAATTACTGATTTTTGGCGTTGACTTCAAAAAATTCATCGGCATTGATTAATATACGACACAGTCTATTAATAGTAGGTAATATCCTAGACCAGAAACCGCAATGGAACTTCAGTACTACAGTATCTACGCTGCTAGAGACTATTACATTGAACGAGCCATATACTCAGAGTTCAGTTTATGCGGCCTCTGTATTAACATCGTGCGTCTTCCCAACTTATAATATGGGATCTCTGTATAACTAAATGGTATTGCTATGTGCGAATTTGTAAATAGATTTTATGTAAAGCAACGTGAATTTGAAGAGGTGAGGTTTTTGAGAGATTGGTTTAGTATCTCGTAGTAGTACTTGCTATTTTTGTGTTGTTCATGTTTTGTTTTACATTGACATCTATGTGCGATGATAAATTAATAGTTGTTCAGTTATTTAAATTAATGCGAGATATTTTGCCTGTTTACAGGGACTGAAAAGAAGCCAGAAATTACCAATTACAGAAAATAACTTAATTACTCTTTTAATTTGACAAATTACTGCTTTGTTGTTCAGACGCAAATGATTTGGCTTTTAAGCAGTGCAAAAGGCATCAACGTTTTGTATCCTCTTCCGGGATATTTACATACGGCTACAAGTCAAGCTATAATAATAATAATAATAATAATATTCTACCACATACACACATCACCATACAGTCCCAACTAAGCTGAGCTTGTACGATGGGTACTAGATAATGGATAAACATACATATATACTTTTTTTTTGTAAATACATACATATTGTACATAGAAACACCTAGACCAAGACAAACATCCATGTTCATGCACACAAATGTTTGACTTGAGCGGGAATCGAACCCGCGACCTTAGGCGTAGCAGTCGTTTACACTCCCGCGGCGCTAACCGGTCGTCTATACAGTTGCAGTACGATTTTGATACTTATTTTCTACGTCATAAGAACTGTACAAAGGTCAAAGTGTCTAGCTTAACGAGTAAGCCGTATGTACCATGAACCTTCAGATTATCCGTCATTTCGGTACAGTCGTAAGCGCCCTGATGACGGGTTTATCCATCCATCTTTTTACACAGACCTTAGATATAAATATTTTTATTATATACACATATTATTATATATATACATATTATTATATTTTAAGCAAAAGTATTATCAAAACCGCTCCTCTCTCCTAAAAGTGCTGTGCCCAATAGGGTCCATAATTGTTTCCTAATTCTAAGTATACCACCTGTAAATGTACATTATGGAATGCAATAAATTGAATTGAATCCTAAGTATGCACAAATCACACCCACCCTACACCAAAATGAAAGATGATTAAACATTAATTTGCAACTCTTGTCTTAAGTAGCAAGCGTAGAGGCGGTATTGATTTAAATTATACGGTGAAGCACCTCAGAATAACGCAAGCCCATGGGCACTGAGCAGTCTTTACAGTAATGGTACATACTTAGTAGTTTTGTTTTGAATATTACGTAGTGATAGGGTAATTTACCGCCTTTTTGAACGCACAAAGGCAAGCTTAAGCTATGCTTTTTGTGTATGCAATTTTCGAAACACGCAAGGGAATTAAAACCTACAGGGTACTTCTCGTGAACTCAGAATCTTGCAATTTGGTACGAAGCAATATCTTGTAGCACAAATAAAGGAAAAATTGCGAAAACCGTAAATGTTTTGTTACATCATATCATAAAAATATTTTTAATATTTTAAAGTTATTACCATTTTCTCATGAACGTGTCAGAATCAGGGAAGCTACCTATAGTGTAGAGACAGTTTAGATAAATAAAAGAGACAACTATCAAATCATACTTTCATTTATTCAGTTTGGCACAAGGATATATCTTTAGATTACGTCGTGATTCTACATTTACATTTAGAGCCCAGTTCGCAAAGCAAAGACATAGAACCAAGAGAAAGAACGGACAATAAAACTCTTGGTCATTCTTTTCAATAATGAATAAACAGTGGTACAGCCAATCTATATAAAATATCAATGTTGTGGGTAGTTTTATATTACTAGAAAGGTCTGTCTTACAACAGAACATAATAAGCATTATTTAGCACCAATACAATTTACTAAATGTATACCACAGGTATATAATGAATCTCATTGATACAACTTGATCCACAGTATATTATTCTATCCTATATTACAATCTTTAGTATCTCACAAATGTTCAAACTACCCACAATCAATAAAATAATGATTCCACCATCTTACAATATTTCCTAGATGATTAAACAAAAGAACAAGCAACACAATATTGAAACACAGTGGCAGTTAAATAGTCAGAACCATATCATACCTGAGCAGTCGTCGAAGGAGAACAGGACGAACTAGCCGAGCCTGTCGACTTATAAAGGTACACCTTATTTACACGTTTGACAGTTTAACTGTCAAACGTCATGTCAGTGTCATTTAATTGCCACTATCTACTTACATACTATGTATAAACACTTGGATATCAGTAATTTCAGATATTAAATTGAAATTCATATCAAATACTCAGGCCTATAAAACGTTTAAGCTGTGACAAAATCAAACTTCTGTCTCAACGCAATTAAAAGAAACAGCAAGTTTAGTATATTTTCAAACTCGCAACTTCTGGCAAGGGAATCAAAACCTACAGGGTACTTCCCTTGAACTCAGAATCTTGAAATTTGGCACGAAGCAACCTCTAATAGTACAGATAAAGGAAACATTGCAAAAAACCGTAAATTTTTATTTACATCATAATATACGTATGTATGTGCGAATAATCAATAACATTAAACTGATTGTATTGATATTGGCGAGCGTTTGCCTCTTCGTCTGACTCAGACGTCTAATGACAGCGAATCTGTTTATTTATACTCTCGAGTGTTTAAAAGCTTAGATAGCAAAACATTGATTTCGCTCTGTGGATTGTATTTATTGAGAAAGTCAGTTGTATTTTTATATTATTAAACTTTTCAGGCACATCTATAGGTCTCTGACACTTTATTGTACACAGAAAGAAAATTAAATACATTTAAGGAAAAAGCACGCCTTTACTAGACAGGAACACTTAGTTTTATGTATGTACTAAGACGAGTGGAACTTAACACTGAGTTCTCTACCAGCAAACTGTCTTTTCGTATGTCGGCTATATTACATAAAAATACCTTTGAGACATGAAATTATTGTTCAAAAATATTACATAGATTGAGATGCTAACAGACTTTCATACATAGAATATTGTGTTGCAAACCACCAGCAGAATATTTGTTTTTATAAATTACATAATTATCTTTCTATTATTATCAAAGATAACATTTAGCAGTAGCCTATGATTATTAGTGAACAGCAAAACACCAGCACTTACAAAAACCTCATAGCATTAATCCACATTTCCCATTTATTTTAAACTCGTCATCTGCTCATTAGCCGTAAATATTTAATTAAGCTCTGTAATTATTATGCCAATATTTACTCTCATTGACAACTGAGTTTCGACGAGCAATGCTCTCGAAATCATTCAGTAAATTATTTATGAAATCGGCCCGGCTGTTGAAATTGGGTACTGTTATTAATTTTAAGATAGTATGGTAATTGGTTTCTCAATTGAATATTTTGAAAATGCAGAATATTAAAGAAACCGATATAGATGGATGAATAAAGTAGTGATTCGTGGCGGCTGTTCAGGACTTTGCCGAGTGATGTAGGCTTGGTCCTCACACGAGAAAACACTGTGTGATCCACAAGTCGTTGTTTCGTGTCTAGGTGTGCCTTGTGTTTCTATGGAGTGGTGAATTAATGTATTTCGCCGACTAAACAAGTTGGAACTGTGAGGCCACTCGGTTCAGTTTTAGAACGGATGAAAAAAAAATCTTTTTTTTTATTTATTAATGCCAACAGCCTTTTATGTTTCCTGTAAGCTGACAGCTACACACAGTGGCATGACAAGTGATTCTGAATGCAAAGCCAAGATGTGCTTGTCCTTGTGTAGTTTTGAAATATGTTGATAAAGCAGATAATAAAATAACGGAAATTTCACTATAACTACCGCTATATCATAGAGCATTTCGCCGTTTACTGAACCTCGGCCTCTCCTAATTTCAATCATAATAATATACTGAGTCAATAGGAGGATTTGACCGACTATACCAGACTTGCCAGACCGGTCGGTATAGGGCGGATTTTCTGTCTCTGCGAAGATACTATTTTGCTTCGGGTAGGTTTTCCTTAGGCGGCTTTTACGATACAATGAAATTGAATAGCGATACTGTAATCTGTTAATCCGTCACTAAAGAGACTTCCACGACCAAAGTGGTACGAAATAATTTCACATCATGAATATCACACGACCATTTCCACATCCGAACATATTACTCTTGAATTATCCATAGCTAAAGTAATATGAATTACAAATGGATCGTTACTATCTCAGTATTATAAACAGATGCAATGTTAATGTGTTTCTTACATTAATTGATTGACGTGGGTTCGAGCCCGGCCAAGCTTAAGTGTAAAAAGGTACTCTGTGCTTAAGTGTTTAATTTCATTAAATATTGTGACGGCCGGTGTCATGTCAAAATTGTCATCACTACGGTTGTCAAGGACTACTGACGTCTACACGACAAACTCAGAGAGGTTGGACGTTTAGACTAGAGAGAACATGCTCGCCGTATTTCCTTATACCGAACGTGCAACATGTAATGTCAGTTGGTCTTAGTTGGTTAATCATAACGTCAAATTACGCGTCTCATTTAAAGAGACATAGACTCCTTACAGACTCATATCTTTGACTGCATTCTCTAAATAGCCGTGCTGTCAAATCCCATCATTAAGGAGTGATGGGATTTGACAGTGAAAGGAGATATCGATGTTTTTTGAATTAGGGATAAATACGGAAACAAACGATCGGACATGAATGTAAAACTGAATCGTACCCACAAGCTTCGGCGTGGCAGTCGGTTGCACTCACGTCAAGTGGGTTGTCAAAGTAGTTCACTGCTGTACTAATATTAATCAAAAATAAGGCGAATCATTTGTGTTGGCGGATCACAAATCGGATTACCTACAACTCTAAAAAAAATCAAGCAGTATCCAACGTAAGCGATAGCAAGCAACGTGATATGATGCGACGTACACAAATTGCCAAAGCCTGCCGCATTAGCCAATCTGGTATAATTCGTACAATACATAATCTAAGTGACAGTTTCTTAGCATCTCATCGCAACGCATCGTTCATTAGTTTATGAATACTTTTTGTCAATAGATTTTATGGCTAAAACGAACAATTAAACACGTGAATTTTTTTAGTACTGTCTGTGTGGCAAGTCTTTGCAAAGCACTGTCCGGCGTCAACAGCAAACACTACAATTTCAATAGGTGTTTTAGTTGTTTACTTCTACGGCTTAAATATATCGACACATACTACAGTTAGACATTTGACCAAAAATATTTATCGATAAATCATCACTGTTACGAACAACACTCGGTTTCCTAACTCTATGTTTTGTCTACGGTTTGCCTACCACGAGGCTGCTATAAGAGCGTGCTGCTAAACCTATCGACAGCTCTTTCTATCATACTGGATGTGCCATTAGAAAGAAGATATCAATCATAGCAACCGCTGTTGTTATTTAGTGTTACTTCTATGCCTTAAGGTTATATTTCTTTGGACAAACTAGCCGGTCGTCCAACACATTAATTAGCAAAGAGGTTTGAAGACTATTTTATTATTTGGAAATGACAGTTTTTAGTTTGATGACGTATAAACTCTGTCAAGTTGAACAGCGGGATAATAGCCGCTAACGCTATTAACCCTGCTGTAGGGGAAATGATTAAATAATAAGGGACTAATCTAACTTGTTAACCTAAACTATCGTAGAGTCGTAGCCTATCACCTATAATATCCTATCCTAGTTATCCTAATCCTTATACCTATATGTATCCTAAACCTATCCTAACTTATACCTAGCGTTAGGCTTGGTGCTCTGTAGTATTCTGTGATACAGACCTGCACTTATACGCACCTACTACTAGGTCCTTAACCTATGGCACGTACTATCGTGGTACTACTGTGGTATGCTGTGATACAGACCTACGATTCGTACGCGCCTAAGAACCTATATTTGTCCCTACAAATCCCCAGACCCTAGCCCTACCATACGTAATAATATATACTTATATAGATAGGTGCGGGATATCTGCCACCGGAGATCTATGATGACAGACGGACTGTGGGTAGGAATCAGGTTTAGTGGAAATGGTTTTCTGACGGCCAACTCGACAGACTCATCGAGCTGATCAGTACTGATGGCTAAAGGTGTCTTGGCCACCGTCAGAGGTGTGGGAAGGGTATCAAGTCAAAGTCGGGGAGGGGAGTTGCAAATAACTTCATAGGATCATATTTAAGAAATAGAAAGCAAGCTACAGTTATTGAGCACTATGAGAAAAAATCCAAGTCGCTACTTTCTACGCTATCAAGCTTTGAAAATGTCCCATAGGGGTACCGCAGGTCAGCATTTTGGGACAATTGTTATTTTTGGTCTTTTTTTTTTATTGAAAAGAACCTATCAAATTGACTTCACGCTGCGCTGCCTGATTAACTTCTGTCTATGTAAACAATCTCCCTAACACAATAAAACATTTGTGCGTAATGTATGCGGATGACGCAACTATTTTTATTTGTAATGACAGTTTGAGTGAACAAGAATAAAATAATGAAATAAGCAAATCGCTAGAGACAGTAACCAGCTGGCTAGCATCCATCAATTTGAAAGTTAACCTTACACAAACTAAGCTAATACAATTTAGGAATTATAAATATAAACCGCCACTATTAAATATAAGTATATTTAATAGTGGCGGTTTAATTGAAGAAGTAGAACAAATAAATTTCCTTGGGGTCACTATAGACTACCACTTAAATTGGAAATGTCATATAGAGAAAGTCAATAAAAAATTATCATCTTACTGTTTGTTACATTTTGTCCATTCTTGTTGAAACGGCTTCCCCAAATATTGCTAAAACAGCTTACTTTGGTTACGGTTATCCACTGTTAACTTATGGAATTATATACTGGGGCAATTCATGTGAAATCCAATCTACATTTGTCTTACAAAAGAGATGTTTATGCATTATCTATAACATGTACAATATAGAATCGCTTAGAACTGTTTTTTGTGAAATCCCAGTCATAACAGTTATGTGGATTTAGGTTTTTATGTTTGGAAAATATTTAAAAAAAGATTATTTAAATATTTCGAGTAAAAATTAGAAAATTCTAGAAAGTTCAGAAAGGAATGGAAAGGTTAAAAAGAGACAGGAGAATTGAATAATGAAATGACAATCGAAATTAGTAGATCTAGAACACCTAGGGGTATTTAAGGCGGTGTAGACGCGCTGAGCGCCAGTTTAAGTTAAGAAGTGGTAGAGTGGAGAAAAAAAGGAAGAGGTAAAAGGAAGAAAGAAGTAGTAGTGGATTAAAGTGAAGTGAAAGTATAGTGCAGTGATGTGCAGTGAAATGCAGTGCAAAAGACGTTAGTGTTGCTGCTGTCCGCGTCGAGATCTAACGACGCGTCGTGTGTGTGAAGTTGAATAAAGTGTCATCAGTGCTACTCGGTGTTTCCTTCCAATCCCGTTACCCCGTCCGTAACAATATTAGTATAGCGGCATGATTTTGATATAATGGATTGTTTAAGAGAGACTGTCATGGCGGTCACATTTATTTTCAATGTACATTTCTCACTATTGGTCTAGTGGATAGTGACTTCGATCTTTCGAAGTCGTGTATTCGATTCTCTCAAAGACATTTTGTTCTGCCGTAATGACGATAAATTTCTTCTGTGTTTGAGAGTATACGAATATATAAATATTAATTGCCCCTGCGTTTGTGTAATCGGCTGCGCATCATGAGGTCTCGGGTTTGATTCCTGGGTCCGACATAAAGTGACCCCCAAGTGTTCACCACTTTCTTGTCTCACCAGATTAGCTAGAATATTACCATATCAACAGAAAGAATACAGTTTGACCTCTGGAATCGAAAGAAATTGCCTTAATACGCCATGGCAAGAACATTTTAAAAAGTGTTGAACTTACAATACAAGTAGCTAAGAACAACCTGAATAACCTCAAAGCTGGGGACTGAATGCATAAAAATCTAGTTTTAAGTTTTGTTTAAAACTTTAGTTTAGTTTGCGGTTGAAGTACGCACTTACTGCGGAGTCAACACCGCTTTCACAAGAGTTCTAAAGTTCCTGAAGCGCCTTATAAACGAAGAAGTAAAACCACTTAAATCTTAGGTCCTTTTGCGTAGTATTAGCAAAGTGCGAGATGGCTCGTTGGTAATACTGGTGACTAATAACTATAGTAAATAGCTTTTTGCTATCAGAAGGGGCGTACCGCGCTCGCCACACTTCATTACATATTATAAAACAAAGTGCATCGCTGCCAATGTCTCTGGAACAACAAGACAACTAACACTATGGGAGCTACTTTTCTACTGCCTTCTGTAATGTCTATCTATCCATGCGCTCTAATTTAATATCTAAACCTCTAGTATGAGCGCTACTTTTCTGCTGAAATCTGTAATGTCATCAGTTCCGCTCTAATGTATCTTATTAATTAATTCTGTCATTCAATGGCAGAAGTGGTCAGCCGTCCGAATGGTGACCTGGGCAATCCTTGATTTACTTTGCCTGCCTATTACAAACGACAAGTCAACTCTCACTAACGCGCTACTTTTCTAGTGAAATCTGTAATGTGTATCTACACTTTAATTTAGCACACTGCTAGCTTAACCTTAACACGCGTCCGATTCTCAATTGTAGACAAATACAAGCTCCAGTCTACACTAGCATTAATCCATTTTCCACCGCTCGTAGCAGGCTTCGTCAATAAACGATACCAGTAACCACAGCGATGTTTCCGGCCGTCGTTCAGCCTCGTCCGGGTTGGTTCCGGCTCTAGCGTAGTACCGGGCCGGTTTTGTAGCACCGTGCTACGAAACGGAATCCATACTACAGCAATAAAATATCAAAAGATAAAGTTTGGAGACAGATATGAACGAGAAAACTTGTCGAAGTTTCTAAATATGTGGTAAATGATAGATTTACTAGACATAAAACAGATAGTTTAGTTCTATAAGTAGTTTTATTTAAAATAAAATTTGTTGTATATACTTATGTTATTTCAATATGTACATGCCTAATCATCAGCCCTATATACTCTTCCGCTGTTGGGCACGCTCTTCTCACTATGAGAAGGGTAAGGCCATAGTCTACCACGCTGGCCATGTGCGGGTTGGCAGACTTCACATGTCTTTCGAGAACATTATGGAGAACTCTCAGACATGCAGGTTTCCTCACGATGTTTTATACGTATAATAAAATCGATACCAATATACAAATAGTATAAATAATATCGATAATGTTCTCTAACAACAAAATTAAATACAGCATACAATTATTGAACTTGATATTTATCATCATCATCGGCCCACTGCTGGGCACGGGCCTCTCACTCTAAAGTAAGGTTAGGAGTTGAACGCTAGCCTGGTGTGGTTCAGCAGACTTCACATGTCTTTCGAGAACATTATGCAGAATTTGTCGACATGCAGGTTTCCTCATAATGTTTCCCTTCACCGTGTAGCTAACGATAATAAACAATTCAAAGCGCATAGGACTTGGAAAAGTCGGTTGTGTGCTTGACTTTGAGCCCGATACCCTCTAGGTAGCAGTCTGTTTGGGATCTTCACTAGGCTATCGTTATTAAATAATATATATTACACTGTATTTGTCGGATTTCAAACAAATTTAATAATAGAATCTATCAGTTTCACAACTTTACTAGTTATTTAGTAAGTTACTTATCTCATCTCATAAACAATTTCGAAACCAAAATTATTATCTCTCCATTCTATCAATCCGCCATCTAATTTTATACTTCAGATGTGCTCAACATTTTATAAGAAAATTTATTTCCTATTTAAGTGGTATTTAATTTTTATTCTGAAAATATTTTGTAAGCAATAAATTATTCATCAGGCTATCTTTTGGTTGGGACTAAGGATCACTTTAGAAAGTAATGGATATTATCGAAATTCTAAACTTAATTTCATCCTGATATTTTATAAAGGTACATTTTCCTTGAATTTAGTTATCTCTTCAATAAGAGAGACTTAATGTGTATTATCAACATTTTACGTTTCATAGCTCTGTTAAAAAAATCAACTTCATCTATAAAATCATGTGAAAACATTACACTTTATTGGGTTGACCGCAACTGTTTGTAAATCTATACATATTATAAAATATATTACCCTTTTCTTCCTTTTTGTCTGTATGAACACGATAAACTCAAAAAATACCAAACGGATTTTTGTACGGCTATTCACCGTTATATAATTGTACAGTCACGAGCATAAATATATTACTATGGGCTGGTTAGCAAAAATATCTGACCCAGGAATGAGTTCAATAATATCTGTCTGCACGTATGCAGCAAAAATATCTGATATTATCAGGCAGCATAATGAAGTGGCATCAAAATTATGTGATGAAAATGTCGAAGCATAAATATGTGATGTGACAGGTGGCAAAATGTTATGATCCCTTGTGGAGAGCAAATATATGTAACGTTTTCTATTTCTGTAGTTTGCATTGATTCCGCCCTAAAAGCATTAATATGTGACATCAACTAAGTGACAATAATATCTGACATTATTTTATCTTCAATTTAATTTCAAATTCATACGAATTCATTGAAGCAATAAATTTTGTTTTACATTATTTTAATGTGGGCTGTCGTTTTATACTAAATTTATGTCTAGACATATCCAATATCACCATTAATGGGTAGATCTTTTCTATATACGGCTGCCGAGTAATAGTTTAGGAATAGGTAGTAATATCGGACTGCCTAGCCAAATCAGTTACTTTTTGTCATCTGTCAAAACGCCAGTTTTGTATGCAATCATTTTTCATATATCTGCTGTACTTTTTTGATGGTTTTATTTATAGAAAATTTGGTGTAAGGGCAAAATTAAATAGATGCCTTGATACAATCTTTTTGATAAATAATAATTTGCAATTTAGTTTTAATACAGTCCGATTCCCATAGAGTATAGTTGCAAAACTTCTGAAAAAATCGGAATAATTCCGGAATACTTCTGGGAAAGTTTCTTTAAATCAGAATTATTCAAAACGAATTTAATTAATATTTTTATTTTATTTTGCTGAAAAATCGTATTTTGCATCGATCGTCGATCGCCGCCGCACCCTCTGTGCACCGGCCGGTGCCGCCGCGCGCGCTTGCCTGACTGCCACGAGTCGTGTCGTGCGTGCAGGCGATGGCGGTGCGGGGTGCGGTAAGAGGGGAGATGCTCCCCAGAGAAGTTTTCCCTCCCCCCGCGAGAAAGATTCGTACCCCGCAATCGAATGTTTCCGCCGAATATTTCGCCCGAATAATTCAATGGGAATAAACGTGTTTATGTGTGGTGTGGTGGGTTTTTATTATAAATGGGATTGAATAAGTATATGTTGATGTTTTTATAGGTAGATATGTTAGCCTGCGATTAACAGGATTTTTATACTTTTGTGTTTAGGTAGCTACCTGCCTATTTCGAAATCGAATGCTATTTTTATAAATGTTAGTTGTGGAATAAAAAAACTAGGCCTAGCATATTTGATTTGTTTTTTGAAAAAGGGTTACCTACCTATGTTTCTGGTTAGTTTGTATGTAGTTCTGTACGCATCGCGAGTATTCGCGAGTCGCATAGGTAGCTATTAATCATTACCTACCTACCTAACGCGTGTAATAGCCCAGTCAATAAAAACAAATAAAGGTAAACCTTGCAAGCAAACAAAGAAAATATAATTTACAACTTCCAAGCGCGAAATAGTTAGTAAGGTCGATTTTGCTGGTTTTTTTTGACAGTTGAAATATGCCCAAAGTTTCGGAATATTTCGGAATACTTCCGAAGTATTCGACGGGAATGATTCGGAATTTTTCCCGCCAGCATCTATACCATAGAGTAACATCTCAGGCCCCCAGACTTTAAATACTTATTTTCTTAGATTTTTTTGGATTTCATTGGATATGAACGATTATTGGATCATAATCGTTGTCACATTCATCGACAGTGATGTTTATCACTGTCGATGAATATGAGAAAAAAAAATTGTATGTTTTTCATTTTTTTTGCTGCTCGCAAGTATGTGGTAAAATTGTTCTACAATGCAAGAGAGGCTACGCGGGTCGTAATTATGCAAATGGTGGCTTTAGTTGCTTTTAATTCATCATGTATATTTAACGTAATTTGCAATATTTCACTGCGTATCTATCAACGACTATCGTAGGATGCTAAACGAGATATAAATTATATTATTTTACCCCCATATTTTCGCAAATGGCTAAAGTTACGAATTCACGCGTAAAATAATTAGTAAGAGATAGCCAACGCCATGTGCGCTCTGATTGGTTGAATAAGTCACGTGTTTTTTTACATCCCCCTCCCCCCACCGTCATTGTTCGCCACGTTAACGAATAAACTGGAACTTTAGCGATGTTTATGAGCCTAAGGTAACGGAAGTAAGCAAAAACAGGGCTCCTATTTTTTAATTAAAGGTCACAAGAAAACCGAACATAACCTATTAAGTTGAACTGATGCCGACCTTCATTATCACCGACCGACCAATCAGAGAGCAGTGTGTTATTTGTCGTATTTTAAAGAAGCGTAAAATTAATGCGAAGCTTCTGTGATTGGTCGAACCGTTTAGAACCTTACGAATGGATATTCGTTAGGTTATAAATTTACCACGAGGCGTCGTAAATTGATAAATTTGGGAAAATATGGGCGTAAAATCATACAATTTATCACCCGTTTAGAATCCTACGAAAGTTTATAAACTAGGAAATTTATAAACTTCCGGATCTTGTTATCTTCGGGTGACATAATATAATTTAAATGATGAATTAAAATCGACTAAAGCCACCATTTGCATAATTACGTCCCGTAGCCTCTCTTGCATTGTATAACAATTTTAGCACACACTTGCGAGCAGAAAAAAAATGCAAAATAAACAATATTTTTATTTCTCATATTCATCAACTTTGATGTTTGATAACTCATCATCAATCCAATGAAATCCGATAAAAATCAAAAGAAATAAAGTCTGGGGGCCTGAGATATTTCCCTCTATAGGGAATCGGACTGTATTAAAACGGGTGTATAAGGTTCCCACCAAGAACTTAAGGTCCCAAGCCAACCTCACCTGCAAGTGGTGCACCTGCCGATCAACGGACGAGGCTCTGGCAAACAAAATATCCCGATAAGCGGCAATAGGCACGCCACCTATTACGTGGGATCAAAACACTGGCGAAAAGTGGGCGTTTAATATGCCTCTGCCTACCCCTTCGGGGAAACAGGCGTGAGAGTGAGACTATGTATGTATGTATTAAAACTACATTGCAAATTGTTATTTATCAAAAAGATTGTATCAAAGCATCCCTTTTAATATCCTTAAATTTTAATTTTGCTCTTACAGCAAATTTTATATAAATAAAACCATAAAAAATTGGGCAAGTGCGAGTCGGACTCGCGCACAAAGGGTTCCGTACCATCATCTATAAAAGAAAATCACGTTCGTTGTATGTATACTTAAATACTTTATAAGTTTCTACCTGTTTATTAAGATCGAGTAACAAATTGCTTAAAAATTACGTTTGTTGTATGGGAGCCCCCCTTTATTATTTACTTTCTTTAAATTTATTTATTTATTTTGAAAGGTAATATACAACTACATATTCTGTAAAAATTTAAACCGTCTACCTGTAACAGTTAGTAATTTTGAGCAAAATATACGAAAAAAAACACGTTTTTTGTATGGGACCCCCCTTAATTTTTTATTTTTTTTTATTTTTAGTATTTGTTGTTATAGCGGCAACCAAAATACATAATTTGTGAAAATTTCAGCTATCTAGCTATCAAGGTTTATGAGATACAGCCTGGTGACAGACAGACAGACAGACAGACAGACAGACAGACGACGGAGGCTTAGTAATAGGGTTCCGTTTTTTACCTTTTAGGTACGGAACCCTAAAAAGTACAGCAGTTGAGTATGAAAAATTATTACATACAAAACTGGCGTTTGACAGATGACAAAAAGTAACTGATTTGGCTAGGCAGTCCGATATTACTACCTATTCCTAAACTGTTACTCGGCAGCCGTATATAGAAAAGATCTACCCATTAATGGTGATATTGGATATGTCTAGACATAAATATAGTATAAAACGACAGCCCACATTAAAATAATGTAAAACAAAATTTATTGCTTCAATGAATTCGTATGAATTTGAAATTAAATTGAAGATAAAATAATGTCAGATATTATTGCCACTTAGTTGATGTCACATATTAATGCTTTTAGGGCGGAATCAATGCAAACTACAGAAATAGAAAACGTAACATATATTTGCTCTCCACAAGGGATCATAACATTTTGCCACCTGTCACATCACATATTTATGCTTCGAAATTTTCATCACATAATTTTGATGCCACTTCATTATGCTGCCTGATATTATCAGATATTTTTGCTGTGTACGTGCAGACAGATATTATTGAACTCATTCCTGGGTCAGATATTTTTGCCAATCTGCCCATAGTAATATATTTATGCTCGTGACTGTATATGTGATTTTAATGAACGTGGGTGGAGCCGCGGGCTAAGTAGTTTACCATAAAAATTAGTGAAGTTTACAAGAAAGGTGTAGCGCTCATAGCGAGACTTGGCTTGTCGTTCGTTACAGATCGGCAAAATTAAGCAACGCTTCCACACGTTACCACTTGGATGAGTGACCGTGTGTGGCTTTTACATCTGAGCGTTACTGTGCTTCGTAGGCACGTAAAGCTGTCGGTTCCGGTTCTTGTCTAAGGATAAGGATGTCAGAGGCCATCGAGCAGTCTGAAAAACTCCGACTCCAGACTTGGCCACACACATGAAAAACAAACAAACAACAAAGGTGTGTTAAGAATTCGATATACACACACGACACTTTGAATGATTCACTAATTGATGTATCGAGTCTGATTTTTATTTCTGTCCATTGTTGGAATGTTCGATGTAGGTACTTATGAGCAAAACTCCTGTTTCGCTGTCGAAGACGTTGACCCGCATGATACAGGAGTTTTGCAAGTGCGAATGGTATCCATCGAAAAATTTAGAATCTGTACTGATGTTTCAGGTTTCCGTAGCAAGAGAACCGCTATGCTACCGATATTTTCTTAAGGTTATCTGGACCCACCGCGACGATAACACCGAAAGCCGATCTCCTACCCACTAGTTTTTTTTATAGTTTGACGCCTGTATCCCCGAAGGGGTAGGCAGAGGTGTAATATTACACCCACATTTCGCTATTAATTTTTTAGGTCCCACGTAATCGTGGACGAGTCTATTGCCGTTACCGGTCACATCACCAGACTCCAAGCTGCTACTGAGAAATCGGAAAAACCCAGTAACACTTTTGCGCGACCCAGGAATCGTACCCGGGACCTCCGGTAGCTGTCGCATACGCTATCCACGGGACCACGGAGGCAGTTCTAAAAAATATCTTTTAGTTATTGTTTTAACTGAAGTGCAATTAAGAACTGTAGACTATAGGTGATTGTATAGTGACGTGCACCGGCTGAACACAAAGAGCAAAACATCGAGCTCAGTCTCTACTGGAGCAGCAGTGAAATGTGACAGGTTGATGATGATGATGAGTCAATATGATCTGATCAGGACGTACCAGGTTCGATTCCCTGATCGGGCAAAGGTTTTTATTTTTAGTTTGTGTATTTTAGCTTCTTTTAATAAAAAAAACAAACTTTTAAAATCTGAAACCGTTACACGACCAAAATAAAACGACCGACGGTTTAAACAACTTTCCCCTACTAGATGGCCTTATCCTCAAACATTACTCTTCGAAATAAAACACTCCTATTGCCACAATTTACAGGAAAAAGACATTAAACAGCAAAGGTCACGCTTGAAATGAGATTGGGCAACATTTTATCGGCGAAAACTTCTGTTAAGTTTACGGCACGTATTTTAACGAAATTAGTGGGAATAACCCGGAGGGTATGTTTTGTAGCGGTTTATGTTGACAACCCCTTTCCGGCTACAGTTTTTAGTTTATTACCCGCTTAAAAATAGCTATCTAATATGTGACGGTTTGTTTAGGTAGGTGACAAGATGGGGTACTTAAGCTTTAAAGGTCAATAATATATAACATTACATAGTTAAACAATTATATTTATTTTTTTACTAACAACTTATTATTACTTTTCTAATATTTGGCGTCATTAGGCACTTTTAGTAACACATTTAAGAGAAAAAAAATAAAATAAAAAAAAGGTATTTTGCCCCGTCTTGCCCCATGGTGGTGGTAAGATGGCGCACCCCCCTAAGGTAAGATGGGGTGATGAGAATGATTACAGATAAAGATGATTATTTGGGCCGGCAGAACTCGCAAATATGGATGACTTCGTCATCATCATCATCATCTATTCCCGCGCAGCTATTATGAGACCATCTTTTCACATAGTGAGCATGATATACCCTTCAATGGAAACGGAATATACCTACTTTCTGACAAAACATACATGGCGTGTCCCTGTTAGTGGTACGTTTGTAGTCACGAACCATACTAAAAAGAAAAACTGTAATAAGCACACAAAAACAAAAGCATTTTTACGAAAATCAAGCAAAAACAAATTTTTCCTCATTGGGAGGCAAGAAGGACTACCAGTTACCCCATCTTGCCTGCAGTGCCATTTTCCAGCAATAAAAACAAAACAAAAACACAGTTAACAATCTTAAGGAAACAAAGTGCTTACCTTATTCTAGGTTAGTTTAAGCGTCAATTACAGAAACACCTCACCAGTTAGCGTTATTTAACAAACGGCAATCACGTGTCAAACTAGAAGAAAATGTGAGAAACAACTTGCAGTAAAAAAAATTTTTGAATTTTTTCGACATGTTTGCACTTGCGAACCATTAACCACCGGGTGACTGACAAGTACCATTATGGCGCATCGAACGATGAATGAACGAGCGTGATAGGTCAGTTTTAACTGTGAATTTAGCTGGGTACCCCGTCTTACCCGCTGCCCCGTCTTACCTCCTTCTCCCTTCTGGGTTAAATAGATGTCACAGCTTAATATTGTGTTTTGTATTTTCGCTGTAATAAGAGCTTGCTGGTAAGAATAACTAGATTTACTCCTCTGTTCGTAAGAGGCTTGTGTCCAAAAATGTAATTAGCGATTGATTCGTTCCTTTATTAGATGTTAAACTGAAATACATGAATTTTTATTCAAAACTGGATCAGCAACATTACTAATTACGGCTTTTTAAAAACCTTTTTGAATTTGACACGAAAACGCTGTAAACCATCATGGCGGTTGAGTGATATCACAAAGTCCAAAACAAAACAAACCGTGAATGAAGTCTGGTCTGATGTACTCATTTTTATTTTGTTATATTCGCTTTGACAGGTAGAAAGTTTGACGTTTTAGTTGTATTTACTACTAAAACGTGAACAACATGAATGGCGGACGTACTGTGTGACGTAATGCTCTCTGATTGGTGTTCACTGTCACAAGAATAAAAACATTATTTTTAGTTTTAAAATCCTAAAAATAACATTAATCTTACCTTTTTATAATAAATAATAAACTTTATTGACATCTTAAAATCATAATGAATCTATAGATACCTACTACAATCAAACCGATTTATTCTTAGTGGACACAAGCCTTTTGTCGTGAGTATATAAATCATTTGATATCGTCCACGCTTTGAAAAGGTAAAGTTAATACTGAGGGTCTAGTACGAGTTTTACACGGTGACGATAGATTAGTCGACGAGAACAATTTTCATATACATATTTCCTAAATGCGCCCCCTAGCGGACACTATCGATCGCAATAGGGGCGCTTTTAGAAAATGTATGAAATTGTTCCCGTCGACTAGTCTATGTGTCGAGTCATCGAGTGAAAAATTCGTGGTAGACCCTTAGTTTTGTATAAGTTGTTGCTTACTGAAGTGATAGTATCATATATATAGTATAAGGTCACTCATAGGTCTGAAGTCTGCCGTTAGTCTTTAAAGCATTTTTTGTTATATTAATGTTTATTTTATGGGTCTATCTAGCATCAGTCGACCCCTGGGGTAAGTAAGTGGTAATTCACCTTTATTTTCAATATATCATATGTTATAGACCCGTTGGAGAAAGTTTGAAAATATGTTTTGTTAATTTCTGTCAAAAATAATTTTGTTAGGTCGAAATATTTAAAATCCTGTAAAATAATTACCTTGCACAATTATGATGCCTTGGCATACCAAGTACCAAAATATTAGACTAGAAATGCATGGTAAATTACATCTTACATTAGTTGGCGATTCGATCAATATTTGACTTACTAAAACAAACGAAAATTGTAGTTTTCCAAAAAAAAGTCCTTTGCTTTAATATAATATATTAATATAGAAGGTTGTCGAAGAAATTAAGTACTAGTTCAATTTAAATCAACATTTGCAAAAACCAGCTGTCGAAAACACAAACACCTGCTTCTAGGCAAATATTAAATTGAACAATAACCTTTAAACTTTAGATTGAGTAACTTGGTAATAAATTAATTTTATAGAGAGCAACATCATTTTAGTTTTGATTGTTTGTTTACTTTGTTATTTGCGTAGTATTATATAATTTTTTATGGGTTGGCTGTTTTTGAGGTCTTAAGTTTGATTCTCAGGTCTGGTAAAGTTCTTTTCAATTTTAAATTAGTTTTAGTGAGGGCCATCATGCCAAAATTATTGCAATGATATTGGGATGTTGAGCTTACTATTAGCTTTACTACGAGACTCCTTAAGATCACTGCTTAAGATCAGGCGGCATGGAATCGATTTGTTAGGCAGCAGTAAAAAATAATATATATTTGTAATGCTCCTGCTACACCTGCGTCTTAACGCGTTAATTAGCGCGTTAATTTAGGCGCTACGTAAATGTGGCCAACGTTTTAACGCGTTAAAGTACTAACGGCATTACTAATGGCGTTAAACGTTAAGCGATAGCTCGGGTGTCGGTTTTTTGGACATATCAAAGGGTTTTAGCGCGTAGTTTAACGCGCTAAGCGATGTTGGCTACATTAACGCCGTCTCATTCGACAGGATTTAATTTACAATTCGAAATTAGAATTTTTAAGAAGCGTGCATATTCGTTTTTTAAAGGTTAGTTTTTTGAAAGTCCTTAACCTGTGAATTCACGAGGAATTAACGCTTAACGGCATTGTAATCTTAATGTAGCCAAGGCGCATTTTTAACGCGTTAATTAACGCGTTGTTGGCCATTGCCGTTAACGCTAACGCTAACGCAGGTGTAGCAGTAGCATAAAAATGGCCGCATGAGTCATCATGACGCAACTTTCCGTTCTGAAGTTGGTTGCGATTCTTCTGCTTCTAAATAGCTCTTCTTCTTTTGTCAGAAAACTATAAGAAACCTATCAATGAAACTTGTGACATTAATTTTACAATAAAATACACGTTTTGGAGCGACTGAATCAAGATAAAAAGTTCAGCAATAAAAGAACAGCTCTGTCTAGTAAGAACAAATCAACCGCACAAATACCAATATTTTAGATTCCTCTGAGCTTGAAAGTAATCGTTAAACAAAATGATGCCAGATATATCTTATATCAAATAATCAAACAGTAAAACTCAATTTGAAAATAATATCCCGAAGTTTACGACCAACAGAAAGTCGCATCGAAGAAATATAACTAAGAACTAACTTTCGTAGCAATCATTATGAGAAGGCTCATAATGATTACTAAGAAAGTTAGAAGATCGATACTGGAACCATCTGTGTCAAATTATGGCTTGCTCATCCCTCGGTTCAATTTATGAGTCGAGTAAATTGTTAATATGTTTTACCAGTATTTTACGGCATCACTTACACTTCAAAAATATTCAGACATAATGTTTTGATGCTACTTAGTACCTAAACAATCTTATAAAAGAACCATATAGATGTCAGGCGAGCCGTGGAAAAGCCAATGTTATTTCAAATCTGGTTAAACTCGAAAGCTGACCTCGAGCTCCAAGGCGAAAACTTGGATGCAACCAGAATAATGCTAGGATTATAATGATAAGCGTCCATCGAGCTTGTTTACTGACTCTACGTAACACCGCCCTTTTCTTTATGAGCCTGTGACGTACCACTTATAGGCAAAAGCCTCCCCACTCTTCTTCCATATGTCTCTATCATTTCCCTCTTGGAATAAATCCTTCTTGAAGGATGTATTCCAAGTTCTGAGTCTAGGCCTGCGCGACGTCACTAATCGTTAATTTGGCCCATTTGTCATCTGGCATGCGACACATATGTTCCACCCGCCTCCATTTTAGCGTGGCAGCTTTCCGAACGACGTCAGCGATGTTTGTGATGGTGGCAGTAGAATAGTAGCTTCTTCGGTATTTCTAACACGATTTAATATTTTATCCGTCAGTATTTTTTTACTTAATATAATTTCGGAGTATGCGGCATTTAAATCCGTGCTGAATTTTTACGATCAATAACATTCATAACCTTAAACCAATTGTGAAATGATAATACACCACAAAGCACCTCGAGTTCAGAGATCTTGAATGCAATCCAAATAAAGCTAGGATAATGATGACGAACTAGACAGCCCAGCAGCATGAAGACAAACTCAATATCCAACTTTTTCTCCAGCAAATGAAGTCTGAACCAGCAATTTGAACCGGGTGACGGTACACACAGAAGTCTCCCCAATTACCAACATTTACTGTTACACAGTTTTGTCAAATATATTCTTTTCAACACAAACAGTTACATAAATAGGGCCAAAATACTCAGTTTTCTTTGTTATTTCACATTTTGTAATATGCGAAATAAACAGGGTACCAAGATAATAAGAAAAATTTAAAAGAAACCACATTATTACTGGAAACGAAATTTAGTCGGGGAGCCCGCGACTTATGGACGATAAGATAAATTTATAGGACAAGCGGCGTGTAGTTGCTCTCTGTTCCATTGTTAGCAGTCAGCTGGTTGAATAAATTCCGACAATTGTTCCAAGTTATGTTGCCCGCTAGTTTCCTTTCAAATAAAGTACCAGTTATACCTAATAATTTTTCGTAGGTATTCAAAAGATTAGCTATAACGCTTCAAATGCGTAGATAACGTTGTATATTATTAACCACCATATTTTATTAACAGCGATCCCTTTTAGGTTGTAGAAGCTTTAGACTGCATAATTATTATTAATAATTATGTTATCTTTCACTATGTTACAGGGATGCTACAGACCAATATGGCTATTAAAAAATAAAATGAAATATATGGATTTAAAATTTTCTTATGAATAACATTTTTAAACCCATATTTTATGCTAATAGCTCTTAGCCTAAACAGACGAAGGCCACACCCCTTAATTTAAAATTTGGACTTCTTTGTTATTACAACTTCACATTAAACATCTCATTACAGCTTTGGCTGAATTTGTATTAGAAATGGTTGTTTTAACAACCTTATTATAAATTATGGGCTAAGGTTTAAATTTATTTCTTTGACGTTCAATATTTATAGCAGTTGGTTTCACTTTTATAGAGGCAGGGCACGGCAGAAACCTCCTTGGAAATCGGGATTTTGTTCAAAATATATTGGTTATCTGGAAAAGCAATCATTTAACATAGAAGGTGATAAGCAGCAACTATAATTAGCTAGGTATGCTATATACAATCGGCTTCAAAAAAATCACACATTTGCAAAAATTAAATTCAATTCGGTTTATGTCGCGGTAAATCCTTTGTACGGTTGTTTTATGCTATTTATTTGAAAGGTTGGTAGGTATAGTAACAGTAAAATACAGAAATATGCATTCAATTACAACCGTTTAAAAAAAAAGGTGCATGTGTAAAGTGAAAAATATATCTTTATTAGGAAAAAGATATTCTAACAAAAACAGGCAGTAAAATTACAAAACAACAAAAAAAAATTATAAAAAATGCTACTTAAAACCTAGTGCAACCCCGCCTTGCTCTAATAACAGCTTCCATTCGTTCTTGCATGGACCCAATCAGCCGTACCACACTATCTTGAGGAACCCTATTCCATTCTTCAATTACAGCGTCATGAAGGTCTTGTAGAGTTGCTGGGGCAGGATCACGTAACCGTACTCATCGTTTTAGTTCATCCCAGAGATGCTCTATTGGATTCAGGTCTGGGCTTCTCGCTGGCCACTGCAAAACTGGAATCCCAACCTCGTGTAGATAATCCTGCACGATTACTGCGGTATGGGAACGAGCACCGTCGTGCATTAAAGTGAACCCATCCCCAACATATCCTGCATATGGGACTACATGCATGTCCAGCAGCTCGGTTATGTATGATGAGCGGTTAGTGATCCCTGACCACGAGCACCTCCACGGGATACGCAAACGAGTTCCGTCTTGCCGTCGACTGAAATGCCGCCCCAGAACATGCAAGATTCCCCTCCATATTCCACTGTCTCCTCCAAGCAAGCTTCAGAAAACCATTCGTTTCGCCTTCTGTACACTCTCCTTCGCCTATCGTTAACGAAGAGACATACTCTCGTCTCATCTGAGAAGAGTACGGTCCTCCATTGTTCAAGATCCCAGTTGAGATGATCTCGAGCGAACTGTAATCGCTCTCTACGATGCTGTCGCGTTAATTTCGGGCCCTTGGCTGGTCTTCTGGCCGCAATACTCCTTTTTCGCAGCCTTCTTCTAATCGTAGATGTGCTCACTGCGGTTCTACTAGCCCCACGGAGCTGCTGTTGCAGCTCAACAGCATTGGAGAAACGGTTCCGCAATGACGTCGTCACAATGAAACGGTCATCTCTCTCAGATGTACAGCGCCGTCTTCCTGATCCCCGTCTCCGGGTGTAGCCCCCAGTTCTTGAAACCGTTGGAGCACTCAACGAATGGCAAAACGGCTCAAGTTCAGTTGTCGAGCAACATCACACTGTCGCATCCCTGTTTGCAGTAATGCTATCACTTGAGCGGCTTGATCTGCAGTGGTATCCATTTTGTAGGGCTGTTTTCTGGTGTTCTGTATTTTCATGTATTTTCTGCAACGTCTGGATGTCGAATGATCTAATTTTGATGCTTACTGCCCTTTTTATAGCCCATGAAAGTGCGGCAAGTTGTGGTCTATGTAACGAGTATTTGGATATCATTTTCTTCAACATGCAGTACATGCGGCTGTTTAAGGAATTTATTCATTAAGTTGTTGTTTAATAAAAGCTAATTAAATGTACTTTCAAGTAATATTAACATTGTTTGGGGTAAACGTACTGGTTTGCAAATTATTTGGCTTTATAACTTATTTTCCGTACTTATTTTACTTAGGTGCGATTTTTTTGACGCCGAGTGTATCGCCCTCGGATTCTCAGGCCATAGAGTATGTACTTATGTTTTCGTTCAAACCTGTGCTCTATATTATGTGTTACATAGTAGGCTGCCTCAGGATGTCTATCTAGGGTTTGATGCTCGGATCGGGCAAAAGTGTTACTGGATTTTCCTATTACGTGAGACCTATAGTCCGTGCCACGAGAACATAGTCTTTTTGTAAACAAAGAATTTCTACTATGTAATTTAGCGACAGTTCTGTCAAAAACAAATAATGTCAAATTGGGTTTTTATCGATATACGCGCTGTCAACAGTGTTTTGTGGTACTGGAACACGTCAGACGCGTGGAACGTCAACATTTTGCGTTAATCTACTGAAATGTTACATTCCTGGGTTTAGCGGGCATTTATATTTATGCAGATGGCAAACTATTCGCACAGAAGATTCTTTACACCTAATAAAAATAAAAAGCTTCTTCTGTCGAAGGTAACCCCAAATGTTATTTTACCGTAACTTTTTAATGGATTTTGTGAAACAAAATCCATTAAAATGTTTAGTAAAGTTTAGTTCATTTAAAGGTTTAATTCTGACGTTTTCATTCACACCCAACGTAAAATCTCCATGCCTAGAAATTTTAATGCAATGTACTAGCTAGTGGTCTATAATATTATTTATTTGTGGTACCTATTTTATATTTTAGGAAGCTATCCTAAAATATAAAAAAATACCTAACTTTTATTGCCTATGATTAAAAAAATCAAGGCAATAATAGAGTACCATGTTTTTTCTGGCACACATGGTTCTCTATTATTGTTTTATTGTTTCTCTATTATTTTTTTAAAATTATTTACGTGTAAAATACTACAAAAAATCGGCAAATTCATGAAAATACTTCCGGGAAATTGGACCACTCAAACACAAAATCAAATATGTCTATTGTTATAAAAATAGATAAGTTTTCGTCACGACAGGAAGTCATAGATGATAAAATATAAATTCAAATATTTACATAGTAGCATAATTGAACATTGAAAACAGAGAGACTGTTCAAAAAGTATAAAAGTTTATTAAAGCATAAAATCTCAAACACAACTATTTGAAACAAAGGTTGTGAAGCCCTGAATGTGTGTTTACAAAAAGTCTATCTTCATGGCACCAATTATACAATTCATAACATGGCGAATTGTGGATGTAATATTACACCTCTACCTATCCCTTCAGGGATACAGGCGTCTATAGAAAAACATCAAAGAACAAACACACATAGGTATCACAATTTAACATTCATTAATATTCAGAACTGCTAGTTACACCTTTTAAGCACAGTAATTAGATTCAGTGATGTATTCAAAATTGTTAATTATCGCTAGCTTACTAATGTGCCCGGCAGATGGCAATAGGCTCGCCCCCTATTACATTGGGACCGAAACATAACTGGCGAAGTGTGGGTGTGTAATACACCTCTGCCTACCCCGTCGGGGATAAAAAGGCGTGAAGTTATGTAACTAGATTCATTCTTTTGATTCTCTATATTTTTAAATTACCTACTTCTTTGTAATACCGTTTCTCTGTTGGATATTGTCCAAAACAACTCTAAAATAAAGTAAAATAACTTAAACACTTGTTCATATTTGATGCTGTCCTGAACAACAAAATATTCATAGATTTAATCTCAAAGTTAAATGACCTAAGGTTGTCAATGGCTGTGATGACCGCGCTACAAATGTTACCCATTTCTTAGAACTAGTATATGCAAAATATTACACGATTTAAGAATCAAAACTTTGTTTATACACGCAAGGCCGCATTTCTAGTAGGAGGCAAATTGGATCATAGCTGAGCACTAATAGCGATCAGGTTGCGAATTGAAATTGGAAATACGAAACAAGCTCCTATTACCCTTGAAACTAATTATGTTCACTACAAAGATCACAAATAGCCGGAACATTTTTGGATGCGAAAGGAAGGAAGTAGGTATTTTGTTTAAAGACTATAAGTATACGTAGGTATGGCAGAAAAAGCATGAATTAACGCAGTTGAGATGCGATCACTGCGTAGCGTATTTGGAATCTATACCTTCACACAACACTCTATAGTGTTGAGTTTGGGTATACCATAAAAATATGTACCGCCGTGTTGAGGATTTTAAAATATATCCGACTGCAACATTCGTTTTGGGTATACTTTAAAATTATGTAACGCCCTGTAAAGGATTTGAAAATATACCCGACCGCAACATTCGTTTGGGCTAGGTAGGGATTGAGGTAATTTATACGCACCGCCACTTTTACGAATAAACCGGACCTTTAGCGATTTTAATGAGGCTAAGTTGGCGAAGCCCTGCTTCGCAGGGCTCCTATTTTTGTGTTCGGGATCACAAGGAAACCTAACATAACCTATTCAGTTGAACTGATCCCGACCTTCGCGCGTTGCGGTACCTTCACACAACGCTCTATAGTGTTGAGTTCGGGTATACCATAAAAATATGTACCGCCTTGTTGAGGATTTTAAAATATACCCGACTGCAACATTCGTTTTGGGTATACTTTAAAATTATGTAACGCCCTGTTAAGTATTTGAAAATATACCCGACGGCAACGCGGTCTCTGACATCATGAGCGTTGAGTGAAGGTATAGATTCCATATACGCCACTGCGTAGTGTGTGTGGGGTAAGACTGATTGACAGAATTCCGAATGCAGTAATACGAGAGCGAAGTGGCCTGAAAGAAGATGTTGTGATGAGAATTGAGAAAGGAATGCTGAGATGGTATGGACACGTGGAGCGAATGAGTGAAGAAAGAATGACGCACCAAATACATGAGGCAAAAGTGTATTGACCTCGTAGGATATTCGTCGACCAAATTGGTGACCAGGAACCGGCGAGCATGTATGGAAAGATTTATGAATGTAGAGGAAGCGGGTGAGGTTTGTAACGATAGAAGCAAGTGGCGTGCCGTTGCCTCTGCCTACCCCGATGGGAAAAAGTCATCAGTATATGTATATATGTCTGTACTTTATACGTACATGTTATTTTGCTCTTTTCTTAAATGAAATCTGAGACTAGAAACAATTAATTTGGACTACAACCACATCGCAACCACACTACGTAGATGAGCGCTAAATAGCTATGATGCCAGCAAGTAAAATAAATTGTGTCAGTTCTTATATCTAGTAATTTTCATTCATCACAATTAATGTTAAAACTCTAGTTTACTTTTTATTGTCAATTTCTTAATATTACAGTACCCACTCTACTTGACTAGAAAAATTGTGATGTCACTAGTGCATATTTCATACAAATCCATAAAAAAGATTTTTCGACATTTCATTAAGTGTTTGATTCGATTTGTTTAGAATATCCCTATCGTATTAAATAATTATCTTGCAATTATTATCGTGTACCTATAGCACCGACCACAACGCAGCCTCATCGAAAAGAAAAGAAAAGAAAAGAAAAGAAAAGAAAAGAAAAGAAAAGAAAAGAAAAGAAAAGAAAAGAAAAGAAAAGAAAAGAAAAGAAAAGAAAAGAAAAGAAAAGAAAAGAAAAGAAAAGAAAAGAAAAGAAAAGAAAAGAACAGAAAAAGTTTATTTTGAAACAGCACATAGGACACATAATAGAGAACAAGTAGGTACATATACAACAAATAGTACTATTAGAACATAAAAAAAAGAAAATATATATGTATAAAAAAAGAGAAACAATTAAGTAGGTACAATAGAATATGGCGAGGTATGTGTCCCATCGCTGGCCAAAAAAGGTGGCTGGATCAGCACTATGTCCAGTGATGCTGGCGTGCATACCGGACGCTGGTATTCTTCCAGCCCCTTCTGGACATCCCGGATGTGCAACCATCGCCGTGTCGATCACAACATGCAATGGTGAGGTGTATCAGTGAATGTGTATTGTGTAGTGATTTATATATTATATAGTTAGTTGCATAAATAAAATAAAATAAATAAATATATAAATGATATAAGTTACAAAATATATAGAAGCGCGCCAACTGTGGTGCCGACTGCCGGTAACGAGTTGAGGGCTGACTCGCCGTCAGCTGATGTGTACCTATGCACGTACCTACATAAATTATATAGGTATACACATTGCTGCGTATCCTAAACAATCGCCGCGTCCGCGTTGCCGGGAGGCGAGGGGCGAGCGGGTGTGAGGTCCAACACTCGGCGCTCGCTCACGACGAAGCGGAGCAAGTGCACACACCATCTGAGGCGGTCACCGCCTCTTGACGCGACACTAACTTTTTTTTTTCCGACGATCGCACTTAACTGAAAATTATGCACATTATACGCATAATGAAACACCCGCACGCAACAAACAATAAATACCTATTCATGGATAAGAATCAAATTGATTAAAAATTGTATCATTATAATATTGGCACAGACTCATACATGGGTAAGTCGTAACCATAATACTTATACTGTCCTATCTCTAAATACCTATCTATTGAATTTGTTTATAACGCAGTTTCAGCTGTGTTATAAACAAATTCGATAACTATTTCAAGAACTTAAATACTCGACTGTTGGAATAACTAGTGTTTTGAATTTCAGATTTCTGCAAATAACTGTCATATTGTGCCTGGGCAGCGATACTCAAGCCTGGCCCTTTGAAACATGCCTACGATACGAATATGTGTGACGGAAGCAGCGATGCGATCTACGTAATTTGTACGGGAGGAGAAATGGAGATACCACTACCATCGGTCATACTGATAGGGTATGTAGATGAGTCAATTAGTCAATGGGAACAGAATGATTGCGTTCGTGAGAATATATGTATACCTAAGTTAGAATAAATAATTATTTAAGTTAATAACATAAACAGGAGGATAACAAGGAATTTTATTTCAGATCTCGAGCGTTAAGGTGGCGGAACCACAACGTTGCTTCGACGCACGACAAACACTTATTTCACCATCAAACAGAATTGCTTAACCAATAATCATTTAATCAAATTAAGATTTCTGCTTTCGGCACAAAAAATGTTGGCCGTCACTGTGGTCATCAGGCAGTTAAATTACAAAGAATTAAAGCGATTTCCTTCAATATTGGATGGTTACGGAATGGCGGATCCTTTATATTTCGCGTTTTTTACACAAAACCATTAGACTATGAACAATATCCGCAGACAGAGAGATGTTTCACATCCTTGCGTACAATTCGTTGAAACTGGGACATTGTAATCTTGTTTCGGGTCGATGGAAAATAATTCGTCCAAAACATGTAACGCAAAGGTAGCGATAGCCAGGCGCGGTCGCAGCCTAAAATTTTGGAGGGGGTCTACACTTATAAAAAATTGTTATCTGGAATAAATTAAACATTATTGCACAAGACACAATTTTATTTTATAAATTACCTATAAAACAAGTGGAAGTCGTCTTTTTGTATTTTCGAATCGGGTGATAATATATATTTGAAACGTCTGGTACTATTTCAGGGTGAATGTTTAGAAAATCTAAACCTGTTAATCGCTTTTCTAACATGTTAGCTTTCAACCACGTTTTTACACGCGTAGAAAAGGATCGCTCTGCTGTCGCACCACTTATGGGAAAAGTTGCCAGAATTTTGAGAGATGTCTTTATATTTGGGTATAATTCATCATCACAAACTTCGATGGTAGACACAAAGTACACACTTAGGAATTTTCGTATCAGCATTTTCTGTGACCTCCCGTTTCCACTTTGTAATCCATAGCTGATATTCTATAACGACAGTGGCAGCAGGCACATTTAAAAAATGGGAATAGAATTCAGATACTTTCTTGACAATAAGAAGATCTTCTTACTAATTTAATTACTTAATATACTGAATATTCAGATTTCGACGCGAATTTCGCGTATTTATCGCTGTTAGGGGATAGCTAGACATTTCCTTTTGTTATTTGGCAAATTTTTGAGATTTTTCAATTTGACCGTAGATTTGGGGAGGGGGGAGGGTCATGTCGCCTGTGACGAATGCAGTTATTGAGAAGTCGGTCGTACTTATTGAGATGTTCTGCATTCAGGTCATAATAGCACACATCACCATAGTCGATTATGGGAAATATTAAAGCCTGCACAAGCATTGTCTTGGTCTTGGAAGGAAGGAAGTTTTTAAGGCGGTATAGTGCTCGAAGAGTTCCGGTTACCCTCTGACTAACATTAGTCACCTGGGCATGCCAATCGAGAGTGGAATCGATGTACAGGCCTAGGTCTTTTACGGATGCACTGTACGGAATGACTAAACCATTAAACATTACAGGAGGTAGAGTTTTCATGTCCAATCTATGCAATAAGCGGCGACTACCTACAATAATGGCCTGGCACTTCGCGGGGTTAACTTCTAAGCCAAATTTCTGACACCAGTCCATCATTGACTCAAGGTCCCTATTTATGTCGGCAATGGCAACTGACACATCATCCACCCTCGATTGGGAGTACAACTGCAAGTCGTCGGCATAAAGATGATACGAACATCGAAGATTTGGCGTTAAAAAGTTAATGAAAATAGAGAATAGTAAAGGAGAGAGAATGCCACCCTGAGGAACACCATGACTAATGTTACGCCAACTCGATGTAGTTTCATCGCAGCGTACAGCCTGCTGGCGCTCCTGAAGATAACTTGAGAACCATTCCAATGCATTGGGCGAGATCATGAGATGGGAGAGGATCGATAGAAGGATATCGTGACTGACGGTGTTGAAAGCGTTAGAGAAGTCGATCAAGGTCAGCACAGTGACCTTAGTGTCCTCCATACCTGGCCTAACATCGCCAGTCACTTTAAGGAGAGCAAAAGTCGTGCTATGGCCTGGCCTGAAGCCGGATTGCAGTGGACTGAGCAAGTTGTTTTGGTACACAAATTGAGACAACTGTTTATGTACACAGGCTTCAAGCACTTTGGATATGAAAGGAAGGATAGAGATTGGACGGAAATGGTTAGGGAGAGAAGGGTTCGTTATCTTAGGAAGTGGGATAGCAAAGGCTTTACGCCACAGGGAAGGGAAAGTGCCACTGTCAAGTGAAAAGTTTAAAATGTGGGATAAAGGGAGGATGAGATGATCGAGAATCGGGATGATCATGCGGCGGCTGATAGTATCAAACCCCACAGCGTTCGATTTTATGGATAGGATAATCTTCTTGACCTCATCAAATGCAATTGGAGAAAAATTAAAAGCATCAATATTAGGACGGGGAAGCCCAGCAATGTAATCAACTGTAAGACGCATGGTTTGATGATCAAGTTGAGAAGTAGTTGTGAAATGGTTATTTAAATCATCCAAACCAATCGTGATATGAGGAGTTGTGTGTTGCTGTTTGCCAATACCTAGGGTCCCGAGGAACTTCCAGATACTAGCAGAGGAAGAAGAATTAATATTGTCGAAAATATGGCGGCGTTTAGCATTGCGTATCATCTGATTACACCGATTCCTTGCAGTTTTGTATAGATTCCAGCTCTCATCAGACCGCTCCTTTTTGAACTTCCGAAAAGCTCGATCTCGGCGCCTCGTGGCCATTTGAATGCCCCTAGTAAGCCAAGGAGCGGGAGGACGTTTCAATTTAACTCTCCTGATAGGAGCATGTTGATCATAAAGACCAACTAGCGTTTTGTTGAATATTGAGACTTTTTCGTCTACGGTGTCGGCTGCTAACAAAGATGACCAATTAAGCTCAGCAACATCCTCACGCAGCTTCTCGCTATCCATACGCCCAAAACAACGCATGTGCAGAACCTTAGGACGGGGTTTAGGAGGTTTAAGGCGATAGGATAGGAAAATGAGATCGTGATGGGAAAAGCAGGGAGCAAGGTATTGGCCATGGGAATGTACCAAGGATGGGGCTGAGGTTATAATCAAGTCTAGCCAGGTGTCCACACCTTCAGTGTTGTGGTGAGTAGGTTCGAGAGGAAGAGTGTGTAGACTGGCAGACTCAATTAATTTGAGAAGGTTATGAGAGCGAGAGGAATTGATGGCAAGGAGGTCTGTGTTGAAATCTCCCATGATAATATGGTGTGCATATTCCGACCCTAAAGATTCCAGAATCGATTCGAGACTGGAGAAGTAATTAACGGAGGGGGGACAATATACAACTCCTAGAACGGTTTTCGCTCCACTGACTGAAACCTCAAGGAAGAGATACTCAGAAGAAGCAGAATTATTAGGCGGTGAAGATAAGAGAATTTTGTAAGAGAGAGTACTACGGAGATAAATGGCTACGCCACCTCCTCTCCTATACAATCTATCATTGCGTATAAGAATGAAACCAGGAGGGGGTAGGAGGTAGATGGTTAATGAGGTTTCAGCCAGCTCTCTGAAATCAGAATGGCATGAACGTTAGCATCACTGAACGTTGTATACAGGTCATTGCAATGGCTGGGAATGCTTTGCGCATTAATATGACAACCATTCAGCATGTGCTTTGAAATTATATTAAATGTACGCTTGACATAGTCACCAAGCGACTCAGTAGCAGAACAAAAGCTGTCATTGTTAGAAGAATTGACGGAATCATCAGCAGAATGAAACGAATCATCTTCAACATCCCAGAACATAAACAAATAACATATAATTAATAACAAAAATATATAAACTTAAATATATATGTAAAAAATAGCATAAACTATAAATATATAAATTGTGTTCAATGAATTGCACACACTCTTATTATTGATGCAATGTTATCATATCACTGCACCACCTGCCAGCAGACACATACACAAAAATTAGAAAAAATAATCTTAAAGGACAAACTAAACGTTATTATAACTGGACAAAAACATTCGAAGTTTACTAATTTCCGAACGCATCCATAACTGTCACTTCACTTCACTCCAATATTATAATCCAATCTCTTTGTATAATACCTATGTCAAGTGACGATGACATTGAAAATGAAACTACTTATTTACTTATAAAAACACAAAACATACAAAATTGTTGAATTATGAGGGTGCGAGAAAAAACAAATATTGAATTATTATGTTACAAGATAAAGTTAAGAGTGAAGAGAAAACAAATGATAGATTAACTAAGATGATTGGCACGTAAACAGGAAAACGACACATAAATACTAATAAGATGAAACGAAAACAAAACTATTTACGTGATGTGTTGCCCTTGCCGTTTGCTTCTGGAAGACTGGTGTTCGCAGCTCCACTTGCAGCCCCTGAGGTGTTGCTCGACGCCTTGGGGAACTTCTTAATGAGCCCGCAGAGCTCATCCTCAGCAACAAACCTATGACGGCTGCCGCATGGCGCCTTAACTACAATGTAGCCGTCTTGGGTCCAGCAGGATATGATGTCAAAGTGTGCACGTGCCTTCCCGAATACAGCCTGTCGCGCCCGAGTCAGGAACTCCTTCACCGAGGTGGTGGAACCCTTTAGGGCGGTCTTGGCACGCCAAACAGCAGACCTAGCATCCACTCCGGTGAACCATACCAGTATTGGCCGTATGCTGCTCTTTTTCGGTCTAAGGCAGAGATGTCCTTCAGACCAAGTTTATTTTGAATGCTGTCCAAGATAGTGTCAAGACAATTCTCATTGTTGGCTTCGGGCACGCCTAAGAAAATGAGTGACTTACGCCGACGATTGGTTTCTATGGAATCTAGCTGCTTGTGGCATTCACATATTTGCTGTCGTAGTAAGCCAAGCATACTAAAGACAAGCTCCCGGAACGTACGGAATTCTTCAGCAACCCTTGCCACGGTGTCCTTGGCTGAGTTTCCACTGGTTAATTGTGCTTCGAGGGCTGCCATCCTAGTTGCAAAGCTCACCTCCAAGCTCTTCTGTGCCGACTCAATATCTTGCAGCTGAGACATGGTGCTGAATAGTGTGAATGTTGTGAGTTGAATGTGCGGTTGTTGTGCTGGCAGGTGGTAAGTATTTTAACACTTACAGTTACGTGTCATAAACGCAATACTGATAGACACTGTATTTAAGTTACTGTTCAAATCAAATTTGATCAATTTTAGATGTATAAATACTAATTATTTTAATAAAATAAAATTTTTGCTACGAAAAGATATGTCGACTTTTTTACGCCTACCGCCGAAAAAAGGTATTAGGTTCAAACCAGAGATTTAATTCGTTCAAACCACGTGGCGCACCACTCTTTGAAGTTACATGCGTAAAAAATAGTTAATTTATCAGTTGACGCGTACCTCGAAGAGCATGTTTAGCCTGTCACTAAAGTCTTAAACAGCCGTTGTTGTGAGTCAATAATCTTGAATCTACTGAAAATGGCTGAATCTATGAAATATCGCTATAACTTCGAATTGCAAGATCAGGCGGCATTCGCGTTGCAAAAGAACTAAAATGCTGTCAAATTTGGATCCAGGTAATCCAAACGATGATGATGACGTAGCGCAATGATATAAATACTGTTTGCTATACAAATAAAAAGATCAGGCTCTATCATGCATTGGCTGTCGTACGTCTTAGGTCGAGACATAGTCCTTGGACAAACTGTAACTAGGGCACACAAGATTTGCTACAACGACAAAAACAATTACACAGAAATATCAAACAAAACAAATTTTAGGTTAAATCTCATACCAGAGTATCATAATAAACTAAAACAAATATAATAAAGCAGTTTGGGCTCTAATGAAACATTTGGCATTCAAGTCATTCGGTGTAAGGACCAACAATTCATACATTTTCAAAAGCACTGTTGGTGGTCATTAGTAACTGTTAGGTAAGCTTTTTTGAAAATGGAATAATGTTCTTTTCTTCGAACGACTCGAAAACGATTATTTACTGTCCAACGTCACACTAGGGCTCAGAAGAGTGGTTTTGAACGCGTTAACCTCTGGCTACATTCATGGGGAAATGTATGTCACCGTACTATTCTTAGCAGATGAACAAATAATAGAGCTGATGAAGGATGTAATAGCACGAGCGATGCAGTATGGCGGATCAATGGACGAGGTTTACGGGTGAAACCAGAGCGTATGTATACTATTATGACTAGTATTATCATTAACGAGTTGTGCATCGTCGAACTCGCCGAACTTCTGGCGTACTTACCGGTATCTTTCTTTGTACTTTGTTCCCAACCTGACTCGTGTGGTGATCCGACGCACATTACTCGGTGCATTGCCAAACAGCGTGGCGACCGCTTTAACCTTCTTCGCTATCTGTGCCGTCAATCGTAGAACCAAACCCTAGATAATTTGATAATTCCTTTTTTATAATATAAAACATCAATTTTGATGCAATTTCGTTATATTTACATTTTACAATTAGGTCCATCTTATAAAATTTGACATGGAGATAGATGTTATTATAGGCAACAACAGAGACTTTACATTAATCCGGTAGTTTGTGTACATTGCTGAAACAAACTTAAAATCGAATTTTGCAAAAATTTAGTTGGATGTAGCTCCCGATGGGAATGCGTCAAAGTATGCCGCTGGCTGCGATTTGCGTAACCGCACTGCTATGGGGCATCGACAGACACAGCGGTGGTTTTACTGAGTGGCAAAGGAACGTCTATAAAAAGGTCGGTGAAGCTGTTATTGATGTTTTGGGCCCCAACAGCTAATCTTAACGCTGGGCCGATTGCATCCAAAATATTTCGCATTGGTTGGTCCGTTTTCTAGTATAGCCGGCTGACCTACAACCCAAAGGTTGAACCATATTGCACAGTATCTAGCACTTCATTTCCCAAAGTGTTTTTTTTTATATACTTCTAATTAACGTCGCTGGCAGTGGGCAGGGCACATAGCCAGAAAAACCGATGGACGTTGGAGAAGAAAGGTGCTGGAGCCGGACACCGGACGACGTAGCGGAGGTAAGCCTCCTGCACGATGGACTGACGATCTTGTTGGTATCGCAGGCAGCAGATGGATGCGGGTGTCTCAGTATCGGTTCATGTGGAGGGCCTTGGGGGAGGCCTATGTCCAGCAGTAGACGTCTTTAGACTGAAGTTGCGGGTTTCAAGACAGTTAAACTTTCTCCGGGACGCTGCTGCTGAGCCTGACTGCAGAGGTACTAAGAATGTGGGTGGGAATAGAAAGTCTAGTGCCTTTTTGAGCATTAAAATATAAAATATATTAAAATACTCAAGCAACACAATAGATGTCTTAAATCCAATAAAGCCACATCCACATCTCCGATCTACGCTCTCGAAGTTCGCATTGTATCAAATAACGTGGATTCCGTCGTATATCAGGCATTGGTATTCCAATAAAAATCCTTTGTACATTCGATACGAAAGATATTTAGCGAAAACATTTAGTTCACCGTGAATATTTTCCAGTTTGCGGTGCAAATAAGTGTCAGCGTATTCTTATAAGATGGTTGCATGTAGAGTAACGGAAAATGTATAATGGTAAGTGTGTATGACATTTTAAATTCGTTCTGAAGGTAACTTTTACCTACATAGTACACGGTACATCGATTTGAAAATAAGTGTGGAAATGGTTTTCTTTTTTAAATACTATCGAATTTGGCAGGTCTCGTTCTGTTTGTCCTGCAAATCTATGGTGACTCATTGACGAGAGCAGTTTTCAGTCCAATCCCGTGGTGTTCTTGTGAAATCCCTTCTTAGTGCACCCCACCCGTTCGCTCCGCCAATTCTCTGCTCTTCTTTCACCCAGTAGTTTCTGGCTGTGCATTGCCAGCTGTCAGTCAATCAGTAACGAAAAGCTATAAATTAGCGATCGGTCCCGCTTTCGCATGGGTTGTGTAAAATAATATACCTACTACAATTTATACAAAATATTTATATCTTCCTCAGGAATCACTCAGCCTATTGATGAAAAGCGTATCAAAATCCGTTCAGTCGTTTCATTGCTATCGCGAACTCTAATAGATCGGCAAAGCTAAGCAACGTTTGCTCAGGTCAACATACGGATTCGAATTCGTAATGAAGTGATCCGACACAGAACCAAGGTAATTGACATAGCTCAGAGAATTAACACGTTGAAGTGGCAGTGGGCTGGTCACATCTGTCGCAGAACCGATAACCGTTGGAGTAGTCGAATTCTAGAGTGGAGACCGCGCCTGGCAAACGTAGTGTAGGACGCCCTCCGGCTAGGTGGAGTGACGATATACGCAAAGTGCCTGGCAGCGGCTGCACACGAAGAGCCGAAAATCGGGCTCAGTGGAGTGCTATTGGAGAGGCCTATATCCAGCAGTGGACTACGGCAGGCTGATGATGGTGATGATGAACATTCGGATGGGTGACCACTTCTGGCATTGAATGACAGAAAAATAAGCGTCTAAGCACAGAAGCACAGCTTTATTCTTTCTTTAAAAGCTTTGAAAAACAATGCACTCTAACAAACGGCAATGTAGACTACGTTATCGATGGCTCGAAGCGCATTTTTCTTGTCTAGACACGTAAAATCCTGCTGTACAGAGCGGGGTATTGTAACGTAATACTCCGTATTGCCTTATTATATCTCACAGGCACTTAACGCAGTGGGTGGAGCCAGCCTAGTCCGAAGAGCGCTTCGCTAGGAATTATTACCATATATGGTAATAGATCAACCACAGGCAGTCTGTGACTCATTGGTCTATGACTAAATAAGATGGGTGCGCGATCTAAATCGGTCACTTTCCCTAGACGTTGCAACGCTGCCACTACAACTTGTTGAATATAAAATTTCGTCGACGTTCTCCCTACGAGCTACAATCTACAAGCTGCTGACGCCGTGCCCTGCCAGCTGCTGTCTACGCATCGGCTCCTGCCTGCGAACTTCTTACAGTCAGGCCACTGGCGCCTGACTGCACCGGCCTACGCCTGAGCCTTACCGCTCAGCCTACATCAGCTGCACCGCATGAGCCTCCGCTCAGCCTACACCTCGACCACCGAGCTGCCAACACAGCGTGGACCTCGGTCAGCTCACCGGCGACCCTACGAGCAGTCTACCCTTCGAGCGTCGGAGAGCAGCAGGAGTCTACACTGCAGCCTTCAGGCTAGTGCTTACAGGTGTCACTACCGCTTACATACAGAATGACCGACTAGGAAGTCGATCATACTTTAAGTAAGCGGTAGTGAGACAAAATAAAAAACCTGTTCCTTCTAGCAGTGTTTCTATTGAACTTCGACAACCTACCTGAGACCCTCCGTCTCAGTGGCTCAATCAAGTCGAAAATTTTCGACTTGAGCGAGACTCGAAACCGTAACCTTCAGTGTGGAAGTCGCTTACACTCCCGCTACGCAACCGGGTCATCAAATTATTGATTGTGCACATGTGTGGGATAATGTTTTTGAATCTCAATTATCAGTTATATCAGATTGTCGAGCAAGGCAATCACACTCACATAAACACACTCACGCACACGCACACGCACAAGCGTACATAATTATATTATGTATGTACCTACTCATATTTTTGCTATCCTCTCAATTATTAAGTATTTTTTATCCAACAATACCAGGATATACAATCATACACAACAATATTTTGCTAAGGTTACAGATCTTTTCTACACGCGTGATTCTGGGTGAACAACATTGAAAATCCAGCTTTACGGCAATTCTAGGAAATGTAATGTTTTCCAAAGAACTATTTGCGTGTGCCGTTACCAAAAGGTGCTTCGAAATTGGATCTGTTTGACGTACGACACATTTTCTACGTGACATACTTCTACATGGATGTAGGAAGAAAAAATGTTTATATCAGTTTTATATATTTATAGTATAAGGTTGAATGCGGGCGACTCAAGATTGGGGTGTGTGGAGAACCTTGGGTGGGGCCTATGTACAGCAGCGGATTACATGATGATAATGATAATTATGGTCTGAATGTATCATATTTAAATGAATACTTGGGAGGTACCTATAGCTCAAACGGAGAAGATATTTACACAATCAGGTTTCAGGACTAGTGGCACGTCTGTCCTCGAAATAATTATAATATCGGATCTACTTATATGCTGTTCCACTATTGGACATGGGCCTTGCTCTATAATTCACAAGGCTGATGAGAGTTGGCATAAACACGTCTTTTAAAAACACCATGGTCAACTTACTAACATACAGATTTGCATGTGTTGTGTGCTTTAAAAGTAATAGGGTTGAAAAATAAAGAGAACATTATTGCTATCAAACAATACTTTTTATACACATGAGTTGAAAAAAAAAAATAGCAATACACACAATGTGGTTTAATTTGAAACCCTCTGCTTAGCAGTCTGTTGGTTTTATCGCAGCTGTCGCAAGCAATAAAAAATACTTCTATTATCCTTACAATTCTTATTCAATAATACTTGTAGTGAACAATTTATAATATACGCTTCGGCAATTGATTCTTACGTAGGTAAATAAATCGTATATCCTCCTCAAGGGAACGACATTCGATTAATGGTGTATGTCGCGAGGGAGAACGCGGGAAAACAAAACAAATGTAATGTATTAATGGAGGATACGATGACTCGGGCAAGCTGTGCGTGAACCTTGAAAAAGAACGTGTGGTAGGGATTCAGACCAAGTAATAAATTAAAAGTAAAAAGAACGTATCTATATGTAAGGGACTGCCGAGATGATGGTCTTGAGCTCGATCCCCAGGTACCCCTGGCACACACCTCTGACTTTTCGGAGTTATGTGTGTACTATAAATGTTATTTATCGCTCGATTAATAATGTAGAAGAACATAAATGTCGAAGTGTGGGTGTATAATTCATCTCTGCCTAGCCTTTCGGGGATAAAAAGCGTGAAGTTATGTTATGTTAAAAATAACGTTACAAACACAAATAAAGTATTTATCTAAAGGACGAACACATAGCTCATGTCTGTATTCTTTTCTTATCATTTTGTGTCGCTGTTCAGACGCTTTTCTAAATAAATGCATATTCTTTTTGACAAGTAAAGCAGTTTCAAAAATGTATAAGCAAGGTAAAGTCAATATTTTTAACAATACAAAGTAAATTTTACAGCTATCAGTTACGTCTATACCGGTAATAGCCCTAATGCATCTTTTTTGTCACTTAAACACTGTTTCCTTATTGCAGGAGTTGCCCCAGAACATAACTCCGTAGCGTAGTATAGAATCGACATATCCGTAATATGCAGTGACAGTCGCTGCTTGATTCACAACTTTTTTTAATTTATACAAGGCAAAAGCAAATTTACTGACCTTTTTAACCAATAATGAAGTGTGTTGTTTCCAATTAAGTTGATTGTCGATTGTTAAGCCTAAAAATTTAATATTTGCAACTTCTTCTATATTTTCATTCCTAAATATTATATTTAGTTTCGAATTAGCTACTCTTTGACGGAAATTCATAAGTTTTATTTTATTTAAATTTATAATTAAGTTATTTTGTTCTAACCAGTTAACGGCTTGGCCCAATGCATTGATTATGTCAGTCTCAAAGTCCATATTATTAATGTCACGTTTAACAATTATAGTACTATCGTCAGCAAACAATGTCATAGGATAGGGTATATTTCGGGGAAAGTCATTTATATATATATATATATATATTAAAAATAATAAAGGCCCTAGCACACTGCCTTGAGGGACTCCACAATATATTATTCGCTCACTAGATATATATTTTATAACGGTTTTATTAAATTTAGATATTCGACATATTTCTGTACATTGTGTTCTATTTTTAAAATAAGAATTTATGAGTGCCAACATATTACCCCTTATTCCGTATGCATTTAATTTGCTCAGCAGTATGTCATGGTTGACCAAGTCAAATGCCTTGGTCATATCCATGTATACTGCTGATATTGGGATTCTATGATTCATGTTAGCTATGATATCATTAAGGAAGTCGTATATTGCCATATTTATCGAATGACCTTTCCTAAATCCTTTTTGTTCTTTTACAAGTATATTATGTTTGTTCAAGTATCCATCTATGGATCTATAGATCCATTTTTTGAATATCTTGGATATTATTGGGATAAGAGCTATGGGCCTGTAATTTTTAATTTCTTTCGTATCGTCTTTTTAAAATAAAGGTTTAATGATAGTAGGTTTAAGGTATATTACTGGATAGGTTCCAGATTCAATACTTAAATTTATTATAGCTAAGAGGATCAGATATAAGTGCTGCCACATACTTTAAGACCTTTGTCGAAATATCATCGTATCCTACACTATTTTTATTTTTTAAGTCTTCTATAATTCTATTTACTTCACCTGATGTAATAGGGGCTAGAAACATTGACTGTGTAGAAATTTATTTTCACCATCTTCCACCCACCCATTTTGCCCGTGTCACGGCTTAAACGACTACACCATAAGGTGCGGTGCATACGTGCAATCGATTGTTGGACAAAACCTATGAAAAACTTTGCTTTTAAACCTGTTTTAAAACTCGTTGGTCTCGTGGCATAAATGTGCGCGTGGGATTGGGAGGTCTCGGGTTCGATTCCCGGGTCGGGCAAAGTGTTATTGGGTTTTTCCGTTAGGAAATTCTCAGTAGCAGCACGGAGTCTGGTACTGTGCCCGGTACGGCAATAGGCTCGCCCCCTATTACGAGGGACCTAAAAATTCATGGCGAAATGTGGGTGTAATATTACACCTCTGCCTGCCCCCTCGGGGATACAGGCGTGAGACTAAAAATAAAAAAAAAATAAAAAATTCTGTTTCTTTATTTATTGTACCTTAACTTGATATATTTTCTAATATTAAAGCACTTGACACCCTCGCAGATCCTAAACTATTGAAGCTAGAGTTAAGAAATTTGGTCTTTGGGAGCCTTTTTATGACCATCAGTATGTTATATACTGACGCACTCAGTATGCTTTTGGCTCCTAGAGGTATATAATTGTCACAAGCTCCATACAATATACCTATGTCAAATCTCTAGAAGGCAAATCTATGGATAGATCAGATATTGGGAGCAGCCGTTAGATGCTCACTAATAAGGGATTTTGTATATTCTAGGCAGCGATAACCTAGAGATACCAACAGACTACCATGCAGAGGGTATCGGGTTCGAATCCACAGCGCGCACCAATGACTTTTCGGAGTTATGTGCGTATTGAATTGTTGATTATCGCTTGCCCCGTGCCTCGGAGAGCAGGTTAAACCGTCAGTTCCGGTTGTCATGAAGATCTTTGACAGTCGTTATAGGACGTCAGTACCTATAAATAAACTGACACTAGTCTAAACCATGGAATATCGCTATCCCTTCGGGTTGCGGAGGCCAGACAGGCAGTCGCTCTGTGGAAAAGCTAATATTCAGCCAAATCCGGTTAGACTAGTAAGCGGACCCCAGGTTAAAACTGGGATAACGCTAGGGAGATGACTCCAAAGGAGGTAAAATAGGTTTAAAATATTGTTCAAAAAGCTTACCGCTCCGCTTTTATGCTAATACTATGAAAATGCCGGCAACTACAATCATTCTATAAATTCTGTTACACAGAATCCCATAAAAACTATTCATAAAAGAGCAATGTGCAATGTTTTCCATTACCCGCCGTACACTGACTTGCACACAACGGTGTACAGCGTTTAGCCGTCACTCCTTTACACGTCAGTGCAATTACCTGGTACAAGCTCGGCTGATGCGATTCGGTGGAATAATTTTACAGTGTGTAAAAGTCTGTGAGTATGTCTGCAGATATGCTTGGCAGGTATAGGCCCTTCATCACTGCATATTATATTTTAACAAAGTCTCCGGCAGCATCTGCCTGTCTGTTAGCGATAAACTCGTTTTTGAGTTTATCGCGATTAAACAGTATGAAAGAGTAGGTACATACATACATAGAGGTATGTTTGAAGCGAAGCATGTGGCGTTCCATATCCTCTGCCTACCCCAATGGGAGACAGGCGTGACGATATAGATAGATAGATGAATAATATTTTACGCTACACAGATATAGAGGCTAAAATCGCATAAACATTCATTACCAGTGTGACGATCAAAATCAAAAGCAGAATAAATTGAGGAAAACTGTAATACGGCGCCCTAGTTTTTCAGCCTTGCCTCTCTATTCAATACCGGTTGAAAAAGAAAAAAAGTACAGAGAAAATTATTCGCAGTTGAATCTTCCACTCTGAACTCAGTTGGAAAGCATACGGAACGCCATTTGCAACGATCCTGACATACCTCTCTTGCTTCTTTCACTCCCATCAAGTTTCTCATGCATGCTCTTCTGTTAAGGGTACTTCTGACGTGTCCTTTTTTCAGGATATCTCCAATCTGGTCAGAGAACGTCCACCTAGGTCTTGCCCTTAGTCCTATCCCATTCACACTTGCCTTATATATCTTCTTTGTCAGTCGATCGTCATCCATCCTCTCCATGTGCCCAAACCATCTTAACACGCCTTTCTCGATGCTTGTCGCTGCATCTTCTTTTACCCAACAACACTCTCTTATCACACAATTCTTTACTCTGTCGGTCAAAGATATACCACACATACTTCTCAGTGCTATCATTTCTACAGCATTTATTCTACTTTCAAATCTCTTCTGCCATACCCAACTTTCACTACCGTACATCAGGGTAGGCACTAATACCCCTCTATGCACAGCCAAACGTGCCATTTTGGATACGTTCCTATTACCTGCATTAACTCTTCTTTCGATATCTTCTTCATTCTTACCATCTCATGTAAACAACGTACCTAAGTATACAAACTCATTTACTTGCTCCACTCGTTGTCCATCGATCAAAACATTACTAGCCGTAACGCATTCCTCCTTTTCAAAAAACATAACTTTCGTTTTACTTGCATTCACTTTCATTCCTTTCCTCTCTAACGCACCATGCATGATTGTTACCATCTCTTGCAATTCCTCCGCTGAAGACGCAAGTATTGCCTGATCATCAGCATAAAGGAGGCATTTGACAAGTTACCCATTCATCCTTAATCCGCAGTCACAATGTCTTAGATCTTGTAAACAACTGTCCATGAAGAGGTTAAACATCCACGGCGACGCTACACATCCCTGTGTAACACCTGTCTCGATGGTAAACCAGTCAGTGTATGCCCCGTTTATCCTTACACAAGCTCTAGAATCCTCATAAAGGGATTTCAGAGCTCGAATGAGGCTGCTGTCCACCCCATTCATTGACAGCACCGATCACATTTCATTCTTCACCACTTTATCGTAAGCCATTTCCAAATCCACGAATGCGCAATAGACCTTTTAAGGTTTGGCCAAAAACTTTTCGGCAATGATTCGCAAGAAAAAAACCTGATCCGTTTATCCTATACCCTTTCGGAATCCCGCTTGTACGTCCCATATTTTCTTGTTAGTTACTTCCATAACTTTTTCAATCAGTACCTTTGCGTACAATTTGCCAACAATGCTGAGAAGGCTAATGCCTATATAGCTTTTGCAGTCTTGTTGCGAGCCTTTTCCTTTATAAAGAGGCACAACTACTGCTGTGGCCCAGTCATTACGTACTCGGCTGGTACTCCAGCACAAATGAAATAGTTTTGGCTCATAAACTTAATGATGATAATGCAGGAGGAGGGCTTACAGGCATATCTGAAAAGAAAAGGTTTCTGTATAAAGTGGGTTAGGTTAACTGTAGGTCACGCGTAAGTCAGTTAAAAACCAGAAGTGAAAATGTCGGTAGGGGACGCCCTAGGCGGACGTACGCCGACCAAATAGGTGACGTACTGAAAAAGGGCCAAATTAAAAGTACCCATAATCGACATGCATGCATGATGAGGTTAATGAATGTCGAGGAAGCGAAAGAGGTATGTTTGAAGCGAAGCATGTGGCGTTCCATATCCTCTGCCTACCCCAATGGGAGACAGGCGTGACGATATAGATAGATAGATGAATAATATTTTACGCTACACAGATATAGAGGCTAAAATTGCATAAACATTCATTACCAGTTTGACGATCAAAATCAAAAGCAGAATAAATTGAGAAAAACTGTAATACGGCGCCCTAGTTTTTCAGCCTTGCCTCTCTATTCAATACCAGTTGAAAAAGAAAAAAAGTACAGAGAAAATTATTCGCAGTTGAATCTTCCACTCTGAACTCAGTTGGAAAGCATCCCTCCCACCTCAATATCGCTTAAATTCCTTCCTTCCTTAGTCTTAGTCGAGGCGTTCACTTTGTTAAAAAGGAACTTTCAACCACTTTTTCCTTCAAGAGTCACTTAACTATCGTTTTCTTCTGTTTCACTTTGCGAAAAGTTTCCAAGTCTGTTTTTCTTTAAACGATTTGTAGAGGCGACTTAAATCTTTGGAATATGCCTGAATAAAGTGAGCTATCCAATTTCAGCTTCAATGTGTAAGACAAATTGAATGATCCGTTTACTGAATTAAAATACAGTTACCACCATATTCAATCCTAAAATTATACAGACATATTTTAGTAATGATGTGTGCATATTAAAATTACAATACTTTGCTTGGAATATTGACCTATTACAATTATAAAATCGAACTCGATGGCGTGCCATCAGAGAGGCCTATATTCAGCAGTGGACTACGATAATGAAGATTTTAACTGATTTTGTTATCAATTAGAGCAGAAATCAGTTTTAATAGGATCTTGATAAACTATTTAGCATCAGCTAAGATAAAAGATTATAAAAATGGGTTTTCATGTTTTAGTTTGTCATTTTGAGTTGTCTCCGTTTTCAGCTTGTATGTTGCCATATTTATTTATTTTATGGTCTTTGCTAGTTATTGGCCTCTTTTTATTAGTTTGGCTTACTGCTTATTTCATCTGTTTTTTTATTTCTCAGATTTCTAAAATATTTTAGCTTAAAAAACTTTGTTAGAGATAAAAGTTAAAGCACAGCGATCGCTTCGACTAAAATGTATCACTGAAATATTCTTTCAAATAAAATTACAAATCCTAGGAATTGAAGTATTTCGATACCGTCTTCCGATACCGTCAACAATTTCTCATTCTTCCCCTACATATACTTTTTTTATTGGAATCTAATTGCTCTCCAAGGGACAAGTATTCGATTATCAGATCGTCAAGTCGATCCATCAAAGCTTCGTGCTTTGGCGAGCATAAGTAATTTAAAACTTTTCCCTTGGTAAAAGATTTTTTGCGCAATTGTATTTAAGCTGAGAGATTTTTTTGATAAATGCTTGAGTTTCGGGTTCGTATTGATGGTAACAATTTCGGAGAGGAACATTCAGGTCGAGTATTTTTTGTTTCTGAAATATTTTCACAATCTGTTTTCCTTGCTTCCGTAATGTTCTGCATTCAATTACTATATGGAGGATAGTATTGTTTTTTCACCTAAGATGTTCAACGTCTGAAAATCTTTATTTACGATTAGATTGAGTATGTAAAAGGTCATAAAACTTTCCGTGTCAGCGGCTGGTGTAACCCATGCCAAAACGTCGACGCAAATATAAGATAATTCATATTTATTTCACAAAAAAAATGCAATATCGACCCTAGGGAATGCAATCTCGTTGATCTCGCGAGATCTCGGCCTTTTTTAGCGAGATTAATCTTGGTCGAAAAATAGGCGAGATCTCGCGAGATTTACGAGATTGCACTCGAGCATAAAAACGTCTTATTCGAAGCGCGAACTGACACGGACGGATTGCAATCTGTCGGTATCGGCATTAATAAAAAATTAAATGAATTTATACGAGTCCGGGGGGTCAAAAGTTGGCAAGTTTCAAAAGGCAAAAATTTGCATTTTCGTGGATGTCTGCCTGAGAACTGCGGTTTGAATCCGAAAGGGCCTTCTCAGCGGCTGGTTATCTGGCCAACAGAAAAGGAAGCTGTTAGCAGACGATTCTTTGGACATTTTGTGCTTCTGAAGGAGCTCCTTTGAAAATAATTCGTAATAATGGCTTGTGATTTGAACTGAACCAATCGTCCATTTGATTGGTATATTTTGTTAATTAATCTGTAATATCTAAAAAGTCCACAGAGTAGATATATTTTTATTTACCTAATTGATAATAATACCTCAGTTTAGCAACATAGATGATAAGTAATTTTTTTTTGACCTCACGTTGTTTTGTTTATTTTAAAAGAAATGTTTTATTACTAAAAGATTTTTGTTTGATATTAAAAGCGAAGACTTGTTGTTTCTTTCATTTCTTATTTGACAGATCCGTCCGTAACAGTTTACTTCATAAAAGTTTATCAAAAAATTAAAGACAGACAGGTACGTCAAACAATTTTTGAAGCATAAAAGTCTATTGAAAAGTTCGTGAAAAGTAATGTTTATCTTATAATACTTAAAATGGTTATTATTTATGTCCTAATTTATTCAAATATTGCGATTATTTACAAAAAAACATACAAAACTGTCAATCTCGCGAGATCTCGAAATTGGCGAGATCTCGCGAGATTGGTTTCATAATCTCGCGAGATCTCGCTTGAGCCCAAATCTCGCGAGATTTGCATTCCCTATCGACCCCTTATAATATAAATATGTATCTGTAAACTTGGTTTCTTTATTGCCTGTTGTTTGTTCAGATGTTTTTGACGTCTGCATAGTAAATAAGTGCAACTTAATATTTTTGTAATAATATTATAAAGATACATATATTTGCTTTATTATAAAAACATTTTTACCCCTCATTATGTCCTGGAACTCCTCAATGCAAACAGTCGGTACTCAGGATAAAATACCAAATAAGATTAATGAACATATTTAGAGGCTTCTTGTTTTTGGGAACGCACCAGATTGTCAGAAAGAAAGATGTACAGGATTGTAACGTTTTTTAGGTGTAGGTACCTAAATGCCTAATGAGTTACGTAGCAGGTATGTGAACTGGAGAGAAATTAAATAAGTATATTGTTCGTTACTAAATAATTTTACTTAAAAGCGTTACACAAAATAAACGCGGTAACTAGAGGTAAGAGCTAGACTCAGGGCAGGGTAGGCAGGCAGGCTGACGAGGCTTCGGTGCTTCAGCAGAGGAGTAGAACTTATCTTGAAGACGTCCAGGGTCCAAGAGAGAGGGCGCTGTTCGCGTCGGACCTCAATATATAGTCGACGGCGTGCGTGGATGTGTGCGTCGAATAGGTGGGGCAGCGCTGTGGTGTGCATCGCTCGATGCGACGTCACAGGATTCAACGTGGATTACAAATTGATAGGACTTTTCTTTAGTGGTTAGTCATCCTAACCGCAAATTCGAAGGTCATAGGGTTCAATTTATTTTACACTTAGGAATAATGATCAGTAATAATGTAATAGATTGACCTACCTATCTACATACTTTCTAAATAAAATAGTTTGCGTTGAAACCAAGGTTTTAACTACATCAAAACTACTCTCGACTCTTTATACAAGGTTATATATCGGGTCTTACTCGCGATAAATTATATATTTAAGGCATAAATACCTCGGTTTTTGCCAACGTTTCGGCTGACTTACTTCAGCCGTGGTCGCGGCGGGACCACGTATAATGTATACTAATCGCGAAAGTTTAAAATCGTTTACTCTCGACTCTTTGGTATATTTTCCTAATTGATTGATTATTTATATTTGCTAAATTTCTCCTCTTTGCGCTTCTGTAGTGCGTCAGGGATGTTCGCTGAGGCCCGTGTGGACGGCTTTGCCGCTATATTAAGAAAGAGAGCAACGTCCCTGGCGCGGCGGGTTCGTGGTACCTTCAACAGCTACCTAAAAATGTTTGTTGACTGAATGGAAACGGATTGTCCGTTCTCCATGGCCTGGTCGCGCCTACATAATTAGTAATGACCTATGTAACCTCAACTGTATGGACTTAAAAATGGTCTGAAATAAACAATTATTATTATTATTATTTGCATTAGATATAATATGTCCTCCTACTTGCTACAGCCTTTCACGCTAGGTATTCATAGAAATATAGGAATCAATAAACTTGTGTGATGAGCACGGTTATTTGTATCTATCTCATCGTAATTTAAGAATATTGAACAATTTCCTCGTTGTCAGAGTACAGGCTCTAACTAGTTTGCCACCATATGGTCATATGTGAGTTGTCCCTAGATATTACTGAAAAAAAAAAGATGAACATTTGGCAGAGAAGGACAGCTTCTCTCTGGTTTTTAGTTTAGTGTAGTAGTCTTTATTTAACATTAATGGTTATACTTAACCTTTTGAGTCAAATAAATTAACAAATTATGAGTTTCGGATTTCGTAAGGCGACTTAGGCAAATACACAAGGGTATATATTATGCAAAGCGATAGAAAACTCGACATCAAACCTTATACCAACCGGTATGGACAGCCAGTCTCCCATTGACTCAGGCTATTGTTACTCGAAATTTCCAAGGTATTTAGGATAAGTGTTTTTATAGGATTTCAGTCATCTACTCCTTTGCAACGTTACTCTGGCGATCAATACAACATAGAAGTTTATGCAACGGCTCATGAAACTGACTAATAAATACCTACCTCGGTTTTTCGCCGACGCGTGCTCATGCTTGTAACGTATGTTGTCTTGGCCGATGTTGGGTTTTTATACCTAATATTATTCAATTAACACGATTAGGATCTTTTGAAAAAATTTTATGATTAAAAATATCACTAAAGCTTAAAATCAGTATTTATTGTCTAAAACGTTTTGAATGGTTAGTCAGTTATGGTACTAGTCGAAATCATGGAATATCACTATCCTTTAAAGTGTGGTGAGACTAGTAGGTGGGCAACTGAGATAGCGATGATGATGACGTTGTAACAAATACTTTACTTTTAAAAAAATTCAAGATCTGTCCATATAGGTACCTAGTAGCATAGTAGTTCTGACTCGTTGGTCTCGCGTCATAAATGTACGCGTGGGATTGGGAGGTCTCGGGTTCGATCCCCGCTTTGGGCAAAGTGTTATTGGGTTTTCCGTTAGGAAATGCTCAGAAGCAGCACGGAGTCTGGTAATGTGCCTCGTACGGCAATAGGTTCGCCCCCTATTACGTGGGACTAAAATAAATCTGGCGAAAAGTGGGTGTAGCAATATATTGCTACACCCACTTTTCGCCAGATTTATACCTTTTGTTACCTCTGCCTACTTCTTCGGGGATATAGGCGTGAGACTATGTATAATTGTAGCATAGTAGTAACAAAATAGGTGTTATTCTATTCGCTGTTTCGTCTCAATTCAGCATCGCGTTGGTACAACCACCCGTGGGTTTGTGATGATCGTAACTAGTGTAACCACTTCCGAAACGTAGAGCAATTAGGAAATAACTCACATTAATTTTCCAATAATATACGCAATTGGAGCCCGTTTCTTATATTTTAGTATAAATACAATAGATTACATTCATACGATACTAGCAGGTACAGCGAACTTAGCACCGCCATATTTTTTTGTTTTTTTTTTTCATACAAATCTTCGGTCTCGGTCCCACGCATCATTGAAATCTCATCAATACAAGTAAAAGTAACAACTCATCATCTATATTACTGCTAATTCTAAGATTGTCAATGATAAGTGCACCGAGACCTAAACCTTCTTCTTACAATACATACATACATAGACTCACGCCTGTTTCCCGTAGGGGTAGGCAGAGACTACGGAACGCTCTTTGCAACGATCCTGACATATCTCTCTTACTTCATTCACTCCCATCAGATTCCTCATCCATGCTCTTCTGTTCAAGATACTTCTAACCTGTCCTATTTCTTACAATAATGAACACATAAAATAAAGATTAATCCAATTATGTGCAGTCGTTTAGAAGTTATGCGCGCACAAACAATCCGGTGATTACCTACTTTTGATTAATCTAGTTTAATGAGTTTTGCAGAGGACCGGTCATTGTGGCGCATATTGGGAGAGGCCTATGTCCAGCAGTGGCAATAGGCTGATTGATTGATTGATGAATTTTGTGTGCTTGAATAAGAAAACCAACATTGTTTAGTAAGAAGCTTTATTGTTCGTACGTTATTAACAGTCCTGACCAGTTGCGCTTAACAACCGCAAGGTTTTACAGGTCCAGGTAAACCACCACATGCAGGTAAAGGATTATTATTAGTTGCAGCATTAGCTAAGGCAATAGCCGGTCCACCACCATTGCTTACAGCCTGAGCAATAGCTATTGCTTCTTGGTTTACATCGGGGGTAGGGGGTACGCCTACAGGCGACGTTGGGGCTGCCGAGCAGGCGGCAACCAACACCAAGAGCAGCATGCAGATCTGTTGAACAATTAATAATTACTATTTGCTAACATATGTACAAGGCTACGTAGATCATCAGCATTATCGTCCAAGCGTTATCCCGGTTGCATCCAAGAGTTACACACCATCAGACGACCGGTTGGCGCAGCGGGAGTGTAAGCGACTCCTACGCCGAAGGTCGCGGGTTCGATTGTCCCTCAAGTCCAACATGGGTTCATGCACGCAAAATATGTTGGACTTGTTGAAAATCCATATGTTTGTCTTGGTCTGGTTGTTTATGTATAACGTGTATGTATTTAAAAAACAAATATGTATGTTTATCCATTACCTAGTAACTATTAGTATTATTATTATTTATTATTACCTAGGAGCCCGAGTCCACTTACTAGTCTAACCAGATATATTTGAATATCAGCTTTTCCACACAACTGCCGCCTAACCCCCGCAACGTAGAGGGATACCGATATTCCATGTTTTAGACCAGTATCAGTTTATTTGAGGGTACTGGCTCCTGGTAACGACTGTCAAAGATCGTCATGACACCGGCTGTCGCTGACTGAAGGCTAAACGTGCTTTTCGAGGCACATGCAAGCGATTATTAACTAATTTAACTTAACAAGGCTACGTAGATAAAGAATACATAGTCTATATAATTTACAATTTAGTAGTGACCACATCCATGCTGTGGTTGTAAAGGACGACTTAAGAAAATACACGAAGAAATAGTATCTTGTGGAAGAGACACATTTAACCGTACACCCGCCATATTTAGTCGGCAGTCGCACCGTAAAAAACTAAATATTCTGTAAAATCTGTTAGAACGGTACATTGGGACCGAAACATAACTGGCGAAGTGTGGGTGTGTAATACACCTCTGCCTACCCCTTCGGGGATAAAGGCGTGAACTTAGGTTATGTTACGTAAATATAATTTTGATTCGTTTTAGCATGACTTTAATTTGCAGACCACAACATCTCTATAGGTACATGTTGTTACGGTATAAGTGAGGCATGGAAGAATTATGATTTGCTATACTATTGTAAAACAACTAAGAATGTCACTTAGACCACTCTGGTTCTGACGTCGTTATGTATGAGAAAAATAATATAAGAGAAACTTTGCATAGCATATTTTACGTAAGTAAATAATGTCCTCATTACTTCTTTCTTTCTGCCTGGCGATTATTCATCCCGGTCTATACCAGGGTCCGCCTTCCTCTTCCTACTCAGTTCTCTCCATTTTGCCCGGTCTTTTACATTCTCCAAAGTCAATTGTCATTACTATCATAAAGAAATGCAGTCCACCATTACAATATTCACAAGGACGATGAAAGAAATGCGCTTCATAAGTATATTTTGAGGAAAGGACAAATTGATTAGTTAGTATGCTCGTCAGATGCTTGCTAATTAAAAATCGGGAATAAATTGACAAAGCTGCTCTTTAAGCAGTGGCTTCGCCGTTTAGCACTACGCCGATTATTATTGTGTGTTTCATCCTCATACGAGACAACACTTCATATGTTTCAAATTTACTGGCGTTCTTTGTGTCCTTTGATTAAGTTATTGTAAAGTCACCCGTGAAACAAGATTTAATTAAATACAAGTGTGAGAATAGCCAAAAAAAGTATAAATGATTCTATCTCGTAATGAGTAGTTAATTTCCCAAAAAAAAAATTGCAACACTATTAAAAAATTGGTGCTCTGGTGACATTAGATAAAATATTGTATTCGTCACATTGGAGCATGCCGAATTAAAAAAAAGTATTTAATAAATAAAAAAATAAAAGAGGCACATACCGTTTTGGTGTTCATGTTGACAGTAAAGTTGTATGAAACGATACTTACTGCACACGTATTTATACCAGCAAGCTATGCAGTAGACAGGTGGTAGCTGAATAGAGCGCAAATATTTGCAAACCAGAACCAGCAGTTGATCAAACAAAATAACTGTATTACAATATATGACTACTTATTATTGAAAATAATGAATAAGAAATAAAAAAACATGTTTATAAAATGTTTTTATTGAAACGGAGTAAATATCTTTAATGGAAATTATTCCAATCATAAACTTATATTACCCAACCCTACTTGCTTTTTATCGAATCATGCTTGTCTGCCCGGGAGGGGTAGGCAGAGGTGAAATAACAAACCCACATTTTGCCATGCTATGAATTTTAGGTCCCACGTAATAGGGTGCGAGCCTATGGCTGTTATCGGGCGTTACATTATCAGAATCAGTCAGACTCAGACGCTGAGGATTTGAAAAATTAATAACACTTCTGCTCGACCTGGGAATCGAACCCTGGGACCCCTGTTCAGCAGACGCATACGCTATCTAGACTAGACTACGGAGGCAGCCAATGTTAATAAGTTATTAAAAACGCAAAGGACTCTCTTTCACGCAAAATTACTAATTGAATTTTGGTGAAACTTCGCGATTGCATACCTTATACATCAGAACAGCGTCTTACGTTTTCTCGCGATAACCGACATAATTGGGTATAATTATCTACGCGGGCGAGCAACTAGCAGCTAGTTTTCCATAAGTTTAAGTTTATCGCAAGCCATTTATCGTAGAAGAAATAAATTAATATGAACAGATCTGCCATGTATAGTGTAAAATGCCATCGTCACCTTAATAAACCCAAAGTGTACATTATTGTCAAATAGACCTAGAGGGTTTTCCAATAAGAGGTATTATTATGATATTTAAAGAAAAATGCAATTTTTAGATAAAAATGATCTGATTTTTATTTCATGATGAAGAAGAAGGTATGCCGTTAATAGTGGAAAGTAACAACAACAACAGGCAAATTACCACCACTACCACGCTTACAGGACCATACTTTCATGAATTTTTCCATTACCAAATCGTAAAGAGGCTGCACTATGTCCTCGATAGCCTCACGAATTCCATCTTTGAGGTCTTGAATCGACGCTGGGCTGTTGGCGTAGACCTTCTCTTTCACGTGGCCCCAAAGGAAGAAGTCGCAAGGTGTTAAATCACAAGATCTCGGTGGCCAATTGTGATCACCTTTTCGAGAGATAACACGGTCTGGAAAATTTTCCCCTAAAAGATCAATGGTTTCGTTGCCTGTGTGGCACGTAGCGCCGTCTTGTTGAAAGTAAACGTTGTCCAGATCAATACCATCCAATTCCAGCCATAAAAATTCATAAATCATCTCTCGGTAGCGCAATCCATTCACCGTAACTGTTGCTCCAGCCTCATTTTCGAAAAAGTAAGGTCCAATGACTCCGTCGGACCATAAACCGCACCAAACAGTCACACGCTGAAGATAGAGAGGCTTTTCAATAATAACTCTTGGGTTTTTCGAGCCCCAGATGCGACAATTTTGCTTGTTGACGAAGCCACCGAGCCAAATGGACCTCATCACTCAAGATGATTTTTCGATGGGATTCCGATTCATTTTTACGCATTTCAACGACCCAATCAGCAAAAACACGACGTTGTTGATGATCGGCCGGCTTGAGTTCTTGTGTTATCTGAACTTTATAAGCCTTAAGACCCAAATCTTTATGCAAAATACGGTGTAATGACGCTTGTGGAATGCCTAATTGAAAAGAACGACGAGGAATGCACAAATCTGGGTTTTCTTCAACACTTTCGGCTACAGCAGCAATATTCTCGGCTGTTCTTCAGCGACGTGTACGGGTTTTATTCTTCAAATCACTAACTTGTCTCAACAGCACGAATTTTTCCACCAATTTCTGTATTGCGGTCCGACGAGGTGCTTCACGACAACTCAAAAATGTTTGAGTCTTACGAACCGTCTCTGCCAAATTTTCACCATTTTTATGGTGAATTTTAATAATTTCAATGCGTTGTGGAAGCGTGCATCATGCCATTTTTATTAATGGCGTAGTTTCAACTTGACAAATGTCAAAAATAACAGCTTCAAAAGTGACATCTACCGAAATAGCAGGCTATTCAAAATAACATCTCTTATTGGGAATCCCTGTATTTAACTTTGCGCCTGCGGTAGTTACAGAAAATTTAGTTTGCAATATTAAAAACTAAAAAAAACGCAATATTGACAGAGCTAACTCAAAAAATACACGCAACATACGTACATTGCAAGTTAAATAAAACTTGTTATAAAAGAAATGCATAACGCCTGACGTATGAATTATTGTTGATAGATATTCCATTGTTCAAGTAATAACGTCATTTCTATTTGTTCTTCACAAACAATATTACAATAAAATACATTATATACTCACTTTTATTGCCCATTTATTAAAAATTCATTGATCTATTAAAAGCATTTAATACGTCGGATAACACATATTTTATAGAATGTGGGCTAGGTCAGTGTGGGGTATATATTGGCGTATCCCAGGGGTTATTCTTAGATCAATAAAACATTTTACTCTGTGTTGTTGTATGGAATTAAAATTTTATATAAGGTTATTTTTTTTCTTTATAATGACAAAATATTTCAAACGAAAAAAATTGTAAAGAATTACAGTACTCAAAAAATTAAATAATTTGCAATCTAATATCTATATTATATATAAATTAACATTCAAATCTGAATACGTGACTTATTTTATAAGACAGACCAAAGGACTCCGACATGGTTGGACATTGGCCTCCGATAAGTTTTTCTTGTGTGTGAGTCGAGACCCGGCGGTTTTGAGTGCCCTAAGAGGCATAGTAACATGCGGTCACCTATCGAATTGGTGACCAGTGCAAGCTTTGCTTAACTTTGCAGATCTATAACAAACGACAACTCAATTTAAGTCACAGCGGTACTACTGTTGGTTTAGTTACAGTCGATATTCATCTCCACCATTTCGTATGTTAACAGCCCTGTATATAAACTGCCCCACTGGACACGGGCGTCTTCTCACTATGAATAGAGAAAGGCCACAGTTCATTATGCTGGTCTTACTCTTTAAGCATTGAAAAATCATAATGTGTAGAAGTCTCAAACATGCAGGTTTTACAGCGATGTTGTTGTGTGCCGTCTAGCAAATAATAATTAACAATTATTAAGTACTTTGAAAAGTCAGCGGTGTGCACCGTGCATTTGAATCTGAGAAACTTTACGAGTCAGTGAGTTAGTTTCTCAACTAGGCCATCGCTGTTTCACAATTCTAGCCATTATCGTCCTAGCGTTATCTCTCTCGGTTGCATCTAAGACTTACACGCCAAAGAGCCGGCGCTCGGCTTACTAGTCTAACCAGATGTGACAGAATATCAGCTTTTCACAATTCTATTACTGCCAAATAATTTCACCGCCAAAATCAGATACAAATATCTTAATATATAAAATCCTTGCGTTACTGACTGACTGACAGACACGCTACAGCCGAAACTATTGGGCGCAGGAAGCTGAAATTTGGCATGTATGTTCCTTGGGGACCGTAGGGGTGCACTTAGAAAGGATTTTCCGAAATTACCACGGGATCGGCCAAAACGGGTAAATTTCAAAAAAATGCAGGCGTAGCTGCTGGCGTCCTCTAGTCATTTTATAAAAGAATTTCGAACAACTTTCCGTCGGCGTCGTATACGGAAACCAGGACACAAAAGCGAACTTTTAGATTCGTAATAAAATGTAATAGACTTAGTGCATTATGCATGATAGCACGTGAAGAGGAAATTGAACCTTGATGCTATAAAGATATTGTTTGTTTTGCATTGAAGGTAGTTGCATAAAGATGAAATGCAGGTAAATTGATACTCTGTTTTTAGGAGGTACCTTTAGTCTGAAACATGGCGCAATTTTTTAAAAATTATGAATGTCGTTTTGTTGGTTGGTTGCTTTTAGGAACGAATTTGAAATTTCATTTTTAAATAAAGAATATCGTGTATAATATTGGTCGGCATTTTATTATAGGATCTCAGCCAGCGAAATTTTCAAATGAGAAATATTATTTTGATTACTGATTTACAAAATCATAATCATAGGTTACTACTATTACATTTTTCAGCCATTATTTTGCGTCATTATAAATATAAAAAGATTTTTAAAATTCCCTTTTGAAAATTGGTCTCTCGTTCAAACAATGCGCATGCATTGTTTGAACTGGTAGGTGGTATCTCCACCTTGTCGTGGTGGGGGGCTCAGTAACCGTGGGTTTGAGGTACACCCACGGTGAAGCTAAGCGGGATCCCGGGAGAGGACGTTCCACGTGGGCTTGCGTGAGGCCTGCGTAGGATGCGTCCCAAGGTGCGGGTGCAGGGGACAGTTCTGTCTGTTCCTCGCAGTCGGGTGCGGTCGCGGGAGGAGAGGCGTGTCGGTGTTGCGTTGCCGCGCGCCCTATCTTCCGCGACCAAATGGGGGCGCATCATCGTTGGGTCGCGGTGGGGCCGCAGAGGAAGAGGAGATGCGGTGTTGCGTTGCCGTCCTCCCTATCTTTTGCGGCCGCTGGGTGTTTTGGCGGCGGAGCTCAACACCTTCATCCGCCGCCAAGGGGGTTTCGTTCGGGGCCCGCCTGACCATCTGGCAGACCAATACCCGTCGGGGAGTAGCGAGGAATGCTTCGGTGAAACCCTATCCTCCGACACATGGGTACATGAGGAGCACGGGTTGGTTTTTAGTCAGTAAGAGTCTGACAGTCCCCTTCGTCCTCCCCCCCCAGGGCGGAGGGACTCCATGAGGATTTTCCAGCCCGACACCAAAAAATAAATGATAATGAATTACCTGCTTGTTTTCGTAAATCAGAATATTTGCATTAAATGGCCTTCCAAATGGATTTCAGTAATTACCAATTTCAGGGTCCGATAGGTCCCATAATTACTTTGTGTGCGTCTTTGACTCGCATCAGCATAATAACTTGTGCGGATGGATAACCAAAGATTTTAATATTCTGCGGTTGTTAGGTTTGCATAAATATTATAATAGAAAGGAACCTAATAGAAATAGAATCATAATCTATAATAGAAATAGAAATTGGGTGTACAACTGTATAATGTATGAATACTTATATGATGCAAAATGCCAAATACAGAAGACTCGACCGAAATCTAATTATAACTACACATAATATAACTCCAATAGCCTACTGCACCACCTGTGACCGCATGCGGCGCTCAAAATTCTTTATCGCACTGCTTAAGCAGTTTTTTAACACTCTGCATTCGCATCACCTCAGCAATTTTAAGGCACCGCGTTATATACACCACTCAGGATCATTCTCACACTACTTCAGTTCTCCTTTCGCACTTTTTCGTAACATTTACAAGGCTTCGCCTAAAATTGTATTAATTTTACGTTCTGAACACTCAGCCACGACTATTTGCAAGGAGTTCGCTTACCAAGCGCTTTGTCTGTGTCTTATTTAATGCTGTCACTAGATATTTTCAGAGCATAAGCTTATATTTGAGTACTCATTAATATTTCATCTTTGATATAAGTGTTTGTCCAGGTCCAATGACTTGTTGCTAATGGTTGGCAGACTGATGTGCGTAACTTCATAAATTATGGGTTATAGCGAGCTTAATGAGATATAATTTTTTTCGGTAACATTGCCTGTTTAAACCTATTTCTTGCCTGTTGTATTTTGTTTTACTAACTATGCCTTGAGCCTTGATCTCATAATATTATTAATTATACTACTGTTTCATGTTATCTACGCTCAACGTACACTGTGCATCGCATTCCTCTCGTAGATATGCAGCCTAATCCTTTAGTTCAAGATTTCCACCTATGCCACAGTACTAAACTTGTATTTAAACATCAATTTGCTTATATTAATTATCGCAATCTGGCACAATCTTACAGTCTATAATAATCCTTCCGCGCATTATAAATGTCTCCTAGTGTAGCGGCCAGCTACATAACACCCACACAACGCCATCTACCTAATGACGTTGGAACTCCTACGACACAACGACTACTGCAACTACTAACAAGGCGGGAAATATTCAAACGATCCTGAAACGCGATAGCAACTTTGGCAAGCCAAGCGGCATATATACAACTTCGAAAGTATGTCCGTCGGCCTGCAGGCCACCAAGCACGACCACCCAGCTTGGTTTGAGGCTCCTCCCTCTAGTTGGAGGAACACCACACCTTTATCCTCCACACTAGATTAACATAATTTTTCACAAACTTCAGTTCATCCAACCAAACCAAAGAATGCTCATATTTCCTTCGAAAAACTTGGCTGCAGCATACATTCACAGTGAGGCATGTATTATAATAAAAACCGAGATTTCATTTAAAGTTTGTCTGTAATTGAACTAAGAGTTGCTAAGTCGGGAATTATAAATAGGTTGTTTGAGTGCCGTACATTTTTGCCGGGAACATTTTTCATTTACAAAACAGAGACTTGTTGAGACGGTATTTTTTATTTATGCACAAGAGGTAAAGCATTTCTTATGGCTTTTTTAACTTCATTACGTTGTTTGAAACTGGTAGAACGCTTAGACTGTTAGATATTAGGTGTAATAAGAAACTTGTGATAGTCGAAAAATACGTATTATCATTAGGGGATTTTTACAAGTCTGTTGTACCTACTTGCTGTTGAATTGATTTTCATAAGTATTGCTTTTGTAACCTAAATGAATAAGTGTTTGAATTTGAATTTGTTGATTTAGTGATATAGGCTTCTAAACTGGCAATCGTGGATTAATTTTCCACTAGGAATAAATTCTGTATCGCATGGGACCATACAAACATTTCATCAACCAACATAAAGAACACCTAGATAAGGCTGCGTTGTTCGTGAGAAATAATTTGTACAACATGACTAGCCTTTTCGCCTGATTGCTAGATAGACTTTACGTAATAATTCATGTTCTATACCGAACTCGATGTGTTTTTATGATATAGCTATATAATTTCTATAAAATAGCTTACAGAGATTGTCATATTTTTATTACAATAGGAACTACTCCAATATACACATGGATTAGAGCTACGGTGAGAAAAAACCCTAAAATTAACTTATTTCTTGATCGGAGATTCAAATTACCATTTGATTTATCTTAACATCGAATTTAAAAAACCTCTGTTGTTGTGAGTTTCTCTCATTCCAACGCACTACTTTCACCAACTAGTGACACAATCTGCTATTTAAAACTAATTCAAATTTAAACTCAAGTTCTTTTTGTGCGTTTTACTCGGACTGTGAAATTTAATTTCCACTTTTCTTTCGTGATTTTAACTTTGGTAGCACGTTTTCACATGCATTAAATGAACATCGGGCTGAGCTTAAGTGTATTTTAGAAACTTTATTTTGTAAGTGACCTTTTTAATACTTTTTGACGTGTGAAAAAAGCAGCGATAGCCTAGTGGTCTACGTAACGGACTGCCAAAACGATGGTCTCGGGTTCGATCCCCAGTTACCGCAAGCACACACCTCTGACTTTTCGAAGTTATGTGTGTATTAAAAATGTTAATTATCGCTGGCTTAATACTGTGCCCGGTAGATGGCATTTGCTCGCCCTCTATTACATTGGGACTGAAACATTACTGGTGAAATGTTGGTGTGTAATACACCTCTGCCCACCCCGGAGATAAAGGCTTGAAGATATGTTATGTTGCCGTGTGTGAAAAACGCAAAAGAAACTAGGATAAAGCAGAAGAAGTGGTCTTCATTGTCTTGTTCACATGAGTGGAATAAATTTAAAATTCCTTCCTGCTTCCATTAGAACAAAAGTGTTGGACTGTCTGCTCGATAAGCATATGGCCAGCCGCATAGCCCTACATGCTGCATAGTTTGGTTTCAGGCCTGCTCTATCGACGGAGGCTGCTATTTTGTGTCTTAAGCGGACAGTCTAGTACTACACTGAAAGGAAAACAGCTGTCAATGCCTGTTTCCTCGATTTGTCAAAAACATTTGACCTTGTGTCAAACGATATCCTATGGGAAAAGTTTTATCGGGAAACAGAAGTAAATAATACGGTCACTTTTTTGCTTATGTACTGGTACAACTAATCATTTTAAGTAGTCGGGTGTTTTATCCCGGAAATACTGGTTAAAATGCGGGGTGAGGCAAGGGGGGATAACTTCACCTCGACTTTTTAATTTGTATATAAATCAGCTGATCGTTGAACTCAGCAACACAAATGTCAGCTGTCACATTGATGGTGTTTGTGTAAACAATCTTAGATAGATAGATAGATAATTGCTTTATTGTGCAAATGTTGGTACAAATTCGGTGTAACTAAATAACTTAATTAATGATACATATCAAATGCACAAGGGCGGCCTTATCGCAGAGTGCGATCTCTTACAGACAACCTTAGGATGGACAGACTGAAAAAGACAAAAAGCTTTGATGTGTAGCGACTAAAAGTATCTGATTACTAAAAATTGTTTTTATTCAATAAACATACATACGCAGGCATAGATACAATAGATATGATAGGTGCTAAACAATTAATACAGCTTAGTTACGCTGATGATATGGTGTTGCTGAGTCCTTCACTCAGCGCTTTCAGGCACCTTCTAGATATCTGCGAAAGGTACGCGTTAGCTCAGGGACTCAGGTATAATGCTGATAAGAGTGAGATGCTTGTATTTAAAGCTCGCGGCAAATGTTACATCAACGTACCACATGTAGCCATTAGCAATACTCCTCTGAAAAGAGTCACGTGGTTCAAATACCTGGGTCACTGGATCACCGACGACTTGAGCGATGATATGGACATAGAGAGAGAACGCAGGGCGTTGGCTGTCCGATGTAATAATTATGCTGATCCACAGATTTGCACAGTGTAGCAAACATGCAAAACAGACACTTTTCAGAGCTTAATGTCAGTCTTTCTACACCTGCAGTCTGTGGGTTAGTTATACGCAGAAGACATACAATGCCCTGCATGTTCAGTACAACAACGCGTTCAGGATAAGTATGTATGTATGTATGGGGATACCGCGTTTTAGTAGTGCTTCAGCAATGTTTGCTGAATCGAGGATTGGTGGTTTACATGCCATGATACGCAAGCGGAGTGCCTCGATCCTGCACAGAACTCGCGCCAGCTCCCATAGCATCCTGAACACGTTGTGTAACAGATGGGACAATTCAATGTTACGTCATTGGGTCGAAATTCATGCATCGACGAATATACCCTATAATCTAAATATTACTTGGGTAGCACGGGGTTTGGCTGCTAACGTAGATGAAGTTTACTAACATTAGTTTATACATTTATTATTTTATTCTTTTTGTTTCACTAACACGAATTTACTATATGGATTGTTTGTGATCTGAAATAAATCTTTTTAGGGTTCCGTACCTCGAAAGGAAAAAACGGAACCCTTATAGGATCACTTTGTTGTCCGTCCGTCTGTCAAGACCCTTTTTCTCAGTAATACGTGGAGGTACCAAACTGAAATTTATACTAAATACTCCAATCTACGGTTCCATAGAGCTGTAAAAAAATCAAACTTCTAATCCAACGCAATCAAAAGATACAGCTGTACATGCTGCAAATTGCAGCATATTTTCAAACTCGCATTGGAATCAAAACCTACAGGGTACTTCCCGTGAACTCAGAATCTTGAAATTAGGTACAAAGCAACGTCTTATATCACTTATAAAGGAAAAATTGCGAAAACTGTAATTTTTTTGTTACAGCATATAAAAAAATATTTTTAATAAATTTAAAATTACTACCCCTTTCTCTTGAACGCGTGGAGGTATTAAATTGAAATTCATATCAAATACTCAAGTATATAAAACCGTTAGGCTGTAACAAAATCAAACTTCTATGTCTACGCAATCAAAAGAAAGAGCAATATAATCATATTTTCAAACTCGCGACTACTCGCAAGGGAATCAAAACCTACAGGGTTATTTCCGTGAACTCAAAATCTTGAAATTTGGTACGAAGCAACGTCTTATATCACATGTAAAGGAAAAATTGCGAAAACCATTAATTTTTAGTTTCATCATAAAGGAAAAATATTTTTATAAATTTAAAGTTACTACCCCTTTTTCTTGAACGCGTGGAGGTATTAAATTGAAATTCATATCCAATACTCAAGTTTAAAACACCGTTAGGCTGCAACAAAATCAAACTTCTATGCCAACGCAATCAAAAGAAAGAGGAATATAAGCATATTTTCAAACTCGCGACTACTCGCAAGGGAATCAAAACCTACAGGGTACTTCCCGTGAACTCAAAATCTTGAAATTTGGTACGAAGCAACTTCTTATATCACTAATAAAGGAAAAATTGCGAAAACCGTAAATTTTTAGTTACATCATATAATAAAAATATTTTTAATAAATTTAAAGTTACTACCCCTTACTCTTGAACGCGCAGAGGTATAAAATTGAAATTCATAGCATATACTCAGGTATATAACACCGTTAGGCTGTAACAAAATCAAACTTCTATGTCTACGCAATCAAAAGAAAGAGCAATTTAATCATATTTTCAAACTCGCGACTACTCGCAAGGGAATCAAAACCTGCAGGGTTCTTTCCGTGAACTCAAAATCTTGAAATTTGGTACGAAGCAACGTCTTATAGCCCAGATAAAGGATGCGGAAGGCTGAGGACCGTGTGCTGTGGTGCGGGTTGGGAGAGGCCTATGTCCAGCAGTGGACTGCGATAGGTTGATTGAGATTGAGATTTCAGGTATTCTTGAGATTAGACTAATTTCTATTTATCTTGAGAGCTGACTAGCAGAAACAAATATAGTCTTCAAACCTTTTTGCTAATTATTCTGTACTTTATAAGTATTTTTGTAACAGATTTCTAATAGTCACTAAAAACTTTGTAAATCAATAACTTTGATAAAAAATCTTACCATCATACATCAGTAGACTTTTGCAAGGCTGCTGCAAGGCTGGTATAGGTATTTAAGTTATATTTTAAAATAAGCGATATATGTTAATATAAAATAAAGGATGACTGATTACAAACGACAAAGACCCCTTTTTATTTAATTTATGCTCCTCCAGCTTTCCATACTGTAATGTTATGGATTTCATTTGGCAATAAAAATACCATAACTATGACTGGTGAACTTTTACTTATAAACATACAGGTTTGTACGGAACCCTCGGTGCGCGAGTCCGACTCGCACTTGAACGGTTTTTTTGCATTGAATTGAATTATTCTTTAGTTTAGGGGTGCTTCTAGAGACTTGTAACTAATTGGATCATACGATCCATCATGTTGTCCAACATATTATTCATTATGTTTTGAAATTTGTTAAACATTACATCTAGAACTTCAACGAAATTATTAGGGTTCTTTATGTCTGTTTTTAATTCTCCATTGTTTTGTTGCCTGTGTATATGTAACGTCTTCTTTTGTATGTCTATGATATTTGGTGTTTCTTCTTTTATTGTTTTTTTGGTGCATAATTTGATGACTTATACTGGTGTTGGTTTTGTGTTTGAAAATTTGGGTTTTCATTGATGTCATTATTCTTTTTTACCCTGTTTTTCGTCAGGAGGTCTTTGTATTGTTGGTACACACACCAAAAAAATCTAAGCAACACTTATATATCTACTATATCACATTATTACATACTATTTCAAATTATTAATCAATTATTCCTCCTTTCAAAGCTGAGGCCTAGTCCAGCGGTGGACTTTTAAAGGCTGATGTTGAATCAATTATTATATCATTTCTTATCAAGTAGGTAATACCTATGTAAACTTTTTTGATCTAGAGGACATACTGGCTGATTGTAAAAAAAAATTGAGTATCATATTTGATTTTTTTTCACAAATTCAAAAGAGAATGCATTTGTTCGAATTTTATAGCGTTTTCTTTGCTTATTAATATTTAGTATTCTGTATCAATTTTATGATTTAAACAATAATTTGAAAAAGTTTTGAACAAATTTGGATTTTGAGACATTTTTTACGTCATGGAGCGACGTCATTTGAACGCAGATGAAATGGAAAGAGCTGTAGGGATGTTGCAAGCGGGAAGAAGTCAATCTCAGGTATCTCGGTATTTTGGTATCAACAGCAGCATTATTTGCCGTCTTCATCAGCGTTACACTAACACGGAAGATCCTGCTGAGCAGAACCCAGATCGAGGCAGGTGTACAACCACACGGCAAGATCGATACATACAACTGACTGCAAGACGCCAGCCGATGTTAACCGCCCGAGAGATAGGTTTAAGGCTACAAAATTCAAGTGGTGTTGTTGTTAGCTGCTAAACTATGCGAAATCGACTGCACGAGTATGGCCTACGAACGCGACGGCCAATTAGGTGCCCACCAATACTTCACGGAATTCGCACTCGTCGAAATGAATGGTATAGGGAACACATTACATGGACCCGGGAACAATGGGATAAAATTTTATTTTGCGATGAGTCTCGATTTGGGTTCAAGCCTGATACTAGAAGGGTAAGAGTGTACCGTCCGTCGTACCGTCGTCCTGGAAGTACTGAAAGACTGAGGTGTGTTCAGAAGTGCATCTATACAAGGGCTCAACAGTTATGGTATGGGCGGATATTATGAAGAACAGACGAACTGAGCTCGTTTTTGTAAATGGTAACATGAACGCTGTGAATTAAGTTGAGGATGTTCTAAGGCCTTATGTCCGTCCATTCGCACAAACGCTTGGCTCCGATTTCATGTTGATGCATGACAATGCGCGTTCGCATACAGCTTTGCACACACGGGAGTACTTAGCAAGGTAAAACATCCTGGTATTGCCTTGGCCTGCATAATCACCAGACCTCAACCCCATCGGGCATGCATGGGACATGCTCCAGAGACGTGTTTTAAAGAACTTGGGTGGAGTGACAACAACCCAACAACTGATGGACTTACTAAAATTTCATTGAGAGTGATTGCCGCAAGATAACATTATCAATCTCATCGATTCTATGAATAATCGGTGCCAGCAAGTTCTCAATAACAGAGGCCACACTTTGTAAGAAATTATGCAATTTTTGTACAACCATTTAATTTTAGTTTAAGTTTAGTTGATTAGGCACCTTACTTTGTACTACGTACATACAGTACTTACTCGTAATTATTGTTAATTAAGATTATTAAAAAAAAAAACTAATTGTTGTATAATATCAAAAAATCGTTAAAAAATAATGTAAATAAGAAAATATTTTGTGGATTCTTCTTCTTCGATGAAAAAAAAACAATGGTGTGGACTGTATTGCAATGGTATATTTCGCCGGTAAAGGTAAACCGTACGATGTTGCAGACTAAGTTTAATATGCGCGCGTGCCGTTCGCCGTTCGGTCGTGGAGTGAGTGGTGACAGGTGTGTGTGGCAGAAGCCGTTGAGACCGCGCCCTCCGTGCTCCACCGTCCCCCCGCCAGGGGCACCAACATACAACATGCTCCCCTGGTTGAATAATTCAATAATTAATCTAGAGGAAGAGGACAAATATTATTAAAGGACCGTAGTAGCGTCCCCTTCTTCGTCTTCAGCTCGACCATCGACCACGCGTGTAGTTCCGTCGCCTCCCGTCGGAAGACCCGTCAGATATGTGCCGACCCTTAAACTTAAATCGTTTACAAAGAACAGTGGCATATATACATAGATTCATAGACAATTAAAAAAATCCTGATTCTAAAGTAACAGGTCCTCTTTCTATTTAAGATGCCTTATCTATATTGTTACGTGCAGCTCAATCTGAAATGTTTTCAGATGAGTATGTGATGCTTCGATCAGGGAAGTCATTGCCGAACAGACTTATTTCTTTAACCCCTTTTTTAGATAATGATAACATTAAACGTGTAGGTGGCAGACTGGTCAACTCACCATATGAATACGAGGTAAAGCATTCAGTTTTGCTATGCGGCAACCACCTTTTTACAAAATTGATATTTCAAATGCAACACAGAATTTTACTTCATGCCGGCCCTCAGTTATTGGTAGCAAATGTACGTCAGACATATTGGCCTCTTGGCGATAGGAATCTGTCTAAGACGGTAGTAAGACGTTGCATAGAATGTTTTAGGTATAAGGCTCAAAATGTGCAACCAGTTATGGGGCAGTTGCCCTCTAAAAGAACTCACGTGGAGTTCCCATTTATAAATTGTAGTGCCGATTATGGCGAGCCAATATTGATAGCAGATCGAAAGGGGCGAGGGTGCAAACTTTTAAAGGCATATGCATCTTTGTCCATGCAAGAAGAATCCACAACATTTTAATCCGACCAAAATGTTGTGGATTCTTCTTCTTCGATGCAAAAAACAATGGTGTGGACTGTATTACAATGGTATATTTCGCCGGTAAAGGTAAACAGTACAATGTTGCCATTCGCCGTTCGGTCCTGGAGTTCACGGGCCGTAATCTGCCAATAAAAAAAACTAGACGCCAAAATTAAGAACATAGATTATACAGATTTTGAAGCAAAATATTTGCAAAATATAAATCCGCAATATTGTTTTTTAATTTTATGTCATTGACAACTTTGACAAATGTCAAGAAACCCAGGGAAATAGATAAAAAGTCGACATCAATTGCTGAATTGTGTTGAGTAAATAGTTGCGTTGATTAAATTCCGTAATTCCGTATATTTTTGTTCCACAATTATAGTAATCTACTTGTTTTGTGAGCAAATCAAGAAGTATTGTGTGCCGGGTTTTGTAAGTTCGCGACAGGACGCTATTTTGCACAAATTTCCGATGTGCATCCTACTCTATTCCTGGAAACAAATTCTCAGCGGAATACCTCTGAATCCGACCGAATCTGATGGTACGTTAAAGCTATGCCCTTGTACATATTTATAATCACTCGAATCATCGAGAAACACCTCAATAGACCAGCGATAGTAGTTCCATTTTAGGAGATTTGCTTCCCACGAGTCAGAAAGTAAGTAAGGCCGTGGTTTGAACCTGATACCCTCTGCGAATCAGTCAGTTAGTCTTTCCACTAGCCTTTTTCTCTTTATTTTACCTGTATAAAGATGTTTATGCCAACTTTATAAGGCAGTAAATAAAATAATGTATTTTATAAACTCACATTTATTTCAAATCCAGTTGATATCACAAGAAACGATAGATCACTTAATATTGTTCATACAAAATTCTAATGCGTTTGTTACGGAATCAAAGTAACCCTCGAGGCGATACAGTGTCCATCCGCTAATAGATATAAATTATATGAATATTATATTAATAAATAAACATAAAAGGCTTTTATAAAAGCAATTGAACGGTATTTACACAAACATTTTCTGGCACGCGCCAATATCGAGATTGCCCATGATGATGTAAAGATCGATATTGTGACATTAAAATTATGCTTAAAGTTTGTATAACATACTGTTACCCCAAAAGTATAAAACTATGGTATAAAATTAGTTCTAGTACCTGTTTTTAGAATATCGTAATTTGTTTTTAGAAATACATCTCGTCATAAGACGTGTTGGAAATTATTTCTTGTTCTTCTATTTTGATATTATGTCGATTAAAGGAGTATAATCTACTGCAATTTTATAGACGTTTCTTGCAGAGCGGCTTACATTGGAAATGGACCATTGCCAGTGTAAACCGCTCGAAATATCTGATTCACCAGAGTATATAATATGTATGCCTATGTATATGATAGGCTATATCATGCAGCTTCATTAATACTAATGCGCTGAATGGTATTTCTTATTTGCCTATCATCTAGACTCAAGAGCTACAGCAGGCATACTAATGAATAATAAACGCAAAATTAATCATACTTCATGTCTGTAATTGCACAATATTTTTTCTTGGTTGATATTGTCAGGACAAAATTAATACAGGGTCAAGAAAAATGCGGTATAAGTTGGTAAGTATTATTAATACTAAATCATAGACATTTACATTCGACGCTTGCGACAAAGCCGAAATATCGAAACAAAGTTACATGACTCATAAATAATTACTTTATGATAAGGCTCTTATTATGGGTAACTTAATTATTATTCTATTAGCGGACGTCCTCAAAAACTCTATAATTCTAATTCAGACACTATTTTTACAATTAAAATAATCTAAAACTAATCATCAATTTTGGTCTGTTTCAAACTCAATAAAATAATTACTACTATTTTGTATTTTGTAAATTAGTTTCATTTTAATCATAATTATATTCACAATTGTAAATTATATTTATATTTCAGTATTAATCAAGCTTGGATATAAATGCAAAAGGAAAGCCATTGATATAAAATTAAAGTATAAAATAAAAATATAGGTAGATTAGGCCCGATCAGAATAATAATTATAATAGATATTAATAAAAATGTGGTTTGCAAGCAACATCCTGTAAAAACATTTAGTTTAATATTTATATATTTTAAATTTTCATCCAAACAACATCGCCTTTCCCTATCGAGTAAGCAATCAATAAATCGAATTCTTTTTATGTATCTATTTATCAAAATTCGAAGATTTTAACGTCCAAACCATTTTTAACATTTTCACGTAATATTTTCACTTTATAAGTGAAATCATTGTCTGAGATAAATCATAATGAATATATCTTAATTTTGCAACAAAACCAAAATTAAATTATAATTATCATTCGTAACATAAAAGCTCGATTTTGTGACAATAATTATTTTTTTAAGATACACTTTATTAACTATTTAACTAGTATGGCAACGTTTCGTATAACATACTTTATTTACAATATTTACAGTAAAACGAAAATTTTAATATAGTTTAGCTACAACGTTTACCTTTTACAGGTAAAAAAGGTAGCATATCAATTGTGTCAGTTATAATTTATATTTATAACGACTTTTATATTATAAATATGAATTATAATTTACATTAAACCAATTAGTTTAAAACAAATATTTCTGCTATCTAGAAATAAACGAGTAAAGTTACATGTAATACACTTGTTTAAAATATGTTTTTATTTTAAAAATATTTTATAATAAATTACAATTATTATAATCTTAAGTAGACAAGTAATTGTTTACTATCTAAATGTACGCAACTTTACACAAATTCAGTCTTATTCATCTTATCATTTTTTCGTTTTATCAAATTGAAATTTATTATATAATCACATAATGTATAAAAACAATTTTCACGATAAATAAATACTTTCAAATAAATTTATTGGTAATACAATATTGGCAATCAGTAAAAAAACACAAATTATATAAAACATTGGTATTTTTAGTAAAAATAAAATTACAAAATTTAAAAAAGTCAACGGACGGGTCCAAAGATACAAAAACGAATTTCTGTCGAATTTTATCTCTACAATTTGCTCCTTAAATGTATTAAACTGCACAGCCAGGCCGACTATTTTAGGTCCAAGGCCATTTCAGGCCAGTCCACATGTCACTATAGTCCTCAGCCTGACGCTTGGCCTGAGCCAAGTCCACTAGTTTAATATTTGCCTCAGTCACAGTCTTTGCTCACTTTTGTATCTAAGTTTGTGTCGGCAGGTCTTGCCAGACAAGAAGGTTTTGGCTCACTTGGAAGCTGGGCTGGCGAGTTACCTGTGAATAAAGAATAGTTTAGAGAAAACGATATAAACAATATTAGAAAATGATTATTTTAAAACGATTAGTATTATGGATAGTTGTTTTGCTCTTGCGGCACAGAGAGTTACACTAAAAATAATAGATAGTCGCGTAAGCTATTACACCCATAAAACTAAAACGAGAAAGAATGAAAAAGAAAACTAGAACACAATTCAGAATTACATCGCTCAGCCCTTTAAAACACCAACATGATATTTCAACTTCTTTCACAAACCGGTGAACGGTGCTGAAACAATCGAACAGGGAATGCAACTTGAAGGGCAAAACTGAAGTATAAGTTACGTTATTATATGCCACGTGAAAAGAGTCAAAACATAATCAAAACGCCAAAAGCCGCCAAGATGACATGAGGTTAATGGATGTTGAGGAAGCGAAAGACGTGTGTTTGAACCGAAGCATTTGGCGTTCCATAGTCTCCTATCCCAATAGGAAACACGCGTAAAATAGATCAATTTATTACATAGTTACAGGTAGACCTAATATGAAAGCGTATGAAGTATAAACAAAATAAAAGGAGCTCTAAATATACTTATTCATAAGATATGACATAATGATTATAACCTTTTAAATTCAAATGCAACGGGAGTACAGAAGTTGCTTAGCCATACATATGTATAAATCGAAAACCTATTTCCATTTTACATCAGATACATTATAGATTTAAAAGGAAAATGGCAGATCTGCATACGAGAATATACCTGATTCGAGCTTATAAAGGATATTCTGCAGAGATCTCGATACGTTTGAGTTTTCGTATTACAGGTGTATTAAATTTTCAAAGCTCTCAAAACGAGTTTGAAAATTCATATCTGAATTACATGTGTGGAAGGACGTTGTCCGAATAATGATTAACTTTTATATCTTATATGCTGATAAATATTGTAGCATTTATGAAAATAAAGAAATCCGTTACTGTAATTATTCTATTAAATCTGAAAACGTTAATTTCTAAGTCATATTCTCCTAATTTTTATATGACAAACATGTTTGGCCGAAAAATTCAGAAATGAGGTCGAGGAATAATAATTGAAACTTGAACCGAGTGTAAACTGCTTCCCGATGATATTGTAAACTGATATTTGCAGGAAAATTGTATTCACAATAGTTAAAATCTGACTGAAATTATATTGAATATGGACTACGATTGCTGAAACTTAAACCAATTAACCTTAGTTAAACTATCCATTGCCTCACAATGGATAGTTTAACTTGAGTTCGGTGCTGAAAGTCAGAGCGTCAGTAATGTCACATTAGTCAGCATAAACTATCCATGACAATGTTGTTGTCATTATTAAGATTAATTAGTTATTCTGTATGCGTGCAAAGCATCCGTTATATATGCTAGGTAGTTTTTTGCGAAAGCAACACCCTTTTCAGGATATGAAACAATCATTATCATCATCATCATTATCGTCCTAGCGCTATTCCCGTTGCATCCAAGACCAAAGTCTTTAGCTTAGGACGATTACGATGTTATCGTATATTGCAGGCTTGGATTCGCCTACAGTACTAGTCTAACCAAATTTGACAGAATATCAGCTTTCAGAAAAAATATTCAGTAAACTCACCATTTATCCTAGGTTTCAAATGCGGTAGTGTGTTAGTAGTTCTATCCAGAACACTTTTACTGAAGTACACACTATTGTTCTCCGTGTTAAATCTGACTGGTGGAGAGTTGGAGCAACTCCTGAAGTCTACTAAAGACCTGGGCTCTAGGTGGTACTGCTCCAGCTCTGGCATTTGCGTCAGGTTCAGAGGGTTCCTGTTAGGGTTACTGTAGAGTGATGGAGGTGGGGGAGTGACGTACGGCTCTGGTGGCATCAGTTGTTCTGCTGGTAGCTGGAAGAGAAACCTTGGTTAACATTTTTATCGCATTACCGGATTTGGTTTACGGGTGTAGTCCTGTCAGATAACCAGCTGGTTTTAAAATATGCATATCACTGGGTCGAAAAATTGCGAAAACGGATGGTGGATTGGATGGACCAAATCACTAAATAGAAGTACGAAACTATACCCAACGTATCAATAGGACGTGTCAAACTTCGGGAACTAGAGGGTGAATTTGACTAGAGTCCAATCTTGTGCATATTTTGTCAAGTTGATAAGGTGTCGGCCGGTTTTCTGCCGGACCTTGGTCCGACATAATTGGGTTAAACAGCAAAACGCCACCAGGTTCATATTATAAAAATATGTTTACACTACGCTGTGTCTAGCAAACACATCGAGCTTTATGTTCTTGACGGACATTACAAAATCCTGTCCGTTAAATTACTAGAATCAAAATAAAAAGCCGTCTGTTTAAAATACTTTGGAACTGAAACGAGTAAAGATTTTTAAGCAATTGGAGTGGTGGTTCTACGGTATTTCGCTGAAACTTGAAAAAAAAAAACTAAAATTCATCTAGACCCGAACACCGAAAGTCAGATTGAAACTAAATTTGAAAGTTGCCGTAGAAAAATGTTGCCTTGATAAAAATTGGATATACATTTCCATTTCTGATATCAAAATTTGATAGGTACAAACTTTCTCTTTATCTACCAATTTCAATTTCAACATAATTGTATATCGGTTACACCGGTACACCACAAAAAAGAATAAAACGAAAAAAAAGCATGGTATCAGTTTTCAAGTAGAACATGTTATATTGGATCTATTGAAGACAATAACTGCTATGGATTTATACATACATACATACATAGACTCACGCCTGTTTCCCCGATGGAGTAGGCAGAGGCATATTAAACGCCCACTTTTCGCCAGTGTTTTGATCCCACGTAATAGGTGGCGAGCCTATTGCCGCTTATTGGGACATTTTGTTTGCCAGAGCCTCGTCCGTTGATCGGCAGGTGCACCACTTGCAGGTGAGGTTGGCTTGGGACCCTAAGTTCTTGGTGGGAACCCTATGCACTTTGCACCCTATGCCCTATGGATTTATATGTATATATATGTGGATTTTTATTGGGATCGCGAGAAGAGGTTGAGCTCGTGCGGTGCAAGGTCTCCTTCTGGCTGACTATATTCAACAGTGGACGTCTTTTGGCTGAGTTTGATGAATAAATTAATGTGAATTAAAAGTAAAACAATAAACAAACAAAAAGTACCTGGATGACAAAACAGATATTTTATATACTTTCTATCAACAACAGACAAAACAGATATTTTATATTTTCTAACCGAGAGAGAGTAGAAATGAATAAAATGAAATAGAAGTGGCAAATGACTAGTCCTTAGTGTAAAACTTTGCTCTTCATAAAACTTTATGTATAACAATGAAACTACTGCTACATTACATGCTAGGCATTACATTACATTTACATATAAGGTGCTGTGTTGTGTGCCGCGTATCAATTCCGGAGTTGTGTAAAGGTCAACGAACAAAATGTATTGGTTTTTGCAGAGCAAAAGTATCAGGAAAATATGTAAAGGAGAATGAACAATTTTATATTCGTGCTGGATTTGAATCAAAGCGTAAGTCACTATGCAAAGGACAATATCTATAGATGATATTAAATTGACAAAATATGTTCAAGATTGCAGTAATACTAATGTCAGATCAAGCGTAGAGCTTGATGCGTTCTGTGGGTACCTAAACATTTGGTGAACAAGGAAAAATTAAAACTAAATTATGTTCAAAATAATACTCACCAAACCACTTGTATTCAACGGCAACGCATTTTTGTACTTCAACCAGTCTTCATAAACCTTATCATACGGCTGTCTGTGGCAATCATTTGGTCCAACATTCGGCATATGCAGGCTGCTCATTGGCCCCAAGCTCTGTATACTTGGCCCCAAATTCAGCATTGGGGCCAACGTTGGCGCATACTGCCGTCTGTATTCCATCGGTCGTACTTGAATGTATTGGTTGCAAGGATCGATGTTGTGATCATAAAATCGGTCGCAGTTTGACATGTCATATTTATCTGTTGTCTTAGACATGAGGGGTCGTATTGAACTGTAGTCGGTAGCCGAAGATTTATTTGAACAGTTGTCGCTTATTTTCCCGTCTAGAGGTATAACATCGGGGTTTTTATCTGCAACGAAAGATAATAAATTCCCTTTAGTGCTCGCTATCTGCTTTTGTTGGTTTCCAAGTGGAAATTTATTTGCTCGTGTGAACTTTATGTTTTGGTACGACTGATATTACACACTGAGCAATTATTAACATTTGTTGGAATAAAATTACAAGATATTATAAAATTCTGTTGCTCGAGTTATGTGTGTGGATGATGGGCTTGTTCTTAACCCTTTCTTGGGATTTGTAAGAGTTTGTAAATACATTGCAGGGTTTCAGCTGCTGAAAACAAAGATGTTATGAGCTCAAAGTACATATTTGAAATATGTATTGGCGTTGGTTTATGTATGACTGTGAGACAGTTATTCGATCACGAAATACGATGAAATAATTATGATAATTCAATAAAGAAAATTACAATTTGACTGCGCACAATTTGCAGAATATAGCAAGATATATTACATAATATTATAATAAAGATGAGAAAAGTTAGCCTAGTTGGTGGTTTCACTATTTCTACCTTTTTTCCAATTTTGATGCTACCTTATGACACCGTTAGTATGAAATCAGAACATTGATTTCACATCATAGATGTCGAATAGAATATATTGAAATGAAAATCTATTTGGGCGCCAGCCATTACAAGCTCATATTTTTATAATTCAAAATTGACCAAGTATTTTCCAACAAAAACTTCCAATTTTCTCCTTCTTCAAAAGTATTTTATCTACAGCATTTTCACAAAGTTTTTCTCGGGCCTTTTGTCCCTATCATATTACAAAGGTCTGGGTCTTTACACTGTCCGTGTGGTGACGGATTAAGAATACGAATTGTCACCACCCCATATCATCCCGTGGGTGTCGTAAGAACCGACAGAGGGAGCATATTATGCAGAGAACAGCATTGTAAGAGAAGGAAAACTTGATACAATCCCTATACCAACCCGTTTGGCCAGCGTGGTATAGTAGGCCAATTCCTCCTTTCAAAGGAGAGGCCTAGTCCAGTAGTGGACTGTTAAAGGCTGATTATGATGGGTCTTTACAAAGGAAGGTCATAGTTAAGTCTAGCTTTATCTTGTAAATCATCCTTAAAATCTTGAGGCCAAATAGTATTCAAATTATGTAGCTTTGAGGCTGGCAACTCTGTAAAATATTCATTGTCTCATCAGTATGGGTCAGTCTGGTATCGCATTTATTACGCAGCCAGATTTGGCCCAAATGGCTTACCCGGTTGAAGGGTTAATTTTGATACCTTTTTGGGGCTGTTTTGAAAATATAGTAACGCGAAACGTTATTTGGTTGATTAAATGTTTTCATGAATTGTAGTAAATTACCTACTCAAAGGTTTTAGATTTTAAAAGTCCAAGTAGTAAGTAGGTACATTTTGAATCCCCGTTGCAAAAAAGGGGTGTGCATTGTAGCTCCTAATCGAATGGACGACGTGATCAAATAGTTCCAGCGACAAATTATGAAGATCTATATTGGCGGATAGTAATTTTTTATTTCATTTTTTTTAGTCACTATACTTACCTAAACTATCAACGCTTTCAGACTCTTTGGTACCAGTGAGGGGTATGTTTGACGTCTCATCATGCTGTCGGTTGTCTTTCTCATGTTTATCTGCAAAGAAACATTATTACAATATCTAAACACAAGCTTTATCCATAATAATGATAGATAAGTTTTTATCACTAAGTTATTGTCGATTTCAATGTAACTGTTGGAATGGACCACTAAAATTGCAAAGGGAAGCCCTATCCCCTATTTCTCTCCCTCATCCCACTCCTCATCCTATCCCTTTTCCCAACTAACCCCAATGGGCGGCAACGCACTTGTGACTCCTGTGGTGTTGCTTGTGTCCATGGGCGGCGGTAATTGCTTACCATGCATCGGCGATCCGTCTGCTCGTTTGCCACCTATTACTATAAAAAAAGGGAAAATGTAAACAATATTTGATATAATGTAATTATTGTATTATAGAATGCTTTACTGATTAATACTATTAATAATGGAAATATGTATGAATTTGTGTCAATGTAATGTTTTAATATAATGGGTGTTTACCTGAAATAAAAACTTTTATTTATTTATTATTCTTTGTTTATTTTATAAAGACCAATTTTACCCTGAATGGTGTTTTTACTGAAACATATTATTTGATTTAGCAAAATTAATAATAAAAGAGAATAATCTGTATAGAATAATAATCTTATACTTATTTAGTTTTTATTTAAAATGATAATACTCGTTTTACGTTTCAATTCTGTTAACCGGATGAGTTCACAAACATTTCACAAACGGACAGAAAAGACTCAAAACAACAATATTTAAGTAGCTCAGTCAAAGCATTGACCCATGTAAAAATCGAACCCACAACACTCGGAGTAATATTTAGCAGCTAGGTGACCCCTTCCATTACTCTATTATCCGTACTGTCAATTCACTAAAAGATTTCGTATTAATTAATCCAGTTTGTTGTAAATGTTTCCAAATATTTTACTCAACAGCTACAAGCCCAATTTCATCACCAAGATATATATAGTTATATCAAGATAGGCATTATCTACCAAATAAATTCGAGATTAAAATAAAAAATCGTATGGTATCTGCCAAGTAATTTAACAGGCATTTATCAGTCAGTGGTCAAACTGGTGCTTAGTCATACAAATCATGAACCACGATCTGTGGACCAGATATCTATTCTTGTCAATAGTTTAACTTTTGTCAAAATTAGATATTTATTTTTCTTTTAGCACTAAATGTATTAAGAGATTAAGGAATCAGTCAAAAGTTGTCCACTGCTAGACATTAGCTTTCCCCAAGGCTCTCCACACCAACCGATATTTGCCTAACATCAACCTAAGCTAGGCTAATATTATTTGAAAGAAAATTTGATTATTATCTGACCCTGTTCCACGAGTACGAGTAATAGGCCGAATTAATCGTGTCGCGTGAAAATTATTACCTGGCTATTTCATTGCGTGGATGTCATGCTTGGTTTCAATTAAGCTTGAATCAAATGAAGCTGTGCTTTGTTCGCGAAAGCTCTTTGAATACATAAAAAGCATTGATTCCACCTCTATGTGTCTCTTATTAAAATTTGTGAGAACCACTGGCATTATCTATTTGTGGTCTGAGTGTCCTATGTGGTCTTTGAAAGTACTTTTTGACTGCAAGGATGACGTAGTGGTCTAAGTGGTTCCTTTTTGGTATTGTACTGTGTTTCAAGTCTGTCATATTAGCCGTTGATCGACTTTTTGTAAAGTCTCTCGCAACACCCAATTTACTCATCCAAGACATTTTTCCAAAACATCTGGAAGTGAGGCAAAAACCCTTTCAAAGTGCTTTCAAGATTCCAACACTATGCGATACAAAAATAGGTACTTAGCATAATATGATTAGTACTTCCGAACTTGAATTACCTGTATCATTTGTTTTAACGTGTATATTTAAAAGACAGTATAATTAAAAGAAAACAAATACAAAATAAAATAAAAAGTAATTAAATCTTTATGTCACTTACTGTCACGCTTATTGCAGTACTTGCAGCAGAACATGGCGGCGGACACGGCTGTCATGGCGGCGATCACTCCCACGGCTCCTAGCACCATTATCAGCACCGTTGTTAGCTCCACCTTCACTGGCACTTGCGCTGGTAGCAGAAGATATAAGTCATTATATTGCTTGAAGGTAAAAGGTAGAGTCCTACTGATTTCAGCATGAATGGCTTGACCGAGGGGAAGTACTACTGTCTCACGCAATATTGACGTAAAGTAATAACGTTTCGTTCAGTGAGTGTGAGTGCCGGAGGCCCCATTCACCTTTTCATTCTCACTCATCTCGATCCTCCTCCTATTCCATTTCCCATCCTATTGGACAGCAACGCACTTGTGTCTCGTCTAGAGCAGTGTCCATGGGTGGGGCCGCTTACTATCAGGCGATCTATCTACTTGTTTGCCACATAATACTTAGGTACATAAAAAAGAGAAGTCAATTGATTTATGCTTTTGCAGTCATGTATAAATACATGATTTTATCATCATCAATATCCCAGTCTAGAGACGGACTTTACTGAATATAAGTATAATACACATACTATTTTTTTAATTTCTTTTTTTAGGCGATAATCATGGTAAGTCAACAAAATGCTAGGTGATTTTTGTACTATAATAATAAGCATATTCAAATAATAACATAAATTGGTACTAACAATTTTTTTTATTTTGTATGCTTTGTAGTATCAGTTTACAGTCTCAAAATCAAAGATTTTGGCTTTTGATGGATAAGAGACTGAAACAACTGCAACAAAAACTTCTGTCGGTTTTTTAAATCCAAGAGTATAAGGGTATAAAGAGTAATGATTACCTTCTTAGAATTAGACTACTGAAAGAAAGTACCAGACACACTATCCCTTCGTACTGTTTACTAACCTGTATGCCTCTGTGGGTACTTCAGCAAACTCGACGTCAAAGTCAGAGCCTCGCTGAAACCTTTTCTATTGAAGGCTCTGACCGACACGGCGAGGGAATTGCTGGCAGAGAGACCTGACACTTCAAACTCAGGGTCATCGTTGCTCACGTTACGAAGAAGCAGACCGGTAGCCATGTCAAAAATCTGGTGGGCAAGAGCTGTTAATTATATATATTATTAGTAATATATGGGTAGGCAACAATAGCCTAGTGGAGATACAAATAGACTCACATGCAGAATGGATCTGTTTTGTATGCCAGTACCAGCTGTCATAAAACACTTTGATAGACGTTAAAGGGAATCAGGATCTCTGAATAAATTAACACTAGTCTCAAACATGGAATATAGCTATCCCTTTGGGTTGCGGAGATCAGACAGTCAGTCGCTCTGTGGAAAAGCTAATATTCAGTCAAATCCCGTTAGACAAGTAAGCAGGTTGCAACTGGGATAACGCTTGGAGGATTTACTTCTTGTAGCGGATCTCCCCAACATAGGAATTTAACTACACTCCAGCAAAAATCTTAGTCTTCTGAACTTACATACCTGTAACGCAGATTTACAGAAGGAATCATAAATACTTACTTCTAGAAGAAAAGACTGTCGGATGCCACCGTCGTGTCCGGGTGTGCAGTTGAGGGTCAGAGAGTCGTACGTCACGTTGGTGATCTCGCACGCTTTGGGGGTTGATGGCTTGTCTAGGAACAAAGAAAATAAATCAAAATCTAAAACCAAGGCAAAGGGTTAGGTAGAAAATAGATACCTTATTTTTATGTCATTGTATCAAACAGGGCAAAGAGTTCGCTAGAAAATAGATATCTTATTTGTTATATTTCTTTTCGTCTCATTGTTCAATTGTTATTGATATATTTTTAATACCAGTGAATTAAATATAAAAGCACTAAATAGCGACGCTATGTGCCTTGTAAATCGTCACGTGAAATGGTTCTTACAGGACCGGGGTAGATCCCATGACTCCGCATTTTACAATGGGTCGTTTGATTCCTCTACCAAACCACTGTGATTTTCCTACCGCGGCGATTTTAGTGAGTAGGTCGGAACGCCATTCGGCGTATATCACATACTATCTCCACATTGATAGCAGTCAGTCCCTCAGAGCGTCTATTTTTGTTGAAGTCTATCAAAATGACTTCATGCCACCTGATCTTAAGTATACATGGAGTCCCATAGGAAAAGTCATCATGCCAATAAAATATTAATAATAATGGGCGTTCTCTCTACGCGACAGGAAAAAATGACACTAAACAAGCACTCACAATATAGTCTACATAAATACGTAACTAAAAAATAGTCAATGGCTGCACCGCGACTAAAACGTCACACACATCAACTGTCGCGTTGCTCGTATGCTGTGGCTGACATTCGTCCAGTTTACTGCGAGGGTTTCTGTTTTCACGTTTGTTTTCACCAAATTATTTTTTGTACTAGCTTTTGCCCACATTTTCATAGCTAGCTTCAATATCAGAGGAGTTCCAGACTGTTATAATCCCATTGTTACGAGTATCCCCTATGGGTAGAATATTTAAAAAAGCGCCTCTCTAGTGCCTGCGTCATAAAAGGAACACGCTGTCCGATTTTCTTCATTTTATTTGCTACAGTAATTTTGAGTCTGCGATGTTATTTCAGATAGGACGAGTAATTTCGTATATATGTACCTACTAGCTTTTGCCCGCCGCTTCGCGCGCGTTAAATTTCGGGGTAGGTAACACTAATCTACTTTCAGTCTCAAGTTGTGTGAAGGCACTCCTGATTATTCTAAAGACTTCAGAAACTCTATAGGGTATAAAGTAACTCGGCCAGTATCCATGACATTATCTACCATTATCTACCGAAAGGTACATAATAACATCACCTTGCATACAGTTTGCAATATATATCTATAAACATTTACGCATTTATAATATTAGTAGGGAAAATCGTTTCAGCCGTTTAAGCATATAATTATTAGTTTATATATGCGATCAATTTAATCACCGTGCACAATGTGACATTATGTATGGTGTGACAGAACTGACAGATATGCGATAGCATATGCGCAGCACTCAATAATTAGCACATGTGTTCTTACTTCCAAGAGGTAAATTTGTGCCATACAAACTTCTACCCTCCCTACAATCCCTCCCAGTTGAATTTTTGCAACTTATACCGTAGCCTATGTCGGTCTCCATGGTCCAATATATCTCTATATTAAATTTCAACAAAATTGGTTCAGCCGCTTTAGCGTGAAAACGGAACATACATACTTTAGAATTTTTAATGTTAGTAGGCATATAATTTTTAAGATTCTCTCTCTTCCATCTTGGAATATATAATTTGTATTCTTATTTTTTTTGGTGATAGCCTGAGGAGCCTAGGCCTAGCCTAGGGAGATTTCCTGCAATGGGGTGAGTTCAATTACTCTCATTTTATTGAATAATAAATGTTAATGAAAGGTTATCTATTTTATTATCAAATTGTTCACACTAACGCAGAGTCAAGGCGAAGCGAAATATAAAATTTTCTGGTTGGTGCGCGTCTTCACACGTATTTGACCGTTTGCGCGCGCTTTCGCACCTCTTCGCTCAATTTCGCGTTTGTTGTTGCCAGTTTATGTTGTTATATAACTCTACTGGCACTTTAATTCGCGTAGATACGCATAAGGTCGCGCAGCTGAGCTCGAAAATAAATTCAATAAGCTGTCATTTTCAATTCAATAACAATTCAATAATCATCAAATAACAAATTGCCACTAAAATTACGACGTGAAGAAAATATACATATATTTAAAAATCATGTTAAATTATTATTATTCAACAAGGTTTATTACAGCATCGCTGACTATCTTAATGACAAGGACTTAAAATAATTAATGTATGATGTGTTTAAAATTATTTAATTGTATGCTATTAGATTTGCCTAAATTTGACACATACATACATACATAGACTCACGCCTGTTTCCCCGAAGGGGTAGGCAGAGGCATATTAAACGCCCACTTTTCTCCCGAGTTTTGATCCCACGTAATAGGTGGCGAGCCTATTGCCGCTTATCGGGATATTTTGTTTGCCAGAGCCTCGTCCGTTGATCGGCAGGTGCACCACTTGCAGGTGAGGTTGGCTTGGGACCCTAAGTTCTTGGTGGGAACCCTATGCACTATTTTAATATTGTACACCGTCTAGTATGGTATGTCACTGAGAGCTGTACTCTAGAATTAAGACCTTTCTTGTAACATCATATACACCTGTGACAACAATAAACTATCTGAATCTGAATCTGTCCTTTTCAAGACCTTAAATGAGAGTGCCTCGATCCTAAGTTACAATTATCTTTCAGATAGTTGATAAAACATTTCAACTCGAAGACTATCACCCGATAGTCCTTGACAATCATAAAGTAATTGAAAAGTCTAAGTCTCGGGAAAGCATTTAAATTGAAACTCACGAAGCTCTTTGAGACTAAAAATAAAACATGGAGTTCTCATTATGAGTTTTCTACTAAGAAGGTTAGATTGATCGGTCAGGGAATGAATGAAATAATATTTATGGAAGACAGACTCAAAGAATGGCTTTGTAGATAAAATATAAAAAAATAGAAAGGCCTTGAGTTTACATGATTCGTTCAGTTACTTTTTAATTTGATTCCTTGTGCTACAATATTCGTTATTAGTACAAGGATTAACGGTGTCTCTTTTCTGTCAATTTTCATGAAAATTGTAGAAAGGTTCTGTAAATAATTTATATATTTATGTAGTATAATTTTAAAGTACTGGCTCAGTGGTCCAGTGGATTGTGTATTCGCCTACTGATCGAGAGGTCCCGGGTTCGATATCCGGGTCGGGCAAAAGTGTTACTGAGTTTTCCGAATTCTCAGTAGCAGCACGGAGTTTAATGTGCCCGGGAACGGCTATAGCCTAGGAGCTAAAAGTTCAAAAGGCGAACTATCGGTGTTATATAACACCTCTGCCTACTGTTTCGGAGATATAGGTGTGTCAAAATAAAAGTCTGAAGCACCCGTAACCGACGAGCATGTATGAAAAGAGTAATAAATGCAGAGAAAGCGCGTGAGGTTTGCAAGGATAGAAGAAAGTGGCTTTCTGTTGTGTCTGCCTACCCCGACGTGAAAAAAGCGTGAGCATATGTATGTATGTAAAGTAAAATATTATGAGCTTCGATTCAGAATATGGTCGCAATGTAATAGCCCCTTCACACTACCGTATGTCGAGCGTAGGCCTTCGATAAATATAGAAAACGTCGCGTAGTCGCCTACTCGACAAACGCTAGTGTGAAGGAGCCCTAAATGGTGTTCATCTTACCTGCAGGCAGTATATGGAAGAGACAGGGCTTGGTCTGGCGTCCTACAGAATTCGTGCCGGAGCATTGCACCCAGCCGTAGTCCGCTGACGTGTTCACCATGTAAATGTATGTGTCTACGACAAATAAAGGTTATAATTAGAAGAACTTTGACTCAAACTCGTACTTTAAGGAAAAATCACAAACAGACTCGGCAGAGATATTTGACAGTGTCCATTAGGTTAAAAGCCTGGAAGAATCCTCCTTTTTAATTAAAGAGTTTGTTTATCTTCCATGTGCCACAGGTCTCAGGTTCAACCTCGTTGTCAAATTAACACACGCACACCACCAAATTGAAAGCTTCCTTCTCCTTTCGAAATTGGTTGAAAAGATACCCAAATTATAGCAATTATTTGACGAAATTTAACATGGTGACTCTTGGTGAAACCACTTAACTAGTAAGAACTTACTTACCTGGCATGTTAGGCACAGTAGTCATAGGTGAAGTAGCGAGCTCGTATTTGCTGTGAGTGGAACTGTTGAACCACCACTGGTATGACATCGGCTCCTGGGAAAAAATGCAAGGTTTAGTTGAAAATAGGATGAATAGTGTAAGAACATCTTTGAATCAATGACGATTGACTCCCAATCGGCTCATATTTTGAAATCAAATTACGGTTTATGGAGTCCGCGATATACAGGGTGTAAAAAAACCCTTAACGAAAATTAAAATCTGATATTGTATCAATCATTATAAACATTTTTACTTCGGCACCATACCTGGGAAGTTATTGGTTCAGGAGATATTGAGGCTCCAAGTCAGAAAGAAAGAAGAAAGAAAGAAAAAACATTTATTAGACACACCAATAAAAACACAAGAAAGTTTGACAGTAAAGACAAAACCAAAATACAAAAAAGAAAAAAAAACAGACAAACAGAAAAAAAAATATATATTGTGCAGTATGTCCAAAAGGTCACAGCTCAGCCTATGCTACGGATGACCGCAGCGCTGTTTTTCAGCTGAAACCCAAGGGCTGGTCACGGACGATCACCAAAGAAGGTACAGTAAATACTATAAAAGTTAGGCTAGAGAAGTATAGGATTACACTAGTGTACATAGACAGATAATTATATAACAGCAGATAATAATACAGTCAATATTTCAGCTATAATAAATATAATACATAGAATATACAAATAAGAACAAAAATTACGTGCTGGATTTTTGTTGAGATAAAAACCACTTCTTCAAATTTCTCCTAAAGCTACCTACGCCACCTAGTTTGCGCAGTGGAGGCGGCAAGTTATTCCAGCACTTGGTAGCATTATACCGAAAGCCGCCTCTAAATGCAGTAGTTTTGTGCCTAGGTATATGCAGTGGTTGCCCTAGTTCTCTGCTAGCATATCTTTTATATTCAGCCATCCATTCCAACTTCTCAAACAAATATTCAGGCACTTTATCTTTGACAATCCCAAACATAAGAGTGGCCAAGTGAACACCCCTTCTCCACTTCATTTTCAATATATTGCCTGCATTTAAAAATGGTGTTACATGACCACGTCTCGGGATGTCAAAACAGAACCGCGCACATGCGTTCTGCACTCTTTGAATGAGGCTGGAGGTTTTCGCCAATAATCTGGGCCCGTACACCACGTCGAGGTAATTGAACTTGGAAAGAACAAGCGAGTCAGTTAGTTGCACACGAAGATCAGTGCTAAGATATTGTCTTAGTCTATACAATAACTTAATACGGTAAAAACAATTGCGAACTACATCTGAGACATGTCGCTCAAACCTCAACGCATCATCCATAATAAGTCCAAGATTACGCGCTTCTAGCACTCGTTCTATTACAGAGCCATTCATAATAATGTAAGGATTTTTCTGGCTTACTTTATTGATCTGATCCTTAGATCCCAAAATCATACATTTCATTTTGGAAGCATTGAGAACCAAGGAATTATTAGATGCCCAATTAAAAATGTTATTCAAATCTGCATTAATCCTATCCACAGCTAATTGCGTTTCGTGAGGATTAAAAGATAAATAAATCTGAACATCGTCCGCATATATATGAAAATTACAATATTTTATCGTATGTATTATTTCCGCACTATAAATATTAAATAAAATTGGTCCTAGCACAGAACCTTGAGCATTAAATAGGGTGTACCCTATTTAAGGGTTTAGCACCTGACCGAGAAGTCGATCCATCACTATTGCGTACCTCTACGAATTGAAAGTCACTATGCAATATTTCTAATTAGGTATAAAATTGATGAATTTACCCTGCCAATGAGTTCTATAGATGTGCCCTGAATCCTATGCACTCATAGACAAGTAGGTATTTCAAGCGTTGCACGTGTGCACTTTTAATTGTGGCTTTAAAAATGTGTCAACGTAAAAAAAAGTTCGTTTGCCAGGAATTATTTTTGCTCAGAATGATTTGGCACGATGTCCGGAACGAGTAGACTTTGGTTTAGTGATGGATCTTGTGACAGCCCTGTAAATGGTGTCACAACACCCATTACTAAACCGAAGCGACACCTTGACATTCTGACTTGTGACGCCCTGACATAACATTTAAACCGAATGTTCTAGAAACTACATTGTTTATTACTGTCCAACGTTTAGATTTCTTTACAGGAATTCTGAAGGTATTGAATGGTGATTTGCGTAAGTACGAACATTTTTGTTTAAGTACTTACCTATAAAACATTTTTCGCACTAACTACTGCTAAGCCAAAAAATCACTGTTCCATGGGATGGGATAATCTTGTGCAAATCTATTAAACTAATGACGATTATCAGTTACAAAACACAAGCACTACCATATTATAATTACGGAGCGCTTATTTATTTTATTATTTCGTTAGACTACTCGGTAAGAAAGAGAAAAAATATAATTATATGTAAATGTATATGTACCTCACCCTTTTTACCATTTTTCATGAAAGAAAATAACGTGGCGACAGCTTAAACTACTACGCCATACGTTTACTAAATTTTACCCTACCAAAACTAATTTACCGCCACCGAAATTTACCAAATTCCTTTCAACAGCAGTCACAAACTAGCGTATGGGTTTCATTTATTTCGCACACAAGTATCGAAAGTAGATACCAAGGGTCCAAGACGGTTACTCATGAATATCTTACACTCCATCAACCGAGGTTATTACCTGTTTCACTATAGGCACGTTCATGGGGCAATTTTCCCCAGTTTCCTTTTCGTTGGTTTTATTTATTTAGGGGTGTATTCTATGTTAAGTAGTTATTGATTTATTTGATTTCAGGGAAACATGGCCATTACTGACAGAATTTCCAAATGGATAGTACCTAATTTTACGGATGTACAAGTCAAGTCAGGCTATACGGTTGTAGTACGATTATAATTCTTATTTCCTACGCTATAAGAACGGTACAAAGGTCAAAGTGTCTGCTTAATATGTCACCGTGTGTATATAGGTATCTGCTATGCTAGGAATTTTTGTGTTTTCTACATACATACATACATAAATAGACTCACGCCTGTTTCCCGGAGGGGTAGGCATAGACTACGGAATACCATTTGCAACGATCCTGACATATCTCTCTTGCTTCATTCACTCCCATCAAATTTCTCATGCATGCACATCCTAAAAAAAGGATAGGTTAGTTAGAAGTACCCTTAGGTACTTCTAACTAACCTATCCTTTTTTTAGGATGTCTCTAATCGAACGTCCGTCTAGGATTCCTACAGAGAACAAATAGTTGTGTAATGAACATGATGACTTTATTGTGTGTACCTTGGAGACCGTAAAATCAATAGTAAGGTACATGTATAACCTTAATTTTAATATAGATGGCTAATGAAATATTGTATGAAAACATCGCAATAACGAGTAGAACAGAGCTTTGATCAAAAATAGAATACTTTTTTATTTCAGTCACGATGTTGTAGCTAAAATCTTAATATATAAAATCCTTGCGTTACTAACTGACTGACAGACACGCTACAGCCGAAACTATTGGGCGCAGGAAGCTGAAATTTGGCATATATGTTCCTTGGGGACCGTAGGGGTGCACTAAGAAGGGATTTCCCGAAATTCCCACGGGATCGGCTAAAACGGGCAAATTTTTAAAAAATACAGGCGTAGCTGCTGGCGTCCTCTAGTGTTGAATATTTTTCTTTCAGTAAAAACATTGTTAAAATGCTAAACCATTTTAGTTTCATCCAAATCGGTTAGATAATTTCTACGATTAACGACCTCAAACAAACGAACTCTTCATGTGCTTCATACTTAGTACAGACCATTAAATAGAAAAGCCCTAAGCTCCTTACATTACATTTAATACATATATAATGAGATTCTTTGCAAAAGCCTTGACAAATATGATGTCCGGAACGAGTAGACTTTGGTTTAGTGATGGATCTTGTGACAGCCCTGTAAATGGTGTCACAACACCCATTACTAAACCGAAGCGACACCTTGACATTCTGACTTGTGACGCCCTGACATAACATTTAAACCGAATGTTCTAGAAACTACATTGTTTATTACTGTCCAACGTTTAGATTTCTTTACAGGAATTCTGAAGGTATTGAATGGTGATTTGCGTAAGTACGAACATTTTTGTTTAAGTACTTACCTATAAAACATTTTTCGCACTAACTACTGCTAAGCCAAAAAATCACTGTTCTATGGGATGGGATAATCTTGTGCAAATCTATTAAACTAATGACGATTATCAGTTACAAAACACAAGCACTACCATATTATAATTACGGAGCGCTTATTTATTTTATTATTTCGTTAGACTACTCGGTAAGAAAGAGAAAAAATATAATTATATGTAAATGTATATGTACCTCACCCTTTTTACCATTTTTCATGAAAGAAAATACCGTGGCGACAGCTTAAACTACTACGCCATACGTTTACTAAATTTTACCCTACCAAAACTAATTTATCGCCACCGAAATTTACCAAATTCCTTTCAACAGCAGTCACAAACTAGCGTATGGGTTTCATTTATTTCGCACACAAGTATCGAAAGTAGATACCAAGGGTCCAAGACGGTTACTCATGAATATCTTACACTCCATCAACCGAGGTTATTACCTGTTTCACTATAGGCACGTTCATGGGGCAATTTTCCCCAGTTTCCTCTTCGTTGGTTTTATTTATTTAGGGGTGTATTCTATGTTAAGTAGTTATTGATTTATTTGATTTCAGGGAAACATGGCCATTACTGACAGAATTTCCAAATGGATAGTACCTAATTTTACGGATGTACAAGTCAAGTCAGGCTATACGGTTGTAGTACGATTATAATTCTTATTTCCTACGCTATAAGAACGGTACAAAGGTCAAAGTGTCTGCTTAATATGTCACCGTGTGTATATAGGTATCTGCTATGCTAGGGATTTTTGTGTTTTCTACATACATACATACATAAATAGACTCACGCCTGTTTCCCGGAGGGGTAGGCATAGACTACGGAATACCATTTGCAACGATCCTGACATATCTCTCTTGCTTCATTCACTCCCATCAAATTTCTCATGCATGCTCTTCGGTTAAGGGTACTTCTAACTAACCTATCCTTTTTTTAGGATGTCTCTAATCGAACGTCCGTCTAGGATTCCTACAGAGAACAAATAGTTGTGTAATGAACATGATGACTTTATTGTGTGTACCTTGGAGACCGTAAAATCAATAGTTAGGTACATGTATAACCTTAATTTTAATATAGATGGCTAATGAAATATTGTATGAAAACATCGCAATAACGAGTAGAACAGAGCTTTGATCAAAAATCGAATACTTTTTTATTTCAGTCACGATGTTGTAGCTAAAATCTTAATATATAAAATCCTTGCGTTACTAACTGACTGACAGACACGCTACAGCTGAAACTATTGGGCGCAGGAAGCTGAAATTTGGCATATATGTTCCTTGGGGACCGTAGGGGTGCACTAAGAAGGGATTTCCCGAAATTCCCACGGGATCGGCTAAAACGGGCAAATTTTAAAAAAATGCAGGCGTAGCTGCTGGCGTCCTCTAGTGTTGAATATTTTTCTTTCAGTAAAAACATTGTTAAAATGCTAAACCATTTTAGTTTCATCCAAATCGGTTAGATAGTTTCAACGATTAACGACCTCAAACAAACGAACTCTTCATGTGCTTCATACTTAGTACAGACCATTAAATAGAAAAGCCCTAAGCTCCTTACATTACATTTAATACATATATAATGAGATTCTTTGCAAAAGCCTTGACAAATATGATTCAGTTATCAAATTTAATGAAACCATATTACCTATTCAAATGGCATTAAGAATATATTAATAAAAAATAATGTGATATCATTAAAATGAAACCTACAAAATTCATGATTAGCCTCTAAGAAACATATTTATTGTAATTTTGTGAGACTGAAATAGAATTGAGATATTGTTTGCTTCATTGTGGTATGATTGATACCGTATTAAGTAGTCATATCCTATGTGTTTTGAAGAATAGCTACGAAAGCTGAAAGACCTTTTTGCAGTTTTGATGGCTTCAGGCAATAAATACGTTTTCATACCTAAACGCAGTAGCAAGGATATGGCCGAACGGCTGTAATATGTGAGTAGTGAGTTGCGTATCTTGAAATTCGATTAGGCTACCAGACGGACGGCTGTGATAACAATTTCAGTTGTTATACAACCTTTGTGCTTGCACATTCTGTGACTAACTGACAATTTCCTCACTAACCCTCCCTCCCTCACTAACCCTCAACCTTGTGTAATTTGGTTGAAATATTGCGCGTAAGTTAGCAGACAACTTACGTCGTCGTTGTATGACAGGATTAGATCTTTATTATAAAAGCGAATGCATCGTCAATTGCGCGACTCAAAATATCCGACTTAGGGCCGGTTTTTTGATCCCTAGTTAAGTGAACCAATGGTTAAAAATAGTGACAAATGGTTATATTTCCGTAAAACACGTTTTTTGATCCCTAGTTAAGATAAAGAATGGTCAAATAAGTAACCATTGGTCAAAATATTTAACCACTGCTCCATCGAGGGTTTAGCAAGATGGCGGATAATTAACTTTGCTATGCCATTGTATCGTGTGATTTTATTTGAAGTTGTGTTGGTGAATAATATGGATTTAAACGTACCTAGAATATCATCTTACTTTGATATGTTGGAGAGTTCATCAAATGATGAAATTTTTGTGGAATATATCCTTATGAGAAGGCCGAAGGTATTTAGACCACGGAATTCACCGCTAGAGCATTGGGACGATACAGATTTTTGCAAGCGCTACCGGCTTTCGAAAAAAACCGTAGTTTGGATCGTCAATGAAATTGCAGATGAATTAAAAACACTCACTGAGCGAAATCACGCCGTTACACCACTGGAACAGTTACTAATAACTTTACGCTTTTACGCCACTGGGAATATGCAGCAATGTTCTGTTGATCTGTCTGGAGTATCCAAATCCACCGTATGCAAAGGTATTCATACCGTATCAAGACAAATTTGTTTGAAATTAAAACTATTTATTGAGATGCCAAATTCGATTGAAGAAATAAGAGAAGTGATAGGTGCTTTTTATAGAATTGCCAATTTTCCTAGTGTGATAGGAGCAATCGATTGCATGCATATACGGATAGCGAGCCCAGGAGGTGACAAGGCAGAGCTGTATGGAAATAGAAAAGATGTATTTTCTATCAACACCCAAATTGTGGCAGATGCAAACCTAAAAATAAGAAACATTGTTGCTAGATGGCTAGGATCTGTGTACGACATTAAAATTTTTCATAGCAGCAATGTGAAAGATATAATGCAATCACAACGATATGGCAGATGCTGTCTTTTGGGTGACCGTGGCTATGCCTTAAAAAGTACTCGCTTACTCCGCTGGCAAACCCACAGACAGCTACTGAGAAACTAAACAAAGAGAGTCAAGTACAGACAAGAAATGTGGTTGAAAGGACTTTTGGTGTGTGGAAGCGGAGGTTCCCATGTGTAGGATCAAAACTAAGAGTTAAATTAGAAAATGTTCAACCAATAATTGTGAGTAGGTACCGCTATTCTACACAATATTTGTGTTGAAAAAACAAAAATTCTAACAGAGGGAGCATTAGCACATGATGAAATGCACGATATGGAGTAAAGTATTGCTGACAGCAAATGAATAATGTTTCAATTCCCAGAAGTTATAAGTACATACACCTATTATAAATATGTACCTATATAGTGTAAATAAAAATAATGTGCTTTATAAAAGTATTGATTATTTTATTTCATTAATTTCTAACAAAGCTTTTTCTAATAGCAATTTATGATTTTTTTCTTAAATTCAATTTCAATGCTATGAATTTCTTGCTGCTGCTTAATGTATAAATTGTGTTTTTCTTGCATAAGTGTAATTTTATTCATGTGCATCTCTTTTCTTTCATTTAAATTTTGTATATGCTCCTCTTCTGCACACTTTTCAAATCTTCTTCACATGCCTTTCTTTTCATAAATAAATCCGATTCGCTTTCCAAATGACATTTTAGTTTTTTTTCTTGTTTCTTGAGGTGTAAATCTTCTTTTCTTACTGCAGCTGCTTGCTGAAAACAAAGAAATTAAATTACTTAAGTATGTATTATCTTACTAATATAAATATAAAATATTTCATATGGAGTACACTTGCTGTAATTTTTGGGATGGTATAGCAAAGCACCAACTAGAGGCACTAAACAATTTAGTGTGAAGCCAAGACACAAATATGTGACAACTAGGTAATTAATGCTAGGTTTCAGAGCATGGGGCATCAATGCAGAATGGCAAGTAATTTTTTTGGTATTTTATCCCATACATTTCAGAGAGATCTCTACAAAAAATGGGAAGATTGAATTTGATATACGAGTACATACCTATGTAGGTAGTCAAAATCTTGCAACAAGACATATCTATTATTAAGCTACATTTTAAACTGAATAACATGACCGAAGTTGTGGTAGTGACTCAGTAAATTACAATATACTTACATAATTGTTTTGATATTGGCTTCCTCATGAGATTTTTTGGTGTAGATGTATCATATATTTCTTCACAATCCTTTGAGTCTGCTCCTGGAATAAAAAAAATTAATGTAACACAAGAATTTTAGTTTATGTAATATTACCAAAATGTTTTTACAAACCTGTTTCAGTATTATTTAATACAAATGTGACTTCTGTTGCAGTATTCACATTTGGCTTATCAGGATTATCCGTCAGAATATTATCTGTAATCAAACATATTTATCATTACTGTTAAACTGGGATTCACAGAAGATATATCAACTTAAAATCAAGTATTTTTTTTTAAATTTTAAGAATATTTATTTTATAAAAGTATTAAGACATAGGTAGACATAAGGTGGGTACCTTCTTCAGCTATTTTTATATCTTCCATAAAATTGAGATCTACGCTAGCTATTGTTGGGTTTTGTTCATCAACTGTTATGTCATCATTACCTGTATATAAAAAAGAACAATTTATTGAACACGATCACATTTATGTTATGCTTTACTATACCAACAATCTTTGACATAACATTTGCGGGTCCCCTTCCTGCTCCTATATAAGTATAGCGTGTCACACTCAAAAGTGGTGGTGGTAGGTATGTACCCTAATGCGTCACTATCATATATTGCAGGCAGACCCGATATTGACTCTCCCATGATAGAGTTTAACCATTCCGTAGTCTCTGGCTTTGGTGGTGATGGTCCACCTCCGGTTTGCTACCTGCCTCACTTTTCTGCACTCATTTCCTTACATGTGAATAATATTGTATTTCATAATTCACCATAAATATGTTACATTACATGTAAGATTAATATTGAAATAAAAAAGTCAAATTTTAATAGAGATGCTCACCTTTCTGGCTGTTTTCTTCATGTTATTGAATTTTTGTTGTAATTTATTTGTGTCCTTTATTTCTCTCCATCCGAGTAGAATTTTTCGGCAAGACGCCGCCAGGCTGCTTCTTTTTGCTGATTACTAACATGGTCAGTTTTTTGAGGTAATGATGGGAAAGTCTTTATTAAGTAAGCGAGCTTTGTTGTCTCTTCTTTATAAAAATTGGCGGTACGATCCCTGGAAACCGTATTAATTACAAATGCGTAAATATATAATATATTAGGAACTTTAGACATCTATTTGCAAATTATATGTATTAAATACAAATGTTCATAAAACAGCTTACAAAGATTACTTACTTCGCGTTTTCTGCTTTGTTTAATTCCATTACCTTACTTAAATACGTCGTTTTTACAAAAATACACCACAAAATTACCTTTGAAAACAACCACGAGATTACTTTATAAATAGGTATTTATCTTTTGACAAGAAACAAATAATGACAACTTTGAAGTTAATTTTCGCACTATCTGTCAAAATGTACAAGTATTACCATGTAAAAATAATTACCCCCTACTCTACTATCGGTAGAGCAATGTTCATTGAAATGCCAACATAGTTAACTATAGTCAATTCTAACCATAGTTAAAATGTGTATCAAAAAACGTAAACATGAGTTAACCATTAGGTAAAGATTTAACTATAGTTAGATTAACAAATGGTAGGCTTGACTTTTACTAGGGATCAAAAAACCGGCCCTTACAAGTCATAAAAAATTACATTCGTTTAGCCACACCTTGTTGAATCCTAAGGTTAGCTAAAATCTGCGTACATTCTTCAATACAAAAAGAGTACTTTAGAAACCTTGATGGCCGATTGAACCGCTTGAATTCTTTCTTATTATTTATTATTTGGCCTAACAATCTTTTGTGACAAGTTTGTATTCTTGACTAAGTTTTAATGAAGCACTCTAGAAACATACATACATACATAGTCTCACGCCTATAACCCCGAAGAGGTAGGCAGAGGTGTATTTCTACACCCACTTTTCGCCAGATATACTTTAGTCCCACGTAATAAGGGGCGAGCCTATTGCCGTACCGGGCACATTTCCAGACTCCGTGCTGCTACTGAGAATTTCGTGAAAGAAAAACCCAATAACACTGCCCGACCCAGGAATCGAACCCGGGACCTCCCGATCCCACGCGCACATTTATGCCGCGAGAACAACGAGGCAGTCGTATAGGGTTTGATGTCGAGTTTTCCGTCTCTACGCAAAGACTGTATTTGCATCGTGTTATCCCTTAGTCGCCTCTTACGACACCCACGGGAAGATAGGGGGTGGTGACACTTGTATTCTATGCCGTCAACCACATGGCTCAGAGAAGATCACCAGGTAATTACATAATTTGTTTAATTCTTAGCGCCAAGAAACTTGGTCTTATGTCAGACACTCTTGCTTTGCTTGGAACAACTGGATGGTTCTAATTAAGTTTCCACTGCCCTCTGCTAACAATTATGTTATATGCCGTCAACCACACGGCAAAACTCTAGAAAATGTTTAAGAAATCGGATATTGTGTTTTTTAAAGGGATTAGTTGAGTGCTTTATCAGTCAGTGCCTAACCACGATTATAGTTCGTAATGTCACAAAGAGAGTAAATCACAAATATATTATTCCAGATGCTAGCGACAGCTTTTTGTCTTTTTTGACCTGTCTGTCTTTCTGTTTGTCCAGTGCCATCTTTCGAACGGATTAACTGATTTTTGTGGGTGTATATCACTAAATTATAGAGGAGTTTGTAGCGCCACATTATGGCCTATATTTTAGCCTAGAAACTAACACTTAGGTTTTAGCGCGAAATATTAACGTTTTAAAATATTATACGACAGACGATTTACTACAACTACTTTATATATTTTTTTTCTTTTTACCACATTCACACAACACCATCTAATCCCAAAGAAGAGCCTGTTCTATGCGTACTAGATAATGGATATACATAATTACATACATATATGTATACTATTTTTTTGTAAATATGTACATACATATTAAACATAGAAACACCCAGACTAAGACAAACATCCATGTTCATGCACATAAATGTTTGACTTGAGCAGGAATCGAACCCACGACCTTAGGCGTAGCAGTCGCTTTCACTCCCGCTGCTCCAACTGGTCGTCAAATATCTGTCAAGTTAATCGCTTCATTGATTCGATGCAGTTACAATGCTTGCATAACCTTTTATCGATTTTAATTAGACCTACACAGGTCACTCAAATGTAGCTGTTACAATAATATCTTACCTTTGGATTAGCGTCCAGATCACACTCGATGTCAATGACCTCTCCTCTAGCAGCCCTTACAACCAGCGGGGTCGATGATCTACATGTTGGCACAACTGCAACAAAAGAAAGATAATAGTGTTATACTAGGCACAATAGGACGCCTTTAAAACAGAAAACCTTACATTGCGGAGGCCCTTATATTAAAAAAATGAACCTTGCAATTGTACTACCGTACGCAGTATTTTATTTAATATTGGTGTTATCTTAATATATAAAATCCTTGCGTTACTGACTGACTGACAGACACGCTACAGCCGAAACTATTGGGCGCAGGAAGCTGAAATTTGGCATGTATGTTCCTTGGGGACCGTAGGGGTGCACTAAGAAGGGATTTTCCGAAATTCCCACGGGATCGGCCAAAACGGGTAAATTAAAAAAAATGCAGGCATAGCTGCTGGCGTCCTCTAGTGTTTAATAAAATACTGATAAATAATAGGAGGAGTAAGATGAGTGAGAAGGAAATCAGCAAAGCTCTACTTCTTAGGATTAATCAGCTGTAATATCAAATGCAAGGTGTATCGCCCATTCATCAGCCGCAACTTACAGTATTAAGTTTCAAAGCCTACAAAAGCGTCACAAATTACTTAATCCTTCCTAATAACTTCCTGAACACTTTCTTAGCGGAATATCGCAACTTCCCACGAACAGCATGATTGATATTTTTTTTATTAATAGTCTCACGCCTGTCTCGCCGAAGGCGTAGGCAGAGGTGTAAATATTACACCCACATTTCGCCATGATCTTTAGGTAGCTTAGCATGATTGATACTTTAGCATATTTCTAAAGTCATATTGATTCCTCTAAAGTTGCCCTTTGACAAGCTATAACAAATTTTGCTGTAAATAGATAGCAATTATGACTACCAAGTACCATTCTAAAGTTTACGGGCTTATGGATATTTATGATGTGATTTGATAACAAACGATTTTAGGCGGTCGTGGACGGATTATGTTAGTTGTGAGTCAGTTTTCTATCATAAATTTGAACTAATTGGAAGTATAGGGATTGATTCGAGTGCTTCTTGAATTTTTTATCGTTATTATGCTCTTGGTTTACGTAATAAAGAATAAAACCACGCCTGTAGCATATCTAGTAACTTTTTTTAAATGGCGTTCTGTACTTTTTTATATAAATGCCTGAACAAGCGATCACTCAACCAAGTGCAACTAACACACGTTGAGCGCTACTAGGCTTAAGAAAAATAATTCCTGTCGTGATGCGAAACACACATTAAATGGGGGCGGGCGGCTCAAGATCGGTCTGTGTGGCGAGCCTTCGCAGAGACCTATATCTAGTTCTTCTTCTTCTTCTTCTACTGATATTATGAAATACACAAACGAGACTTACAGGCAAAGAACAAATTAAGCGAATTATACATTATGACGATAAACAGCACCATCTAGCAGTATCTAACAACGTAAAACAATACCCCTTTACCTCAAGATTCAACAACACACCTCATTATCAATAGTCTGCTAAACAAAGTTCTTTAATCCGCGGGAACGCAAGCACACCACGGTTAACAAGCAACAGCTTCCTGACGTTTCGTGCTTCTAAAGGCTTACACTGCAAATATCATTCACATAATTCCCTTTGTTCCATTATAAATGCACTTTTAGTCGGTTCCGCCTAGTTCTATCCGAAATAAAACATATTTAGAATTTTAACGGAGAGTTATTTCTGTAGGATACGAACATACCAACTCGGTAGGAATGGCACTGAAAAGCTTCCATTTAGGATTTAGATAACTTTGAAAATGAAATGTGAAAAAAAATATGTGGGCTTTGCATCGTAAATTGCAATAATTGAATTTTCTCAATGCTGTGCTTTTCAAAGATGACTAAGTTCCGGTATATCGGCGGTTACAGCCGCGATATTCAGGATAACTGCTGCGCACTCGTTGTTCATAGCATGATGTTACATAGCCTATAGCCTTCCTCGAAGATGGGCTATCCATCGCAAAAAAGAATAATTCAAATCCAACCAGTTCTTGATATTAACACGTGCAATCAAACTAGTCTAACCAGATATGGCAGAATATTAGCTTTTCCACAAAGCGACTGCCGTCTGACCTCCGCAACCCAAAAGGATCACTATCCCTTTGGGTTGCGGAGGATGTTCCATGGTATGATATTCGAATCTTTATAATAATAGTATAAATAGATTAATTGGTGATTGAGCACTAAGAGATTTGGATATTCCCCCATAAGGGAAATATCCCCCATAAGAGGAACGGCATTCCTACTCAGGCAGAGCCGGACGTGATGTCTTATTAATCATTTAGTAGTTAACTTAAATAAATTAGAGATAGTGCCAAGTAAGTTGTGCTTCCTAAATTATATAAAATTGATTGCTTGTTTGGCACAGATAGTAAAAAGTAAGATTCGATTAAAACTTTGCCTTCCATCGAGCTTTACTAGTTCTCCCATAATTCCTTACAGAATTCTGCTCCGAAAAACTATTTTCAAGTTTGTTGACACCAAGACAGTAGGTTTTCGTGTTAAGAAGAAACGTTAATTGGTGTATTATAATATAAGATATTTGATGTACAAGTTGACAAGCAATGATACATTTGTATACACGTGAGGCGAAAAATTTTAGAAGAAGTATGATTGATTTTGTAATAGTAGATGAACGACTGAGAAAGAATGTGTTGGATACGAGAGTTTTTCGAGGGATCGGCATCCATACAGACCACTTTTTGGTGTTAAGCCGGATAAGTGGGCTCTTTAGAGGATGGCGACACCGAGAAAATAATCAAAAGAGGGTCTTGGAAAGAATAAAAGTAGAAAATCTGCAAGAGAAAGATGTGAAAGATGAGTATAAAGGAAGATTGATAGCAAGATTTGAGAGGTTCGATGACATAAATGATATGGAAGAATTATGGCATTCCTTTAAAAAAGAGGTAGTATGTGTAGCGTCTGAAGTATGTGGTGTGATCAAGAGAAGGAAACTACGAAAGATACAATCAGAAGTATCAGAAAAGAAGAAAGCGTGGTTAGATTGGTTGGCTGCCAGAGCAAATGATAGAATGGGAAATGCAACGAGTGATGACATAGATGAAGCAAGAAAGGAGTTTGTTAGGTCTGAAAGAATAGTGAAAGAAATGGTTAAAAGGAAAAAAGAGGAAAAGAAAGATGAGTTTGATAGTAGATTATCTGACGACTTTCGGAGAAACATTAAGTTTTTCTGGAAGTCCGTTCGTGCAGTTCGAGGAAAAACTCAGTCCTCAGAATACACAGCAATCAGAGACAAGAATGGAAAGATACTGAATGGTGAATCGTGTGTGCTGAAGAGATGGAAAGAGTATTTTGAAGAATTATTTGAAAGAACGACGACAGAGACATCAACAGATGAAATGAATGGTAATGATAGCAATGATGAAAGCGATATTGGCGTGGATGAGATTTTGAAGGCACTGGCCAGTATGAAATTAGGTAAGGCTGCAGGGTATGACAGGATTACAGCCGAAATGGTGAAGGCTGGACAGCGTATCATAGTTAGTCAGCTGCAGCGTTTATTCAACTTGTGCTGGAGCACCGGCCGAGTACCTGATGACTGGGCCACAGCAGTAGTTGTGCCTCTTTATAAAGGAAAAGGCTCGCAACAAGACTGCAAAAACTATAGAGGCATTAGCCTTCTCAGCATTGTTGGCAAATTGTATGCGAAGGTACTGATTGAAAGAGTTATGAAAGTAACCGACAAGAAAATATGGGATGTACAAGCGGGATTCCGAAAGGGTATGGGGTGTACGGATCAAGTCTTTTCCTTGCGATGCATAGCCGAGAAATCTTTGGCCAAAGGTCGAAATGTCTACTGCGCATTCGTGGATTTGGAAAAGGCTTACGATAAAGTGGTGAGGAGTGAAATGTGGTCGGTACTGTCGATGTATGGGGTGAACGGCAGCCTCATTCGAGCTCTTAAATCCCTTAATGAGGATTCTAAAGCTTGTGTAAGGATAAACGGGGCATACACTGACTGATTTACCATCAACACAGGTGTTAGACAAGGATGTGTAGCGTCACCATGGCTGTTCAACCTCTTCATGGACAGTTGTTTGCAAGACTTGAAACATAATGATTGTGGATTAAGGATGAATGAGTTATTTGTCAAATGCCTCCTTTATGCTGATGATCAGGTTATACTTGCGTTTTCAGCGGAAGAGTTGCAGGTGATGGTAACAATCATGCATGGTGCGTTAGAGAGGAAAGGAATGAAAGTGAATGTAAGTAAAACGAAAGTTATGGTTTTTGAAAAGGAGGAATGCGTTACGGCTTGTAATGTCATGATCGATGGACAGTGAGTGGAGCAAGTGAATGAGTTTGTATATTTACCGGCGACGCGACCTGCGACACGACCGGCGACGCGACAACTCGCGCGACGCGAAAAACATGCCACGGACGCACGCGCTCGCCGTCGCGACCAGTGTAGACCAGGAGCGAGACGACATTAGCTGAGATCTTTTTATGAAATTTAGCTCGACATTGTACGGACTTTGGTGGCAATATCACATTTGGCAACTGGCAATCGAACCCGAGACCTCATGATCCGCTTACACTACCGCAAAATCACAGAGGCAGACTTGATATTGTGTACCTAACCACGGTATTAAAAACTATAGGTACTGTATTTTATATTTATACAAAAGGGCGGAACGCGATTTATACCTACGAGCGTCAGGCTTGTTACCCACCTAACCTACTGCATACCAAACTCAAGGCGCTTCGATATATATTCTGTAGGTACCTACTGAATGCGTACTGAGCCGCCGCTTGTAGGTATTGTATCTCAAGTTTTGAGTTAAAATACGGAAAAGCTTATGTAGGTAAGTGTGATCTAACTAACCAGGTATATGCACTTGTAAAAAACTTACTTAGGTATTTTGAAATCACAGACAGACACTTCAACTTTATTTATACTGTATACATTTATGTAGATATAGATAACATCCAGACGTTCCAAATAGCTAGCCTAACTAAAAATTCTAAGAATAATATCATGCTCGCGGAGAAATAAACTAAAAATTTTATACTGACTCTGCTCCAGCGCTAGTCGCCGCGACTACCGCTCGACGCCGTGGCGTGCGCCGTACTAATTCATACATTTGTTTTGGTCGCGCGACGTGTCGCGCGACACGCCGCTGTACCGCTCGGTGCTATTCGCCGGTCACGTCGCCGGTCGCCGCTGCGCGTGGCATGCTTAGAACATTTCTATACATTTGATTCAGTCGCAAGTCGCGTCGCCGGTTCGCGAATTTTCACTGGAGCGAATTGTCCGTGGCCAGGCCGTAAAGGGAAAGCTCCCTTTACTATTTTACAAATGATTACGTGGTGAGGAATGCTCCTTACATACCCATTGCTTTAACTAGTTTCTGCCTGTGACTAACCGAATGAGTATCAGTTATCATGACTATTGACAATTTATCTGATATTCTAAAGTACATGCAATATTATTGTATCATCATTCATCATCATAATATCAACCTGGAGATATTTACCTTTAGAACTATGTCCAGCAGTAGATATCTCTAGGCTCTCTAAAGTTATATATTAATGTATAGATTCATCAAAATCCGTTTAGTAGTTTTAGCGTGAAAGAGTAACAAATCCTCACAAATATTTGCGTTTAAAGAAGGTACGAGTAATAGTAAGATTTTACCACCAAGACGTACCGGACTTAAAAAATTAATTAAAGTTATAGTTACTTACATTTGACATCCAGAATAAGGTTTTCACTAGAGCCTTCTCCCAGGCTATTCCTGGCTGAGCACACGTATGCCCCGGCGGCCTTTCTCGATACTCGTTGAAGGACCAGGCTCTGGTTGGCTAGCAGTACCCCTGGACCAGGTTTGACAACCACACCCTGTTGAAGCAAACAATGTTATAAATATTGGAGCAAAGCCAATTTTTACATGATACTATGTTTGTTTTTTTCACGTCAGTGTGGGAGCTGTAAGGCATTATTTAATTTGTTGCGTTGAATAAGATTAACGTACTAATGGCCACGGCAGGCATTAAAGTGGCAAAATTCAGCATCCACAAGATATGTACCTAATACACAGAGCCAAATAGTTACGCGAAACTGGCAAACTAAAAATAAACAATGTTGGTCGGAAATATACGGCCTAAAATTGCGAACTTTTCACTTTGTCAACAACATTATAAATTGTAAATGATATTGTTACGAATGGCGATATTTGAAAATAACGCCATCTATTGGTTAATGAGAGAACTAGAAGAGAATGGATATATCAGTAGTTTAAACCGAGCCTATATATTTATGAAACTGCAGTGTTCGTAAAAACTAACCCACACCTCTTCCAAAAAATGTCAGACGTAACCGTTCGCAGTCGCCGTGATGGCCATAAATTATGTATGCATACTGCAAATACAACACTCTTAAGCAAAAGTATTTTCTGTCTGGCTCCAAAAATCTATAACAGATTACCTAATTCATGCAAGACCCTCAATGTAACACAATTTAAACGATTTATAAAGAGACTCCTGACTACCAAATGTTATTATGCTATAGATGAATATCTTAATGATAAAAGCATTATGTAATGTGCTACTAATTGTGACTTGTATATTAAATTTTAATATTGTGTAAATTTGGACATAATTATTATTACTATAACTGACATTATTATTTTTCTTTGATATTTCGTAGGCTTTATTGACATTGACATGATATTAATTATTATTACTATAACTGACATTATTATTTTTTCTTTGATATTTTTATAGGCTTTACTGAAATTGACATGGTATTAATAATAATTAATTTTGTTTCATATTTGTAATTAACATAATTATGTCAATTGAATTTCTAATTAACTTGAGAAGCCTTACATTGTTATTCTAAATTCAACATTTGCATGTCTTGGAATGGACAGAACATGTTGAGACTGTATGTATAATGTATTATAACACCTAAATTTACACATGTTGAGACAAATAAATAATCTTTATCTTTATCTTTAAAGGTATTTCATCTACTCTCTACTAGATGGCGTTACTGTTTGTTTACTCGAAGTATCGATTATGTTTCGACTGTTACGAGAACATTCTCGGGAAGTCTAGAAATGACTAGTTTGTAATCCAACCGGTATAAATACCGCGTGGATGTGCAAATCGACACAGTACAATCGAATAAGCGGAGCGATCAAGATCAGCGAAGGATTTGAAGAGTCGGAAGTGTTTAGTGGTGTGAAATAGAGTTTTATTAGTGTGTAATTAAGTGTTTTTGTTTGTAAAATAAAGTGTAGTTTTAGTGGCATAGGAGTTTAATACAGTAAAGCTCGTAACAATATTTTTGAAAAGAAGACAGAACCCACCATGTATTTATCATGTATCGCGGGTGACTTGCCTGCTTTCTACATATACAATCTATTTACAGATAGTTCAACTCAGTTGTGCGTGCGCACGGCCCTATGTGTGCGTGGGCTTGTAAATATACAACCAGGGCCGTGAAAGTTCCATACATGGGTAAATTTCATATAGATCAGCGCCATCTACCGAAGATTGCAAGAAAAAAATTACATATATACCTAAAAATATCTGTAGCGATAAGTGAACGGTAATTTCGCTAATTTCGATGTGGTCTGCGTGGCGCAGTAGAAGAGTGCTACGCTCATAACTCATATGTCCGTGGATCAAATCCACGCTAATCTAGAGCTACTTTTTGTGATTTTTATATTTTTTTTACTTTTAAATTGCATATTTTACAATATAATAGTTGTCATTTACTTATTTATTAACACCGAAATTAAACATTTATTTTATTTTGAAAAATGAATCCACTACTAACGCCATCTATACGGATCGCATCTATCCGATCGGAATAAAAATAAAATTGTTTGTACGCCATCTAGAGTAGAGGATGCATATTGAACTTTTCCTTAGAGAGAGTTGCGCATCTATACCAGTATATCTGTATAATCTATGTATACAACTTTCATTCGTGTGGCAGTAACGCGGCAGTCGTCGTCCGAGCAAGACGTGTTCATATCGCTTTTCCTTACGGGTACAGTCGTTTACGAAAATGTCTAGTTCTTCACGGAGAAAATGTTTAAGGAGTCAGCTAAATATTTTTTAATTTTAAATTTAGATGTAATTCAAATTTACTATGATTCTATATACGAAAAAAATTATCCTTTTTGACGTTTACGTATTATTGTTTTAGACTCGAGAAACCATTGCTAAGGTATACGAATTTCTGAAAATAGATGCGAGAGATATATTGGAAGTAGTAAGTGATCCAGTTTGCAGTGCAAGTCCAATTTTAATATCGAAATTAAGTGAACATTCAAATAGCGTACGGAAAAGAACAGCAATGGCAGTGGGGGCATCAGAGAGAACAATTACTAATATATTGGCAGAAGGAAAAGAATCTGACTCTAAATTTAAATCTCCGCATAAAGACCGTAAAAAACGTTTAAAGAAGTTAGAATTAGACAACTTTAAAGTTGATGTTATACGTTCCACTATTCAAAATTACCATTTAGAACATCATGAGTTACCTACCTTGCTAAAGTTGAAAAGCATATTTCAAGATAAACCTAACTATGACGGAAGTATTTCGACTCTGCGTACAGCTTTATTAAAGTTGGGATACAAATGGCGAAAAACTGTGGATAACAGATGTGTTATTATAGAGCGACATGACATCCAAAAACTACGATTTTCCTACCTAAATTTTTTTTTTAAATTGTACAGAAGAAAGAAGAACACTATAGACATTTTGACATGGAGACAGAAATCATAATAAACTTTGGTGAGAGCAGCGAATCCGAAAATTCATCATTTGATTTTTCAAGTAGCGATTCAGAATAATGTTCAATAAATAAACATTGAATAGTGAAATAACTGTTTTTTTTTAAACCCGTATATAACCCGTAAATAACTGTATTTGTATTTGTACCCGACTGTACCTCTTGTCACGCACACAAAGTCACTGTATATGTACAAGGTTTACCCACACCTATGTGTGGGTAAACCTTGTACATATACAAGCACGCACAACTGAGTTGAACTATCTTATAGTCATTTCAATATACTGGTAAGTGGCGATACTTATGTAATAAGTTATTACTCAGTGAAGGCTGAATATCTCTTAAAGAGAAGGTTGCGCCGTTTTAGCTTTCATCTAAAAGGACAGCGATATTCCATGGCTTACACCTTATTTTAAAGGCAATAATGAGTCAAGTTTCATGTTTTTTTTTCAATTTATACGTGTCAACGTAGTTACTTACAATAACAATTCTCATGTTATGTCATAAGCAATATCAAGAGCATCTCAAACAAAAGTGGATTGGTGCCAGTGGCTATCCAACTTGTTGCTAATTATATTCGAACAACTATTCCTGAATACAAATAGGCAGCTGTTTTAATTACTTTGGCACGTTTCCCTACTCCGTAAGAGCGGTTTCAGATTAGCGTATTTTTCTGCGCCTATACGGTCGTATTAGCATACGCGCTTACACGCGCGCTACATTATGCGCTACAAAAAACCGGACTCACGTAAACGGACATATTTCGGCGTGTTCGCTCGAAACGGTAGTGATATCGTGTCAGTTTAGCGCTAATACTAGCTTAAAAGTACGTCAACGGTCTTACGAGTAGCATGTGTGCCAAAAGGCAAAACATTTTCGAGACATTGATTCTAGACCAACTGCTAAGTTATTTTAACAACAACGAGCTTCTACACTCTAAACAATTTGGTTTTACAAAGGGGCGCTCCACGACCGATGCCAATGTGTTGAGCTTGTAAAACATATCTTTGATGCTTGGAAGGATTTACATGATGCTTTAGGTGTCATCTATAATTTGTCCAAGGCATTTGATTGTGTAGAATATGATACATTGATCAGGCAATTACATCACTATGGTTTAAGTAGTTCTGCTCTGCATCTTCTTACTTCATATTTGAGTAATAGAATTCAGAGAGTTGATGTCAACAGGACGCGTTCACACAGGTCAGTAGTCTAAAATGGGCGTCCCACAGGGTTCAATCCTTGGCCTTTTTTTATTTTAAGTGTATATTAATGACTTACCACACCTCGTTAATGACAAGCACGGGATAATACTGTTTGCTGATGATACCTCACTTTTATTTAATTTAAAACGTCAACAAATTGATATGGACGATGTAAAAATTGCTATCTCAAAGGTGGTTTGCTAGTTTGAGGTTAACAACCTGCTTTTAAAAAAACTGAAAACTAAATGTATTTGATTTTTGATGCCTAACGTCAAACAAGTAAACACCTCAGTAAAGGTTAAGGATGATGTGTTGGATCTTATGGATAACACCAAATTTTAGGCATTACACTAGAATCTAAGCTGCAATGGGGACCACATATTAGTAAATTGTCGAATAGACTCAGGTCTGTAGCATACGCAGTCAGGAAAATTCGCCAGTTAACTGACATTGACACAGCCAGGCTTGTATATCATAGCTATTTTCATAGTATGAATACGGTATTCAGCAGCGATAGCCTAGTGGGGATACCAACAGACTGCCACGCAGAGGGAATCGGGTTCGAATCCACGGCGCGCACCAATGACTTTTCGGAGTTATGTGCGTATTGAATTGTTAATAATCGCTTGTCCCGTGCCTCGGACAGCACGTTAAGCCGTCAGTCCCGGTTGTCACGAAGATCTTTGATAGCGTCGATATACACGGCGTCAGTACCTTCTAAATAAACTGACACTAGTCTAAACCATGGAATATCGCTATCCCTTCGGGTTGCAGAGGTCAGACAGTCAGTCGCTCTGTGGAAAAGCTTATATTCAGCTAAATCCGGTTAGACTTGGAAGCGGACCCCAGATAGAAACTATGATAACGCTAAGAGGATGATGAATGTCATACGGTATTTTCTTGTGGGGAAATGCTGCCGACATTCAGACCATCTTTGTTCTGCAGAAAAGAGCTATTCGAGCAATTTATAATTTGCATTATGGGGCTTCGTTAAGGAATAAATTCCAGGAAATAAACATTTTGACAGTTACAAGCCAATACATTTATTCCAACCTAATATATGTATTCCAAAACAAGGCCTCATACTCAAAGAAAAGTGATATCCACAATTCGAATACTAGAAATAAGAGCAAACTAGTAGTGCCGGCCACCCGGCTAGGGAAAATAAAAAAATCTTTTCAAGGCCAATGTGTGCGCTTTTACAATAAAGTGCTAAGCAATATACAAAATTTAAGTTGTAATAAATTCAAAAAGGTTATAAAACGTAAGCTTTGTCAAAAAGGGTACTATTCGGTGCTAGATAATATTCTAGACAAAAATGCTTGGGATTAATTTGCTCGGTCCCACAGGCTACTTATTTTTGATTATTGTTAAAATTCATGTGAGTGTGAGTTATTGTGTCTTTATTATGCTTGTTTAGTACTTTTATATTATTCTTAAAAAACCTTATTAATTGACAACAACATTATAGACACACCAGCTCATATACCTATGAAAAATTCAATGTAGTTACTAAGTTTTAAATTGTATAGAATCAAGACGATGAAAAGAGTGGCCCGGAGTTTCTTGCCTGATTCTTCTCACGCGGCTCTACTTTCTGAACAGGCATTTTTTTCAATGCTTAATTATGTTAATATGCATTTAAAGTTACTTTTTTATTTTAATTTGTATGACCTTCTGACGTGTCCAAAAAATTTAAGCATGTTTATGGAAATAAACATATTTGAGTTTGAGTTTGGCACGCCTATACGGGCCGACATGCACTTCAAAAAAACGAGCTATATGTATAAAACGCTTGTCTGAAACCGCTCTTGTCTTGGCAATGATATCGCATGACCCCTATTTGTTAGAATGAAGAAATGGGTTGAACATCCTTTTGAATAAGCTCATAAAAATTTCATGCGCGGATATGAGATTTTGTTCGTAGTTTGTTTTTATTCCTTTGTGTTCGGGTAGGGGAAGTAATAGGTTAGCAGGTGTTAAATTGCTGAGTCAGTTTCAAAACCTCTTGAACCTAAAACAGTATTTCCAAATAAAGCTTTCATATTTACAATAATAATAATATTCTGAATAAGAATCTGAATTCTTGTCTATCACTCAAAATATAAATTCTGAAGGTTTTGCCAGATTTTAGTAAGATTTCATACAAAATAGATAAGTGTTTAAATTAATTTTAATTAACAAATTGTGTTAATTTAACAAAATGAACGACAGAGATCGAGACACCGAAGACATTTAAGTCCACTGTTCGTCAATTATTCAATCACTGTATTTATATCAACGTAACATTATACAGTAACTATATCATTTAATACTTACATTATGAGTAAAATACACATGTTTATGCCACGGGTTTGCCCGGACCCTGCAGTCTAAGTACACATCGGATCCCTCTACAACTTTGCTTGCATCCAAGTTGGCACCGAGCTCTAACTTTGCTACTGGTAGATCTGTTGAAAAGAAAATAACATCAGTTTTGACTGCACATGTGACTAAATATTACAGAGATTCCTGATATTGCGTAGGGCTGAATACATTAAGTCATCACATCACATCAGCCTATTGCATTCCACTGCTAGACGTAGGCCTACGTCAGGGAACGCCTCAAGACTCGAACTCCTCTTTTCGCTAGACACTACCAGCCACGATCCTCAAGCTGTAGTATTTAATTCACATAATAATAGGAAACATGGTCTGATTATAATCTGATATTTTTGGATATATACAAGCCATTTAATGTACATACATTTCGATAATATGCGATATAGTCCGTGTGGTGACGGCTTAAGAATACGGATGGGTGTCGTAAGAGCCGACAGAGGGAGCAGATTATGCAGAGAACAGCACTGCAAGAGAAGGAAAACTTGATACAAACCCTATACCAACCCGTTTGGCCAGGGTGGTATAGAAGGCCAATTCCTTCTTTCAAAGGAGAGGCCTAGTCCAGCAGTGGACTGTTAAAGGCTGATGATGATGATGACGATATAGTCCTAGTCACAATATAGGCTTATCTAAAAAGTCACTTTATCAAAAATAAAAGCAAACAATTTAGTAAAAAAGCAGTTTACAATCCTACGTAGACTTTACAGCCTCGAATCGATAAACTCATTTTTCAAAGTTATAAATGAATAACTGCAGCTGCATAAATTTGGGTTATGAACTGCATAGAAACTAAATAAAAAAACACAAACAGGTCATCTTTATTTTCTTATGCTATAGAATATTACTACCAATAAAATGAATAACGACTTTGAACCCTGTTTGTTAAGAATCTTGTACGCCTGACAAGCTCTGAAATTTTACGGCCGTTCACGCGGCAGTGATTTCGATATACATATCGCGCGCTACTTCGCTGCGGCCGCTATCATATCAGAGCAGAAGGCACCATGGTCATCAAAATTGCTGCCTCTGCATCCGCCGCTGTTGTCAACGGGTAGTTAAAGAGGTACTTACGTTGTATCTCCATCTTCCACCCATCCTCGTGCGTGGAATGAGGGAGGCTTGGTTGTACCGCTCTGCAGGATAGAACCCTGCCGGCGTCTTCTATCGACGGCACGAATGTCAGGATACTACTCGTAACGTTCCCATCCGTTGACGTCTGATGACAAAATATTAAATAAGTTTACTCGATTTACGGCTGGTTTCAATATACGATGCATCCATTGTTCCAGAGATTCCAGATACGTGTTTGACATATTTTATATGGAGCTAATATTAAAAATGAATATAAAATCCCAAAAAAATTTATAGATCGTATATTGAATTCAGTGGTTAATCAGCGTCGATAGCTTAGTGGAGAGACTAACAAATTGCTCAGCAAAAGACCTTCAGCTCAAACCACTGCCTTTTCAAAGTTATACCGCTAGCTAAACGGAGAAGACATACATCGTGAAGAAGTCTGCATATCTGGGAGTTCTCCATAATGTTCTCAAACGACAATTCAAGTCTGTCAGCACGAATTTGACCAGCGTGGTGAAAGATGCCCGTTCAGCATTAGGTCAGTTTATGATGAAACCTTTTGTTAACCTCCTGTACAGTTTTGACAATAAAAGCTTAATGTTGACAACGATAATAACTTATTATTTGTGAGCTATTTTTATTCTTATTCATAATGAATGGCAAAAGGGATATAGACATCTATACGCACATAAATCCAAGAGCTCAGTGTTGCGTGAAAACAAGGCCTTCTGCGTAACAGTCTACTGGTAGAGACCAGTGGAGTGGAGAGCTACTAGGCTATCGCTGCCTAGGTTGCAAAATATTCCATCTTTTTGTTACTTTATGTGGATAAAATTGAATTAACATAGTAACAGAACTGCCATTTCTGTCTTTAAAGTAGCAAATAGAGGTTAATAGGTATTTTAACATGAAAATAGACTAAACAAATTAATATTCAGTAACAGATCAACTATGTCAATCAACAAAAATCTCATTTACTAATTGACGGAGGCCCTCCAAAGCTCTCCAAAAGTTGTCGAGTTCAAATGAATTTCCGCTCTTGATGGTAAGCGACTACCGCCGCCGATAGACCCTCACAACAACAGCACAACACGAGGAGTCACAAGTGCGTTGAGATGCAGGATGGGGAAAGCAATAGGAAGAGCGAGATGAAAGATAAGGTGGCGGGGCCTCCAACTTTCGCTCACTGAACTAACTGCAACAACTCTTTTACTAATTTTTATATTCCTAAACGGTAGTACCTACTTCCCCGGTCAGGCCAGCCCATTCATGCTGACATCAGCAAGGATCTACTACCTCTTATTATATCATTTAATAGAGGACGCCAGCAGCTACGCCTGCATTTTTTTTTAATTAACCCGTTTTGGCTGATCACGTGGTAATTTCGGGAAATCCCTTCTTAGTGCACCCCTACGGTCCCCAAGGAACATACATGCCAATTTTCAGCTTCCTGCGCCTAATAGTTTCGGCTGTAGCGTATCTGTCAGTCAGTCAGTAACGCAAGGATTTTATATATTAAGAAGATAAGAAGACGGTATCGAGAAATAAAAAGAGATAGAAAAAATAAAGATTTTATATACACAGTCCGATTCTTTGCTTTGAATGAATGCCTTACAAATGAATATACAAAAATCAATGAGGGTTTCACAAATAGTCATATAACGTACACAAAGAACGAGACTCAGACATAAAATATCATCATCATCATCATCAGCCCTTAACAGTCCACTGCTGGACTAGGCCTCTCCTTTGAGAGGAGGAATTGGCCTACTATACCACGCTGGACAAACGGGTTGGTATAGGGTTTGTATCAAGTTTTCCTTCTTTTACAGTGCTGTTCTCTGCATAATATGCTCCCTCTGTCGGCTCTTACGACACCCATGGGATGATATGGGGTGTTGACATTCCGTATTCTTAATCCGTCACCACACGGACTGACATAAAAGATACTAAGAAAGAAAGTTAAGTCCTTGTCAATAATAATATCCTTCGTAGAACCAAACCAATCATTTTCAGCACGCTCCAGGCGTTTAGACGTTGATTGATAGTTCCATGGCCGTTTCTATGTCGTTGACGTCTGTATACTAGAATCCGGTTCTTTTAGATTCAGGAAATACGATTGGAAGAACTAATATCTAACTATAATGAACAACTACCGATACAAGTTTTTATCTTTATTTTTTTTCACTGGGAATAAATTCTCTAAGTCTTGATTAAAAATAAGCAACGGTCACAAAGTACATCCAGACTCAAAACAACAATTCGTGGTTCAGACAAAGTATTGTCTCGTTAAGGCAGTCTGTTGCCTATCGTTGCTTCTTTGCGGTTATGATTTATATTATTCAATTCAATTCATTCAACCTATTGTGGTGCACTGCTGGGCCTCTCCCAATATGCGCCACAAAGACCGTTCTCCTGTCATTCGCATCCAGCCACCTTTTTCAGGTCGTCGGACACAGAGTACATTTTTTATATCGTCGGACCACCTAGTCGGGCGGCGTCCCACATTTCGTTTACCCAATCATAGTTTCCACTCTGAATTATATTGTTACCCCGCATACAGATTTAACCCAATTATTTGTGTGTTGGAGTGTGTACTGTATCTGTGCCTAATAAAATAAGAAAATTTAGAAGGGTTCTGGGTGCCTCTATATAATTTTATAGATACACTTTCAATAAGTTTATTTTCAGTATTTAAACGAAATTGTCTCGGAAACGAATGTCTAAGTTGGACAGTTCTAAATTATGCTGTAATTCCCAAGCGAAATGGGAAAGCTAGGAATAAAGTGATTCTAGTTTTTTAAATAGTGCGTTGTGGAGCTTAAATTACATTGAAACACTTAAATTGTTTGTGACGCAGCGATAGCCTAGTGGAGATACCAACAGACTGCCATGCAGAGGGTATCGGATTAGAATCCACGATGTGCACCACTGAATTTTGGGAATTAAGTGCATTTTGGATAGTTAATCAGTCCCGGTTGATATTCTGATCAACAAACATGTCATTTCATGTCATGGCAAATCCTCGTATTGATTGTAAAAATGTCGTAAAGAAACTTTTCTTGGAAGATTCAACACCATTTTCAAGTCCATCAAAATATTTAAACAACATGTGTTTAGATTTTTGGAGCTAACTGTACCAATTTTATATGGATGTCAAATCAGGGGGAAATAAGGAATAATATCGTTCTAGAGAATGACTGTTATAAATTTATTCTAGACTGCCTTTTATAACTTTGAAGAAATTTACTGTAAATGTTTTATCAATAAGCTAGAGGATGCCTGCAGCTTCGCCCATACACCCGTAGGCATTTCGGACAATACCTTCTTAGTGCACCCCTACGGTCCCCAGAGAAAATAATTATGTACATGCCAAATTTTAGTTTCTTGCACCCAGTAGTTTTGGTAGTGCGTTCTCTGCCAGTCAGTCAGTAAAGCAAGAATTTTGTACGTACAGAGTAATACAGACAGATTGTGTAAATCGCTTTCTGCAAATCTAGGTTAGGTTTCATGAAAATGATCGTAGCTCATTATACTAATTGCGCTGTAGCATGGTGCCGATGATCGTTGCCTATAAGATGTTGGCCCTATTACAGGAGGCATGTTCAACCTGAAGACTGGTCGAAGGTTGTGAATAAAACAAAAAGGGTCATTATGTTTGTTCCTGACTCAGATATGATTTTGGACGAAAAAGTCCTTTTTATATAATTATGTTCTATTGTTTCGTTGCTATAACTATAGACTTTTTACAATAATAATTAAACTACGCCCAATATACGTTTTTATGTTTGCAGTACATCCCATCACTAAATACGTCTATGGCGTTACGATAAACGCACATCACTTTGTTTATTTTTTCTTTCCATTAGATTGTATTTGTAGACCAGAACATTCTGATTGGGTTTTATTTAATTTACTACAGTAATTAATGATTTAATTTATTACGAATGTGGTAATGCTAAAATACTAAGTCATAATTAAAAAATCGCGGCGACTTTCAAGAGTGCAATGAAACGCTACTGAAACTGCCACCCGCACCATGCTAGAGCGCAAATAGTATAATTATATGGAATGTGCGTTAAGTAGTTAAAACAATTAAAATAAAATAACACAAGAAGTATCAGGACGTTACGTTGTATCCTAATTTGTAAGAGTTCATCAGAAATTAGAAGAATGCGGAAAATATTTTATGCAATCTAAATATTAACAGTTTTAATCAGCACAAACGTATTTTTCATTGTATACTACAAACCTTAGCTTGTCTCTGCTACTAAACGCATCGTAGATACAGTATAAAAATAGGACGTTTAGTACCAAAATAAACAGAAACATAAATCACCTTTAGAACTCACTGGTTTTAGGAACCAAAAATCTTGAACGACAAAGTTCAAAGTGTTTAGGAAGAATACAACAAAATATGAGCATGAATTCTGGGTCACATCAGATACATTCAAAAGTCAAAATGCCAGAAGCAAACATGCTTTTACTTTTGAATAAGAAGAAATATATCAATCCTCGACCTTTTTATCTTGAAGGCAGCCGTAAATCCCATTTACCTCAAAAGGCAAAATACATCCAGCATAAATTAACTATTTCTTAAAAGGAACTTTATTTATACAGTAGGGTACTTTAAAAACGAATTACGCGAACGAGTCATCCCTATTTCAATCAATCAGATGGAATCAAACCTATGGAGATTTTCGATACGCTTAAAGTTTCAATACGGAAGTTGGTTAATGACAACCAGCTATTGTGTATATATATAGTGTTGTATTATGCAGCTTTTTATTCAATATGGTTCTGGCTCTTGGTTTTGCTATGGAAGCAAATTTTATGTATCGATGCACATATTATATCTTTGAAGCACCTAAACTGAATAAAACGTTAAGATTCAAGGATTTGGAGAGATCACGACACATAGCTGCCATAAGGAAAAGGTATCCTACATCCAAAACAGTAACTTTTGGAAAAGGATGAACGAGCAAATGACTTCTCAAATATAACCGCTATTGAAACATTGCATCCCATATTTTAGACTACACAGAAACCTTTAAAAAAATATGTAGGTACTAGCCGTCTATGTTCATTTCAACGTAAATATTTCGCTCGTAAAAATCCTTTTAATTTTATTATTTTTCTGATTTGAACCTTTTCAAAGCACTATCTAGAATATTTGAAATCCTGCTTTTAGTATCAATATTTATTGATTGACGGTAAAATTTCGCACCAGCTTTTTGAGATTAAATAGGAAATCACAGACATTACTTGTGATTCTAGTAGGCATGACTAAACTAAATTTTGTCTAATGTTCTCTTATTGTCATTGATAAAATTAGAAAAAATGGCATGACAACTTTTGGAGATAAGTCTAGACGTTTCAAATAAGACGCGAATTAAGGCGGGTCTAAATAGATGTGCACCAAATAAACTACTTGATTCCATTTCCTAGCGGCCCACCAAACAAGGTACTTGAATAAATAAAAAGTATATTATCTTAATATATAAAATCCTTGCGTTACTGACTGACTGACAGACACGCTACAGCCGAAACTATTGGGCGCAGGAAGCTGAAATTTGGCATGTATGTTCCTTGGGGACCGTAGGGGTGCACTAAGAAGGGATTTCCCGAAATTCCCACGCGATCGGCCAAAACGGGTAAATTTAAAAAAAAATGCAGGCGTAGCTGCTGGCGTCCTCTAGTTTCTTATATAAGGGTGCATAGGGTTCCCGCCACGAACTTAGGGTACCAAGTCAACCTCACCTGCAAGTGGTGCACCTGCCGATCAACGGACGAGGCTCTGGCAAACAAGGCAAATAAGCGGCAATAGGCTCGCCACCTATTACGTGGGATCAAAACACTGGCGAAAAGTGGGCGTTTAATATGCCTCTGCCTACCCCTTTGGGGAAACAGGCGTGAGTCTATGTATGTATGTATATTATTTTTTGCCAGAATTTAAAATAAATGTAAGAAAAGCTTAAAAGATAGTTATTAATTTCACATTGAGCTACTTACAAGCAGTTTAATTTAGCTACTTGAATATGCCGTCATATAGCACGGTGAGACGTCACTCCTTCCTATAGGTAATTATGATCTGCAGCTGCCTCCTACAAATCAAATGGTTTGGGTAAAAAATACCAAAGCATGCATTTTTGACCATATTACCATAATCATAAATTTTATGATCGCTTTATTTCATCTTTTGTAATCATTGTTCCATAGATCAGCATTTTACATAAATTTTCAAGAAATACATATTATAATAATTTCAAATTTGACAATAGAGCCTTACCCTACTGCACAATAAAACTAGGCCAGCATTGTTTAATAACATTAAACAATTCGTCAGTATGTTTCCTAATGTTTCGCAAAATTTCCAATTAGGTTTCGGCTTTCGGCGAAGTTGGTATGCCGAGTTTCAGCGGAAACCGGATAAGGAGTAAAGACTCGGCTTTTGGTTACGGGTGGCTCGTGTATGGCAATGTACGCACATGTAGTTTTCATTTAATTGGGTAATTTGGCGTAAAGCTAGAATGTTATACTTGCCGCTTATGTGTGAATTAAGTTATTTTATTATAAGCCGACTGCCGTTGGCTATACGGTGTATAGAAAAATGAGTTTTAAACAACGTGTGTAAAATGTACGTGTGAGTGTAAATGTGTGTATGTATTTGTGTAAATTTTGTACTTCGTTGTAAGCATTGTTTTTAATGTATTATGAATATTTTGTATAAACTGGTTTCTAGTTCGTTTTTCTGGTAATGGCATGTACCAGGCTTTTTTAAGTGCTCGGCCACAGTGAAAGGCGGGCGCGGGTGCGGGCGCGACGCGGGAAACTCAAACATATGGAGCTCTATAGGAGTGTCCGTAGTGGACGAGCGGGGCGGCGAGCGGTGCAGCGCGGAGAGCACGCGGGCAACTCAAACCATAGGACTTTCATACAAGTGTCCGTAGTGAATGTGCGGGCGGTAAGCGGGAAACAATGCGGAGCGTGCGAATCTCAAACTTTTATAAGCAATGATATTATGAGTAATTATTAAATCAAGTGCAAGTCGAACTCGCTCATTAAGGTTACATAGTAGAGGGATTTTATTTTATTTTGACGTGACAACGTCTTATAAATTGGTTTGCCGGGTGACACTTCAAGAAACTGCGTTACGCTCCGCTCACGTTATGCGCTCACAATGAGAGCGAGTGAGAGGCACGCGTCCCGCCTAAGAGCGAGAGAGACAGACATAAAAAGTGAAAGGCACGCGTCTTTCATCCTTCTTCCTACTATACGAATGAATATTCACATTAAAATTATTTTACCACTCAAAGTCGTTGTCACGTAAAACTTTCGCCCGTATACCGACTTTACAGGCAACCAATTTTTTTATTTTATTTTATTATTTAAAAGAAAACTTACAGCTAAACAATAATGGTAAACAAACTTATAACATACATTAAGGCCAATTACAAGTTTTCGCTGGTATCGAACAAACAACATTCTTTAAGAGGCTAACCCACATACAAATACAACAAGTAAACAATAAAAAGCAAGCAGAAGAGAGAAAAACAAAAGTGGGTAATTGAGTAAGTATGCCTACAAATAACAAGTTTACTTACAATTAATCGCGGGTACTACCGAAAAACTTCTGACAACAAATTATTTCAATTTTTTGTACGATTCACTTAACATAAGCATCACATAGGCCCCTAGCCAGATAACACTATACATTTTTCGCCAGCAAAAATAACTTTGCTTTCCTTAGTGTTTGTATACTTATCGATATTGTTTATTGATATTGAGCACCTAGGGTTTTGGGAAGCAAAATTTAAATTTAGAAATCTCCATAGCCAACCCGCTAGTATAGGACAGATATATATTTTTTTGTATATAAACCATAAAGCGGTTCCCACAATACATCTACTTACCCATTTTGAAATTTGTAGTCTTAATAGTTTCGGCATAAAGTGGCTGTGACATAGAAACGGATACATAGATAGACATGGCGAATCTATCAGGGGTTCAGTTTTAAGCCTTTGGTTAGGGAACCCTAAACATAGGCTACTTACATATCAGTCAATCTTCAGAAATACTCTACTAATATTATAAATGCGAAAGTGTTTATAGATATATATTCGGTACCTATATATAATGGTAGATAATGTCATGGATACTGACCGAATTACTTTGTACTCTAAAGAGTTTCTGAAGTCTTTAGACTAATCAGGAGTCTTACACCACTTGAGACTGAAAGTAAATTAATGTTACCCCGACTTCAACGCGCGCAAAGCCGCGGGCAAAAGCTAGTATTATATAATGATGAACTTAAAAATGCAAAGTATCTATATAAATTCTAATTTGTTTTATTTATTTACATTACCACATATCTCTTTACAACCCTTCCAGTCGTTCCTGAAGTTACTAGAATTTCCAATTTTTATTCAAAATATTATTTTTATTTTTAATATTTGCCAAATATTTATAAACATTTTCCAAATATCATAAAAACCAAAATTATTATAACAGTTATAAATGTGATTTGAACCCACGCCTTCAGACCGTGAGGCGGTTGTATTATCCGCACGGCTACAGCCTTGTTATCAGTTAGTTGCGAATTTGGTGAACAATTGACATAGTGTTACTATGGTGAGTGTTAACGTCATCTAACTGAAAACTCATATTCATCTAGCCGCGATCCTAAATTTGACAAACACTGTTCACCGCACCCGCGAACGCGCCACTACGGACACACGAAGATGCGCGCGGCGCCGCGCGCGGCCCGCGCGCTGGCTGCCCGCGCTACTATGGCCAAGCACTTAGTCTTTTATTACATTTATAAATTTTAGCACTCAAAACAAGAACACAAAGTATCCAAACATCAAAGTTTTGTCCCTTGTGTAAATCGAAGACGCAACAGTGCGGTTTAAAGCGGCAATGCAAGCACATAAACCACTACGCCATCATATTACTAAAAGCCTCAGCAATACATGACTTTCAAACCTTTACAATTATTTAGCTTTCTTTAAAACCAACTTTGAGCTAATGTGTAACATTTTCTCTTACATACAAAACAAACAGTATTTGAATATCATTAACTTCATTTTCATGTGCGAAATCGCTTGTGTAGTGATATGCGATATCAAAATGATGTGTGTATGATAAGTTTATCAAGAGTTCAGGGTATTACACTAAGGAGCCGTCTTAGTGTACGCTTCTCCCAAGTATTAAATTAGCAGCTTATGATTCTAGTATACTGTGTTATGGTGAGAAGTTGTGTGTGTGTGATTTTGTTGGTCTTTTCGGCATGTTCTTTGGTTAAGACTAGGGAAGTAGTACTTTTCTGGCTTCTAACATTCTGTTGCTTTAAAAAATAGGTCGACTTTCAAATGAGTATATAAACACAGTTTAAGACGTAAATATTTTAAGTAGTAAGGCTGAAGTAGGTATAAATAAGAATAGATAAAAATAGTCCACCCTCGCTAGTATAATAGACTCAATTCCACAGAACTTATATACAAGCTTATGTTATTCTTGATGAGGCCGCGGTTACACTAGCGTTATTTAGGGCTACTGCTCCACTCCCGTAGCTCATGGCGTGATGTTATATAACCTATAGCCTTTCTCGATAAATGGCTATCTAACACTGAAATAATATTCAAATCGGACGAGCAGTTCCTGAGATAAGCGCGTTCAAGCAAACAAAAAAAACCTCTTCAGCTTTATAATATTAGTATACATTACTTTAATGATACAAGGTTCCGATCTATGGCATCTACACTGGTTACATTGACCAAATAATTTAAAGGCACGGTTACCTACCACCAGACGTATTGCTTACCACACGCAAATTGACTGCACGGATGGCATGGTGGTTTAAGCGGTCGACATAGTGTTACTATGGTGAGTGTTAACGTCATCTAACTGAAAACTCATATTCATCTAGCCGCGATCCTAAATTTGACAAACACTGTTCACCGCACCCGCGAACGCGCCACTACGGACACACGAAGATGCGCGCGGCGCATCTTCGTGTGACGCTTGGTACTGCGCGTGTCGTGGGGTCAATACCTACACAAGGCAACATTTTATGTAATCCACAAATTGTTGTTTCGAGACCGGGTGTCCTTTGTATCCGTTGATTGAACGTTAGAAAAGTCTCCCGCGACACAAGATTTTTCCCTGTCTTTGGAAAGTTAAGAAAAAATACCCAGTTGGATATAAAACCCTAGAAGTAACAAAAATTTTCAAGTACTTACATTCTCTCTAACAGTCTTCAGTCTCGTGACTCCTTTCCACCAGGAGATAGTTGGCTTAGGTCTGGCACCCACCGCTTGGCAGACTAGCTCGGTGCTTTGGCCAGCCACTAAGGGCCGCTTGCCGCCTTGAAGACGCACCCAAAGTGGACGAACTGCGGGCAAAGAAAAATTATTTACTGAAAGAGAAATAAAGATGTACATATTATTATTAAAATCTAGACCTATTAGACATAGAAATTTAAAAACAATTCCATTCCCTCCTTTTTTAAGTTTAATAACGTTCTTTTCTAAATTATTTAAACTTAGCCTTTTTCTCCTGATTCTTCAGTCTTGCATTGCGAGTGTAGCACTAAATGTATAAGTATTCTTTAACTAATCAATTTTTAAAGACGTTCTTAAGCGTTTTATTGTGACCTAAGTGAAAAGCATTTATACTTTGACCCACGGAGACATTACATACATACATAGTTTCACGCCTATATCCCCGAAGAGGTAGGCAGAGGTATATTGCTACACCCACTTTTCGCCAGATTTATTTTAGTCCCACGTAATAGGGGGCGAGCCTATTGCCGTTACCGGGCACATTACCAGACTCCGTGCTGCTACTGAGAATTTCCTAACGGAAAAACCCAATAACACTTTGCCCAATCCGGAGATCGAACCCGAAGCCACCCAATCCCACGCGCACATTAATGCCGCGAGACCAACTAGGCAGTCACCCCCGGAGAAGAACCAATATTTGATGGAAACATCATTTCCACGAACGCCTACCGAATTTCGTTCATATTCCCGTCATCAAAAGTAGCCCTATATGTTACTAGAGATGCGCGTAATTGCTAGCTCACGGGACGTCAAGGAACACCGTAGTGGTGGAGTGGACGGAGGAGAGGGGCCAAAAAGTAATAAGTCCGGTATTGGTACCTAGTGTAGCGTTCATAGCGAGACTTGGCTTGCCGTTTGTAGTAGATCGGCAAAGTTAAGCAACGCTTGCATAGGTCAGGTAGCCACTTGGATGGGTGACCGCGTCAGAAATTTAAATCAAAGTGCTACCGTGCTTCAGAGGGTACGTAAAGTTGTCGGTTCCGGTTTTTATCTCAGGACAAGGATTTAGGTCATGTCAGAGGCCTTCGGGCGGTCTGAAGAATTCCGACACCAGATTTTAATCTTTCACGATTAGTAGGTATACATTATACAAGGCTATTTAGCGGGTCTTACTCGCGATAAATAAGAGGTCGCAGTCCCGCTGCGACCACCACCGGGGCAAGTCGGTTGAAATGTTGGCAAATAACGAGGTATTCATGCCTTAAATATCTTAATTACCGCTAAATAACCTTGTATAATCCGACACCAGAGTTGGCCAGACACTCACACGAAAATAAGAAAGCAAGGAACACAGCAAAAGGAAACAGCGTGATTCGAACGGATTACCTTTACAAAAGATGTACTTTTTTGAACTATACGAGAGAGTAGTCGAACTAGGTACCTACGTAATAGATGTATGGTACCTAGCCAATTTGTGTGTTATACCTGAACCTGAACCCGAAACGTATGGATTATAGAACATATCAATTTCGATTACACTGTTGTTTCTTATAAAAGGATAAGTGTGTTTTGCCTACAGCCATCCAATTTATTGTTCAATTCCAAGAATTGTTTTAATACAATTTCCCGTGAAAATAAAAATAGCCCAAAGGCCTAAAGCTATCCTAAACATGAAAATCCATTACTTCGGAACCAACAGCTGAATACTGATAAATATATAAAAGCAAAAACATTACTCTTCCTTTTGGTTCGCTGTAGTCGTGTAAAAATTGCGGCGCCATTTGCATTCTATCAATATTAAAAGGGCACTGCATGCGGGCGACCCCACACAAGATCAGTGGAGTGGCAAAGTATGCTAACCGCGATAGTGTGACCCACCACTATGGGACGTCGACCCACATTCCCACGTAAAAAACGTAGGGGATACTTAACCAGACTCCGTGCTGCTACTGTGAATTCAGTAACATTTATATCCGGCTCGGGGTTCGAATCCGGGACCTCTCGATCAGCAGACGTAAACGCTATTCACTGCACCACCGAGGCAGTAGATTATTATCCCATTTTATGTTCAAGAATCAGACTCATACAACACATCAAAAATTGGTAGTAAAATCTGAACCGAAGCTAATGAATATACATACTTCTAATGCTATTTTACTAAAAGAACAATGACACCACCACAAAACTTTATTCAATAATTAACCGTAAAAGGCAGAAGAACTCAACAAAATTGAATTTTAATGAAGGTTTTTTCGATTCGTGGTCCATCAGAATGGAATCAACATATGCCTATCAAATATCAATCAATTTATAATTAAATTAATGATTAAATAGGGTGAATGGTATACCAGGTGGTTGACCATATGGGTGGGATTTGAGTCAATTGATAATGGAAGGTGTTTAAATCATTCAAAAAAGCCATGGGGAGTAAGGGTGTATGAAGAATAAAATTTAGGGTCTTTTTTGTAAGGTTGGTTTTGGGTGTTGGCGTTGATGATTTTTCGAACTTAAATAAATCTGTGTTTATGATAATACTTTAATGGCAAAAGAAATGTTTTATTACGATTTTGAACTAGAAATAATGTGTAACGTTCGTTTATCCTTTATTTATTTTGTATGTACTCGTACATAGTAAAATGCATCTACCTATCAAGTATGAAGTATTGTCCATGTGGTGACGGATTAAGAATACGGAATGTCACCACCTCATATCATTCCATGAATGTCGTAAGAGCCGACAGAGGGAGCATATTATGCAGAGAAGAGCACTGTAAGAGAAAGAAAACTTGATACAAACCGTATACCAACCCGTTTGGCCAGCGTGGTATAGTAGGCTAATTCCTCCTTTCAAAGGTGAGCCCTAGTGACTTCTAGAAGTTCATAGATGTTGTTTAGAGTTTGGGCTAAAATTTTAGCCCAAACTCTAAACAACTTCTATTCAAAAGAGTAATATAAATTAAATTGCGATTTCAATGAAGAAGTAAGAAAAAAAGAAAATAAAGAAAGAAACGTATTTATTTGGACTAAAAATTGACACAATATTGCGGAAAAAGAAGAAACAAAGAAACAGAAGATTACTGTAGATAGAATTACAATAGAATTATAAATTCAATTCATGGATAATTATAATTAGTTCATTACATAATAATAATATATTATATATATTTAAATAGAAAAAATTTGAGATATGGATAATGAAATAATTCATCATTCACATGATTGCCACAAATAAATTAAATAACATTAATTGCTGTGTCGCTTTTCGCCAAAATGGAACCTAGTTCAGCATAAATGTCACGCTTAAAAGCCTGGCGCTGATTTTCAACTAGTTCCAGTTGTGAAAGCACGGATACTGTCATCGAACATAATATGAGTGAAAACAAAACAATGGAATGACATAACAGCATACAATAATAATATTAGAATCAGTTTACACAAAAAATAAATTTAATAAAAAAAAGGAAAATATTCAAAGTCTGCGCTTCTCCCTATTTGGACGCATGGGCAAAAATTTTGTGGCGCCTTGCCTAGCTATCGACGATGCATTCACACTTAAGCACAAAATGTGCCCATTCCAAAAATATCATTCCATCAAAATTAAGGCAGGTCTGGCGACATATACTATATAGCAAATTATTTGTGAAACATATAGATGTTTCACAAATAATTTGCTACCCGCATCGTCTAACATCCATTAATTACTACTAACTAAACCTGCGGTTACATCCACGTTATTTGGGGTTACTCTTCGGTACTCGTGTCATAGCGTCATATTAGGTTTACAGCCGATTGACTTCCTAGATAAATAAGCTGTCCATCACAAAAATATTTATTTATATCGAACCAGTAGTTCCTGAGATAAGCACTTTAAGCAAATCTCTACAGATTTTTACGTGTTATGTGATAAAGCATACATGCAAGCAGCAAAGATACGTGTTATGTGTTTAAACTCAAAACGTGAGTCAGAGGACCACCGTAACGTTGAATAAATACAACAAAAATAAACTACAAAGAATCCAATTGATGTAAACCATCTAAGATTTGTATGTGATAAATGAAAGAAAATTTCGCACGGCTATATAAATTCGTTTAAAAACGACGGACCCCGGCACGATAAAAGTAATCAATTAAAGCTAATCTCTGTACGAACAAAATTTAACTATATGATGTTACTGCCAAGGTTAAGGTTAGCTTAACTTAGTTCAGCAAAGGTTGATAAAAACAACTGGAATAACAAGGCAAAATATGATTTATTTTTATGGTTCTAAGGTCTAAATGTGCTGCGCCTATTTGTAAATGAAAGCTGATTAAAAAATCAACGCTATTATTTTAAGTGTGAGAAATTGCCGTATCGAGTGCGAATTTTCAACTTATTGTTTTAAAGTGGCGTGATACGGTTGAAGTTCAATTTTATAAGGTGTTTTTGTAGTGGGTTTTTAGTTTCAAGGAGCTCTGTATAAGTGGGAAGTTAATGAGTACCTATTCGTTTTGAAGTCTTGGTTTGAACTGTAGATTTGCACGATATTTGCTTTCTGAACAATATTTGGATATTTTCTGTGTGTCTGGGGCACTTAAAAAGATTTAGAGGCAGCGATAGCCCAGTAGCATCAACAGATTGGGTTTAATAAAAAGGGCATCGGATTCAAAACCTATATCAAATTGTAAATGATCGCCTGCCACGTGCCTCGGAGAGCACGTTAAGCTTTCGGTCACAGTTGTAATCGAAAATCTAAACCTAAACGCCTTAATTATGGAACATTGTTATCCCTATGGATTGCAGAGAGCTTATGGCACCTACTCTGTGGAAAAGTTAAGATTTCGTAATATCTTGTTAGACCAACAAACAAACCTCGGGCTTCAAGACGAAAAGTCTTGGGATGCAACAGGGTAAACTCTAAAACGATGACGATGATGAGTATTATTTGGGTGGTTTAGGTGTTCCTGGACGTTATTATTACAGGACTTTCGATTTGAACCGGTTAGTCCATTTTCTAATTTAACCAGATCATATTACACTATTTTTTTCCGGATGCATCCAAAACGCTTTGGGGCCTCGGGTCCGCTTAGTCTAGATGAAGATTTGATATATTAACAGGCACGTGCCCATCAGTGGGACAGTTTATATACAGGGCTGATGATGAGATGAGATAATCTTTAATTAATGAAATACGTTTAATTTATAACAAGACGTCGAAGAACAACAAATCGTCAACAATAAAAAAGTTACAAACTCTAACCCGTTATTCTTCTACCAAAGTTACTGCTAACAACGTCGAGCATCAAAGTTACCCGTGTTACTTTCCTGTCAACTTTCAAAGGTAAAGATGGAAATTTATTTGAAAGTTGATCTATCAAAATGAAATTCGATCGTTTCCTGAGCACTGAGGGCGTGTCAGTACAGTTGGCAAGTTGAACGATATTTCATACCTTAGCGATTGTTAGACCAGTGCGTTGCAAGTAAACATTTTTGGTTCGAAAGTGTTGCTGTTATTTTGTAATTGAAGCCTCGCTTTGCGTAGGTGGTATCGGATTTATACGCAGGCTTAAATTTTTGGGTACTTTGAAAAATGCTAAGCTGTACTATATCGGTACCTGCGTTTCGGAGAATCCCGGTGATTTACGCGTTGACACAATTTTTGCGGTAACTCGGCGTTTTTTGAGGTATTCGGCGACTGGATTGGTTGTGTGTATACTATTTTGTTTTGGTACGTTGACAGAGATACGAGTATGTTTTCTCTTTATCATTGCAAATGTTGTTTTTATTTTTGTTGGCCGTGCTCTACTATTTAAGCTCTTGCGAATTATATGGAACATAGTTATTCCTGCCTTAGTATTAAGAGCAAATGTGTATTCGAAGACAGTGATGTTTGATTATGTAGATTAAGTAATTATAAAAAATGCCTAGGTATAAATTGACGATGCTCTTAAAACTGTTATCGTATGTAAATAAAATAGATCCCTTAACATGTTATGTTGCTTCTGATGACAATCATTGACATCTAATATTTTTTTATCCATGATCATAAAAAATTGATACTGGTGACTTTTATGCATTCGCAACTTGCGACAGAGCTGAAATATCAAAACCTCGAAACTACGGTAGTGCATTGTTATTTATTTTCTCTTATTTTTCAATTTCTCTATAAACCTTTTCGACGGTCCCTACGTATATAAAGACATGTCGAAAATGGCTTTTCTTTTTATTGCATCATTGGCTTTAGATTATCTATGCGCACATACTGAAATTATATTATTTTTTTTATATTACACCTCTGCCTACCCCTTCGGGGATACAGGCGTGAGTCTATAAAAAAATATACATACATACATACATACATACATATCGTCACGCCTTTTATCCCTGAAGGGGTAGGCAGAGGTGTATTTCTACACCCACTTTTCGCCAGATATACTTTAGTCCCACGTAATAAGGGGCGAGCCTATTGCCGTACCGGGCACATTTCCAGACTCCGTGCTGCTACTGAGAATTTCGTGACAGAAAAACCCAATAACACTGCCCGACCCAGGAATCGAACCTGGGACCTCCCGATCCCACGCGCACATTTATGCCGCGAGACCAACGAGGCAGTCGTATAGGGTTTGATGTCGAGTTTTCTGTCTCTACGCAAAGATGGTATTTGCATCGTGTTATCCCTTAGTCGCCTCTTACGACACCCACGGGAAGATAGGGGGTGGTGACGCTTGTATTCTATGCCGTCAACCACACGGCAATAAATATAGCATACTGAAATACGATTTTTTTTAAACTTTATTTATTTACCTTGTTTTACAAATCGTATAAAAGAACAAGTACTATAAATAAAACGAATAAGTGTCGTAGATACGGACATCTGTTACATATCTTTTTGTACGGTGTTTTAAAATGCGTGCCACTCGGTGCGAATGCGGTCTTGTATAGGGGGTTGGTATAGGGTTTGTATCAAGTTTCCTTCTCTTACAGTGCTGTTCTCTGCATAATATGCTCCCTCTGTCGGCTCTTACGATGATATGGGGTGGTGACATTCCGTATTCTTAATCCGTCACCACACGGACAGCGTATAAAAAGGTATAAAAGACATGACTGTCATACTTTAATTTTATTATCGGCGTAAAAACGGTCATCTATCAGTTTTTTCAAGAAAACGTAAAAAAAAAATCTGTTAATAGCATTATAAATGTCTTAAAGCTATTAAAATATTATAGAAAGAAAATATTTATTATTGATCATAGAACTATTTCTAGGGCGTGTTGAACACAAATTACGCTCTCCTGTAAACCTCGATTTTTGACTTGACCTTATGTACGTAGGAACCGTCGTTTTATTTCTTAACATGTACGGGTTATAATATAATACGAGTTTATCGATTATTACAAATATCACAAATACATATATTTATTTCTACAAAGTTACATGTACTTGATATTCATATATTGTAAGATCATAACCCTTTGCGTTTATGATTTTATTCTGGGAGTTACACATAAATGCCGAGTGAAATGCAGTAAAATTGTTCCTTGATTGCGTTTTGGATTTAAATGCACAGTTTTAGATTAAAAGCTAGTATAAAACTGTAGCATTTTATGCAAAATTAAGTAAATTATTTTTTTCATTTATCATCAGCCTTTAACAGTCTACTGCTGGACTAGGCCTCTCCTTTGAAAGGAGGAATTGGCCTACTATACCACGCTGGCCAAACGGGTTGGTATAGGGTTTGTATCAAGTTTTCCTTCTCTTACAGTGTTGTTCTCTGCATAATATGCTCCCTCTGTCGGCTCTTACGACACCCATGGGATGATATGGGGTGATGACATTCCGTATTCTTAATCCGTCACCACACGGACCACACACAGAAAGTAAATTAAACATGAAATAAAATAAATATTAAAATGTACTGTTACATGCGTTTTAAGTTTATTCGAAAACAACGTGACGGAATGCGACGGTTTTGTAATTTACGATATTTTGTAAGCTTATAATGTAATATTTGCATTAAGTAATAATAAATATTCATTTTATAATAAACACGAGAATTCAAATGTCCTCATACCTTAATGGTTACTGATCCTGATTGCTAAGCAACTATAATGTGGCATCCTAGATTGGTGCCATCAGCTGTCATTAACACAGATCATGAAGATCTGGACAGTCGTTATTCAATTCCCTTGAATATTTTGAAACTGGTCTAAGCCTTTGAGATACGGCGGCGGTCAGACGACATACGCTCTGTGTAAAAGCTTATAGTCTGTCAAATCTGGTTAGACTACAAAGTAAATCCCCGGCCCAAGGCGAAAGTATTCGATGCAACTGTGATGATCGTAATCGGGATAACACAAAGATGATGATGGCTGTCGCTCCTCATTCTATGCTTTCCAAACCTTGTAAAAAATTTCCAAACTAGGTAGGTATTCGCGCTAGTCCTGCATTCTGCTAAAATTACTATGCAGTAAAATAGAAAATTTTACTGCATATTGTTTTTACTGTATTCTTTGACATCGAGCAATTTGTCAATTTGTGCTTACTTAAAAAAATGTCCCATTCAGTGAGTAACAATATGTGCTGTCATATCATGTACACTCTTTATCCTCCCCCACTACTCATTAATAAGAATTACCCCTAAACATACGTTGTCATATTGCCCCAGTTTCTAGGCCAGCGTTATAATTTACCCCATGTTATGGCTGAACGTTTTGTTGTGACATAAAAATATGATAATATAACAGACGTTATGGGATTATGACACTAACTGTTCGTCGTAAGAAGGCTCACACTCGGGTTTTATGCCAAAAGGGTAAGCAGAAGTGAATTAGGTACCGATTCCGCCATATTAATATTGATGGTAAACTAGAGGATGCTCGCAGCTACGCTAGCACATTTTCTTAATTTAACCGTTTCTGGCCGATCCCATGGTAATTTCGGGCATCCCTTCTTAGTGTACCATGATTGTTACTTTTCCACGAAAAAACTACAGATCACATTTTGATAAAACTTATCAGCAATATAGATCATGCATCAGAATAACACATGCGATATCTTTTTGTGCAATAACCGACAACCACGCGGGCAGAGCGGCCATTTCTCCGCGGCTGCCGTGGAGAAATCTAGTTAGCATAGTTTTTCTTCGTTACTGCCAAAACATTGACTGTTGAGAGTTTGTTCCAAACGTGATCCTGTGCTGATAAGTTCTAATAAATACACCAAGGATGCGTGAAGCTTGAATTGAAATTATAAAACACCCTAATTTCAATAGAGAAGATGGTTGGAATCTTCGTTCAGCTTTGGACCCTTTTATCAGGCTAATGAAACCCAAAAAGGACAAAGTCACCAGAAGACACCAAAACACAGTGAGCACATTTTGTGTAGATAGTAACACCAATAGTTCTGTTAAACAATGCTCGGGTACTCTGAGATAACTTTTAAATTCAAGACTAAGACAAATACCATCTCAGTTTGCCATGACCACCGTTCCTGTAAAGAAACTGAAACCTCAGCTAGTAATAATTAATAAATGTAGTTCTTGATCAATCGGTTTAAATGTAACATAATTAAAATCAATATATCGCGATTGAATCCGTAAACCGTAGTCTGATTTCAAAGTTCTACCAGTTTATGTCACCATAGACACTGAGAGCCTTAAAACGATGGACACAAATAAGCGTTCATGTCCATCTTTTCCATGTCTTTGAGCTTTAAAAATGATATACATACGGCAGTTTTTAATATTCGATCTATCCATGAATTTAGAGCTTTGAGATACATATTTTACATAAGCTCCATACAAAATATGTCAAACATGGATCTCAAATCGTTAACTCCACGGTTAGATCGGATGATAAATTCAGCGCTGTTCACCTACCGTCAATACTTGAAACCACTTAAACTAAATCATATTATTATATTAATCAACCACTTCTGTAATTCACATTCCGAATCGATACAATAACATGCCTTGATAACATGCATCATATGGCTTATAATCCTTGCAAGAGCGAGAGCTCACACTCGACATACGAGTGAGAGAGAAGGTAGATCTAAGACTCGAAGTCACGTAAGAATATAATCTGTATCGGTAATGACGCGTCAATCACTGGTTCCCAAGATGAGGGATAATGTTAAAGATATGGAAAGATCTCGAGGTTCTAATATAAAGGAATCATATTTGGGTTTGACAGGACTGTTTCTTTTTGGGCGTATAAATGTCAGATAGATATTAAATGGTACACGACTATGGTTAGTCTTGTGGTTAGTGATTATAACTATTAAGGCGCAAGAGGGTTCGACTCCTATAGCCTTTCTTTTGCGTTTTTGACAAAATCTTGTGTCGGAGTATTTAGACAGCCAGAAGGCCTTCGATATGACCTAACGATTCTTATTCTGTGACCAAACCTGGCCTAATGATGTTTGTCCTGAGCTAAGAACTGGGACCGACAGCTTTACGTGCCCTCCAAGACTCGGTAGCACGTAAATGGTGACCTGTGCAAGAGTTTTTAAACTTTGCCGACCTATTTCCAAAGGCAAGTCACGCTATGAAACCTGTTTTTTTCGAGATGGAATACCCACTATCTCCTTATAAATATAAAATTCTGTTAGATGTCAAGAAAGGATCATGAAGATGAACACCAATAATTCGAATGCTATTCAATTCGAGTAAGTAATCGATATTGCACTCAGTATTCCGCATGCCATCGATATTGTATGCAGTATACTGCATGCATGAGAGATAAAGATACTTACTCGTCTAATATATTCATCATCATCATCATCCTAGCGCTGTCCCGGTTGCGCTCCAAAACCTACGCCTTGGAGCCCGGGGTCCGCTTTCCGGCTATTGTCTCCTCCACTTCGCACGATCTTCAGCATCCCTGGTGGTTAGTTGGTTGGCACGCATATCATCCCTTACGACGTCAAGCCAGCATTTTTTTGGCCTTCCCCGTTTACCGGGGCCCGGTGGAGGTAGCATGGCAAGATATTTGTTACCCAAGTAAGATGCCGGTTGACGTAAGACGTGGCCATACCAGCGTAGACGACACTCTTGCAGTTTGTCAGCAATGTCACGGACATGAAGGCTACCCGGGATGCGGGAGCTCCTAACGCGGTCCTTCCGCGTGACACCACACATCCAGCGCAGCATGTTCACCTCCGTGACACGCAGACTCTGCTTGTGTCTCTCAAGCACAGGCCACGTCTCACTGCCATATAGCAGGACAGGTCTTATGATGGATTTATAGACCTGTCCTTTGAGCTTAACCGGCATTTTGAGGTCACAAATGACACCGCTCACCTCACGCCATTTGGCCCAGGCTGCCGAAATGCGTGCCTTGACGTCGCAATCGATGTCACCAGCCGCGTGCAGTACTCATCCCAGGTACTTGACCAGGTCCTTTCGCTGGGCAATGTCTCCGCCTATACGAATTGACGCGGGATCAGTACTGTTGCAGGCCAAGTACTCGGTCTTCGCCACTTTTATTTTCAGACCGCCGTTCTCAAGCGACTCCTTCCACGCATTTACACGCCGCACCAAGCGTCCCCTGTCCGCATCCGCCAGCGCGATATCATCAGCATACATGAGCAGCCACGGGGGCGGCTCATGTGAGTCTCTGATGCTGTCGTCTAATATATTATACACGTTAAATATTCCGTCAGAAACTATTTACCGCTACAATAACTGTCTTTCTTTTACAAGTTTTACAACATCTAAACAAAACTGAACATTTAACCACAGAAATTATGAAGTTATGATTCAAAAGGCTTTTGACAAAAACTACTGTAAGTACAAAGCTAAGGTCCATCTCGCTATAATAAGAAGTGACAATTTTATGTACAAGTTAGAGTAAGTTTAATGAAGGTGTAATAAGCTCAAGTAAGTTCTAACCTATATAATTAGCTGTGCGTTATGAAATTATTTTTATTCGATCTTTTTGGGATCGCGGGCAGAGGATGGATGAGGGTGGCTCAGGATCGGTCCTTGTGAAGTGCCTTGCGGGAGGCCAATGTCCAGCATTGGAAGTCTTTTGGCTGATATGATGAGGATGATGATGATATTTTTATTAGTTTTGTTTGTAATAGGGATTGACGTTAGTCGAAATATGTCCGATGACCAAAACTACACCCCGAATACGCACTACATTGACAGTAAGGTATAATATTTGAAAAATAATTAAAATCAGTCAAGAGTACCGAAAAAATTAAAACTGTACTTACGGTTAACATCAATGGATATGTTTTCGGAAACCGGTGCTATCTGGGGGTCGGTAACTGCCTGCGAACAAGAAAGAAAACAATCAAATACATTATGTAATAAATACAATGTTTTTGAAATTGGTTAGGTAATAGGTATATAAATAGATATGAATGTGTGTGTATCATGAGATGAATTTCTTAGTTGGTTCACTATATTCAAGTGGCTTTTTGGTACTGGTTTTAAGATCTCTAAGTACTTCAATCCAGAATTTTCTTTAGTAAATGTCTGTCTGTTTATGAGAATGACTGTCTGATTATTGTAATTCTGATTGCAAAATGTAGGTACTTTGTAACGTAACTTTTTGGTCACATATTCACGTCTCTTTAAGTGAGTCGAAATCAAACCTTGTGACCAACACAGTGGTGTATGGTAATTGTAACAAACGAAAATGTGCCCATCTCGTAGTCCGCAAGAGACATTTTTTTCTCACCGTGACTGCAGTGGTTTAAAGAAAGGCGAAGGTGGTAAAAGGCGAAGCACATTTTAATCACACACACACTTTTCTATTAGCACGAATTTCTTCAGCATTTATTCTAAGATGGTCTAGTGGTTAGAGAATATATTAATTAAACTTACTTGGCAAGTGACATCAGTACCAAAGTCCGCCCTCTGCAATCTGAAAGAGACCGTAGCTCTTGCTTCAGAGTTGGCGAGCAACGCGTGAGACTTCCACCAGGACACCCTGGCTGCGGGACGACCTGTGTGACAAAAATAAATATGCCAAATACACAGAAAACAGCGAGCGAGCCTTGTAGAGATACTATCAGACTCCTATGTAGTGTGTATCGAGATCAATCCCACGTACCACTGACTTTTCTAAATGATGCGCGTATAAGACCGTTAATTATCGCTTGAAGCAAGCCTAGGACAGCACTTTATACCCACGGCTCTTGTCAAGAAAATCTTTGACAGTCGTCATGGACAGGCAGTACCTTCGAGTATGCTGACACGCTTAAGCTACATATATTCTCAAGGGCATAGCAATATTCTGCTATGCCTTTGGATTCTGGAGGTCAGACGGCAGTTGCTCTGTGGAAAATCTGTTATATGCTGCTAACAAGTCTGGCTAAGCCAGAAAGCGGCGGCTACGCAATGATACCTAAATATATATTATTTTGTGACAGGATTACTCGAGCAAAGGTATATGTAGTATACTAACAATTTTACGAAAATAAACACTATTTAACAGGCAGTACCAAACCTGGGACAAACAGAAAGTCTCAGCTATACTCGTAAGTACTGCTTTCTAGAAATGTCTATTATAAGTAAATTCCCTTGACTTCAGGAAATAATTGATCCCATAATCTTATCCATAATTTCAAATCTTCAGTAGTTTCTCCCAAAGGAGGTTTTACTTCACAGCCGAATTGTGTGCTCACGTGTGATTTATATAAACAATCTATCAACTTGCACAGTTTAGAATAGATCAATATCAATACGAGTACATATATGGTTGCCAACTAACGTCAAACACAAATAGGAAACGATCACGGCAGCGTGACCTAATTTTGGATGATAATTATGGAATCAAACGCTGAGGGTGTTAAAAACCGTAGAGAAAGAAATTTATTTCACCTTAATCCACTCAGTCGCTTAAACCTCGGTGGTTTAAATGAGTATAATGGATTTAATAAAAATACTATAATAATTTTAAATATAATTTTATTGATCAGAACTCAGGTTCTGATCAATAAAAAAGATTCACTTTACTAAATACATAGTTCGGTGTACCAACTTTGATATTTTTCAATATTAAGAGCTAAAATCAACTCGCGTTTTGTTCTTGCTGTCTTGCTTAGATGAATGTACTAAAAATGTTAAGGAGAATCTAATGAGCCAACACTCGATGAATTTACTAGAAGGCGTGCCAGGATTTTGTCTCCTACCTTCAAGCTCCATACATGTAATTGCCAAACATGATGATGCAAGAACTATAATCAGAGGTAGGCAAAATTCAATGTCATAGATCCTATTACGTCATAGTTTCAGGTCAACCTAATAAATGCGTGTTAAAAAGTACACCAGACTCGCTATATTTCACAGACCTAAAACATTAATACCCTGAGTGAAATTTAAATTAATTTCTAAAAATCTTAATGGTTTAATAAATGAACAAATCGGTATAATTACTGAGAGGCGAGCCGTCCATGTATTGTTCTACATTGTGAGTGGTGAATGAGTGGAGTGAATAAAAAAACTTGTAAAACAATTGCTTCGCGTGTACTCTTGTCAAGTAAGGTCTAACCATTGGGTTGAGTCATAAGAGGCAGCGAGTTTTAATAATTTATAAATTAAAACGATCTACAGATTCTGTACTAGCCATAACCTATATCTGGTCAACACCCTTACTAGGAATAAATCCTGTATCACAGGGAATTTAACAAAAAAATAACCAACGGACAAAAAGGAACATCCAAACTATATCACACGGACTTTTTGGGTATAAAATCCACATTTTTCTCTTATCTCAGACCACCTACAAATCATTTTCGTAAAATCACAGGACGTTACGTTTGATTCAGGTTACGCGTGTTTCATGAGCAGCGCACATGGCTGTGAACTGTACCGTTAAAATGGCAGACGAGAAAGAATGTTCGAGAAATGTGGTATGCTCGTGATGGCTGAAATGGACGTAGTTTTCGCGTTTAATCGCGTCATTTGCAGGCGACGAAGAAACGAAATTCAAATACGGTTTTTGAAACCTTAATCTTTACAGTAGTATAGATTAAGGTGCCCAGTATAATATGGCTGAAACGTTTGTTATATCTGGAAGTACCAGGCGGATAAAAAAAAATTTTTTTGGAGATACATATACATTTGTTACGAAAATCACATACACTCACGCCTGTTTCCCCGAAGGGGTAGGCAGAGGCATATTAAACGCTCACTTTTCGCCAGTGTTTTGATCCCACGTGGGTAGGTGGCGAGCCTGTTGCCGCTTATTGGGACATTTTGTATGCCAGAGCCTCGTCCGTTGATCGGCAGGTGCACCACTTGCAGGTGAGGTTGGCTTGGGACCCTAAGTTCTTGGTGGGAACCCTATGCACCACGAAAGTCACATATATGTCTTGCTACTATTCCAAGGGGCTGAACAAAACAAAAAAAAAACAACATTGAGCTAGAAAGATGAGTGTAGTAACGAGCAGCAGCGTGTACAACAGTGGACCACAGCTACGCCAATGAAGACAAAAGCACGACGGGATAAACCTTTGCAAGTCATATATAAGTGTACTTAAATCTAACATTCTGAACTTATAAATTCCGTCTCTCTCAAATGAAATGGAATTTACACATTAGTACACAAGTAGAAAGTTTAGTAGCCTCACCTCCAACTGCTATGCAGGTCAGATTAACTTCAGTCCCTTCGTCATAAGGTCCTAGAACTCCTCCACGGATTTCGTTGCCTTCGTGGTTCAATATTATCAGCCTTTCTGGTGGTACTGTAGACAAAAAAATTACATTAATTTGATACAGTTTTGGCGACGAAGATTAATATGTGAGTGAGCGTACGGTAGCTCCATCCCCTTTCCTCATTCCTTTTCCCACTCTCCTTCCTATTCCCTTCCCCATCCTTGCGATAGACAGCTGCTTGGTTGTATTTGCGCTCACAGCTGTACGTATGAGCCGGAGTGGCTATCACCAGAAAGCTTCTTCATCAGCCTTTAACAGTCCACTGCTGGACTAGGCCCCTCCTTTGAAAGGAGGAATTGGCCTACTATACCACGCTGGCCAAACGGGTTGGTATAGGGTTTGTATCAAGTTTTCCTTCTCTTACAGTGCTGTTTTCTGCATAATATGTTCCCTCTGTCGGCTCTTACGACACCCATGGGATGATATAGGGTTTTGACAATCCGTATTCTTAATCCGTCACCACATGGACAACAGAAATCAATAAAACAATATAAATATCTACTTACTAAGAACGGTCAGATTGAGTCTTGTATTTTTCGTCGGAGACTTGAGGAAATCGACTCTGCATCTGTATTGTCCACTGTCTTCAGGCCTGGAACAAAAATGAGACCTATTAGACCACTAGGCTAGCTAAACTTCTTGTCGAATTTAATTAGGCCGTTTAGTATGAGCTCAGTTACAGACACACGAAATACATAAATAAAGATATCACCAAAATATTTTTGCGCTCTTTGAGCCAGTCTTCTGTATTCCTTCGTATTGAAGTTCAAAGATATATCTCAAGCCACGAACTATCCCCCCCTGTGGGATCTCCACCTTGTCGTGGTAGTGGGGGAGGCTCAGTAACCGTGGGTTGGACACCCACGGTGAAGCTAAGCGGGATCCCGGGAGTTGACGCTCTGCGTGGGCTTAGAGTGGGCCTGCGCAGGATGCATCCAAGGGTGCGTGTGCGATAGCGGGAGGAGAGGCGTGTCGGTGTTGCGTTGCCGCCCGCCCTATCTCCCGCGACCAAATGGGGGCGTACCATACGATGCGCTGTGGTGGGGCGGCAGAGGAAGAGGAGATGCGGTGTTGTCAGGTTGCCGTCCTCCCTATATATCCAAAATGGCGTGGAAGTATGCGCTGTAGTTTTAGTGGGTATTACGGCCTTGCACTCCAGCCGTCGAGTCCCATATATCCCCCGCTTTTTATCTTGCGGGGGGCACGCTTAAATGCATTTCCACAGCGCGTAAAAAAAAGGCACGGAATATACAACTATGCATAAAAAAAATACTTTTGGAAAACGTTCAATAATAATTTATCCGAAAAATATCGAAGCTATGTATATAACCCTACGATATCTGATCGATAAAACTAACGAGATATAAAATACGAGACCAATTTCATCGATTACAATGCTGTCATCGCTATCGTTCGATATCTAGTGGCGATTCAATAAATTTTCTAAACGATTTTCAAGCGATTTATCGTTGTAACTAATCGGTACGTATCGAGAGCGATATATAAAATCGGTTGGATATTGCTCAGGCAAGCCATTTTATCGTGAATCGCCGTTGTGGTATCGATAAAAATATTTTTTTACATTGGTTGCCTACAGGTATAATTTTTTATACGATTTGCGTAATATGTCGATTATTTCGGATTAATATTTTTATACGTATGCGAGAGGTATTTTTATGAGAAATTCTTCAAGACTATACAATTTATATGAGATTTGTAATGCTTCCTTAAAAATGTAATTATGGAATGTAGGTATGTTATTATTTGCTCAAAATCTCATTTTCTAGAAAGATTTACTGTATTTCTAAAAGAATTTCTCTTTATTATGATATCAAGTAATATTTAAATTCATTGCCAAAAAAAGAAGTCTTCTGTTGAGTTTATGCTAGAATATTATTAAAAACTAGAGGATGCCCGCAGCTACGCACGCGCGTTTTTATTTATTTAACCGTTTCTGCCCGATCTCATGGGAATTTCGGGTAATCCCTTCTTAGTGCACCCCTACGGTTCCCAATGAACGTACATCCAAAATTTCAGCTTCTTGCGTCTGATAGTTTTAGCTGTAGCGTGTCTGTCAGTCAGACAGTAACGCAAGAATTTTATACGTACAAATTAAAGAATGTAAATGCTGTCTATCTTAAGAGATATAGGTGTAATAAATATGGTATTTAGAATGTCCGCTGTTCTAAAAGCTTTTTTAGACCATGAATAATTTGGTACAAAATTTTGATACTGCGCAGTGGCTCCATCCATGTGGGACTATTTAACCCCTTTGGGATGAAAATTTCCGAAAAATATTTGTTAGAATTATTTATGCCAAATTTCAGATTCTTGCGCCCAGTAGTTTTGTCAGCAACGCAATATTCTTCTTTCTCTTAGCGTTATCCCAGTTTCAATCTGGGGTCCGCTTACTAGTCTAACCGGATTTGGCTGAATATTAGCTTTTCCACAGAGCGACTGCCTATCTGACCTCCGCAACCCGAAGGGATAGCGATATTCCATGGTTAAGACTAGTGTCAGTTTATTTTAGAAGGTACTGACGCCCTGTAACGACTGTCAAAGATCTTCATGACTACCGGGGCCGACGGCTTAACGTGCTCTCCGAGGCACGGGACAAGCGATAATTAACAATTCAATATGCACATAACTCCGAAAAGTCATTGGTGCGCGCCGTGGATTCGAACCTGATACCCTCTGCATGGCAGTCTGTTGGTATATCCACTCGGCTTTCGCTGCTTTAAAAGCTCAGCAACGCAATATATACATTGATAATAATTGAGCATTATCTATTTCGTTTACATCACCTATAGAACATTTTGGAAACTAACAAAATAATCTACTTCTTATCGTAAACAAACAAATCTTGTTGTTTATATTATTCCTGGACGTTTTAACGATCTAAGGTTTCCATGCTAATCGGAACAGTGGAATTTGATATTTTGTATAGAATTACATCGAGGTCTGAATAAATAAACGAGAGAGTGCTATCACTACGGTGATTGGACATAATATTGTTTGAATTATTGTAGGTACAGGAAAAAATACTATAAGCCGACATTATGAAACACATTGAAATATTTTAAAATTATATATATTATCAGTTCATTATATTTATTATATATTATCAGGAAATTCATTCAAATCAAAAGCACACGCACATAGTATTAAGACAACATCTAAATACAATATATAGGTACATAGCACAGTTTAAGTGTCTCTTTTCCCTTAGGTCAATAATATTATAGGGGTTAGAAACATGTCATTAGGAGTATGGTGGAACCGTGAACGAATAAATAAATGTGATGCGGAGAGAACGTGTTGCATGATTATGCACAGTAGGCCTTAATTATTGAAGGAATGCAATTATACTGGACCTCTTGAGGTATGTAATGAATTTCAATTCCCTGGCAATCAATTTCAGATATCAAACAATAAAGGATTATTAAAAAATATGTGATAGACTATTTTTCCTTGTTTTGATCAAAATATAGTGGCAGTGAACAGAGGCTCAATTGTCTTAATTATATTTTGCTCAAAAATGCAGTTATGTCGTAAGTGGTATTCTACTAAGTTAACTGATATTTGAATGATATCGTGACTAGATCATAAAATTGAACAATGAGCCAAATATTTGTCAACGACGAACTATATATGTCTAATTAGACGATAATGACATACAGTTGGCAGAATACAAATTGTAAGTCAATTCAAAATGTAATTTCATTTCGTTCCATATACAGTGTCGATGTCAGATAAATACGAGATTTGGCCTTCTCATATTTTGCAGGACCGACATCTGTTGGAGTTGGTGTTCTAGAATGAATGCCACTAGACTAGGCAAATGTAAGACGTCCTCCAGCTAGGTGGAAATGACGATAATTATAATAGAACCAAAGTGGCTGGCAGCGGCTGGACACGCAGAGCCACTTCATTATCAATCTCCTAGCGTTTTCATAAAATGATACAAGACAAATAGCATGGTGATCAATCCTGACTAAAGTAGGTTTATTTTCTTCTCAATGCATGTCCAAAATTTTAATTAGACTGAGATCGAGAATGTGCTGGCGTAGCTGCGGGAATCCTCCAGTATTTATTTATGGTAAACATTACATTGTCTCATAGCACATTGTCTCTGAAATACATGATAATAAGGATATCTTATAGACTCACCTCAACTTAGTCAGAACCAGTACTGCCGGCCGGGTGTCGCTTCTGAAGGTAGCTCTTACTCCGAGGGTAGCGTCCGACCAGTGTGACGTCACACCTTCTCGCGTGTCCAGCCTGGGAACAAACATATAGCTTCAATATTTACGCTTCTAAATTGAGGGGTAGCGACAGCGGAGTCGAGATACCAACAAACTGACATGCATTAAAGTGCGGGCCCTCTGTCCGCACTGTGCCGCATGTCAGTTTGTTCAGTTTTGTCGGCTTCGAATCTTGTCATGTCTTTTCGAAGTTATGTGCGTATTAAATTGTTAATTATCGCTTGCCTCATCTTTGACTGTCGTTACAGGGAGTCATTACCCCTAAATAAACTGATACTGACTGGGTAAAATGAAGCAATATCGCCATTCCATGTATAAATATTTCGATCTTCTTTTGGGTGTCGTAATAGGCGACTAAGGAAAATACACAAAACAAATACTATCTTTGCGAAGAGACGGACAGTATATTAAACCCTTTACTAATCCGACAGGCCAACTATAACCACCCGGTTATAGTTGGTCAAATCCTCCTATTGAGTCACGGTGTTACTGTGAAGCAATCTATGAGAAGCTTAAATCTAGCAATGGATAGCGAAAGGCTGTTAAGGAAGGTGTGGCCAACTCTGGTGGCGGAGTTCGCTCCCTAGTCTAACCAGATACAGACCAGGACTATCAGTTTTTACAGAGAGTAACTGCCGTCTGACCTTCACAATCAAAATCAAAGCGATATTCCATAGCTTATACCGAAAATACAATACCTACAATTCATCCTCTCCCTTAATTTGGAATACGTACAAGTGCGTAAATTCACAAGTAGTATCAAATACATTCTAGACCTCAAGACCTCTTTAATTTTGAGACAGAATTTCACACATTTCGTCTGAGAAATTAAACCTCTCAAATGTAATTAGTTCAAGCGGAACTAAGCTTTCTCTATTCTCGCACTAGATACTAGTAGATATCAAATACTTAAAAACCAACCAAAGTTTTAATCATCTTTTGAGAACGAAGAATATTACGGTTTCGACATTCATTACTTCTTTGCGATAGCCTTAACTGACTGTAAGTTAGTGGTTAGTAATCCTGGCTATTTAAGGTCGTAGGTTCGGTTCCTAGTAAGGACAAATGTTTGTGTGATAAGTACGATAATTTGTTTTGTGCCTGAGTGTAGTTTAGCTTTGATAGGTTTGTGCTTAAGTATACCCATGTATGTTTATCATTAAATTACGTCCGGTTACTACATTACAAGCTCTGCTTAGTTAAGGATAAGATGACCTTTTGTGTGTGTGTTGTCCCAGATTATTATAATTATGTTGTTTGCCATAAGAATAGCACCGACGAAGTGTGGTGGCCAATTGTGAGGTAAAGTATATTAGTTAGATAAATATATAGCTTAAGTCTATTATACAGAATTACAATAACGTAAATAAATTCTTTAGCAGTGCACAGGTGGTCTTATCACAAATTACCATTCTTCCAGACAACCAAGCTGGTGTCTAAATTTTCTTATGTTTTGTTGCCAAGTTTCATCTAATATATAAAATTCTCGTGTCACAGTTTTCGTTCCCATACTCCTCCAAAACGGCTTGACCGATTTTGATGAAATTTTTTGTGCTTATCCGGTATCTATGAGAATAGGCCAACATCTATTTAAAAATAAAAAAAAAAACATTGCAAAACAACGTTTGCCGGGTCAGCTAGTTTATATATATATATATATAGGAGTTCGAAAATTTTCCGTCTTAACTGTCTTTGGTACCATCGCCAACTATTTTATATTGATGGAGAGGTTTCAGAGTACAAAGCATTCTCGCATTCGCCAGCTAAGAGCCGTAATAATCTGTCGGTATGTTAACTACACGAGAGCATGTTAAAAACTTAACTTTGAAACAATCTCCATAACTAAGCAGTAACGCCACCGAAATAACGTAAAATAACGATGGTATAATAGCTGTTAAATAACTGTTAATTACCTATTCGGCTATCGGTAACGGACAAACAGACGTACAGAGTGACTGACTGATATTCATAGTTATATCGTGGATAGGTGGCAGTGAAATGATTATGTTAATGTTGGTAGAAAAACATACTTAGTATACGTTATGTCATAGAGAGCAACAGCTTAGGAATCTCAGTTTTGACCTTTGACTTTGACGGCTTTAAGTCATGGTAAATAAAATGTAAAAATTATCTGTGTGAAACTTAATAAACGTCGACTAAAGCTAGAATGTTTTTGAAGCATCCGTCCTTAGAATTCCTTGGAACGAATGCAAAAATAGAATTCAAATTAATTTTTCCTTATTTAAATCACAGAGTAACTTCTATTTAAAATACTCATGGATCATGACTCAGGATTGGTAGACCATGACCTACCCCTTCTTATAGTGTGAAGTGAAGTTTGTTCAGTGGCACATATAAAGAAGGCTGAAGATGATGAGATACGAGTAAATGAACTCAAATGATTAAGTTTTCAATTTAATTTATATTTAGTATACCAACGCTTTTTAAATAATCCTGTAAGCAGTTCAATAATGTGACTGCTATAAAATAACGAAACATTGGGTAAATTAAAAACATGTTTTTATTTCAATTTAAACCTCGATCAAAGTAAAACAAAAATACAATGTGCAAATAGTATTTTTGTTTGCACCAAAGAACAAGAAAATTGTTATTAGACAAATAAGTCAAACATTTACAATAAATGGAATTACTGAGAATCGTAACAAAGCCAAAAGCTTTTCAAATGCATGTAGCAACGTAACGTAAACATGTTTTAAATGTTTAATACGGTGATTTCAAACAGTCAAACTGGTCGAATCGATATATAAAATATTCAAACTCAGATACATAAGCTATAAAAAACTTTATAGTTATAACAAATCGCTTGAATAAATTTCAACAGTTCATTTCATAAACTGCCGCTTAGAATTATTTATTTCAGTGATTGTAAAATTTCTATGTGTAATATGGTTGGTTGCATTTTTGAATTAAAAATGTCATCGGTGGTTTATTTTAATACGTTTTACATGATTTTGTGTTCAAATGTTACATTGCTGAATTAAGAGACAATCATTAATATGCTTTTTACACTTATCTAGGGGGACCTCTGGATGGGACTAGAACGCTGAAATTTTCGTCACATTCTGTAACAAAATTGGCAAATCTCGATGGAGCTGCTTGTTTATCTCTAAAAAGTAATCAAATCTCTAGACAAAGTCGAGCCAAGTCTGAGGTTCCTTACTGTAATTTCCTTATTATTATATTTAATGTTATGTAAATTGGCCGTTGACCTGTACCCACTAACGTGTAAAAAAATGTTTACCGGCTAAGCATTTTTTCACGGTCTAGATACTGAAAAAAATGCGATCAACGTTTGAACATTTTTACTTACCATGTCACATAACATTAAATATAATAATAAAGAAATTGCAGTCAGGAACCTCAGACTTAGCTCGTCTTTGTCTAGAGATTTCATTACTTTTTAGAGATAAACAAGCAGCTCCGTCGAGACTTGGAATTTTTTTTACAAAATGTTTTTGTGGGATTTTACTTGAATTACGATGCTTTTGGTGTGAACAAATTTCTTCGAGAGGTCCCAGTCGCCCGATGCCGAAAAAAAAGTAAATAGCAAGTGGGACCGCGTTCAGAGTTAAATACGGTCCCAATCGCCGGTAACCTCACGTTATAGTGATGTAAAAGTAAATAATCTCAAGATAATAAAGGCAGTGAAGAGTTATATATATAAGAAAATAAAGTTCAAGATGATAGTTAGGCATCGAAAACAGAAGACTTAAGCACTAAATTGATTGATCTACGTAATTAGTCTGAGTGGTATCAAAAACCACATCACTCGAAGCGTTTTAACCACAGAAACCGCTACGCCACAATAGTCTACCTTTACCCCTATCTATGCGATAAATGAGGTTTTACTTATTAACCGACTTCAAACAAAAAAAGAAGGAGGAGGTTCTCAATTCGGCCGGTATATTTGTTTTTTTCGATGTATGTACACCGATTTCGCCGAGTTTTCTGAACCGATTTACGTATTCTTTTTTTGTTTGATGCGCAATAGTTTCGAATTGGTCCCATAAAAATGTTATTCATGTAGGCCCAGTAGTTTTTATTTTATGAGCATTTTTTTTACTTATTTTCACCTATTCTTAAGGCTGAAATTCCTATGAATAATAATTGTGACGGCTGGTGTCATGTCAAATTGTCATCACTAATTGATAACAAGGCGATGGCCGTGCTGATAATACATCCACTTTACGTTCTGAAGGCATGGGTTCAAATCCCAATCAAAACATTCAGTCGATTTTGGTTTTTATGAAATTTGGAAAATGTTTATGAATATTTGGCAAAAAATATTTTTATCTTAGGTAGACTTTAAATAAACTAAAGTAGGTCTATAAGTAGGATTTACATTATAATGTACAATAAAATAAAACTAATTATATAACTAAACTATCCTAAACTATAAATAAAAAACCGATCAAGTGCGAGTTGGACTCGCGCACCGAGGGTTCCGTACAAACCTGTAGGTATATAAGTAAAAGTTCACCAGTCATAGTTATGTTATTTTTATTGCAAAATGAAAAACCATGACATTACAGTATGGAAAGCTGGAGGAGCATAAATTAAAGAAAAAGGTCTCTTTGTCGTTTGTAATCTGTCATCCTTTATTTTATATTAACATATATAGCTTATTTTATAATATAACTTAAATACCTATACTAGCTAGTATATGTCTGTAATTAATAGACAAGGCATGTTGAGACTATATTTACTATTGTAACAGCTTTTGTGTACACATACATACTACTGCACGGTTGGCGTAGTGTTTTAAGCGGCCGCCTCACCGCTTGGCACTGCGCCGAAGTGTTGTGGGTTAGTTCCCCACACGAGACAACACTTTGTGTGACTAATAATTGTTGTTTCGAGTCTGGGTGTTCATTGTGTCCGTTAGTTGTATGTTTGTAAAGTCCCCCGCGACACAGGAATCAGTTCTAATGCGGGAGTTGTCTTTTAAAAAAAAGAAAAAGAAAAACATGTTTAAGACAAATAAAAATATCTTTATCTTTATCTAGCCCTGCGGCAGCCTTGCAAAAGTCTGCTGATGAATTATGGTAAGATTTTTTATCTAAGTTATTGATTTACAAAGTTTTTAGTGACTATAAGAAATCTGTTACAAAAATATTAATAAAGTATTTGTAATGATTATAGTATTTATTTGCGATAAAAATAAAACTATTACTAGGTGACTATTTGCACATAAAATAAAACAATAATTAATATTCTTAATAAAAAATTAAATAACAAAAATAAGTAAGCGGCGATAGCCCAGTGGTGTACGTAACTGACTACCGAGACGATCATCTCGGGTTCGATCCCCAGGTACCCCGGGCACACATCATTGACTTTTCGGAGTTACATATGTGTGTGTTTAAAACGTTAATTATCGCTCGCTTAGTAATGTGCCCGGTAGATGGCAATAGGCTCGCCCCCTATTACATTGGGACCGAAACATAACTGGCGAAGTGTGGGTGTGTAATACACCTCTGCATACCCCTTCGGGGATAAAAAGGCGTGAAGTTATGATACGTTATATAAATTAAAAAAAGCAAAAAATGGATATGAGAATTTTAAAGTATGGAATTCAGTATCAAATTTGAACCAGACCTGTAAATGGTGACTGAAAAGGTATGAATAGTACCACATTGAATATTGAAGTTCTAAAAAACGTTATCTATAAATTGTACTTCTTCGTGTTGTGCTAGTGTTTATTAACGGAAACATGTTTATAGATGAAAAATATGTGGGAATTCCATTTTGGGGATTCATTCTAAAATCAATATTGAAGTCTCCCACGACAATCAGACGAGAACATGAATTATACTTATTGAGGTTTAATTCATGAGTAATAATTATTATAAGTAAATAGAATTCATTGTTGGTCGCAAATAAATGTATCGCTCCATGTGCCTCAATAGGTAAGGTATTAATACTGTAACATCTAGAATTTATTAACTCTATATCCATAGGAGTCATTCGACCGACAGTCATATTGTTTAACGGCCGGTTTCAATAACCTTTAACTATCAGTTGAATTCGTTACCAAAAGTAGCGGTGGGCACGTATCTGCGTTTCAATAAACTTACTTAGATAAGAATTTCTATCTTTACCATTGGTCTATCTTTGGAAGGGCGGGACGCTTACCAAAGTTAAGTAGATCCATAGAAAAAAAAAGTTAAGCGTTTCAATATCGTATTGACAGCTTACTAGGGTTCGTTATTATTACTAACTGTTAAAAAATTGTTATCTCTCGAAATCGGGCGTTAAGCACCGTAGATAAAAGGTTAAACATTAGTTTTAAAACAAATAATGGTTCTGTTTAGTGATTAAAGAGATAATGAACTATTTGAAGGCGGTTTATTTGATTCTGCGGTAATTGCAGGATCTGAAGAACGCAGAGATTATAACTATTCGTATCAAATGAAAGTGAACTTACAGTCTGAATGCTGAATTTACTTTCAGATTCCGATTAAATAAAACGAGTGATAACGAATTATTTATTAAAATATTATCATCTCTAAACTTTACCACTTCTCGGTGAGTAAAATGCTTCACAACACGAGTACACCCTAAAATTCTATGAATTAGGCATAAGCACAATACTTGTGTCTGTTGCCAATAATACGTCATTGTCTGTTGCACACTTCATTGGAGTCTAAAAATCTACAGCAAGCAGAATTGTGTCGAATGTGTCTCGGGCGATAGTTGGATTGTATCCTGAATATGTCAAAGTTTTAGACAATACCCAGCATGCCTTTTACAACTTTACTTACTTTCTGCTGGATCTTACTTATAATTCAATTGTATAGATACGAACAATGAAAGAAACAATACAAGTGAAGGCGGCACAACCGTTAGCGTCATCTGTGACATCTGTTGTCAAATTGCGTTTTATTACTTTGGGTGTGTGTGTCAATAATGCAATCATTAATAACATAACTGACTGTCTACGTATTATTATGAAAGAAAGGTTTAAAATAAGTAAAACATTACTTATCTTACTATTGCATCGGTAAAACAAATTATTGTTTTACATTAAAAAACAAGAAACAATTTAGTTGAAATGCAAAAATAAAACGCTTCGGAGAAAGGCGTTATCTAAGGACAAGCGAGCTATCTACCTTTAACTGTAGATAGCGATGCGCCAATTTTGTTATTGAAACGACAGTAATATATAGATAAAATGTTACAGTTAAACTCTGGTAGGTTTAACTTTTAACCATTGGTAGGTTATTGAGACCGGCCGTAAGGCTATTGCGAATGCCAGATCATCTCTTTGCCGCATTATTTTAGTCATCATAAAGAGACAGAATGGTTCCCACAACGGAGCGCCAGCAAGGGGTACCATGTGAATGGATTTCGACTACTATTGGGCTAAAAAACCTAATTGTCACCTACCGGAGGTAACTGATTGAAGTCCCCGATGCTTATAATAGATATACCAGCAAATGGGGCATCTGTGGGAAATACTTGCTGCAATCTCCTATTAATTTGGTTAAGAGTTCTACTTCTTAGCATAAATATATCATCCAAAATAATTAATCTTACTTTTGCAAGTTTACATGCTTAGGTATTTGCGGTACTTGCTGATAATTCAGGCATTGTTTGGCCACACTGGGATACCGGAAGTCCAAACGTACTGTGTACAGTTTGACCTACGATTCCAAAAGCAGCTTTTCCCGTGTATGCACAAAGTAAGATTCTAGCATCGGCAGGATTTATACCCGGAACTCTATTAAATATAAGCATTAAATATTGATACAAACTCTTAATTAACAAACTTTTCCCCACACCAACTCCACCACTAACAAAATAATAAAATGGTAGTGGTGATTCTTGAGTGAAAATATGTCCTACATGTAATTCAAAATGTCTGATCAAAATTAAATATTCTAACTAAACTCAATATATCATTTTCACACAATACTGCAGGTTAGGCAATCCCTCCTCCTACTAAATCCGATTGATTTCCATGTAAATATAGACAATGATCTGGATCACCTTCTTGTGTTTCTAATTCATAATCATCTAACGGTCGAGCTTTTGCTTTCACTATACTATCCTCATCCTCTTCATCTATATCTATATTACGAATTGCATCCAACAGTGCCTCGAACTCATCTGGTCCCCCCAACTTATTAAATTGAAGACTTTCTGAAAGGATTTCATCACTAAGTTCAATAAATTTCTGTTCGAGGTTTATAATTTCATTGACCAATTCAGTAATTTCATCCCTCCAGTTTGTGTATAACATTAGCTGTTCTCTGTAGAAATTGTCAGGATCTTGAGCCCTATTATATCCCCGGAAACGTATGACCCTGGCTTTTCTTCTTTTTCTCACGTATTCATCATTATTTAACAGCGCAATCCAATTTCCTATACATTCATGGTCAGTGTTTTCACCTTCATGTGTACACGAGATTTTTAGTTGAAAAAGTATAATACGCAGCAAAATAAGCTAAACTAATTGTATCAAACGTTTGATCATGCGGCCGATTTTTATAATGATCCAGTTTTTTTTTTTTAAATATGTCTGTGGACGATGCATCCAAGGACTGCAAATCTATTATTTATCTGTGCTATAAGACGTTGATGACGTATGCTTTAAGATCGTACCAAATTTCAAGATTTTGAGTTCACGGGAAGTACCCTGTAGGTTTTGATTCCCTTGCGAGTAGTCGCGAGTTTGAAAATATGATTATATTGCTCTTTCTTTTGATTGCGTAGACATAGAGGTTTAATTTTTTGTTACAGCCTAACGGTGTTATATACCTGACTATTTGATATGAATTTCAATTTAATACCTTTACGCGTTCAAGAGAAAGGGGTAGTAAGTTTCAATTTATTAAAAATATTTTTTTATATGCTGTAACTAAAAATTTACGGTTTTCGCAATTTTTCCATTATATGTGCTATAAGACGTTGCTTCGTATCAAATTTCAAGATTCTGAGTTCACGGGAAGTACCCTATAGGTTTTGATTCACTTGCGAGTAGTCACGAGTTTGAAAATATGCTTATATTGCTTTTTCTTTTGATTGCGTTGACATAGAAGTTTGATTTTGTTGCAGCCTAACGGTGCTATAAATTTGAGTATTTGATATGAATTTCAATTTAATACCTCCACGCGTTCAAAAGGAAGGGGTAGTAACTTTAAATTTATTAAAAATATTTTTTTATATGCTGTAACTAAAAATTTACGGTTTTCGCAATTTTTCCTTTATATGTGATATAAGACGTTGCTTCGTACCAAATTTCAAGATTCTGAGTTCACGGGAAGTACCCTATAGGTTTTGATTCCAATGCGAGTTTGAAAATATGCTGCAATTTGCAGCATAATCGGCTGTATCTTTTGATTGCGTTGGATTAGAAGTTTGATTTTTTTACAGCTCTATGGAACCGTAGATTTAAGTATCTAGTATAAATTTCAGTTTGATACCTCCACGCATTCCTGAGAAAAATGGTCTTGACAGACGGACGGACAACAAAGTGATCCTATAAGGGTTCCGTTTTTTCCTTTTGAGGTACGGAACCCTAAAAAGCAAAAGTATGAAAAGAAAAGTAAATAAAATATAATAAAAAATTAAATTCCTCCGCAACGCTGTCGAGCGGTAGCGTGCCCAGAAGGCTGGCAGTATTGCCACGTTGAATGGCAATGCTTATTCTCTCAGCGAGATATAAACCAGCCCTCTGGTCACGGGAAGCATCTATCAGCCTTCTGGCGATTTCTTTCTTTGGGAAATGTGGGTGTAATATTACACCTCTACCTAACCCTTTGGGGATACAGGCGTGAGTCTATAAAAAAATATGTTAGACATCGGTAGTTGGGTTTTATATACGTATTTAAATTGGATGACAATGAAAAGTTATTATGACATAGAGCTGCTCTGATGATGGAATCGAAAGGTGGCCATAGGAATAATATAGGAACTCAGTAAATAATTGACAAAATTTTGTAGAGTTTGGGCTCGTTCTCGTCCGATGAAGGAGTCAGAAGATGGCGATACGCACTCAGTAATTTAAAAAATCTATTTGAATTGCACAATGATGATAATGGTGACTTCAAAGACGTAAATCATGCGGTAATGCCATGATTTGTCGATTATTAATGAGACCAAGTCTATTAGCTCTCTGCTCAAAAGGCTCATTCGCTAGACGCTCTTGGATCTTACCGAGTCTAGAATTATACTGTTTAAGAGTTTCTTGACGTTAACGTGATTTCATATATATGCTTTCCTGGCCAACAAACGTTTTTCAGGATCTTTAATAGTCTCACAAGAACGTAAAACTGTGTCCCGAAGAGCATTTTTACAGAGAAGACTACTTTTATCCGTTCCCGTTTCTTAAGATCTATATTTTAAGGCGCGCAGCACCTTTTGTAGGTCTACCTATAACTAGTTGACAATACAAAAATAGGTTCACTAAAAAGTATTAAATAAAAATAACTACGTTAAAACCAACCGACTTCAAAAACGAAAAAGTGAAAAATAATAAAGATTTAACATTAATTAAACACTACCTATTATTTATATGTGCTATTTACTAATTGGTTTGAAGTCGGTGCCAAATCAAATTTCAAAAGCCTTTAAATTACAGAAGGCATTTCATAATTCACATAAATTCACATTCTGTTTAATATATTTTCGTATTAATTTTTTCATTATTCTTCGTATTAACTGAAGCTGCTTGTAATATTAAGATCAAATTGCTCTTTATTAGGTTTATTTATGCATCTTTATCTTTATCGTAGTCATTCCTTTGTATTAATTTGCTCGTATTCATTTAAGTGATTAAAATATTATTATTTGTTTTATGGCTTGGCACCGACTTCAAACCTTTTAGTAAATAGCACATATAAATAATAGGTACCTAGTGTTTAATTAATGTTAAATCTTTATTATTTTTCACTTTTTCGTTTTTGAAGTCGGTTGTTTTTAACGTAGTTATTTTTATTTTATACCAAAGTGAAACCTCATTTATCGCCATCAAGGCAAATGTGCTTATACGCTACCATTTAAGTTTAAAGAAAAAACATATGTTTAACTCGGTGGGTAGTTTAAAATACATGATACACGAGACTGACTGTTGATTTAGTCTAGATTTCTTGTTAGTGCTATCAAAATATCATTAGCCTTAGAGTTAATATGTTCAAATAGGACTATATGTACATCTTTGGTATTTTGTGAAGCAAACAGTGCTGTTACTAATGTACTTGCAGCTCAAGAAATGATCCGTCTACTATTATACATATGAACGGTGGTGGAGGTTGGATGTTTGTCACTTTTTAAAGCAAGAACTAAAAAATAGTATTTTGATGCTTTGCCACTACCTTTTAATTCGATAACCGACGCCCATGAGAACGAAGCCACGGGCAAAGCTAGTAAGTTATAATACAAAACTAATTATAAAAGTTTTTTTTTTTTTGTAGTAGGCACAGGTAGTTTATTGATAGTAGATACAAATGACAAAGATTAAAATGTAAATACCGATAAGAAAGATCGGTGGGTGAAACCTTGGGTCACAGCTACAAATTTATAAGTACATTCCTTTTCTTTGTTTAGTGACATAAACCGCACTGCCAAAACAAACTTCAGAAAGCGTGTACCAGGAGCAATCAATTAGTTTTTGTATATAAGTTTATAAGCTCGCCCCCTATTACGTGGGACTTAAAATTCATGGCGAAATGTAGGTGTAATATTTACACCTCTGCCTACCTCTTCGGAGATACAGACGTGAGACTAAAAAAAGAAAAAAAACTAAAAAAATAAAAAAATATAAGTTTATAAAATATGTTTGATTACTTCGAGAAGTTATACAAGTATACTTTGATCAGTTCCAATACTTCCAAAAACATAAAAACAACAATCACATACAATTCTAGCTTCTCACAGACACAAACAAAAAACAATTACTCATCTGCAGGCAACGACCCCAGAACTAATTAACCGTCACATACCGATATCACACATACGCACAGCCCGTTAACCCTAAAATGACAACGTAAGTGATTTGTGTACGACACAAATCCCTCGATCACGACTGATCAGTAAAGAATCCCTTTTGTATACCGCAGGTAACGCTTGACAACATTGACATCAGATCTAAATCGACAGATTATAAGGATTAATGTTTAACTAGAGTATGCTGCAGCGCTACTTGAGTTTTGTTCTGATTTTTTTGTGGTTAGAAGTAAGTAAAATATATTAAATTATGTGTTGGCTTCTTAGAGTGAAGGATATCACCGTCGTAATTATTTTTGTTCTCAGTTTCATAGTGTTGTAGTTTTATAGTTGTAAATTATATGCTTGTTTTTAATTCTAGTATTTATTAAAAACATCGTAGATGATGGCTGTGAGATATATGAAGTATCGAAATTGAGGTTTTAAATAATTCTGTACTTAATTCTTTCTGTGTCAGTCTGTAAATAACTCTGTCATGGAGTTCATAAGCAGCCTAATGGCTACTAACTGTATGCTTTATCAAGAAAAGCGACCGACGGTTTTTTTGTTTTTTATTTTATTTCTGCTGAACAAATTGACTCCATGCTGCCTGATGTTAAGCAGTCAGTGAAGTCCCATAGTGATGGCCATCATGCCAGCAGCCAGCATGGCATTATGGCATGATGGCCCTCACCTTGATGGCCTTGAGTAAAGCTTTTTCACGCCCCGCTTAATGGACCCGGGATCATAAGTGGAGGGAAACACAATGGTACGGCAGAGATAAGAGGCGCCGAACCGTTTGGTGCGTAACGTATCTGTTCTACCGTGTAAGAGTGGCACCTCAACCCAGCACGTGTCGTTCGGGATAGGAAAGGAGAGCGTGGGATTAGTTGAAGAGCTCTTCGGAGCACTCACCGTGATAGATGCGGTAGAAGAAGCTTTATAAGAGCTTTAGCTTTATAAAGGCTTTACAATAAAAATGCATTCTATGGCGAAATAATGTATTTATAACTAATTGTCTATACTGAAAATAAAATTTAAAAGAATCTACGTCACATAATTATTTAAGGGTTCAAAATAGTTATAGTAAAATATTACACAAATTCCAGCCAACTTAACAAAGAAAAGTTTTCCCTTGAATTTTCAAATCCTTTAATGTGATTTTAAAATTGAGTTTATGAGGCACACATAACGATTCGATAAAACTGTTTTGTTTACAAGAGCCGAGTTATGGACTAAGTTTTAGATCTTACAGACCAAACTACGGCAGTGAAAGGGTTTAAGACGGAAAGTACAGGGGAGATACTTTGTAAATAATTTTATGGAAGAAAATAGGTGCGATTTTAAAAACAATGTAATTTAAGCATTTTGCAAAGTGGCGATCGCACATATGTTAGGTAGGTATGCAGGAAATCTTATAAAATGTAGAAAGTGATGTTTCTCGATGATTTTTTAACATACATACATACATACATATCGTCACGCCTTTTATCCCCGAAGGAGTAGGCAGAGGTGTATTTCTACACCCACTTTTCGCCAGATATACTTTAGTCCCACGTAATAAGGGGCGAGCCTATTGCCGTACCGGGCACTTTTCCAGACTCCGTGCTGCTACTGAGAATTTCGTGACAGAAAAACCCAATAACACTGCCCGACCCAGGAATCGAACCCGGGACCTCCCGATCCCACGCGCACATTTATGCCGCGAGACCAACGAGGCAGTCGTATAGGGTTTGATGTCGAGTTTTCCGTCTCTACGCAAAGATGGTATTTGCATCGTGTTATCCCTTAGTCGCCTCTTACGACACCCACGGGAAGATAGGGGGTGGTGACACTTGTATTCTATGCCGTCAACCACACGGCAAATTTTTTAACTTAGTCCTAATTAATTGTAGGTCAGAGAACAACGCGAAATTCCCACTGTAACGAAATCGGCAGGAATATATTAAGGATTGTCAAAAGTAACATGGCTGAATGATCAATAAAACAAGTTAGTAGGTATATACCTAATCTCAGGAACTATAAATCTTATTTGAATAGTAGCCCAGCAAATACGCGAGAAGGAAACTGCGGGTGGAAATTGCGGGTCACAGTTACTTTTTATATTCTCCATACGGTCCATACCCGAATTTCGTCACTACGTTAAAAGTTGCCATTTCACTAAAAACACACAGTCCATATTTCATCGCCTTAAAAGAATAAAAAACTTAGCAAATATTAATAAATCTGGCCATATATCAGGCAAAGGATCGTCGCGAACAGCCGATACACGGGGTTGTCGTTACAAAAAATGTGTGATCCACAAATATTTGTTTTTGCAAGGATTGTACTCTATGCTCGTGATATTTGTTTGTACGCTGCCTACAGGTTTTATATCAGTGTGGAAATATTTATGAGGCATATATGGAAGACTTATCCTGTAAAAATAACATGGCAATACTGTTTTTGATGCATCTTTTATGGACAAGCTCAGCTGTGCGAGGGTCTCTCTGCGTTTGTTGTGTGCTGTTGATTAATTAATTATTTAATAGAATAGTTTTGAACTTTCGCGATTTTAATGTTTATGTATCGGTCTACGATAGTCGTTATATACCTTTACTGTCTGCCGTTAGTCATCATCGTCCTAGCGTTATCCCAGCTGCATCCAAGATTTCTCGCCTTGGAGCCCGGGTTCCGCTGGCTACTCTAACCAGATTTGACAGAATATCAGCTTTTCTACAGATCGACTGCCGTCTGATCTCCGCAACCCAAAGGGAAAGCCGTATTCCGTGGCTTAGACCAGTATCAGTTTATTTGAGGGTACTGACTCCCCGTATCGACTGTCAAATATCTTCATGACAGCCGGGACCCGACGGCTTAACGTGCTTTCCGAGGCACGGGGAAATTGATTTTTAACATTTCAATACATACATAACTTCGAAAAGTCAGTGGTGCGCGCATTGGATTCGAACCCGATACCCCCTGCACGTTATAAGTAGTCAGTAACCCCGTATATCTATACACATAAATACAATTGGTGTGTCTGTTTATAATATTGTGACGGCCGGTGTCATGCCAAGCTGTCATCACTACCGTTGCCAAGGTCTTCTGACGTCTACACGACAAACTTTCCGGTCATCAAACACAATAATTTATTAGCAAAGAGGTTTGAAGACTATTTTATTATTTGGAAATGAGTTTTTAGTTCGATGACGTATACACTCTGTCAAGTGTTCACCAAATTCACCAGTCATTGACAACAAGGCGATGGCCGTGCGGATAACACATTCAGTTCACGTTCTGAAGGCGTGGGTTCAAATCCCAGTCATAACTGTTACGTGGATTTTGGTTTTTATGAAATTTGGAAAATGTTTATGAATATTTGGCAAATATTTAAAAGATTATTTAAATATTTCGAGTAAAAATTAGAAAATTCTAGAAACTTCAGGAAGGAATGGAAAGGTTAAAAAGAGACAGGAGATGGAAACACAAATTTAAATATTTCGAATAAAGATTAGAAAATTCTAGAAACTTCAAGAAGGAATGGAAAGGTTAAAAAGAGACAGGAGATAGAAAAACAATAATTGAATTATGAAATGACGATCGAAATTAGTGAATCTAGAACATTCCTAGGGGTATATAAGGCGGTGTAGATGCGCTGAGCGCCAGTTTAAGTTGAAAAGTGGTAAAGTGAAGAAGAAGAAGGAAGAAGTAAAAGGAAGAAAGAAGAAGTAGTAAAAAAAGTGAAGTGAAAGTATAGTGCAGTAAAGTGCAGTGAAGTGCAGTAAAAAGTGCAGTGCAAAAGACGCTAGTGTTGGTGCTGTCTGCGTCGAAATTAAACGGCGTGTCGTGTGTGAAATCGAATAAAGTGTTATAAGTGCTACTCGGTGTTTCCTTCCAATCCCGTTACCCCGTCCGTAACAATTGGTGTCAGAAGTGGGATTGGAAGCAACAAAGATGCCAGTCATGCCAAGGGAAGGGCCTACGACACGTGCAAGGGCTGCCGCTCAAGAGCAAGGTGACTCTAGCCAGGAAGCTGTGAGCAGGGATGCTCCTTCACAAGGAAGTGGATCTGAAGGGGGGGTATCAACGTCTGCAAGCGCGGCTAACCCGCTATCTCTCGCAGACCTCGCAGCACTATTCCAACAATCACTTAAGGAAAACTCGCAGCAGCTCAAGTCCGAACTCCAGCAAAACTCGCAGCAGCTTAAAACCGAACTCCAGCAAAACTCGCAGCAGCTCAAGTCCGAACTCCAGCAAAACTCGCAGCAACTCAGCGAGATAATGGAGAGCCAGGATGAGATTCGCCGTTATATATCTGAGAACGCTCGTAAGATTGCCGAGATAGAGATGTGTATCGGTGAAGTGCAATCTCGCGTGACTACCATTGAGGAAGAGATGCAGACCCGCATGGCGTCAGTAGTATCGGAAGAGGTGCAGTCCCGCATGGCGTCATTATCGGAAGAGATGCACACCCGCATAGCTACTGTAGAGGAGGAGTTCAGGAGGATAAAGACTAACGTCCCTTCGGTTACAGTAGCCTCATCAGGTGCTGGTAATTTTAAAGTACCTTCTTTCGACGGTACCTCATCTTGGGAGGCGTACAGGATGCAGTTTGAAGCCGCTTCTTCTAGTAACAGCTGGAACAGAGAACAGGCCAAGAATGCACTCGCTCTGGCGTTACGCGATGGTGCGTTATCAGTGCTACAGTCTGTGGGGAAAGACGCCACATATGAACAGCTCATCGAGGCTCTTGAGTCCAGGTATGGAGAGGCGCATTTGGAATTTGTATTCCGTGCTCAGTTGCGTAACCGCTGTCAGCGCCCTAACGAGTCATTGCAGCAGTGGTCTATAGAAGTAGAGAAGATGGTAGGAAAAGCTTACCAGTCTGCACCCCCGGCACAAGTCCAAAGCATGCGTCTCCAGGCGTTCATTGATGGCATTTATGACGATGAGGTCAGGTCTGCCGTTCGTCTGAAGCACCATGACAACGTTAAGGACGCTTTAGCGCATGCTCTTGAAGTGGAGGCTGTCCGTCGAGACAACAAGGGTGGACGAGTCCGAATTGTGGCCGCAGAAATGCAGCGAACAGAGCGAAGATTTGGCCCAAAATGTTATAGCTGCAGGGAACCAGGACATTTCAGCAGTAGCTGTCCGAAACGTAAACGTAAGACTGACGCCACTGTTCAAACGTCCGAACACGACCAGGAAAACTAATTCCAGCCAGGGCTGCGGGGCAAGCGCTGGCCGGTAGACGAAAAGCCCCTAAAGTTCGTATCCGACAAAGCACGGATGGGAACAGTTTAACCATTGATGGAGCGGTCAATGGCGTTACCTGTTTGCTGACCTTGGACACCGGTGCGTCTCGAACTGTTATAGGGACTCACCTGATAAGGAAGAATGGAAAGATTCTAAAACAGTCAATTCGACCTCGACTGACAACGGCTACCGGCCAGCACATCCCAGTCAGGGGAGAGCAAATAGTGGCTTTCAAAGTAGGTGACGAATTGTATTGGCAAAAAGCACTGATTGCAGACATCATCGACGACTGCATTGTTGGGCTAGACTTCTTCAGAGATCACCAATGTAGATTGGATATTAAGTGTGGTATCCTAAAGTGTGGAGATGTGGAGATTCCAATGAGAGGTGGAGGCACGGGAAGGGTTTTGTGCCTCAAGGAGAGCAAGCTCGCACCTAGGTCACAGACATTTGTTCCTGTCACATTACCTGCCACTTCGAGTCAGCGACGTTGTATAATGATAGAAGACAATGGAGATCACGATCCATGGTTGCCAGCATGTGTAGTTGTTGCTTCTTCACAAATGGCTGTTATACCTGTCCTAAATTTAAGTGATGAAGAAAAAGTTTTGAAAAAGGGTTCTGAGATAGGAGAGTCCGTGGAAGTCGCTTGGTTACGAAACTGCCAGGAAACCAAGAGTTTGGCCGAGACTAACGTTAACGTGGATAGTGTTTTGAAAGGTTGCAAAAACGATCTAACTGAAATAGAAACAGAAAAAGCAAAGAAATTGCTGACACAATACGTCAACATTTTCTCAAAGGACGACGGTGACATCGGGAAGACAGGAGTAGTAAAACACACCATCAATACGGGGAATGAACAACCGATCCGTCAACGCCCGCGACGTGTACCTTTTGCCAGAGAGAAGGAGGTAGAGGATATGATTGAAGATATGAGGAAAAACGGGGTTATTGAGCCATCAACTAGCCCGTGGTGTTCACCGGTTGTATTGGTAAAGAAAAAGGATGGATCGACTAGATTCTGTATTGACTACCGAAAATTGAATGATGTAACCAAGAAAGACAGTTATCCTTTGCCTAGAATAGACGACACGTTAGACACGTTATGCGGAATGAAGTGGTTCACAACAATAGACCTAAAAAGTGGTTACTGGCAAGTGGAAATGGACCCAAAAGACAAGGAGAAGACAGCTTTTTCAATGGGCAGAGGGTTATGACATTTCAATGTTATGCCTTTCGGATTGTGCAACGCACCAGCTACTTTCGAAAGGTTAATGGAACACATCCTTGCCGGGCTTTTAGGGGAAGCTTGTCTGGTGTATCTCGATGACATAATTGTAATGGGCCGAGACTTCGATGATCATCTCACGAAGCTAGAAAGTGTACTCAATAGATTGAAAAATGCAAATCTGAAACTCAGTCTTAAAAAATGTTCATTTTTCAAACGACAAGTTAACTACTTGGGTCATGTCGTCTCCGAAAATGGCATCGAGAAGGACCCTGCCAAAATTTCGGCGGTTAAAGATTGGCCCATGCCTAAGGACAAGAAGCAGGTGCGCTCATTTATGGGGCTTTGCTCTTATTACAGACGTTTTGTGAAGAATTTCTCGAGCATCGCAAAACCCTTACATGAGCTGACGGAGCAAAAACGACCATTTAATTGGGATGAAAAATGTCAAACTGCTTTCGAAGAGTTGAAGAAGCGTTTATGTGAAGCGCCAGTTCTTGCATATCCCGACGTCAATGGAGAATTCATTGTCGACACAGACGCAAGCAATGTCGGTATTGGTGGAACTCTTTCCCAGAGACAAGGAGATCAGGAGGAGGCTGTTATTGCCTACTTTAGCAAATCGTTGTCTAAACCTGAAAGGAACTACTGTACCACACGAAAAGAGCTTCTAGCAGTAGTAAAAACTCTCCAGCATTTTAAAAAGTACTTGATCGGAAGAAAATTCCGGATTCGGATGGACCACGCAGCGCTTAAATGGCTTTTACAGTTTAAAAATTGTGAGGGTCAGGTAGCTCGATGGATAGAACAACTTCAAGAGTACGATTTCGAAGTTGAGCATCGTGGCGGAAAATCTCACGGTAATGCTGATGCCTTATCAAGACGTCCCTGTGATAAGAATTGCAAGCATTGCGTGCGACAAGAAGGAAAAGAAGAAGCTGCCGTCAAGGTTATTAGAATGGATACTATCGACGGGCGATGGAACAAGGAGTTCATTATTAAATCGCAGGAAGAAGATAAAGATTTGAAACCGATACTGGAGCGGCTAAAGAATAACTCTCTTCGGCCAGAATGGAGTGAGGTAGCTGATACTAGTACCGTCACGAAAAGCTATTGGGCGCAATGGAACAGCCTAATAATACAAGATGGACTACTTTGTCGAAAATGGGAAAGTGCTTCTGGAAGAGAAAGTTATCTTCAAACAATAGTGCCAAAATCAATGATTCCTGAAGTTTTGCAAGTTTGTCATGACGGCCCATCTGGCGGACATCTTGGAGTGCGAAGAACCTTACTGAAGATTCGTCAACGTTTTTATTGGCTGCACTGTAGGGAAGACGTTGAAGACTGGTGCAGGAAATGCGTTAAATGTTCTTCAGTTAAAGGGCCGCAAACTCGGAGCCGCGGAGCACTAAAACTGTACACTGTGGGAGCTCCTTGGGAACGTGTTGCTGTGGATATAGCTGGACCATTTCCGTTGACAGAAAGTGGTAATCGCTACATTCTGGTGGTAATGGATTATTTCACGAGATGGCCAGAAGCTTTTGCAGTCCCCAATCAGGAAGCAATTACAGTTGCGACAAAATTAGTAAATGAAGTATTTTGTCGATATGGTTTACCGTTGGAAATCCACAGCGACCAAGGGAGAAACTTTGAATCTCAACTCTTTCAAGAAATCTGCAAGATGATGGGGATCCACAAAACTAGAACAACTCCGTATCACCCTCAATCGGATGGAATGGTGGAGAGATTTAACCAGACATTGGAGCGCCATCTTGCTAAAGTAGTCGATAGCCATCAGAGAAACTGGGACGAATATATCCCACTATTTCTTCTGGCTTACAGAGCCGCAGTACATGAGAGTACGGCAACAACCCCGGCGCGAACAAATGTAGGAAGGGAGCTACGACTTCCAGTAGACCTTCTTGCTGGATGTCCACCGGGGACACCTAGCTGTGTTACCGACTATGCATGTGAATTAAGAAGAAAGCTCGAAGAAATTCATGAACACGTTAGACAAGAGAATTTACAAGCGGGAGTAAGAATGAAGACCCGATATGACAGACGCGCTAATGCAAGAGAATTCGAAGAGGGAACTTTGGTGTGGCTTCATAATCCGGTCCGATGTAAGGGAAAATCTCCCAAATTACAGCCAAGCTGGGAAGGACCATATACTGTAATAAAGAAAATTAACGATGTAACCTACAGAATTCGAAAGACACCTAGAAGTCCACTGAAGATCGTTCATGTGGATAGGATAGCGGTATATCATGGATCCAACAATGCTCGGGACGAGCATGTCTTAGAGAGGGGGTAGTGTGACGGCCGGTGTCATGCCAAGCTGTCATCACTACCGTTGCCAAGGTCTTCTGACGTCTACACGACAAACTTTCCGGTCATCAAACACAATAATTTATTAGCAAAGAGGTTTGAAGACTATTTTATTATTTGGAAATGAGTTTTTAGTTCGATGACGTATACACTCTGTCAAGTGTTCACCAAATTCACCAGTCATTGACAACAAGGCGATGGCCGTGCGGATAACACATTCAGTTCACGTTCTGAAGGCGTGGGTTCAAATCCCAGTCATAACTGTTACGTGGATTTTGGTTTTTATGAAATTTGGAAAATGTTTATGAATATTTGGCAAATATTTAAAAGATTATTTAAATATTTCGAGTAAAAATTAGAAAATTCTAGAAACTTCAGGAAGGAATGGAAAGGTTAAAAAGAGACAGGAGATGGAAACACAAATTTAAATATTTCGAATAAAGATTAGAAAATTCTAGAAACTTCAAGAAGGAATGGAAAGGTTAAAAAGAGACAGGAGATAGAAAAACAATTGAATTATGAAATGACGATCGAAATTAGTGAATCTAGAACATTCCTAGGGGTATATAAGGCGGTGTAGATGCGCTGAGCGCCAGTTTAAGTTGAAAAGTGGTAAAGTGAAGAAGAAGAAGGAAGAAGTAAAAGGAAGAAAGAAGAAGTAGTAAAAAAAGTGAAGTGAAAGTATAGTGCAGTAAAGTGCAGTGAAGTGCAGTGAAAAGTGCAGTGCAAAAGACGCTAGTGTTGGTGCTGTCTGCGTCGAAATTAAACGGCGTGTCGTGTGTGAAATCGAATAAAGTGTTATAAGTGCTACTCGGTGTTTCCTTCCAATCCCGTTACCCCGTCCGTAACAATATTAAAATAACCGCTTTTTACTAAATGCATATGGATGTACTAGTCGACGCCAGCGGCTTCGCACGCATATATTTTCGAATTTCCCGTTTTGCCCGATCCCGTAGGAATTTCGGGAAATCCCGTCTTAGTGCACCCCTGCGGTCCCCAAGGAACATACATGCTAAATTTCTTTTTGCGCCGAGTAGATTCGGCTGAAGCATGTCTGTCAGTCAGTAAGTAACGCAAGGATTTTATATATTAAGATCACAGTACATATACCGAAATTACATTTTTTACAATGTTTGTCTGTCTGTCTGTGATTTGTTCTCGCTAATCTCTGGCACGGCTGGACCGATTTTGACGGGACTTTGACTGGCGGATAGCTGATGAACCAAGGAGTAACTAAGGCTATAAATTAACCGGGTACGCGAAGAAGTTCCCTCAGGACGCGGGTGAAACCGCGGGAAACAGCTAGTATTGGTCTAAACCTTGAGATATCGATATGCATTAGCGATGCGGAGTATTGTCAAATCTATATAGTAGTAGTATAAACTAGTAAGCGGGCCTCGAGCTCGAAGGTGACGTCTTGGATATAACTGAGATAACCTTAGCACGATGATGATGACTCATACTTATCCGTACTTATATTGCGTATTTATCCGAAAATATTATATGCGTATTTGAGCATTTTCAACAACAGTTTAGACGCATTTTCCACAAAATTATTCTATTCAAACTTAAAAAACAAGATCTTATCTAAATGCATAATTTTATCAAAATTGTTACAGCCATTTCGAATAAGACAAAGTATTTAAGTAAATACGTAAATGCTCATTTATTAGATTACACGTCAGCCTCGCCACTATCCGATAAGTTCCTATTAAATTACCTACTTGGAAGATAACACCATGCATATTTGGTATTACTTTCAAAATCTGAAAGATAGTGGCTATCGGAGTGCTGACAACTCACTCGATTTTATTAGAACCACCACTTAAGACAAAAAGGCAGCGATAGCTTAGTGGATTGTAGAAAGACTAACACACAGCTATGCAGAGGGTATCGGGTTCAAACCCACGGTGTGCACCACTGACTTTACGAATCTTAATGCGTAATAAATAATAAATGGTCACTTGCAAAATAAACTGCGGAGGAAACCAACATGTCCGAGAGCTTTCCATAATGATCTCAAAAGACCTGTGAAGAGTGTTTACCCGCGTTCAGCCAGCTCAGCGCGAGTTAGGACTATGGCCTAATTCTTCTCATAATGAAAGGATGGACTGTGTATTGTCGCCATAACCGATACAACGCGAGCAAAGCCACGGGCAGAAGCTAGTACCTACTATAATATTATAAAGCTGAAGTGTTTATTTGTATGTATGTTTGTTTGGTTGAACGAGCTAATCGCAACTACCACCGGTCCAAATTGAATAATTATTCTTGTGTAACAACCCATTTATCGAGGAAGGTTATATAACATCATGCTTTGAGCCACGGGTACGGAGCAGTAGCCCTAAATAACGAGAGTGTAACCGCTCAGCTAGTATTTTTATAAATCTATCTCTTAAAAATCAATATCTCCAAATTACATTACGTAATATAATCCTACTGATTTTTGCCGCAGGCGCCAATGGTAATCTGAAACACAGATGCATACATTCAGATCAAAGAAAATCGATAGAAATATTTAAAATAATGCTTAGAGGTTATGACTTTTATAATTTTAATGTCTTTAATACTGATGAGATGTGTTTCCACGGTCTGCTACGACTAACGACACGAGTTTAAAATACAGTCTCTTACTTCTCTCGGGTTGTCTTTGAAGTACAAAGCGCTTAATCCTATCTAGTAATATCATAAATGCGAACATCTGTTTGTCTGTTAGACAGAGGCTATATATCAGAACCGAATTGGAAAAAAAATGCATATAGGTGCAGATCTGAGGTATATTTCTTAAATCAATCCATAACTGTCTTGAAATAGGGTCTGCATCTTGCTGCCGCAACTCAACAAAAAATTGTTATTAATCCTGTGTCGCGGAGACATTACTTACTGGACATAAGTGTACATTCAATCAACCTACAATACCAGACTCGATACAAATACAATTTTTTATCACACGAAGTGTTTTCTCGTGTCGGGATCGGACTCACAACACTCGATACATGCAGTCAAATATAAAGTCAACGTGCCTTAAATAAAAATTGTTCGTGTATCAATGGAAACTCATACCACAATAAAACAACTTAGCGCTTTGTCGAGCATAAAACACTTCGTCGTTTTTGAGTCAAACCAGGCCAATGCCAGATTATTATAAGCTCATCCTATGTCGAGCATGAAATTGGACTTACGTTTAATGTGTATAAAGTGTCAATAAGTTAGAATCGACGTGTTCAACACGAATTAGGTATTTTGAGTGACTTTATATAGATGTGACTCATACTTAACGAAAGGATACAAAGCTGTAAGGAGATAGTAAGTGCTTTTCTGGTTCATAACACCAGTTCTAAATTTTGCAACTTCCTTTCAACTTTCTTCAGACCACTGCTGGATTTAAAGCCTTTTCTAATTTATATAACAGTAGCACGGTGAGTTAATAGGGGGGGGATTGGGCCTACTGTAACGCGCTAGCCACACGAGATGAGGTGAGATGAGTGTGATGATGGTGTTGAGTTTTTTGCTTCTTCTCAAAGATATTTTCTCCGTGTATTATCTTTGGTTATCTCTTACGACTCCTACGGAATGATATGTGATAGCGACACTCTGTATTCTTATCCGTCACCAACATATGGAGAAATGCATACATACAGACAAGGACTCATGCCTGTTACCCGAAGGGTTAGGCAGAGACTACGGAACGCCATTTGCAACGATCCTAACATATCTCTTTTGTTTCAGACACTTCCATCAAGATCTATATTTATTACTTACGTATATATAGGTGTTTCGTGTCCCTGCTTGTACCATATGACGAGTCCCATGCGGTCATCGGGCAGCGCTGGTGTGACGTCGCAGGGTAACTCCACACCGCCCCCCGTAGGCGCGTGGAGAGACTCGATGGCAGCTGGCGGAAGAAATAGATTCATGAGTACAGTCATGTACGTGAATATTAAGCAGAGAGTGCTTGGAGGTTGTGGGTAATCCACAACAACACAGATAATAAAATTGCTTAGTTTAATAAATAGGCTAGCACGCTGAGGGTTTCGTATCCGAATCAACAGCACCATTGACTTTTAAATTGATTTATCAATTTTACTAAATGTTGCTAGTGTTTCCAACTGTGAAAGAAAAGTTATGTTTGAGAGTTTGCTACTTAAAGAAGTGTGAAGTTTGCCAGCCTGCTCTTGGCCAGCGAGATAGACTATGGCCTCACCTTTCTTAGTTAGAAGAGACCGAGCTCATAATAACAGTTTAAAATCAGGCCTTTAAGTCTACCATAATTGTGATTGTAAAACATAAAATTGACATTAGAATTCAAGAGGTTTTACACATTTCTCTTTGTAAAATGTTTTATTTAAACGGTAAACATTTCTCGCTATATTTTTTATATTTCGTCTCAATTTATACACCATCGCAATAAACCTTTCAATTTTTCTTACCAATTGAAAATACCGTTAGATAATCTCATAAATACACACAAAAATCAAACTGCATAAACAATCACAGTCTTTATCATCCGCATATTCGCTAAAAACGCCTTTCATCTTACGCCTTAAGCGAAACGAGATGAATGTACAATAATCACGGTTATAAAATAACAGTGATAAAAATATTTGCCGGTAATACTGCCCTTGGCGATATATCGGGTTAAAATGATATAGCAGAGCAGTGAGTATTATTTTAATGATTGCTAGTGGGCACAATTGGGGAGCCGATACTCGGTATGATAATATGGATCTGATAGTGACTGCGATATGCCTGGGTAAATGATGGATGATGCGCATATATGTAGTTATTTTTTGCAGTAGTGATGGCAATGCAATTTAAGGTCATAAATTATCAGTTAAATACTTCTTGGTATTTGGATAATATTATAAATGCGAAAATTATCACGTAAAGTGGTTGGTGTACCCATGCTAAAACGTTGAGCAAAATAATAGGTTTTCAAATTTACTATCAAATAATGATGCGAGTTAGACCTGTTACGTAACTATTACTTTGTATTATTAGTACGACAGCTGTTCTTTCACACAATACTACATAGTATAAAACAAAGTCTGTCTTCTGTCTGTCTGTACCTATGTGTGCTTAAATCTTAAAACTACGCAACGGATTTTAATGCGGCTTTTTTAATAGATAGAATGATTCAAGAAGAATGTTTATATGTATAATAGACGCGGGCGAAGCCGCTGGCGACGTCTAGTATATTGCTAAACCATCTTTACCCGCGACTTTGTCTGAATGATTAAAGGTCTAACGCCCAAAGAGTGAATTAAGAAATAGTGGTGTCAAAAGTACCTTAAGCTTCAAGCTTACTCCATACTTCAGATCACGATACAACATTTTAATATGTTCTCAGGTTTCATACGTGAAAAGTTCAGTCGAGAAGTAGTTGATCGATTGTATTGAAGTTAAAACACAGCGTTGTATTTTCACAGAACAGAGAGAATAATATGCACACTTTCATTGTGAAATGGATCCTGTCAGGTCCTGATTACTTAATTAGGATCAATATTATTGAAATCCAGCCAGAATGTCATATCTTCCATAAAATGAGAAAATTAGCAAGGAAAAACAAGCGTTGGTAAGTTTATTTTAATTTTGAAAGTTCGTTGCTGCTGACTTACAAACAATTAACCAACAGACACAATGAACACTCAGACTTGAAAAAAGGATTTGTGGTTCACACAGTGTTGTCTCGTGTAAGAAACGACACGACACCCGGCTTAGCATCAAACAGCGAAGCGACGGCTTAAACTACTACGCTATCTATACAGTTTTAAATAAACTACCAGAATTTCTTCTAATCACTAAAGACAGAGTAGCACATTACTTGCGCTAAGTTCACAGATGTATTCAGTACATGACATGTGTGAACAAGGCGCTTGCAACAGTCCCGATACATTGGGAATCCGATACTCGAAACAAACGTACGTGGTGTACGTTTGTTTCGAGTTACCGATGATATATCCCGTAGGAAAAAGGAAAAGTAATATTAATTACCACGAAAATTTAAATTCCTTTATAGTAGCACTTTGATCTAGCGTCGAAAATACTTTAAAACCCAGCTTTAATCTATCCAACGAGCAAAGTCCAAGCAGGGTCATATATTCACAAGTGCATCCAAGCCATCCAAGCCTTAGGCACCTACTCGCCTCTCGACAAGACGAACAAGCAAGATGGGAAGAGCCCGTAAGTGTCTAAAGTTCTAAACACAGTATGTCGAAGTTACGCGACCGAAATGCCGCGGCTGATTTTACATCCTGATGTGTTCGGCTGATATGACACACCATAAGTGCCGAACTTACGCTCGTGCTACGATCTACGCTTGTGCTCTACTACTAGAAAAGTTCCGCTAAATTTACGCCCGACCGAAGTTACGCTACACGCTATAACGCAACGTTATTTCGGTATACTGTCTTAGTCATTCAAATAGCATTGCAGGCGTAATCATTCCGAACTTCAGTCGCGTAACTTCGGCATAGTGTGTTTAGACACTGAAGAGAGGGAAGATGAGATGAGCATCAATTTTGCATTGTAATCTTTATGCGGTGGCAGTACCACATTAATGCATGTAGTTTGAACACACGCTGATCATACAAATATTTTGGACTCTGCTGAGCTGTATTTTAGTTGAGCTTACGTGAATAGTTGGGTCTTCATAGTATGTTACAACGTTATTTGAAACTTTGAAAGCGGTTGGATTTGTTTTGACTAGAATAATGGTTTAGTAGTCTGTGACTTGTGAGTCTGTGTGTGATGGGGACAGTTATAATAATAATAATAATAATAATCATCTTTATTGTACAAATGCCAAAGAAACTACAAAAATTAATCTATAACAAAAAGAAAAATAACAGATAGTACAATAGGCGGCCTTATCACTCTCAAGCAATCTCTTACAGGCAACCTTTGGATGGATAAGAACAACACGTATTCAGAAAAGGGTAGTTTGGCGATATTTACCAATTTAGATATATAATACGAATTCTTACATATACATAAATAAGTACATACATAGATAAATAACTACATACACACATATATAACTATATACATACATAAATAAATATACAAAACATAGATATTTATATTATTGATACATAAATTTGTGATAAATAAATGAAAGGAAATAGAAAAATAAGAATTACAAGAGTAGTAAGATTAAAGAGACAAGTAGTATTCTTTGAGTAACTTTTTAAACGATGATATTGTTTGAGCTTGTTTAATTGGCATCGGCAATGCATTCCACAAGCGAGCAGCTTGGACGGTAAAGGATTTATCGTAAAATCTACTGGAATGCATTGGTATAGCCAGTCTTAGATTCACCGATGACCTTAGAGATCTAGAATGCGTGTCAGAAAGAAACTCGAAGCGTTCTTTTAAGTAATGGGGAGTAGAAGGGTTAAAGAGAATGTTATAAAGTAAAGATAGTATGTGAGTATTCCGTCGAAGGCGAATTGGGAGCCACTTGAGCGAATTGCGGAAATTGGAAACGTGATCATATTTGCGCAATCCAAATATGAATCTTATACATAAGTTTTGAAGGCGCTCAAGCTTATCAAGTTGCTCCTCCGTGAGATCTAGATAGCTAACATCAGCATAGTCAAGGATAGGTAATAGAAGAGAATTTGCAAGCGCAATCTTGGTGGCAGTCGGCAGAAAGTTTCGCAATCTTCGCAACGTCCCAGCCGCAGAAAACAATTTTCTGCTAACTTCCCTAATTTGAGGGCCCCAGGATAAAGTTTTATCAATATAAACTCCTAAATCCTTCACGCAATCGCTTATAGGTAAAGGAATACCATTAAAGTTGACTTGGGGTAAGCAGGTCCAGTCAACACGCGCAATCAGCCTGGGACTACCGACAACAATAATCTGTGTTTTCGTAGGGTTAATTTGGAGACCAAACCTGAGGCTCCATGCAGCTATACGATCTAAATCACAGTTGATAATGCGAATTGCTTCAGACAACTCATGTTCAGGAGCTTGAGTATAAATTTGGAGATCATCTGCATAAAGGTGGTAGGATGACTGAAGTTGATAAGAGATAGAATTTATAAAAATTGAGAAAAGTAAGGGAGATAGAACGCCACCCTGTGGAACGCCGACTGTAGACGTACACCAGGAAGACAAGGAGTCTTCAATCCGTACACGCTGTCGACGACCAAACAGGTAACTGTGAAACCAATCAATCACTGGTGGAGATATGTTAATGGAGCGTAATATGCCAAGCAGAATATGGAAATCAATAGTATTGAAGGCATTACTGAAATCAAGTAGACAGAGAACAGTCACGTTGCCATTTTCCATACCGAGCCTGATGTCGTCGGTAATATTGATCAGTGCCGTAACCGTGCTGTGACCTGGACGGAAACCGGATTGGAGTGGATTGAAAAGAAGGTTTTTATTAAGGAATGTGCTAAGTTGGGCATGGACAAGGCGTTCGAGAACTTTAGAAAGGAATGGTAGGATGGAGATTGGCCGGTACTCAGAAAAAGAAGACGGATTGGGTTTTTTAGGTAAAGGAATAATTTGGGCGTCTTTCCATATGGTGGGAAAAACGCCCCCAGATAAGGAATAATTAAAAATATGACACAGGATGGGAAGGATTTCATCTAATATGGGAAGGATCATTTTCCGGCTGATACAATCATTACCGACTGCGTTAGATGCAATGGATAATACGCTCTTTTTAACATCACACTCAGACAGTTGATTAAAAACGAAAGATGGATAATTTGGGGTTGGGAGCAATGAAAGATCATGCAAAGTGCTAGCTTTGGTAGTCTGATCAAATTTAGACGAAGTAGTAAAATGCCTATTTAGAGAATTTATATCTATTTTATCAGAAACAAGATCATGTGAAGATTTTCCAACTCCCAAAGTTTTTAGAAACTTCCAGACCTTAGCTGGATCTTCATTCTCAACTGAGCTATGGATGTATTGGCGTTGTGCTTTCCTACACACCTTTTTACAGTGATTTCTGATAGCAATGTAGTTGTCCCAATTGCGAGAAATAGGTTGACATTTATATTTTGTTTTAGCTATAGCTTTCTTAGACAACAAGACCTTAATTTCAGTGGTTAGCCAAGGTGATGGTAATTGTCTAACTCTAATTGCACGGACTGGTGCATGGACATCGTATAGACGAATAATAGCGTTACTAAATAATTGAACTTTCTCGTCAATGGTCTCTGCGCTTAGTAAAGGACTCCAGTCGATCAAACTTGCATCTGTATGAAGATTTTCTACATTAATGCCACCAAAATTACGTTGCAGAAGAATTTTTGTTTTTGTCTTAGGAAGACGAAGTTTATAGGAGAGAAAGATAAGGTCATGGTATGAAAAAGCATCAGCTGGAAGCTGCCCATGCTTGGCGACAAGAGAAGGTGAGGAGACAAACATAAGATCAAGGAGAGAAGGAGTAGAATTTGGAAAGTTATGTGTAGCATTTAAAGGGAGGATGGACAGATTACAAGATTCGACAATACTACACAAGGAAGATGAGCGCGAATCCTTTTTTAACAAACAAGTGTTGAAATCACCCATGACTATGGTATGACTGTAAGCAGGAGATAGATTTTCTAAAATTCGTTCGAAAGAAGAGAAGTAATTTACACGACAATTAGGGGAATAAAAAACACCAAGCAGGACCTTGGTATAAGCTAGATCTAGTTCCACAAAGAGATGCTCGCCGGCATTAAGCGGTGGAGGTTGTGCTGACATACTAACAACATTGAAAGGAATGTGTGTACGGAGATAAATGGCAACACCACCTCCACCACTCTCGGTACGATCATTTCTTATTAGTCGGAAATTAGGAAGACAGTAAGAAACAGACGATAAGCAAGGTTTTAACCAAGATTCGGAAACAAGAATAGCGTGGATATTCTTACAGTCAAAGGTGGTCAGCATATCCTGGAAATGGGCCGGAATACTCTGAGCATTTATATGAACGACATTAAAGTTCCCAGGTACATCGGCAAACTCACACTGCAAAGTTTCAGCAAGAGAAGGAATGCTTTCGAAACTATTGTTATGGCTACTCACAGAAAAGAAACTATCGTTATCACTACTTAGTGACTGATCTAACATAATATAAAAATAAATATACTAAATAATATATAAATAAACTAATAAAATTAAAGTACTATCTAAGTTTGTCTAATCTTATCCACCTGCCAGTTGAGTGCTAACAAATTACAAAATTAATAGAAAACGTACAAATTACACTGGTTGACGACAAAAAGAAAAAAAAACAAAAATATAAGTTAAAAGATCAAAATGTAAATCGATACTAACATAATAATTGTAACTTGCAACATCCGGGCTTTACACAGTTATATATAGTCTTGGAATATTTAAGCTTTTCACCCAGCCAGTGAAGAAGGTTATTGTGTTTTATTCACGCGGGCGGAACCGCGAATGAAATCTAGTATAATATAAAACGTTTGCCATAATAATTATATTTTTGAAATATGGGAAACCGTTACTGCAAAAAATATCGTATTAATTTAATTAATCATACTAAAGGTTATATCCCAATATATTATTCAGTAAAACCTCTTAAAAACTTAATTAAGACCGTTCAGTAAAATTTTTGAGGGCCAGTATTACAGGAAATGACATCATACGCAATCTGTTACCCCGCGATATTTTAAGTTCTGGCAATATGCCAGTGGCTTTCGCGATAAAAGTTGCCATGCACTGTTCTACAGAATAAATATGACTCGAAAACAGCTGATATTTAGCACGTTATTTCTTTTAACATTTTAAATTTGTCGTTTGGAATAGAAGCTTGCCGGATTTTTTATACTTGACGTAATTTTTTTGTAAGCTTATCATGCCCCGTATATTACAAAAATAGCTCTTTTAAAAGGATATACGGTAGAGTGACATTTTAGCTCAAAATTGTTGTTAATATTCGTGTGCCATTGTACAGCAAGGCATTTTTTAAATTGAGTTCTTGACTAAGCAAGCTTTAATTCCTATATTTAGCTAAAACATAGGGTTTTGCTAGGAAATCAGATAAGGAAAATGGACTAGCATGTAAATGAAAGTGTGGTTAATTTGTTGAGATTAAGTAGGTTAACGAACTTTTAGAGGTTTTTAGAATTTTAAGGCGCTGTACCTAGTCAAAATAGGCTTCACAAAACAGTTTTTTAGCCAAATGTATACATTTTAGAGCAGCTAAAAAAATATATGTTAATCTTGATCATATTTATGGGGGACCATTGTGTTGTGGTGGGTGCCACTTTGTACTAATCTGTCACCATAGAACTTACTGGAAACCACACAAAATATTATCCCAGTGTTAAACAGTATCTCCTACCAATCCATCTCGTTTATCATATTCTTAGTTTATCAGAGTTTTAGAAAATACGACTTGTCTCATCCAAAGATTAGGAACGATATAATTTAGACGTATAAAGCTTCACGTTGGAAACGTTAGCACGATTTGGTCCTAACAGGAAACTGTCCTACGACAGACGAATGACAGTAGTAAATATAGAGCAAAATATTTTATCATAAAACTAATATATATTACACATGAGCTCATTCTGCGTAAGTAGTACCATCAGTAGTAAACAATGTTACGGTACTTTGAAATAATTTCTACATTCAAGACAAAGACAAATGTTATCTCGGTTTCCTGTGAATATGATTGCTGTAAAAAAGGCGAAACATCGGATTACAATAATTAATGTACTTTCTAGATAGGTCAGGAGGCAGTCTCTCCATGGAAAAGATCCCTATTCTGATTTGTATAACAACGTCAGAGTGAACCGACTTCAGAATGGCATGCCAATTTTTTATGTTCCAAATTCAGATTGGAGGGCTCCAATAACACAAAACATCAGATAACAGCGCTTTAAATTGCTTAATTATAACCCACTGAAATTGCTTGTTAGTTTCGTATTACACGTATGTTACTTTTAGATGATTGGATCTAAGATTATTTCTTGTCGATTCAACACGATAGTTGGTACCAAGTGAATAACGATTTATTCACTTGGTAAAAGTTCTTTATTTACAAAATTTATAACTTTTCGTGTCAAGGGTAAGGGGCGATACAAGCTTTTCATATATTTGATGTACACCCGTCGCGTATTTACAGACTATACAAGGCCAAAACGCAGCCATAGGGAACTGGTCGCGTACATATTGTAATGCTGTATTTAAATCTGTGATTACAATATATACACGAATTTTGCGTACTGCTCGTGTAAAGTTCGTAACGTGAATACATGCGTCCTAGTCCCGGACTATACTACATTAGTTACACCTGCCTGACAAGACAAGAGATATAGTTTAATGAAATAATGGGTGCATATATGAAATAATATTTGAACTTTACTAGTGGAGGATTAAATTGTATGTAATTCAAGTAACTAAATAGGTTATGCTAGGTTCTCTATTGACCCTTTACCCAAACATAGGAGCCCTGCGAAGCAGGGCTCCGTCAACTTAGTTTATTAAAAACTATTTAATTGGACATAATGTCTACTTACCTACATAATATTATATTTGTGATATAATATAATTAGCTTAGGATGAGTAAGGTAACAAACACGTACAAGAGAATCATAAATATTCAGATTTTTAATGCAATAAAAACACGGAGCAGACCTACATGCAACAGACCACATCACTTCCCCATCACAGAATGTAACGCTACCCAAGTAACGGTAACAAAACCTTTGTACCGGGAACTCAAGGACGGTACCAGTAACTAGGAAGTGGCCATTAAGAGTAGATGTCAATATCTACGTAATATTGTTCGGCAAAGTAATTGGATGGCTCGATTAATTTTGTTGTTAAACAATTACTCTTGGCGTTTCGAACAAAATCGTATTGGCCGTGTTTCTATTGGCTGCGGAGAATTGAATAACTATTGTGTGAAATAGGTGTTCCTTCTAAGAATAAAATTGTGAATGAACTGATGGCAGTATGTTTCAATGAATGAGCTTTCTTTTGTTGATAAGACAATTATTACAACTGAAGCCCGCTTCCCACAGTGCGTGGTTTAGCGGATGGTCGCGCGAAGCACCTTGAAGTTGCCGCAAGTCAGGTTACTTTAAAGCTGCCACCACGCGTCTGTTCGAAAAACTACCTACTGTGAAAAGCTGACTTGATAATTTATGTCCACATGCTATGGATGTAAGTATCCAATTATGATTCTCAGTTTCTCTTTAATAAGACTGTGCATATATATATATATTTATAATATATAAATGTCGTACAACAAAGTTTTATCTAAGGTTTAACGCCGTTTGGCTGAATTTTATTTGCCCTAATATCATTTGCCATAATAGTCAACAGCCTGGTATTATATGACGTAATATTCATTTGCCCTACTCTTATTTGCTATATTAGTAACGGTTATATCGGGAGAAATTGGATTCAGTAGACTAATAATGTAGACTAATTTCTTTGCTTTCGAGTGCCTAGGGTAAGGTCCAACTGTAATTCCAGTAACTAAATAGGACCCAAAAATAGGAGCCATGCGAAGCAGGGTTCAGTCAACTTAGTCCACATTCTTCACACTAGTTTAATAAACTGAAGTTGACGGAGCCCTGCCAAGCAGGACTCCTATTTTCGAATTAACTTTTAGATGGTCGGAGATCGGAGATTCACTGTACACAAAAGATTTAGAGATGCTGTGGTTTCTTAATGATTGTTGGGTATTCTTGGGATGTTCTATTTTTGTTGTTGCGTAGTTGGATAGGTGCTAATTCCAATAACTACTAGACCATTCTTTCAAAAATAATTGATGGTGTGCATTCTTTCAAAGATTGACTGTACAGATGGCGTAGTGGTTTAAACGTCCGCTTCGCTATTTCGAGTGTTGACGGTTTAATTCCCATAAGGGACAACAATTTTTGTGATTGTCAATTTCTTGTTTTGAGGCTGGGTGTTCTTTGTGTCTGTTATTTGAATATTTATAAAGTTTCTCGCGGCTCCGAATTTATTACTAGGGCGTTGTCCTTAATAAAAAACGCTCCAAAACAACAAAAGGACAATGAAGTATACGAATGCATATGAACGCTGTTATAAGACCTGCTATCTTATACCTTTATCAGAGAATAGCGCCGATAGAGATAGATATAATAGCTCCACATTATCTCTTAAATATTGCCATATGTACTTACTATGTAATCGTAATCCAGCATATACTTTGAAACAAAATTCAATTAAAGAATACATTTTTTGAGTAACACATATTCAGATGCATCATGATTAAAACACATACAATTATACACACATATGGAAATATGTGAACAATTATACCTTCCTATCACGAAAATGAATTTGCTGGCCGGTCAAAATAAAACAAAAATATATATAATAGATTGAATATAAATAAAGGAGACATATTAATGTTACGTTACGCCGTCCGCTGTGAAATATTCCAGCTCAAAGACTGCAAGAAAATTAATTGGATTTTCGTTTGTCATTAAAATGTTTAATATTACATTGGAATATTTAGTTCGGCTAGTGAGTTTAATCTTGCACTATGCATTTATACTTTCATTAGTACGTGTATGAATAAATTAATAGAGGCATTGACATAAAATTGCATAATATGTAAAAAATGCAACTACTCTCTGATTAGTACGTAATCAACATTTCTACGCCGTGATGTCTTGCACTATGCATTTACACTTTCGTTAGTACGTGTATGAATAAATTAATAGAGGCATTGACATAAAATTGCATTATATGTAAAAAATGCAACTACTCTCTGATTAGTACGTAATCAACATTTCTACGCCGTGATGTCTCTTTTTGTGATGAGTATGATAATTTTTCTACGTCTAAAATTCTAAATGAAACGACACATTTCCTATCTTTGCATTTCCGATTCTTTAAGTCGTAAAAGTTATAAATTTGTTAAGGCTCTCCTAGTCTCACATTAAAATTCGTGATTGTGTGACTAGGAGAGGTCAAAGTAATCATTATAATATTTTTAGACTTCGCCCGCGTCAATAGCGGCACCATAAAGCATACCATAAGATAGCAGCTCCATTATGAAGCTAAAGAAGAACAAACAGACAAACAAACATACTTTCACATTTACAATACTAGTATGGATGAGTTACGTATTATTTTACATATAGAAATCAAACCCAGATTGATGAGCGCGCTACCAGTTAAACAATTCGCCAGTTACAAAGTGCCATACAACACGGCTTGCTAAACATCAGACCATAGAGCATTCTCTTTATGAACATGTCAGTCCATTTTTCCAATGCACAAAGAATTAATACAATATACGTCACAGCCGACCACTCGGAGTTGCCACTGACGTCACATTTATATTTGCTTTTTGTCGCTGTTAAAAGCCCTAATATCAGTTCTTCCTCCACCTCTCAAAGTTGACTTCAAAATCAGATGGAAGTTTTTTATGCAAATTAGAAAATAAGTAAGACCTACGCTTTAAATGAGCAGGATTTCCCTGAGTCACGGGAATATAGGTAATAGTAAGGCTTCGGGACCCGCTTAAATACTGACGTCATATCCTTGTTATAACGTAAGCTAAACATGTCGACCTCTGTAGTGATGTATACGATTCAAAAGATAGCAATGAGTTTCATTTTATTTTTATTTATTTATTTTATTTTTACTTTTTGAATTCATTCCTCTGGTAAAGTTTACCTTATATGACTTTATTTATTACTTCCTTGGTTACCCCGCGGGAGTCTTTGTTGTTCAAATTTAAAGGGATACAATTAAAATAATCGTTTGAAAGGGCACATCTAGAACTCCTTATCTTTATGATAATGATTTAATAAAAAGAAACAAAAAGGTGTGGCTATATTTTATCCTTGTTAAGGATGATAAATATGATTGTATGGTCAAGGCGAGGCAACAAAAGTTAGTGCTGTATTGATTTTGATAAAACGCGTACGGCCTTATATTATTATATAATGTCACTAGACTTACCTAGTCTTGAAAGACCTTTTGACTAGACTTTTTAGAAAATGCCGCTATTAATTTCAATACGATATAGGTTCCAACGAATTTGAACACAAATATCTTAATTTGTATTCAGTACATTACACTTTGTTTTCAGTACACAAAAATCAGCTTTACTTAGTCCATATAACAAATTTTACACAGCATTGCTTGAACAACTTTATTGTTATCTTCTCCCTCGTTCTATTATTATAAGTGTGAGCAGAACCAAAGTATTAGCCGTCTCATTACTGCATTGTCATTCAAATACGACACTACAAAACAATAAATTGTACGAAAGTAGCTATTTTCAAATCGTAATTTTACGACAAACAGTATTTGCAAATCATTCACTTAATTTATTTTTACACAAAAGTGCATACCGTAAAGTTTAAACATAAACGAAGGCGCAACTTCACGCAATTAATGCCGAGGGTTAAACATCAATGTGATTTTGTACGCTTGTACGTAAAAGGTAACGACAAAAAAATCTGCCACACTTTTTTAAGAAACACCCACGATGGCAATTCAATATTTTTTGTTGCGGGTGTCGAACGAATGGATGAGTTATGGAGCGCGGTTTTGCGAAAAAATGAGCGTAGTTAATTTTTATGCGTGGTTTTTAGTTTGGTTGGATGTCAGTTTTTTTGGTGTTGGTTATTTAATGGCGTATTGTTTATTGGCAACAAGCTTTTAGTTAAAATCATGTACTAATATTCATAAATTAAGCCAAATTATTTATTTATTAATACTTTATTGTACACTTATACATACATTTGTAGAAATTGTATGAAGAAGTAAGTACAAAGGGCGGCCTTATCGCTGACAGCGATCTCTACCAGGCAACCTTTGGATGGATATTATTGGTCGGCAATAAATGGAAGTTGCAAGTGTACAGTTGTAAAAATATATTAAATATATAAATTCCTGTAATAACGTATATACCTACATACAAATAAATACGTAAATATAAATATATACATAAAAATAAGTATACAATATTTAAATAAATACATACATATATAATGTAGAATGAGAAAAGTTATAATGATAGATAGTGATCCTTTACCATTGCTTTAAAGCTAGTTATAGTCTGAGCCTGTCTTATGTGTAACGGTAGGGCATTCCATAAGCGAACAGCAGTAACTGAACAGGATTTGTCATAAAATGCTGTGGAATGAACCGGCATTTTCAGTTTCAAGTTTTCTGGTGACTTTAAAAATTAAATTATAAAAAAGATATTATTAAAAGTTAAATTATGTTCTGCATGCACACATAAATGCATATTACATTGTTGTTTTGTTTCGATTGTTGAGGTAAAATTCTTAGGTTTAAATTAGCTAATGCTTTGGTGTTTATGTAGAACGTATGTAGCCATTGGTATAATATTATGGAACGGTAGTCTATAAACATGTTTTATCCCGATTATATTAAAATTTTATCCTCATTGCAATTTTAACCTATTTCACCTGGCTCATCGTCACATGAAACGTCAAACTTAATCCTAACAGCCAATATCCATAAGTCCATGACACATTACATCAGCTTATATCTCGTCACATCTTAATTGTACATCTCTGAAGACAGTTCCAGTGATTACTTGCCATTTAATGGCGCTGTTTCATCGCCTAAGTGCAGCGTAATGTCATCAGTTGGCTGATTACAGAGAGAATACGGTTGGGTCTGACGCGACCGTGGCAGAGGAGAGTGCGATTGTTAATTTACCTTGTGGCTTTTGATGTAATGGAGGAAATTGTATGCGCACTATGAAGCGAGGGAAATGTGTTAAGTATTTCGCCTTATGAATGTGATGAACTAGCTGATTCGTTGACTTTGGCTACCCGGAATTTGGATTATATCTCCGAGAAATTGAAAAAAGTATTTTTGAAAGCTGATCTACGCCTCTTCTAGGAACTTAAACAAACCATATACTAATGATGAATGAAATGTTTAGCAGAAGGGTTATTTACACCCTTTAAAGAAGGACATGTAGAGTACGAGTATGTCATGACAACGAAGATAATATGGAATACGGACGCATAGATTATCATGCACTGCATGCGCTTCACTCACTTTTCACCGACGAATTAGCATATCACTTGTTATGACATATATACAAACTCAGAAGCCCTACACCTCGCAATACAGGCTTAGACGCAAAACACATACAAAAAAAAGCTACGCTCATACTATTCACTTAGCCCTCACCTTTCATTGAAACGCATAACAACCAACATTCATCAGTTTCACTCATTCACAACGCAGCTTAAAACAAAACCCCACAAACATATCTAATACACAAGAACTCAATTTACCCCAAACGGCTAACGGGTTAGTGACACGCACACACACTAACATGTCCGCGCCTATAGGGTTGACAGTAAGAAAAAACAATTCACCATTCACTGTAGTTTTTATTTAGCCAGCAATGCCTCCGAAAGTAAATAAATAATTTAAAATTTTTGCGATTTGTATTCATTATACAATTTTATATAGCGGGTCTTAATCGAGACAATTCAGTAGAAACGTCGGAAACTAACGAGTTATTTATGTCTTGAACATCCTAGGTATCGCGAGTTAGACACGAGTTATAAACTTTTATAAAAATTTAAAACGATGGTCAATTTAATAAGTCACAAAAAATAAGTAAGTACTGGTTATTGTAATACTAGTAGAAAATAATTAAAAGATTAAATCCTACTAAATATTGTTCGAGGTTTGGTCCTAGCTTTACTTGTATAAAAAATATAATATGATGCCAACAGATACATTTGTAGTAAATCTTCTGCCTGTAAAATATAGAAATTAGATAAATAACGACGTTTTTTAAAATGCTAAAATGCCCTTTAAAGTTCTAAACGTAAGACCAGGCTGGGTGTTATAGGTATATATTTAATTATTGTGTCGTATTATGGTTTTGAAAGTAGACTTTCGGATGTCTGCTAACCCTACACAAATGTATGTACAGAAGTACTTACATACATCATAACATATTGTGTAATACAGAGCCTTTGTTTAAGCCCTTTCCATTGGAATTAAATCGATGCCCGTGTTCCTAACGGTGATGTTTTGTTTTGTGCATATGTAGACTTATTCAGAATTAAGCTTCATTGAAGGAATGCTTCTGTAGTACAATTTTACGATCCTACGGCCTATTGGGTAGGGAGGAGAATGTGTAAGGAGTCGATATCGATGTATTTTTTTGGGTTGTAAGATTTGTCGTGGTAGTATTACTACGACAAATGTTACAATCATAACCTTATATATATGTCGGAGATTCGAGAACGGAACGTCAAATCTTAATAGATTTGGGCGTATTCGGATACGATGGTTGGCAATACTGAGGTTGGCAGTTGACAGCTGTTAATGTCATAAAATGTTTTATAAGCGAACGTGGAGCTGTCAACGGGCACTTTTGGCTACAGACACAGCGGAGGAAACAAGTGTGGCCTACCTACGTCCGACTTCGCCGCGTTTCCAAAAGTAATCCATTTTCATCCGAGCTACGTGTGCATATTTACTTTGTGAAGTGAACTAATTAGTTTGAGTAAAACCTATTGAGTGTATACCGAGTCTTATTTACCTGAAATGTACGATGGAGGAAGACCCGAGGAATGAAGAACGCCCATATTCTCCTACGTTACCTACGTTATACGTTATCAGAAGTTGGATACGAGCACAACGACCCACGTGTTCAAAATCAAGACGCTAGTAACGAAAAATAGTTGGAACTACAAAATCGCAATTTCCTGACGCTGATCCAAGCCATGAAAATACCTACTACATCGTCGCATGGCCTTTGTTTACCGGACTTCGATCCTGAGCAACAAGATGTAGATGCAAGTGCTTTGGTGACGACTGCAGACATGTGATTGGATGATCGAGATCCGCATTGCGCCCCGCTAATGGTCGCACTAAGCCGGGCCTTGAAGGGAGGAGCTTCGACCTGGCTATCTACCGTGCCGAATGCATTTTCCTGGGATGGACCTGTTCAAAGAAGTGTGCCAACAAGGCGCGAGCGAAGGCGGCTGCTAACGCTGCTATGTTGGTGAATCAGCTGGGTTCTCAACTGCAAACTGTGGTGAGCGTATTTTGTCTTTTTAGTTACGGTAGTTGTAAAACATTCTTGGTTAGCACAATATCAATACTGCTACGCGTTTAACCTTGGAAATGTCATAATTGTTGTGGTGATGTCGCCACCACATCGTACCGAGAGTTGTGGGTTCGATTCCTGCACGTAACACTGAGTTGTGGAACCGTTTGACTTTTACGGTGTCGTGTTTCTCATGGCATGATCTCATGAATAACCTTCGTTTTTAATAGCTTAAAGAAGAAAAAGACAAAAAAATGTGGGTAGAACTGAACGATTTCATTGCTACCTTTGCTGTGTTTATGTTAGCGTATGTTTGTCTGAGTACCACTGTGACCTAGCTATAGCGTAGATATCGAACGGAGGTTTTGAGTTTGATACGCCGGTTAAAAAGAAAGCGATTATTTTTATTTCTTCATGCGAGGGTGGCTCACACTCGCGAACCTTGTGATCATATTATGCTTGCTTGCAAATAGATTATCTTGTCTCGGTCTTACTTCATGGACTGTAATAGTAACGAGAGTGAGCGTACAGGCCGACTTGCATTGTTTGGCAAGCAAGTGCGTTTGAGTGAAACGTGCTAGTTATTCTTCTAGTGCAGTTGTAATATTGGTTTTAGAATCAACATGGGTGTTGATTGTTGCTTTGGTTGGTTTTCTGCTTAATCTAGAACAATAACTCCGGTCTAGACTGTCCATCGCAGGGCGGCGGCGCTCGGGTTGTTGGATTAATCGAATCGTACGTACTGGGATCATAGTGTAAGACTGTGCTGTGATTGCGGCTGACCGTGCTGATTTTGTGTAGAAACAGCTTGTAGCTTTCTCTTAAATAGACATGTGAACTGCAGTGCTGTTTAGACATGTGCAGTTGGTTGGTCAGTGCAACCTGACCATAGTCGAAGGATATTACTAGCGCCATTATTTTACCAACTCGTGGTGTTGGTAATCCCTAATGGTTTCCGTTTAAACGTAATCAGAGCCTAAGTAAAAATGGTTTTTGTTTAAACGTCATCAGAGCCTAATTAAAAAGCGACTCTTTTACTCGTTGTAGTTCTGAGTTGTACGGATGATCTCGGTGTTGCAATTTCACCTGCTTCTTTGTGTGCATAAATTTTTAACATGGCACTAACTTCTTACTCATGATTATTAGATGGCACCACTAGTAAAATTTAATTAAATTTTAAGATTTTACGCGCGAAAATTTGACGTTGAATTAGTCTGAAGGAACGCATACTCTATTCAGTGGGTATACGATGAGAGGAATCTTTGAAATACTGTTGGTAGATTTATTTCCTCTTTGGGTAATCCTGGTGGCCAGCGCAGCCTGATGGCTGGCGCCACCTAGTGGCCGGCGCCGCCTTGTGGCCGGCGCCGCCTGGGGGCCGGCGCCGCCTGGAGGCCGGCGCCGCCTGGAGGCCGGCGCCGCCTGGAGACCGACGCCGCCTGGAGGCAGGCGCTGCCTGGTGACCGGCGCCGTCTGGAGGCAGGCGCCGCCTGGTGACCGGCGCGGCTTGGTGGCCGGCGCGGCCTGATGGTCGGTGCGGCTTGGTGGCCAGTGCGGCTTGGTGGCCAGCGTAGCCTGTGTGGCGTGCGGCCCGTGTGTGATGCGCGGGCCTGACCTGTGTGTGGCTTTGAGGAGCCTGGTAAAGCTAAAGCCTATCTGGCCGAAACTGGCAATGAAAATGAAGGTAGTTTATTAAAGGCATTTGGTTAGAAGATGTAGAGTCCAAAGACCTTAGCTTAACTGAATGATGAATTAAATTTAGTGGTGCTTCTTTCTGATTAGTGAACAGCAGTTAGTATCATTACTAAGTTGGTAATCGGACATATCGCTCGATTTAGGTGATGTGTTCGTTGTATTGCTCGTTGGAGGCAATAAGTAATCTAAAAGTCATTCGAGGGAGGTGACATGGTTTACGTCACTCGATAGAGGTGGCGTGAGTTGCTATTGCTCGATTTAGGCAGCAACGACACTGGCAAGGTTATTGTCACTCGATGGAGGTGGCAATGAGTCGCTATCGCTCGATATAGGTGATAGCGACGACAATGGGTACGTCACTCGATGGAGGTGATATTAGTTGCTACGCTCGTGTAGGTGATAGCAACGACGGTGAAGGAAAACATCGTGAGGAAACCTGCATGTCTGAGAGTACTTCGGAGTGTGCTCGAAAGACATGTGAAGTCTGCCAACCCGCATTTGGCCAGCGTGGTGGACTATGGCCTTATTGTCACTGGTCACTCGATGTAGGTGGCAATGAGTCGCTATCGCTCGATATAGGTGATAGCGACGACGGTGAAGGAAAACATCGTGAGGAAACCTGCATGTCTGAGAGTTCCTCGGAGTGTGCTCAAAAGACATGTGAAGTCTGCCAACCCGCACTTGGCCAGCGTGGTGGACTATAGCCTTACCCCTCTCATAGCGAGAAGGGGCCCGTGAACCGTGACACTTTTCGCTGATTAACGTTTGTGATATAATTCTTTGATACTGTTCACTAATGAGAGAGTTGCTTTCATGATATTGTGATGTGATAGTATGATGCAGTTGAAAAAAAATACTTGATGTTAACCCTTAGTGTTGTGGTTTATTACGTAACGAGCCCTATTCTTTAACTAAACGATGATCAGAATGGGCCGAGCTAAGACCTTGAGATATTGCAGAACGTTTTCCTTTTGCAGGAGCATCACCCAGGGCACCTACAAGATGGTCTGACACGATCAAGAAGGCGGTGGGCGACAGCATGAAACGAGCCTTACACATATGTACAGCCTGATGAAACATATGTGGTCGCGATCTTCAGCAGTGAGGAACCGAGGACGAAGAAGAAGGAGCATCACACAGGGGCGTGTGACGTGTCAAGATGGCCGTGTCGGAGATTCGAGAACGGAACGTCAAATCTTAATAGATTTGGGCGTATTCGGATACGATGGTTGGCAACACTGAGGTTGGCAGTTGACAGCTGTCAATGTCATAAAATGTTTTATAAGCGAACGTGGAGCTGTCAACGGGCACTTTTGGCTACAGACACAGCGGAGGAAACAAGTGTGGCCTACCTACGTCCGACTTCGCCGCGTTTCCAAAAGTAATCCATTTTCATCCGAGCTATGTGTGCATATTTATTTTGTGAAGTGAACTAATTAGTTTGAGTAAAACCTATTGAGTGTATACCGAGTCTTATTTACCTGAAATGTACGATGGAGGAAGACCTGAGGAACGAAGAACGCCCATATTCTCCTACGTTACCTACGTTATACGTTATATAGGTTACGATCATATTGATAATAATATGTGAGTAAATTTTTGTAAATCTATCAGAACGGGACAGCAAAGCAATAATTATATGAAAGCAATAATATGAATTTTGAGACGTAATAATTACGTTCTAGAAATTCAAGTATTAACCTTTATAATTATACTCCATTTCTTATTCGAGAGGTAAAACCTCTTATCATCTAGCTATTAAATAAAGTTGAATTATAAAGCAATCTACTGAAGCATACCGTAAATGTCACAACAACCACATTATTTAAAATTCCAATAGAGCGTTTGAGTTTGATGTAGGGTAGTAGAGCTCGCATTGCGTTTGCCAAATGAGTGTATCCAAATTGCAACACAGAACAAAACGATCACGTATCACAGAGCGGCTATTGCACATAACATTAGGATGTGTATCTAGCTGAGATGTACGGGGCGGATGAGCAGAGCGGAGCAATAATAATAAGTAAAGTGTATCTTTGGTCAACTCATACACGAACGGAAACTAAACTTGACAGAGCCTGGACTATGGTCACCAAATAGCTGATAAACATACTCTTATACATTTTAAATATACCTATGCATCATTATAAATTGCACGTGGACACATTTAGCAAAACGAGAGGTTAATATAACAATTAATAATCGTTCACATCATACAATGTTTTCTCATGGCTGATAATAAAAGCCATGACTGTCTACTTTGCAGAGAAAGTGATTGCCAGAATAACATGCACGTCTTTTTTATTTTTTCAGTAAATATAGATTCGCGTTTGACCACTATCATGCCTGATGGTAAGCAATGATGCGATCTAGGATGTAGTACGCTTACTTGGAAGATGCCTACTCACTTGCGTCTTGAAGACACCCAAATTGTACTGATTGGGAAACACAGATTCTGGCAGGGAGTTCCATTGTTTTGCAGTGCGCATGATGAACGAGGGAGCAAAACGTTTTGTACGTATGGTTGGAATATCGAACATACGTCAAACAAATATCAATCGTTAGTGCTGAACTAGTCTTGAAAAATGAAAGCATACTACTTATGAACATATTTAAATGAATTCATAAATTAAAATAATTACATAGGTATATTTAAAATTATAGAAAAGAAAATATAGCACACATCGCTTAACTGCCTCGCCTTGAAAGCGTAGCTTCATAGAATAATCACTCTAACACAACATAACATATGCGCAAACGAACGGATATAACGTGACGTGGCATTTAATTCAACAACTTATTTTGAACAACTAGATTGCTAAACAGGCTTGTGGTCTGATTGAAACTATGGAAGCAGTTACTCTTTGATATTAGTTTCTCATTATTGCGTTGAATGCTGTCAGCTTCAGCATTGCTATTAAATGTTGCTTCAACTTTGTTCAGGCTTTTATATGTGAATAGGACCACCCACGTTTCCACTTTCGTTTAGCTGAATTCATCAGCATAGGCATAGAAGAAATTGAGTTATGACATTCAGGCATCGCCAACAGAAGTCGATGTCTTAGAAACCGCAACAGTCTAATCAAAAGTATAACAAACATCCAAATGTTTGTTAAGTTTCTTCGCATAAATTATATCTATTCCCCAAGGAATAGTTACAAGAAGCACCCAAGTTTGGAGCAACTATTTATGAGAGAGAGAGACAGAAATATTAGTCCTCGTTGGCATAGAAACCTTAATCCTTTGACGATTGCTCTAGATTGGAGCGTGGTTAGGGTTATGACCTCGCCCAAACAAAATCTCTATTCAAGCCGCGTATCGTGATTATTCGCTTTGTATTTGTGGTGTATATAACTAACTACATCAATCAGAATCTACAGAAAACTACAATATTGCCTGATGCAATAGGATTTATTACAATATTACCTATTCATAATATAACTGCCTGTACCATGGTTGTAAACAATTTAAATTTCATGATAACTATCAGTATTCGACGAATTTAAAGTTATTGACTTGACTTAATACAAGCAAGCATTAGAATTTGCAATAAAAGCAATTTGTTAGTCTGGGTGATAAAGATATGACATACTTATTACAGGTACTATAATGAATGGCAAAAATAAAGACCATTTTAACATGCAAAACATAATTAATTATTTAATTTGTCATTTGTTTTCGAAGATGTTTCTTAGAAACGTATCGATGTAAATATCGATAACCCATATCCAGGTACATCACTATAAACTACAAGCGGCCCACGCCAGGTGTTCTCAATCTCTGGTCCAGATTCCGCTTTCGACAAAGAGCCCGTTCATTTCTCGTATAATCTAGCGATCGTTCCACGAAACTGAGATAATCGGCTACATAAAATCGATCCATTATTCGATTATTTTGTAGAATAATAATGAGGTGACATTGACGCCTGCTGTTTAAAAAAAAAACTAATAAAAAGAAAGATGGCCGAACGTCAGTCTTTTCTGTGTTCTCGCGCTTTCTTATTTCACCTTTTTCGTTTATTTTTTGTGGATTTTTGATAGAAAATGTCTTGATTTCGTCCCAGGTATAAAAATGGGTTTATTAAGTTAAATTTTACGTAGGAATGTGTGTATTTCACGGTTGTTGTTGTTGTGATGCGTCCATGTTATTTATGCGACAGGACTATGAATGAAACAGTTTTGCTCGTCGCTTGATATTTTAGCAGTTTATGTATTTATTAATAACCAGCTGTTTCCCGCGGTTTTACTTCGCGTACCCGGTTAATTTATAGCCTAAGTTACTCCTTGGTACATCAGCTATCCGCCAGTGAACGTCCCGTAAAAATCAGTCCAGCCGTTCCAGAGATTAGCGAGAACAAACAGACAGACAGAGAGACAGACCGACAGACAGACAGACAAACATTTTACAGAATATTAACTATTTTCTACATTTGACTCGTATGAACATTACATACATACATACATAACGCCTTTTATACCCGAAGGGGTAAGCAGAGGTGTATTGTACACCTATCGCCAGTTATGTTTCGGTCCCAATGTAATAGGTGGTGAGCCACATTATTAAGTGAGCGATAATTAACATTTTTAATAAACACATAACTTCGAAAAGTCAGAGGTGTATGCCCAGGGTACCTGGGGATCGAACCCGAGACCATCGTTTCGGCAGTCATATTATTATATTCGCGTCTATACAACCATTACATACTTCTCTTTTATTAAAGCACTATTCACACGTACCCTACACTGACTACCGCATTCTATCGCTATACGACGCGGCGACGCGTTTATAGTACGAGTGAATCAAGCCTTAAAAACGCACTCATTACGTCAAGATATTGTCAATCTAATCTTATAAAACGTCAACAGATCTGTAGTCGTGGACCACACGAGTCAATTAAAAACATTGAATGATGTTTTCACTTTATTACCTGCATCGTTATAAAAGATAGCTCAGTATCTTTAAGTTAGCTTGTTTGATAACATTTCAAGGCTTCGAGACCACCCTAACCTTATACTGACTTGCTTTCGTACGTATAACATTGATTTTATATAGGTATGTTAAGCTTGTCAGTTGGCAGATTGGCAGGAGTTCGCGTGAGATCGCGACAAGTGGAAGATGGAAGGGGAGATCTTTGCCCAGCAGTGGGACAAATATTAGGTTCTTTACAATAAGCTTGTAAGTGGCAGCATGTCTTGCGATTTTTTTTTATGTCAAGAGTTGCAGTAGTTCTAAACCGTGCATTACGTGGGCTTTCAAGGCAATGGACAAAAAAAACACAACTTAGGTTTGAAATAACGATACGTTAATCACAGAATGTATTTTCTCGTGTCGAGATCGAATCCACAACAAGCATGCAAAGTTAAATAGCGAGTAGGAATCGATTTTTATATTACTTTTTAAACTCGCTTCTGCCAAACGTGACGGGAACTACCAAGTACACGAGATACTATCCGTAAACCTTTCTATATTTACTTCTAACTAAGTAATTACCTATTTGTCATAACCACCTTATTAGTCGAATGACGTCCATGGCTGGCCATAGGCCTCCCCCAAGGCTCTCCACATGGTCCGATCTTGGGCCAACCACATTCATCCATTTCCCGCGATCCTAATAAGGTCCTCAGCTCACCTTGCGGGACTTACTTATACATTCTCATAAATATAAGATAATCTAGGGTGTTTTAAGATATTTGAGCACTTTCTTCTTCTTCTTTTTCTCCATAATAATAAATTGTACCTGTACATCATTTGCTTTTATTAACGTAATTAAACATCGTAAAAAATTTAATAGAATTATCTAATCTCATAAGTATGATTGCAAAAATAACATAGTATGTATATGAAATATTATGCATCGCTATACAAAACACATATAATAAAATAATATCTTGTATCTGGGTGTTCTACGTAAGTTGTCTTGTTGCAACTGTCACAACATATGGAAGAACCAGTTACTGTTCAATAGAATGACTAATCAAAGTTCTCTCGAAGGTTCGATGCTATTTTGTGCTCACGTCAAACGTGTGTGGTCGCGTATTATATAGGAGAACGCTATAAGTCTTCGGTCTAGGCTGCTATGAAAATCTCTGATAGCCGTTATTGGGAGTCTGTACCCTCGAATGGCTTAAGCCATGTATTGTAGCTATCACTAAGGGTTGCAAAGGTCAGACGGCAGTCACTCAGTGGATAAACATCTCGTATAACCTTAAGGCGAAAGTTTCGGATGCAACCGCTATAATAACGCTGGGTCTATGATTATTACTAGTCACTAAGCAACAGAAAATGCATAAATATTAAGCTTCACTCAAGAATCGATCCCGAAAATATTAGATAGAAGACGTTCTGTGCCAATTTCGAAATTAAAAACAAAGTAACAAAAAAGCAAACCAAACCTTATCCTCAAACACAAGGTTAAAAAAAGACCAGCACTTATAGACCTTGCCTTCAACAAGCCAAGTATGAACAACCCTTCAAATTCTTTTACAAGAACATATCAAATATATTGGAGTGTACGAAAAGACGTATCTTGGGGTACAAAGGGCCCATCAAATATTAAAGGTGGATATTAACGGATACGTTTCTAACCCTCGAATGGTTAATGTAAGATAAAAAAAGATATATTCAAAGCAGGGGTAAGGACCGAATTACTGAAGGACGGGTAAATCAACACTATGGGTGGTGTGAGTCAAAAGAAAAAGGACCATCAAGGCTCTATATTTTTAATCATGTTATTTTTTTATCAACCCCGCTACAACATATACGAACCACATATCAGTCATAAGTAATAAAACAACACAAAAAAATTTCAAAAAGCTTTATTAATATGTAAGCGTCTTATGGTTTAGTGTTGTTACTTGTTTATCTCATCATTTTATGATGACTAAAACATCTCCTAAACTCGTATATAAAAAAAAAATCGTTTTACGTTTTTGTCTTTTGGTTTTAGTACCTTTGTAGATCCAAAAGGGTTATTGTATTCTTTACAGCCTTTTAAAAATTAAATGAATCAAAAAATATATTTTCTGTCTTACCTAATAGAAAACAAGCATATTTTTTTTACATGCGTATGTCACACAGGTCTTTGCATGTATTTGCGGGATCGATTCGCTACATCATCATTTATGAGTATTATATGTATTATTTGTAAAATGTTTGACTATATATACTATAACAACATGTTGTTTTAAATTCAAGAATATTTTTTACTTCGGCACTATACCGGGGAAATTACTGGTTCAGAAGATATTGTGGCTCAAAGTTAGTATGGATTTTTTCTTATAAGGTACAAAATCGATGCATTTACCTCACCAATATGTTTTTAGATGCCATTTGACCCCATGGAGAAATAGGTATTTCGAGAATTGCACGGGCGCGCTTTTAATAGCGGTTTAAAAATGTGAAAACTTAAAAAAAATATTCGTTTCCCAGGTATTATTTTGGTTAATATGACTTGGCATGATGTCCACAACGAGTAGACTTCGGCTTGGTGATGGGTCTTGTGACAACCTGTATGTATGTTTATCCATTGTCTAGTACCCATAGTACTAGCTCTGCTTAGTTTGGGACTAGATGGTGTTGTGTGAATGTAGTAGAATATTATTAAAATGTGTTATCAACGTGGAATTTCATTAAAACGCTCGGCTAAGCCAACATTTCGTAATGGTTGTTTGAATAAGTCGTATGCGTAAATAGGATGTGCAGACTAAGCGACTATTTTGTTGCGCAACTTGTCCTTGTTTTAAGAAAAGGACTAAAACCTAATCATAACTAAAAGCAATGGCACTAAATATATCCCCGAGCCACTTTGGGTCAATATCTTTATTGTATGCGTCTCTTTTAAATACACAACAATTTAGAGATTAAAACAATATAGTGCTGAACTTTATAAAATACTGTTTTCATTCATAGATAAAGGAAACCTAAGGAAGGTTTGGGTATATAATTTACACAGGTGGCGCGGATAAAGTCGCATCTACATTAGCATAGTAATGATTTATGAATATATTATCTAGCGGTACCACTGACGTTGTAACTAGAAAGAAAAGCAACAATAACGCTACTATATACTGCAACTAAAGATATAAGGATATAGCCGTGTGTACAGCGGCACATGACAGGAATTATAGCTGGATCTTAAATTTAACGACCCCAAGAGTATGGGACACACTCGTAAGAATCAAGGACGTTTTCGGATACTTGAAAAAGATGAAGAATGTAGTTGAAGTAGATTCTAATAAGATACTAGCTTTTGCCCGCAGCTTCGCTCGCGTAAATTAGGGATTCTCTAGTTATAGTATATCATCCATGTTTGAGGAAACAAATCTCCTTTATTGGGCGGATACTTCTATCGGCGATGCAAAGATTATCCGCGCGCCTCTAGCGGCGAATTTGGGAGTTGTCCGGGTTCGACACTTTTGACAGCTTTCAATACAGCTTTGCATCGAGGTTATAGCAATGAATACAGATTTACATAGAAGCGAAGGTCTTAAGGATTTCGTGTGCCGATTCCAAGTGGGGACTGTCTCCAGTTTAGTTCGTAGTTGGCGGCGCTGGCGTCGTTCTCCGTCTCTCTTGCTCTCGCAGTTAAGATACACTCGAGGAACGTTCGTCTCTCTTGCTCTCGTAGAGACAGCTGTCACAGCGTGACTGCCACGCCGCCAAGCGGCATGTTGGGTCACAGAAAGTTTGTCTTCAGAGCGCCCATAGGAAATGCGGCTCTATGTAAATATCTGAGCTCTTTGGTTATAGGTAGTGGCAATTCTATTGAGCTGTCAAAAGTGTCATACCCGGACAACTTCCAAATTCGCCGCTAAAGTCGCTAGTTAGAATCATAGCATCGCCAATATGGCGATGCAAAGATCAAGGTAATATAATAATATAGTCTAAGGCCGCTGCCTCGAATTTTGCGTGCAGCGGGGCGGTGGCGGTGGCGGCGCGGGAGCGGTGCGGGCATCGCCGACCCGTTCTCGAAACCAGCGAGCAGATCGCGCGGCACTATAGCGGCGTAGTGTTGTGTTCGTGGTTGTGTAGTCGAGATATTTATTTTTATTCGCGAACGAAATGTCTGAACAGGAACGACAACCTCTTTTTGATTCAAAAATAGTCATTAGTCACAAAAATAAATTGCACAACACTGCAATGCAGACGCACGGGCGGTCACCGCTTGACTGGAGTGCACCGCTCGTTGCCCGCCGACGCGCCGCTGTTTTCGAGGGCCGCTCCATTTGATTTTATGCATTAGATACTGCCGCTCCCGCGCCGCTGCCGCCACTGCCCCGCTGCACGCAAAATTCGAGGCAGCGGCCTAAGGCAAAGATTATCCGCACGCCTCTAGCGGCGAATTTGAAAGTTGTCCGGGTATGGCACTTTAGACAGCTTTCAATACAGCTTTGCTTCGAGGTTATAGTGGTAATTGTATTGAGCTGTCAAAACTGTCATACCCGGACAACTTCCAAAGTCACCGCTAGAGTCGCTAGTTAGAATCTTAGCATCGCCAATATGGCGATGCAAAGATCAAGGTAATATAATAATATAGTCTAAGGCAAAGATTATCCGCACGCCTCTAGCGGTGAATTTGGAAGTTGTCCGGGTATGGCACTTTAGACAGCTTTCAATACAGCTTTGCTTCGAGGTTATAGTGGTAATTGTATTGAGCTGTTAAAAGTGTCATGCCCGGACAACTTCCAAATTCGCCGCTAGAGTCGCTTGTTAGAATCTTAGCATCGCCCATAATTGGCGTTTTAACTGTTTAAGAAATATAACTGGAAAAAGTATTTACACATACAAACTATTTTATACTAATAATTAGTAGTGCTCAAAATGTTATCCGCTATCAGTGAAGTTTCGCTAGTGCGGCCAATATGGCGACTGCGATTTGTCTGTCAGGACCATTAGAATTTAGATAACAAAATACTCGACAATCCGAACTTTGCGGATATATGTATATTGTCGACTCAAAATATTTTTTTTATGTTTTATTATTCAGGTAAGGTTTCGATCGAGTCTACCGTACCCCTTGATGAAATTATTAATATAGATTTGATAGTGCGATGATAGCGCAGTCTGTCGGTTCCAATGTGAAACATTCCAAAATCAACTACTACTTACAAATTAAAAATTAACTAAGAAATCACTTTGCAGTGGACTAAATTGTGAATCTAAACCATTCACCAAAATGTCATCTAAATCGGTCCAGTCGTTTAGGAAGAGTTCAGTGACATACACACGCACACAAGAAATATATATATACAGGGTGGCGCTACCATAGGGACACTTTTTGAACAGAGGCATAGCATACAACATTTTGAAGCCTTGTACCAAAAATCAATTAAATCGGTGCAGTAGTTTAGCCACAATATCGATTTTAAGTTCCGCAATTTTTGCACATGCTTTGAATTCCACACAGCTGATACAAAACGGTCAACGACCCTACATTGCACGCCCCGACTCGCTCCGACGCGACGCCTCGACGTCATCAGAAGTTAGGCTCAGCGCAGATAAAACGGAGCGCAGCGGAGAGGATTTTATTAACGCACTTGAAAATAAACTATATTTTTTTTACAATAAAGTGCATTAATGCTTGAACCTGACAAAAACATTCGCGCGTCCTCGAAGATATGCGGGAATCCTCGCGCGGCGTCGAGTCGGCGCCCGCATCGTAGTGAGTCGCGGCGCGCAATGTAGGGTCGTTGACCGTTTTGTATCAGCCGTGTGGAATTCAAAGCATGTGCAAAAATTTCGGAACTTAAAATCGATATTGTGGCTAAACTACTGCACCGATTTAATTGATTTTTGATACAAGGCTTCAGAATGTTGTATGCTATGCCTCTGTTCAAAAAGTGCCCCTATGGTAGCGCCACCCTGTATACAGATTTCCTTGTGAACAAATGATGCAAGCATGTATAATGTATCTATGCCATTCGCTTAACAATAAATTCATTTAAAGCAGCGTGTTTGGTCTATGTATGGTACTAGAACAATGGTTTACTTAGTCTGTCTTTTTAACTTCTACGTTGCGTACCTTGTATGGTCGCAACTGATGTCATAGCATACAATTTGCAATCATTTTGTGTAAAACGATCTTGACTACAGCCCAATGCATCCTTTGATTTCGTTAACTAACGCAATGACAAAGGCCCTATTCTATTGGACATATTGCAGTATTTATAAAACAGGAGAATTATGAACTTATGGATGGAAACTTAATAACTGACCCATAAGAGTGCGCTGCGGTGAAGACCACCTTAAGGAGTCTACGCCCAAGAGGTTTTCCTACTACCCTCAAAGGAAAAGCGAGGAGACGACACGACATGACTTTTTAACAAAAAGCGAGGCGCGGGCAATTAATTGATAAATGAGAACAAATAGCTTGTGAGCAAAGAAGTTGATAAACGCAATAAATGTACGGCTATTTTTCTGGACTTTAAGAAAGCGTTCGATACTGTCTCTATCCCCATCCTTATACGCTAGTTGGAGAAGATTGGCGTGAGAGGTATCCCACTCAATCCATTCAGGGATTACTTATCTATGAGAAAACAAAGGGTAAAGATAGAGAAGTATATCAGTGGAGAGTGATGACGGTGTCGTTCGGAGTCCCACAGGGTAGTGTCCTCGGTCCTACCCTGTTTCTGGTTTACATCAATGATTTATGTAATACACAGATCGAAGATGCTCAAATATTTTCCTATGCAGATGACACCGCTATTGTCTTCAGTGGTAGGTCATGGGATGCTGTTAAAGTTAGTGCAGAAAAAGGCCTAAGAGTCTTAAATAAATGGCTTTGTAACAACTTACTTACCCTTAATACTACTAAATCAAATTGTATCCACTTCTCAATTAACGATGTCACACAACCACATAAAGATTTCGTGATTAAAATGTCCAGTCTTGCAAAGAGTATGTCAATTCAAATATTTGGGTGTATTCTTGGATCAGCGACTCTCGTGGTATCCACAACTCGAACACGAGACGCAAAGAATCCGAAAACTAATTTGGATCTTCAAAACATTAAGACATGTAGTGCCGCGGGAAGTTGCTGGGTCTTGTGAGTCAAGTCGAGATATATTGAAGGACATTTACATTTCTTTGGTGCAATCAATTATAGTATATTGCATAACAGTTTGGGGTGGCGCCGCTAAAACACGATTTATAGATGTCGAGAGGGCACAGCGGAGTCTATTGAAAGTAATGTACTTCAAAAGAAAAAGATTCTCCACTGACGAACTATACAAAATGGCGAAACTGCTATCCGTAAGAAAACTATACATTTTAAATATAGTGCTAAGACGACACAGAACTCTACAACACGACCCAAGCCAAGTCAGTGGCAGAAGAACACATAACGTAGTACAAGTACCGAAGATTCACACTACCTTTGCAAATAGGCAATATAGTAAACGCTCGTCCTATCTATACAACCTTGCAAACAAATACTTAGGTATATATAATAAAACTCATAATACAGTAAAAAGAACTGTTACTATATGGCTCGAAATAAAGACTTATGAACAAACAGAGAACATATTGGAACCTGTTAGATAATGTACATCACATGATCACATACATACACACTCACCACATCACACAGATACACAAATACACAAACTCACGCACACACACACACACACACACACACACACACACACACACACACACACACACACACACACACACACACACACACACACACACACGCGCGCACACGCACACGCACACGCACGCACGCACGCACGCACGCACGCACGCATGCACGCACGCACATACAAACACACACACACACACAAACAAACAAACACATAAAGAAATTGTTACTAAATTAAAACTAATGTAAATTGTTACACAATGTTTATTTATTTAAGTGAAATGGATACTTAGATAAGAAAGATACCTTCAAATTTTATGTTACCTTATGTGTTATGTACCTCTATGTTTAAATGTAAGTATGGAATTGTTAAAATAGCGGGGCTTCCTGACACAGGCCTTTAAGCTTAAAAGGAGGCTCCAGCTACCATAGATTTAGTCACATATTGGTTAAAGTAATAAAGATTTTATCTTATTTTATTTTTATTTTCTTATAGGGCAACGAAAAGTTGCCCTGTGCGCAACTTACTTAAGTCGTATGCAAATAACGTATTATTATTAATATAAGGATATAGCTTCGTACACAGCGGAATATGAAGAAAATTACGGTGTAATGACGCTGGAACGGCAGACTTAAGATTCAAGGACGTTTCATGATATTAAGGAACTCGCCTTAAGTCCCATTCCAAGTATCGTTCAGCTTAGAAGTTGACATAATTTGTTCGTAACGAAAGATGATTATGGTGATGTTTTTTCTACAATTAAAAACACTACAAAAAGAAATCATGGGTTGTAGGGTCTTGCTAATTTGGGAAGGAACAGGAAGTAATATCCTCTCACAGAATATCAACGTAAAGTGACAGTAGCTATTCTGTTGTGTTTCGTTCGGTGAGCGAAACTGCTGGAAGTCCCATCCCCTTATCCTTCTTCCTCATCCCACCCCTCCTCCTATTCTTGCCCATCCCAAAAGGCGAAAATACACCTATGATTCCTCTGGCGTTGCGTGTGCCCATGGGCGGCGTAAACGCTTACCATCAGGCGACACATCTGCTTGCGGTATGTAAAAAAAATTGTTTGACGATTTGGCATGGTCTCCTGTTAAACTGTAAACCACCTTTTAATTGCAACATACGTACATCATTCAAATCGACTCGGCAGTTTCAAAGATTAGTGTACGCCACTATACTAGTTATCTATATGATATTTTAAAACTAGATTCTACAAGTAATTTTAAGCAAACATTTTAGCAAACATTTTTAATCTCAATATGTTGTTATAACATGTAATTGACCTAAAATCCGACAGTAAAGGCGCGATCAGACCAAGTACTATTAACTAATAGTGATAGTCCTCTCACGATCACACGGATTTGATAGAATACAAGGAACAAATAAAGATTAAGATAAAAGTCTTTTTTTAATTCATTGCTGAGATTCGAATAAAATTGTGTCATACATGTTACTTATCATCGTCCTAGAGTCTCCCTGGTTTCACCCAAGACTTACGCCTTGGAGCTCGAGGTCCACTAACTAGTCTAACTAGGGCCTGTAGCCAAGTAGCATTCGATAAGGATATCGCGCTAAGTAAAAATGTACGGAACTGACATAGGCTTTCGATATGTCGCGTGGTCAACAACGTATTGCCGCGTTAGCGAAAGTAGACATGAGGGGCGTATGCCATTCGTCTAGGCCCTCTTATATGACAAAGTATCAGCTATTCTACATAGCGATTGCCGTCTGACCTCCGAAGCCCTAAGGGTTAGCAACATGCCATGTCTTAGACCAGTATTTTAAGGTACTGACTACCAATGAAGATTGTCAAATATCTCATGACATCCGGGACCGACAGCTAAACGTGCACGGGATAAGCGATAACATTTGATACACACATAACTTCAAAAATTCAGAGTTGTACGCCTTGAATTTGAACCCTATATCCTCTGGCAGTGGCAGTCAGTTGATGTCTCCACTAGGCTGCCTTAATTAACAGAATATTTCGAATTTCAATGTAATCCACGCGTCAACAACGTATTGCCGCGTTAGCGAAAGTAGACATGAGGGGCGTATGCCATTCGTCTAGGCCCTCTTATATGACAAAGTATCAGCTATTCTACATAGCGATTGCCGTCTGACCTCCGAAGCCCTAAGGGTTAGCAACATTCCATGTCTTAGACCAGTATTTTAAGGTACTGATTACCAATGAAGATTGTCAAATATCTCATGACATCCGGGACCGACAGCTAAACGTGCACGGGATAAGCGATAACATTTGATACACACATAACTTCAAAAATTCAGAGTTGCACGCCTTGAATTTGAACCCTATATACTCTGGCAGTGGCAGTCAGTTGATGTCTCCACTAGGCTGCCTTAATTAACAGAATATTTCGAATTTCAATGTAATCAGACTTCCTTATAGCTCGCAGTCTAAACACGCCCTAACATTTAAACCTGCAACCATACACTATAAAACATTGATATAACCTATTTTGTTAAGCTGTTATTTCAACCAGGCTGATGAGCCGGCTTAATGAGTTCATATGTGACTTAATTATTATTTAAAACAAACTTTGTTCGTAAGTGAGTCATTAAGATTCACGTTGTGAATATAAAGGATAGGTAGATATGAATTTTGTACGAAAAGTTTGAGTGTTATTTCATGGCTAGATTCCGTCTATGGCTTCTTTGATTTCAGTGTCGGATAAAGTCCGATTCCCACGGTGCGTGGTTTTGCGGATCGTCGCGCGGCACCTTGAAAGTTGCACCGCAGTCGGGCCACTTAACATATGCGTTATTCTGATGTTTCATTCTATGAATGTGTGAGGATGGTTGGTTGATGGATGTTTATCACTCTGGAAAAACTACTGAACAGTATTTGTTTGCATTAATAGGTACCTAAGTACATCAGAATAGCAAATGAGCTACCTTTTGTCCGATTACCTGACTATGACGCGGGCGAAACTGCGGGCAAGCTAGTACAAACTTGTATATTATAAAGTGTACGTGAATATCATTTATCGTTAGACGTTATCGTAGTTCCGTAAGTGTCCGTAAGAAGTCGCTAGTGTTCGTACATTCAGTATTGAATTTATAAAAAATCTCTAATATTTCTAAGACAAAAATCACTTTGCGACTCGGAAATAAAGCAGAATACGAAAAAAGATTTTGACAAGTCGCTGCCTAATGTAAAACAATCAAAGAGAACTCTACATTTCAATCTCACGCAATTTTATTTGTGACTGTAATAGGTACAATTTCAGTCCGCCCCGGACTAATCTACCTTTTAGCCGAAACGAAAATATTCTTGACAATTGAATTAGCCGTCCCGAGAATTCTATAAATTGAATTTTGCAGTACCATAAATAATACATTAAGGCACTTTTTTTCTTTTCGTGTAATTAGTTTATGTGATATTAGCTAATTCAGAAACCTCAATGATTCTATTTTTTTATTTTACCTTTAAGCCTGTTGGTAGTAGCAAAACCCGACAGAATTAAGTTTATGGCAGACTAGAGGACGCCAGCAGCTACGCATGCATATTTTTTAAATTTACCCGTTTTGTTCGATCCCGTGGGAATTTCGGAAAATCCCTTCTTAGTGCACCCCTACGGTCCCCAAGGAACATACATGCCAAATTTCAGCTTCCTGCGCCCAATAGTTTCGTCTGTAGCGTGTCTGTCAGTCAGTCAGTAACGCAAGGATTTTATATATTAAGATTAATCTTTAGGTTGTTCAACTAGCAGATCAATGTCTACGTTGACCTTCTAGATTATTATAGATGAATGGCTCTGTTCTGGACTATATCAACTAAGCGCCCTTAGTTCATTGCCCTGTCCTCTGCCTGGTTTGGGATCAGTTGAAAATGTGTGAGTCTCAGCTCATAGATAAATACATGTATTACTGTGGCTACTTCGATGAATAAATAAATATTATCACCAGTAATAGGAGACGATGAAGGAGTATGATATCAATACTGCAAGTAAATACGCTAACTAGAGAAGGAGTTTCATACTGAAATTACAACATGTCGAAACCAAAGTAACCCTGACCCCCACTATATACTTCTATTTCCACATTACTCCACCAAAATCCCACTTAACATATTACAAAGTAAGTTACTGGGTCTTTTGGCCTGGAAACCTCAGTAACTTCATCCCTTAGGGCAATAAATGTTTTAAAAATCTCTTTACGGTCCATATTCTCGTAAATAACCCACTCATGGCTAAAGAAAATTTTTTGTTACATGTATTTGCGTAAATCTTCATTACAATAATGTTTTCGGTGAATAATATACGGAGTGAAAGATAGTTGCGTGCAAATTTTATTAATTTCTGAAGTCTTAGTTGGTTTTCGGGTTAGATAGTTTTGAATAAAAAGAAATAAATTGTAGAGTCATAAGTAGTTAAGACTACAATTTATTCCTTTCTATTGAAATTCTAAATTTCAAATTCGTTTCAATCGCTAGCAGTAGGTACTTGAGCTGAAATTATAAAATTTTGACGTCAGGTTCCCTATATGTTTATAATCGAACTAATTAAAGCATTTTTTAATATACTTACTTTTCCTGAGGTGGTAAAATAGAGGTCATTGAAATGCTAGGAACAGTTTAGTTTAACTTCAAAAATATAAAAAAAAATTGTAGCTTATAATTTTGTTATTTCAAAAACATTTTGTAGCTTATAATTTTGTTATATTTTCCATTTCATTTTTTTTTGTTGATTATGTTTCAATATATTTATTTATTTATTTATTTATTAATACACTTAATTGTGTACAGGTTGACTTAATGCCTTGGGCATTATCTGCCAGTCTACCTTTGAGCGGTGCTGAGACACGTAGTAGGTGTATTAAATACTTACTATAATTACAATATTACAAATAATAGATATAATTATGTATAATAGTATAATACTTAAATAAGTAGGTATACATACATACACTATACATATATATATATATATATATACAATATATATACAATAAATACATACATACTATAATATAATATGAGCACTAAAGAGAGAATACATAAAGCCTCTATACAGTAACTACGTAATAATAAGTAATGTAGATAGAAATAAAGATACGAATCCTATGACACATCCGCTGGTCTTGCCAACAGGAGCTCCTTTACTTTCGCTTTAAATTTGTACTTGGTGTTGCACATCCTGATTTCTAGAGGGAGGGCATTCCAGAGGAGAATAGACTGTACGAGAAAAGAAGAATGAATAAGAGATGTGTTATGAGAAGGGATAGTAAGAAGAAGATTATTAGACGATCGCAAGTTTCGGTCGTGGTTAGAATACAGATACTGATATTGGCAAGTTAAATAATTTGGGGAAGAAGGAGACATAAGAATAGTATAGAGGGTAGTGAGAGCACGCAAACTGCGACGATGACGAATAGGAAGCCACTTCAATTGGGAACGATAAGTAGACACATGGTCATACTTGCGAAGATTGAAAACGAATCGAATGCAGTTATTGAGAAGACGGTCGAGTTTGTTGAGAAGGTCTGCATTCAGGTCAAAGTAACATACATCACCATAGTCGATTAAGGGGAAAATCAGGGTCTGCACAAGTATTGTCTTGGTCTTGGATGGGAGTATGTTCTTGAGGCGGTAAAGAGTCCGTAGGGTGCCGGTGACCTTTTGACTCACCTGGGTCACTTGAGTTCGCCAATTAAGTGTGGAATCCATATATAGCCCAAGATTTTTAACCACAGGGTACCAGTCTATGTCCGTACCGTTGTATATGATGGTTGGCAAAGCTGTTGTGTTTAACTTTCGTATCAGGCCTTGGCTACCCAAGACAATAGCCTGACTTTTATTTGGGTTAACAGTTAGCCCGAACCTTGTTGTCCAATTCTGTATTTCCGCCAAATCCTTGTTTACCATGTCAATTGCCCTAGCCAGCGACTCTACATTTTTAATATAATCACTTTATTCCTTTCCAAGATTTAAACTGACAAGTTGTTTATCCCGCATAGCTCTTAAGGCATTTAAAGCCTTCCCCATTAAAAAGTGCAGCCTGAAATACGTCGGTTCTTCTTTTTATCTTTAACTAAAATAGGTCTGAGCGTAGGGTACGTTAGCTGCATTAAAAACGCTCTGATTGCTATGGGGAGCTTACTACACGAAATAGGTCACATTGCCGCTTTGATTTATTATTTATACATATAGTATGGGGTTACAACGTGTACATTGCTATAACATATTATAAATTGCACTGGACAAGATCTAGTTTTCAGTGTTAAATAGTCTGTTGATAACTATGACCATATGTCATAGTCGCACGCCAATATCCCCTAAGAGGTAGGCAGAGGTATATTGCTGAACCCACTTTTCGCCAGATTCATTTTAGTCTCACGTAAAAGGCGGCGAGCCTATTGCCATACCGGGCACATTACCAGACTCCGTGCTGCTACTGAGAATTTCCTAACGGAAAAAAGGCAATAATAAATACTTTGCCCGACCCGGTGATCGAACCCGAGACCTCCCAATCCCACGCGCAAATTTATGCCGCGAAACTAACGAGGCAGTCTGCCCGTAGCTATGCCCGCACATTTTATATTAAGTTAACCGTTTCTACCCGATTCCATGAGAATTACTGGTAATCCCTTCTTAGTGCACCCTTACTGTACCCAAGGAACAAACCTGCCAAACAGGTTCTTGCACCATATAATTTTGGCTGTGCGTTGTCTGTCAGTCAATCAGTAACGGAATGATTTTACATGTACAGAAGAAGATAGATAGAATATACTAGAAAATTGACAATAATACTGTGTGTGTGTTTATATTAGTAAAATCATCACTAGCCTGCCGTAATCCTCAGCTGGATACAAGTCTCTGCGATGGCACACCAATGAGTTTGATTGCTGGCTCTTCGTGTCCAGCGGCTGCCAGCCACTTTTCGTATATGGTCACTCATCTTGCCGGAGCACAACTACTCGCTCGTCGCTATAAAAAAGCTAATATTCTGTCAAATCTGATGGCTAATTCTCGTTTTATCTGATATCGACACTATATTTTAACGAAATGCGATTAGATTTTGAATTGACTCAGAATTGGTATTCTGCTACACTTAATCTCATCATAGTCTAACCCCGCGTTTTCACCAAGGTATAATACATGTATTTAACAAGTTTTTGACAATGTTTTCTTTTCACATATACATGTATAAAACATGTTGTATACAAAACTATACACATGTATAAAACTTGTTGTACCTTATACAAAACTTGTATGTAACTTGTTGTATACATGTATACAAAACTTGTATGTAACTTGTTGTAGACACGTATACAAAACTTGTATGAAACTTGTTGGTTGAAAACTTGTAGTTGTCTGCATGTTTATGATCTCATTTTTTTGTTGTAGCTAAACTTGTAGAATTCGAGACAAATTCAAGCAGTAGTTTTATATTTTAAAAGAAAGAACCTGACTTCGTTTTTAATTTATTTACTTCCCTATTAAACTGGTTCTTGAGGTTCGTTATATTTTATCAACATCTTTAACACTGCCTCCGTGGTCCAGTCGATAGCGTATGTGACTGCTAAATAGAGGCCCCGGGTTCGATTCCCGGGTCGGGCAAAAGTATTACCTACCGGGTTTTTCCGAATTCTCAGTGGCAGCACGGAGTCTGGTAATGTGCCCGGTACGGCAATAGGCTCCCCTCCCCTTTAAGATGTGGCGACCTTAAAATTCATGGCGAAATGTGGGTGTAATAAGTATTACACCTCTGCCTACCCCTTCAGGGATACAGGCGTGAGTCTATAAATAAAAAATAAAAGCATTAATGTACATTTGCGAAGCAATTGCTGCCAATGCGTCTTTTTTCTTCTGACGATCTTTATATATTTTATTTTTCACATTCCTCAGGCATTCTTGTCCATGCAAAAGCTCAATGAGTTCTAAAGTTTGTTTTTTTGACCACTCCATTCTTCTTCTTATTTCGTTTTCACGAAGTAAAAAGCGCGGTTCGTCCGGTATGTTGAAAACTTTTTTTTTCTTAATTTTTTTTAAAATACAAATCCCGCATTAGGACTAAATCCTGTGTCGTGGGGGACTTTACAAACATACAACATACGGGCACAATTTATGTATCACACAAAGTTTTGTCTCGTGTGGGAATCGAACCCACAACGCTCAGCGCAATGTCAAGCGATAAGGCAGCCGCTATACGCCAACCGTGCAGTAAAAAAAAAAAACTTTATCCAACAAGCATGGATAACGTTTAAAACTTGTTTAATACTTGTATAATACAGAAATTGCAATAAAATAAACAATACTTGTCTAAAACACGACTGTATTTTGTAGGTGAGAACGCTATCAATGTATAAGACATGTTTTAAACTGTAACAGACTTCAGTGTAAACGCAAATGTGTTTTATACTTGTATAGATACTTGTTGGCTACACAGTGTGAACGAGAGAATGTTTGAGACATGTTCAATACATGTATAAAACATGTATTGGACATGTTTCTTGGTGAAAACGAGGGGTAACTTTACACATATCGCACCTTTAAAGTAAAACCGTTACTAAACGAAATTATAAAATTTTACAGGAGAGCCAATATTAGAAAAAAGTCACCGTTTTTTGTCAATAAAATCTGAGTGCAGGGTTCTTTAAGACATTTAATGAGGTCTTATTATAGATCTCTGTTTACATTATGACACGTGATTTAGGAAAGTTATTATTTTTTATTTTCAGTATTATTTATTTTGATTTATATTATTATAGTAACACTTTACCATTAATAATTTGTTCATTATGGTATATTACTATGAAATTACAGTGCAAATGATGTTACTAAATAGAAACCTATTAAAATTTCATAAATACAATAATATTATTCAACATTTAAATTAAAAATCCTAAAGTTGGCATTTGTTGTGGTGTTATGATATTAACAAATAAAAAAAAACATTCGAAATTAATAATATTTTATTACAATTTAAAAAGAGAGATCCATACAATCATTTCGCATAGTACCTTTTGCATGTATCTACGTATCTTACTATATTAACTACTTTTTTTTATTGGTAACTATTCCTAAGGATTATTTAATTTGATAGCATTAAAACTAACTATAACTAAGTGGCTATTTACAAAAAAATTAAAACAATAATTTCTATACTTAAATAACTAACAAATAAAAGGCAATACATAAAAAAAATAAAAGCTAAATTTAAAGGGCGTCATGGAAATCCTCCACATCGCCATCAATTGGAAGCGTGCCCTTTTGTGCCAAATACAGGCCAGCCTTTTGGTCACGCGAGGCGTCGACAAGTCTATTTGAAAGATCTCTAAAAAGAGATCTCGCACTTGGACCCCATGGTCCCAACGTTTCAACTCCAAACGGCTCAAATACTTAATCCCCTACTAGATTTATGTATTTGCGCCTTTTGAGAGTCTCCGCTGAAGCAGCAGCAGCGCCCGCAAAACCCGCTGTGCTAGGAAGATGAGATGGCGCAAGGGTGTCGACACATGTTACGTACCACACCAAAGGCCTACCCAGCTTCCATGGCAGTAAAGACATACCGTCTGGTCTCTTACCATCGTCGCGTGCCAAGCCCTGAGGTTCAAGTTGGGCTGGAACGCCAGCGGTGACAAGAGCCCGGCGAAGTATGTCATTGAGGTTGGCGTGTCGTGAAGTACGACCTACGCTCCTGCTGCATGACAGACCACTCTCTCAGCCTCTCCACAGTGACAGCGATATTGAGAAACACATGGCGCACCTAAACGAAGGCAAGAAGCAATGCGGAAAGTTATATCGTCCAACATGGTACCTATGTTGGACGATGGCAGTGCCTGAAACCAAAGCCCCGACTCCCAATCTCCCACAGCCAGCAAACGAGCACGCTCTGCAGCATTGGACGACGTACTTAAGAGATTTTCTCGTATCACGTTGCAAAGCGGCCCGTTCCACTGCCTCTAGGAAGATGGGATTCGGGGTAACTCGGTGCTTGGACAAGCCATTCTCCAAGCATTCATGTCATCGGTCTTACACAGCACCTCAGAATCAACCAGTGTGGGTGCTAAAATTTTCCTGGTCAATTCTTCAGTACTGTGGACCGAGGACAGGAATGCTGGTAAGCTTGCATCGGTAATTTTGCGAACGCCAAGGCCGCCCAGGCGTACAGGCAAGGACGCCTGTCAATTTGGGCGAGTGCAGATGGGTTTTTCCAAAAAGGGGTAGATCGAAGAGCGTGTGTAAATTTAGGGACAAAAAGACAATAAGTTCTGTTATCTTCTGGAGGACCCAAATTATTTTCTTCAACTAGTTGTACAGAAATAATATTTTGAGGAGTTGGGCTAAATGATACACGCGTAGGTGGGGTTGCTGGTACATAATCAGGATCGCAATCTGCCTCATCAGGGGAAAAGTCCTTACCCGATTCAGACGCACTAGATGAAGATGATGAAGATGAACTTGTTGATGATGAACTTGAAGATGATGTTGAGCTAGTTGAAGAGGATCTTGCTCTACTGCTAGGACCTGGTACAGTAAGGTCTTCTTCTGGAGTTATTTCTGGAAAACCAGTTCCGCTCAAATATGGATTTGGTATTCCGTCATCAACTGGTTGAACATAACACTCGGCTTCCATAGTATGACTAACGGACTGAGGTAGATCTACAAGTATCGACAGTTATCGGATTTGCATCGCGTGAAAAATTATAATCAAGGTCGTCCATGGATATTAGTTTGGAGTTTTCAGTACTTACGGAATCTTTCTTAGATTCCATAGCCTCCAAAATGCGTGACCAACGTGGGTTCCGTAAATGGGCCATGAGCTGAAGCAAGTGGTTTTATTATTATTATCATTATATTACTAAAATTGACATTTTAACTTAAATAAATTTAGTTACTTTAAGTACAATTTTTATTTATATTAGTAGTAAAGTGATACTAAAAGAAATGTGTAACGTTATTATTTACTGTTTCATAAACTATGAAGTAAATTTTAATATTGGATGGAATTTAAACAAAATGTAATATTTTACTTCTAACATTTTTATGCAAATGTACGTTGCGTAAAGAAATAAACTGTGACTAACATAAATGTCCCACTATTGTAATTAAGCATATGGTTTAATTTACTCTTTACTTATTGAAAACTGTAACTAAACAAATGGTTACTCTTTATAGATAAACGTTATTAGATCAATACCTAAAAAAAATAAAGGCAAACTGTGACTATACAAACTGTAACATTATATCAATGAAATTTTATTATGAATTGCGTAATTTCTTAACACAAAAACTGTGTTTAAACAAATTGAAACACTTTTCTTATTAAAACAAATTAACAACTTACCTTTTCTGTGACGTACAGCCGTGTTTATCCAAATAATAACACTGTTACTTTAAACTTCGGTCATCACTCTTCTACGAACATGTTCTTACTGGTATAGACACAATATTGTATTTCGTGAGCCGATCATGACTCGGTTTAGTAACGCTTTGATTTACCGCAGATGTCGTAAAATACAATATTTTACAAAAATGACAAGTTTATGCTGCAGTTTACGTATATTTTAAATAGATGGCATTGATAACTCAATTCATGAAAATTTTCGTTTAGTAACGGTTTTACTTTAAAGGTGCGATATGGTCCGATGTTGACATAATGTTTGACAGTTCGTTCAATGTACGTCGTAGCCATTTAATACAAGTATCAGTTAATTTAGGAGAATACTATGTATGACATAAATATGACATCGAAGATCCTAACTGCATTTTCAACAAAAATAATTACGAGATTTGGCGTTCTGGTTAGACTGAAAGTAAACTCCAGGCACTATGGCGAAGATCTTTGAAGAAAACAGGTGGCGGTCTCCAAGGCAATCGTGTTGGATGCCACCGAGATGACGTCAAGGTGATGATTATCACAATGGGCTACTCGTAAGAAATATATACAGTGACATGCAATCAAAACAGAAATTCGAAACCAATCACAAATGACGTAGTGTAAATTAATTCAGTGGAACAACACTGAGATGACAGCAAGTATCCAAACTATAAACTACGATATCAAGTTATTGTAACGAAGGGTTGACCGACTGATTGGTCGATTTATTCTACAACCGTTGGGCGTACAAATTGTAGGGAAAACAAAAAAAATGAGATTAAGTAAACAATACCGTCAGCATAGAAAGTTATAATTATGTCTAGAGTTACCGCAGCCAGGTGGGAAACTGTTGAGAACAGAGTTGCAGTGGAAGCTGTAATACATCCACCTGACCACGATAGACAATTTATCTAAACACCTTCACTGTGGTAGCACAGCGATGACTTATAATCTTAATATTAATAAAATGTCTTACCAACTCTTAGTGATGTTCTTGAGTGGAGTCCTGGAGGCAAGCTAGATACACACAAGACTAAAATTGGCCAACATTAGCAAGTGAATTATCTTTACTTTACCAGACTCTAACGCAGCGTCTTCAATGCACGATGCAAGTTCACAGGATTCGCAATTTCTCCTTGCAAATGTCAATGAATAGTTCACAATGTCTTTTATCACAATTTACCGTTGCCAGCACTAGATCAGGCGGCATTCAAGGCGGTTTACTCTATTTAGTTCAATTAATCAATTCACACGAAATGCAAAAAAGTGTGCTCACAATAACTTCTCACAAAATGTTCAATATGTCACAAACCGTGCCGGGAGTAAAAAAAGCGGCAATTTAATAGATTTCACAACTATTCGCGTAGCTACAAGGATGTGCTTTTCAAAAAGGCGAACAATTATTTTACGTACGAGTCGACAACGTGGTAATTTCTCAAAGCAAGGACGGAAGTGACAGTTCAGTGTGACCATTGTCAGAAATTTTCAATAGACTAAACAATATGTTACTCAATCGATCTAATCGATTTGACTTATAATAAAAACTAATTCTATTTCAAACATCCACCCGCCCCGGACCGGCCTACCGGTCCGCTAATCGGTTGGTAGACGTGACAATGTTGCAACCGCTCTCCTCAGAATCGAACCGTCCACCAAGACCTCAGCAAATCGGGGAACTCCATCAGCCCCAGTTACCAAATGAAGGATGCGCCCCCTGCGCCATCTGAGTGGCGGAAGGTTAGCCTCCTTTATCAAAACGAGGTCACCAATCTTGGGTGGATCGGTCTTGTCGGTCCACTTAACGCGTTGCTGGAGTATGTGCAAATATTCCAAATTCCAGCGTTTCCAAAAGCTCTGAGTAATCTGGCGTACCAATTCAAAACGCGAGAGACGACCAGGTCTCGTATCAATATAGGGGTACTCAGGCAAGGCGACAAGTGGGCGACCAATCAAAAAATGGCCCGGCGTAAGGGCCTCCAAATCATTCGGATCTGAGGAGATCGGGCACAATGGCCGAGAGTTCAAAACGGCCTCAATCTTACAAAACACAGTTGCGAGTTCCTCAAATGTAAGGACAGATTCACCGATTGTCCTGCGCAAGTGTGTTTTGGCCGATTTTACAGCGGCCTCAAATATACCACCCCAGTGTGGACAATTTGGTGGGGAAAACAACCAATTTATCCCACGTCGGGCAAGCCTATCACCTATATCAGCTTTGTTGGTTTCAAGGAAATTAACAACATCATTCAAATAATTATAGGTGCCCTTGAAGTTAGTGCCGCAGTCAGAACGGATCAAGGGAGGCAGCCCTCTGCGGGATACAAATCTGTCAAATGTGGCTACAAACGCCTCGGTCGTAAGCGAGGAGACCAGTTCCAAATGTACGGCCTTTGTGGAAAGACAAACAAAAACACACAAGTAGGCCTTAACAGTCTTGCTGTTTCGAAGTGTCGACGTTTTCACCAAGAAGGGACCAGCGAAGTCCGTGCCAACACCGTCAAACGTCCTGCTCTCAGTTACGCGATCTGCCGGTAAGTCTCCCATCAAGGGCTGCATGGTAGAAGCCTTGAGCTTATAGCAAGGGATGCAGCGAAAGACTACACTCCGAATAATTCTTCGGGCAGACAAGATCCAAAACTCGCGTTGCAAAATGGCCAAGAGCGCATTACAACCAGCATGCGAATTTTTAAGGTGACGGTCAGTTACCAACAAGCGTACCAAATGACCGTCCTTAGGTAACAAAAGGGGGTGACGTGCTCCGTAAGGGAGGTTGGCGTTCTTGAGACGCCCTCCAACGCGCAAGAGACCCGTATCGTCCAAAAAGGGGTTCAATTTAGATATTGCTCCCGACAATTTTGATTTCCCTGACTTAAGGATAGCAATCTCCTTCTCAAACTGCGCCAATTGCACAGAACGAACCCAAAAGGTGAGAGACTCCTGTCGTTCCTGTGGTGAGAGAAACGGTGTCAGACGTTTCTGTTGTGGGTGCCTAAAATTAAAAACAAAACGCTTTATCCAAGCAGTAACACCTAACAACTTGTCGAGGGAGCTGTAACGATTCAACAGGAAATCGGGGTCGAAGGCGCATTCTACCTTCTCAAGAGCGAGTGTTCGTAGACCCGGCAAATTAGAAGTATTCAAAACTGGCGTTCGAGGCCAATCAATTTCTGGTCGACTCAACCATTCCGGACCCCACCACAGCGAATGACCTATCAAACTAGGCGTCAAGCATCCGCGCGAGGCACAATCAGCGGGGTTGAGCTCACCTGGCACGTGTCTCCAAACAAGCTTGACTTCGGATTTCTGGATTTGGGAAACGCGATTAGCAACAAATACCTCCAAGGTGTGGACAGAAGCCCTTAACCAACAAAGTACAATTTGGCTGTCTGTCCAGGCGTAGGTCCCATCAATACAAATGCTTTTACCCAAGGTACTGGACACGTGATTCAACAAGCGTACAAGTAGGGCTGCTCCCGAGAGCTCCAATTTTGGGATGGTCAGAGATGTCCGAAGGGGTGCGACCTTGCTCTTCGCCATGATCAGGGAAACTCTCACCTGACCTGAGGCACTGACTGTGCGCAAGTACACCACAGCCGCGTGACCACGTTCCGAGGCATCACAAAACCCGTGAAGGGTGGCCTTGTACTTCCCGGGAGGAAGGATGGGACGAGGCAAAGAGATCTCGTTGACGGCAGGAAGTGAGGATACAAAGGAGGTCCATTCCTCAACAAGAGTGCCGTGCAGAGGTTCGTCCCAGGTCAATCCTGCTGTCCAAAGCTTCTGCAAGAAGCATTTTGCCCAAAATATAATTGGACAGATCCAACCGTTCGGATCAAAGGTTCTGGCGACAGTAGACAATACGAGACGTTTAGTCCAAGAACACGGCAATTTCAAGTCTACGTTATATGTAAAGATGTCTTGGACTGGTCTGTACTGAACGCCGAGAACAGCCATCATGGCGGGGTTGTCAACAATCTCAAACAAATGTGGATCTTGCTGATGATCCTCTGGCAAGCCTTCCAAAAGCGCTGGTGAGTTGGAAATCCATTTGCGCAACTCATAACCAGCGGAGGCCAAAATACCTATCAATTCGTCCTGCAGGAGGATCGCCTCGTCCACTGTGGAGGCGCCCGAGCAAATGTCATCGACGTAAATATCGTCTTTCAAGATGGCGGAGGCTCGTGGGAAGCGTAAGCCTTCGCGGTCTGCGAGCTCCCAAAGAGAACGTATTGCCAAGTAGGGGCTTGACCTTAACCCGTACGTATTAGTATTGAGCTCGTAGACGACCATGGGATCGCGAAGAGACTCTCTCCAAAGGATCAGCTGGAAGCGACGGTCATCAGGGTGGATAATAGTCTGCCTGAACATCATTTTTATGTCGGCCACAAAGACAACCTGATGTCGTCGGAAGCTGGTGATGACGTCACAAAGGTCCTTGACCAACTTGGGACCAGAATGCAAGCACTGGTTCAAGGATACGCCTGTTGAAGTCTGCGCAGAACCATCAAAAACTGTGCGCAGCTTGCCAGTCGATGGCTTCAATACCGCATGATGCGGGAGAAAGTAATGCTCCACCGAACGCCAATCCAAATTTGACACTGACATGTGTCCCAATTGTTCATATTCTCTCATGAACTCAATGTACTTCTGTCTGAGCTCCGGATCACGACCCATGCGGCGCTCCATGGCCAACAACCTCTTTTCGGCTAAAGGTCGTGACTCACCAAGCGGAGGCCGAACAGACAGGAAGGGTAGCCTCGTAATGAGCCGACCAGAACGGAGTCGACCAGTGTTGTTCTGGAAGAACAGCTCGCACTCCTCATGTTCTGGATTCAAACGGGCAACTTGAGGGGGCTCCTCTACCTCCCAAAACCTCTGAACTGCATCAGAGAGAGCAGAGCCTACAGCCAACAAATTATCAAGTTCGGGTGGAGGGGGGTCCCTAGGTACAGGTCCCATCAAAGCAAATCCAAATATAGTCGGGATGGCAGTCAAACTATTTGGCACCAAGACCCTTTTCCCACCAATCAAAATTCCACCGAGGACATCAGAGCCAATCAACAAGTCGATTTGTCCCGGTGTGTCAAATTTGGGGTCTGCCAGTTCCAATCCCGATGTCAAATTCACCACAGCAGCAGGGAGCTGTTTCTGTGGGTGCATACCCAAAATATTCTTCAACACAATAGCCGAGGTTTTAATCCTCGGGTGTGAAGATTCAACAGGGCCAAACAAAACCTTAACTTGCCCTTCAACATTAGAGGCTACGTCACCTATGCCCCGTATACAATTTGGAAATAAACCCATATTTAATTTAACCTGCCCTACTAAACAAGTGGAAACAATGCAACCTTGTGAACCTGTGTCCAATATAGCACGGACAACAACAGAGGTCCCCGTGGGTCCCCAGACCCTAACAGCAACCGTTGGTAGGATAACGGTCTCAATGGGGGAGGTTGGAGTTATAGGGCAGGGGTCAATGACCTATTGTTGCCTGGGCGGCGACCGTTGGCCAGGACCAGGCAGGTCAAAATGAGGGTGCGGCTTGAAGTCCTCAAAAGCGCGATGACTCGATCCGCGCGCCATCTGTGGGGGGTCATAATGACGCACCCGCCCAAAACGAGGTGGGCGCGAGTCAAGGCGGGGACGCTCCGCCAAAGGAGGGGAATACCTGGGGCAGCAGTCATGGTGCTGGTGACGTTGCGCGGCACATTCAGGTGCGCGAGAGAGAGGAGGCGTGCGCACGCTACGGTTCTCCAAGCGGGGTGAGTGGCGATCAATTGAGCGAGGCGACTCTCGGCTACGCGCCGGTGAGCCTCGGCTGCCACCTTCAAAACACCCGCCCGTGCGCGGCGTCGGCTGGTTGGACAAGCGGCCAACCTCTCTGGCATTCATACAGAGAATGTCCAAATGCTGTCCTCCACAGTGAGGACAGGGGCGAGAGTTTGGGCAGTCTCGCTGGTAGTGGGACCCCAAACAAGAGAAGCAAAGGCGGCGGGCATTCGCGATGCGCCTACGAGAGGCAACATGTAGGTCCAAGAATGCCCTACAACTGGCCGTTCTGTGCCCCGTGACCTTGCAGTAGGAGCACTCCACTGGGCTCTGCGTGACTGCAAAGCGAGGAGGGCGCCGGTCAACATTGGCTCGAGTGTGAACGCGAGCCTGCTCCTTGACCTTGGGCGGCTGCGACTTAGCCGGCGTGTCACCACCGGAGTTGTCCAAGACCCGGCACTCATCCTCCAGGAACTTCTCCAGGTCAGCAAAGGGGGGCAGATGGGTCGCGCTATCCCCACCAAAGCGCTGTTCAAAACGCGACCTCAGGTCGGCAGGCAGCTTCTTCAGCACAATGTGCACCAATAGATAGGACCATTGGTCCACGGGCAGGTCAAGGCACTTAAGTGCGTTGATGGCCACCAATAGCGGGTTCAAAAGTTGGGTGCGCAACCCAGAGACCCGGGTGAGCGTCGGCAAACCCAAAATCTGCTCAATGTGCGTGTCCGCGAGGCCACGCTTATTATGGTACCTACGGGTAATTAGGTCCCGAGCCGTCTGGTACGCCTCGTCAGACACGGGCAGATGCTGGATGAGGCCCTTAGCCTCCCCATCCAGAACCGACATTAGATAGGCCAACTTTTGTGCCGGCCGAAGGTCAGCCCTATCATGGACTAGGCTGTCGAACAAATTAACGAAGCCCAGGTAGCTTCCTAGGCAGCCATCAAAATGAGGGAGGTCCAAAGTAGGGAGCCTACTCACCAGCCCCGGTGCTGACCTAGGAAGCTCCTGCTTCAGGCCGGGTTGCCCTTCCCTATCTGCAACTAGTTGTCTCGCACTATTGGAGACAGCATCATACAGGTCTAAGACCTGGGCATAGTCTTCACTGACCTTATTTCGCTGGTCAGCAGTGAAATCATTGATTGACACTTCAAGACAGCAAGTGCTGAAAGTGCGGAATTGCTGTTCCACACTTGCCAGGCGATCGTCAATCCGCTCGTACCTTTGAAGTAGGGCCTGCTGGCGATCAGGCCGGTTCACTAAAGCACTGGCTGAGGCAAACCAGCGCAAATCTGATGCAATAGCACCAGCAGCCGCACGCAAGTCCTTGATAGCTGACATAATCAAAATTTCAAAAGAGCCCGGACAAGCGTTAAACAATATTAACAATCAAAACTTAATTATTCTCAATTCTTTGAAACCAACAAAGTATTAGCCTGTTTACTGCAAGTGCAGGCAAGTGACAGGTATCTACTGTCCAACAAAATTAATAGTTTCAATATATATTGACACAAAACAAAGTCAAAGTTATCAAAGTTATAACTTATAACAAATTAAAAGTTGAAACTTCAAATTAATTAATGAATTATTTGCAACAGACAGACTGGCTGTGATTCTTTGAGATATACAATAGTAAGTAAGCACAGGATAAGTGTTACCTAGCAATATTATCTATATTATAACAAAACAAAGCTTACCAATGTGACCCGCCCAAGTGGCAAGGTCAAGTTAGTTATAATGTTTATGAATATATGCAATAAACTAAATTTACTAAATTTATTGATACATACAGCTGTTATGTATCCAAACAAACTGACTTATTAATGCAACAACAAATTTAAGTTAGATTTTCCAACAATACAAATCAACAATTACTGATTGAGGTTATGTGACAATGTGTTTCAAATTATCTAGGTCAACTTATACAATTAAATATTATGTATTTTAGACAATAACTGACCTGACAAACACTACAATACTGTCTACAAGGTGATAAGATACAAGCTCATACCAATCTGAGTTTGTACTCAGTAATGCAACAGCGGCTAAATTTCAACCACGCTCTGCTACCAAAATTATGTCTAGAGTTACCGCAGCCAGGTGGGAAACTGTTGAGAACAGAGTTGCAGTGGAAGCTGTAATACATCCACCTGACCACGATAGACAATTTATCTAAACACCTTCACTGTGGTAGCACAGCGATGACTTATAATCTTAATACTAATAAAATGTCTTACCAACTCTTAGTGATGTTCTTGAGTGGAGTCCTGGAGGCAAGCTAGATACACACAAGACTAAAATTGGCCAACATTAGCAAGTGAATTATCTTTACTTTACCAGACTCTAACGCAGCGTCTTCAATGCAAGATGCAAGTTCACAGGATTCGCAATTTCTCCTTGCAAATGTCAATGAATAGTTCACAATGTCTTTTATCACAATTTACCGTTGCCAGCACTAGATCAGGCGGCATTCAAGGCGGTTTACTCTATTTAGTTCAATTAATCAATTCACACGAAATGCAAAAAGGTGTGCTCACAATAACTTCTCACAAAATGTTCAATATGTCACAAACCGTGCCGGGAGTCAAAAAAGCGGCAATTTAATAGATTTCACAACTATTCGCGTAGCTACAAGGATGTGCTTTTCAAAAAGGCGAACAATTATTTTACGTACGAGTCGACAACGTGGTAATTTCTCAAAGCAAGGACGGAAGTGACAGTTCAGTGTGACCATTGTCAGAAATTTTCAATAGACTAAACAATATGTTACTCAATCGATCTAATCGATTTGACTTATAATAAAAACTAATTCTATTTCAAACAATTATACTCGTATTTGTATCTATATATATTAAGGGTAAACAAGACAATACCCTTACAACCAATAACTGGCAATTTGATGTATTTTGCCGGGATCGTATGTTCTAAATTTCAATCGCGGCATGTAAACTATTTATATAAAGTTCGATGTAATAAAGCCATCGAAAGAAGTCTATCACTAAAATACATTGCAGGATTTCGATTTTCGGTAATCGTAAAATTTTGTAGACACTTGCAATACAGTGGAATTGTCAGTGGTTTAAGTGATAGCAATCAAATGTAACTGTTGTATTATAGCAACTTTTGACGTAGATAAAAATTAGTGGGCTGAACTGAACTTAGGCATGTTCGCCTATGGTGTACACACTTATGCGGCTTACTGACAAGCGGGCAAAAAACTTTCACTATTGTCCTACTTAGGTGTAAATTAGATGGACTTTTCACCTACACGACCTGAAGTAGTTGATAGAAAAACATGTTCTGCATTTACTTTTTAACCATTTCTAACTTGATTCATTCACATCTATTTACAAGATGTGTACTTATATCAAGAGAGTTTATTTTTTCGTTTAAAAGTGCTAATCTCACGCACCATGAAACGAATTTGAAAAACCCTTAAGGTACGGCACATCACGGTTCAAACCTTAGGAGCCGAGTATAAAGGGGAAAATACAAAGCTGCAGATAGTTAATTATAAGTATAAGGCATTTAGGTACACATTGGCATTACATATGTATACAGAACACTATAAAACTACATATAGAACTAAACTGTACAAAAAGGCAAAAGAGGAAATGTTACAATAAAAAAGAAAAGTAAACAAAAAGATGCATTAAAAAATTCCTCCGCAACGCTGTCGACTGGTACCGGGTCTAGTAGGCTGGCAGCATTGCCACATTGAATAGCAATGTTTATTATCTTTGCGAAATCTACAACGCAGCATTTTGGTTACGGGAAGCGTCGATCAGCCTTCTGGCGATTTCATTATATAGAGCGCGTGCACTAGGGCCCTATGGCCCCAGCGTTTCGCCAAACGGCTGAAAATTTAAATTAGGTTTCCGTATTTGTTATTATATTTTTTATTATATATCTGTTATTAAATTTTAGTTGCCGTATTTTATTTTGCTGTCGGTACATCGTGGTAGTTAATTACTGTTCCGTAAACAACTTTATTGAAACATCCGAGATAGTTAGTTTTATTACTACCTAACCCTTTCTGACTAATTGAACGAAATCGAAAGAACACTCTTATAATTAAAACATAACAATTTTAATAAACTATTGACACTTGCTATGAACGTCACTAGCTCTTTGGATTTGCAACGAAAATGCACCTCGCTCCGTGCATCAGAGAGCAAAAACTATCGATCTCAGCTGTCACAGTTATAAACATTCATTACGCATTTTCATATATAATCTAATCTAAACCATAGAACAGCTCACCTTTTGCGCAATATTTTAGTCCGTCAAGTAAACTAGTCAAAAATAAATTCTGGTTTTCAAAACTAGGATTTTTACCGCAAGAATGATTTAAAAAAAAACTGGTGGTACGAAGTTAACCAGGCCATCTTGTCTTTTATATATTAACATAATCAGCATAACATTCAATAAATTAAATAGCAAAAGGTTGAAACAGTTTGAATTTTATTTGATCTTCACAACTATAACGTCCACTTTTGGTTCCTAAACATAAAGCTACACTATATGTTACCCGCTGTATACTAGTTTTAGTATAATTATTATTAAATTCAATATCACGAAAGACTGGCGTGAGGAGCAGTATTTATCGTCATGGACAAAATATGTGAAGCAAGCACGACAACAGAAATTGAAGTACACTTGAAGGATGATAAAATCATATTTTAATAAATATTAATAGCCTGTACCTACCAAGCTACCCTAAATTGAAAGGGTTGAAGTTAGGCTGCCGTGACAGAGGTTCTTGCAAAGCAAAAGTTGTGTTATGTTAAAAAAATATCCCTTTTTCTTTTCCTAATAGGCGGCAAACGACGGATCGTACGCGGTTGCCGCCGCCCATGGACTCAAGTAACACCAGAGGAGTCACAAGAAGAGCCGTTGCTAGCCTTTTTTTGGATTAAATTTGATCCCTTTAAGACCAAAATAATCTGCAATTTAATCTTCAAACGGTGTTTAATACCTCAGAAAAGCACATGGTAACCTACGTGCTTACATAGGATTTCATCAAAATTCTTTGAGCAGTTTTTACCTTTGAGTAAGGAATATACATGGAGAGGGCAAATAGTACATATAGAAAAATTACATTGTATATATGTGATATACGAAATCGACATAAAGCCACCAAACATACTGTTTTCTCGTTTTGTCTTAGGGATATATCTGTCAGAAAAAAGAGATAGCCGTAGTTTACTGAATAAATTAATCATGACGATAAATAATTACAAATGGCATTTGTGCCACTGTCGCCATATTTTTCGCCAAGGTTTGTGGTACATCTGCTGTGAATCGTTGTATATCAAACATAATAATTTTGTTTTTGTGCATAAATATGTCTAAAAACCAGATGAATCAGTGTTTCAGGCTGTGTGTTTATTACCGTATGTATGGTGCCATTCATGTCCGGTACTTTCTCAGAGACACAGTATCGATATTGGCTCTCAGAGAATATGTTGTTACATGTTTGATACAAGGGTCGTCTTTCGCTTTGCCATGTTCGCCCACATTTGCATTATGGAAGAAACTAATCTGGCAAAAGATTTAAACTAACTAAAGTAACTTACTACAAAAATGTATTATTTTCCTCTAACCGGCTCCATATCGATATCGATTACATTCTGGAGTACAACCCAAATGGCAGCCATTTTATTTGCCCAACGTTTCGTAGGTATGCACGCTAAATTCGTAGGTATTGGACATACCATATCCATGTCATTCCCAGATCGGTGATTTTTAAGATCGTAAGATTCCAGGGCCGCCAGACCTTACTTATTTTTTCAGAAACGAAGTGTGTAGAATAATGTAGTGTTACTATGTGCTATGAGTGTACGCATACTTGCTAGTTTGGATCGAGGGCCAATTTTTAGGTATGAGGTGCTAAAATTCCACGGGAACAATTTCCATACATACCTATATAGAAAACATTTTGTGTCATGCTCTGCAACTGTAACCCCTTCTATATCATTTTTATGAATTTGTTAAAAACCGTAACCAAATCGTATCATCGTCTTTTATTTTTGAACCTCCATACGTATATAGGAAATATATTCAAATAACGCTTTAGGCTACTATAAAAAATCTCCAAAGTCCGACATATTTTTAATAGTCAAACTCGAATTGCAATATAAACAACTACAGGACTTCAGTGACTACATAACATCAGGGAACACGAAAAATGATTAGTCAAGAGAATATGACAGTAAAATATTGAGCTGCCCTGAGTACGGCCCTGCACGAACAAACTGATATGTGTGCATAATAGCCACGCTTTTAGCGAATGTGTGCAGATACGCTCGACGCATTTTCCGTCAGATGTGTACCGACTCATTTGTCGGAATAGACGCGACCGAAGATACGTTCGACGCATCTTCCGTCAGATAGAACTAAAACTGCTGTGGAAAGCGCGATCAACAGTTTTACCCGAGTTTAACTAGAGAATATTAAATAAGATTGGCTTTCATGTCTGGGAATTCTAACTGTGAAGCTATTTTATAGATTTATTTCAAACAGATATACCAATTTATTTTTGTTGGTTTGTTTTAAAATATCTGAGTCTGCACAACACAATACGAATTGTATTCATATTTGTATCGCGAGACTATACAAACACACATCCAACGGACACACATACTTGAAACTATATTAATTTTTGAACTACACAAGGTATTGTTCCCTGTGGCAATCGGACCCATAACACTTAGCTGCTTTAACCACTATGTCATCCGTGCGGTGGATATATCTCTTAGTTCTAACGTTTCCAACCAAAAATTTTGTCCTGATAAGCAATAGATATAATAGACAAACTCTTATTATCTTTGTCATATTGCAAATTTCGTGAACGACGAGTGGTTACTCTTATCTTATATCTGTTTTATGCGTAATCTTTTTATTTTTATAAACAAGTTGTTTTAAATTAAAAATATAGTGGTTAAGCTGTACGAAAATATATCAAACATATAAATACGTATAAATATTGGAAATGTTTAACAAAATCGATGTTCCATGTGTGGACTACGAGCCCTCATACTGTTTTTTACACTTTGAGTTAACTAAAGTCATTACTCTTATAACTAGAAGTCCTGAAACGTTTTCTGGCAATCCTTTAGCTACCGATGTTCTCCACTTACCTGAAAAGAAAGAAAATATAAATTAATATCAGTGTATAGAATAAAGTAATCAAATATGTTTTAATTATAGAGATCTAAATATAGCTTTGCCATGTTTAGAATTAGTGTTGAGAACAATCAGCAACTCACATTGATAATCAATAATAAAACAAACAAAACAAAATATTTCATATCCACTGAAAGGCTAACGACGTAAAGGAGCGAATACTTTGACGGAAAATTAATCAATTGCTGGAAAAAAAATAGCTGCAGCTGGAAAATGCGCAACGCCAGAGATGCAAGGTAATTAAATTATAGCGAACCTTTCGATTCAATAGCGTCGTTCATTCATTTAAAAAGAAATGAAACATTTCATTTACATCGCTTTTTTGTTTCTCAATATTTTAACATTTTATTTCAAACCGAATGGTTAAATAGGTAGTGTAAGTAGGTTCGTGAGGTGACGGATTAAGTTTGTGATCACAAAGAGTCACTACCCGATTTAATTCCATGAATGTCGAAAGATGCGAATAAGAGAAATACACGAAGTGAATAGTATCTTTAAGTAAGGTCGGAAAGCTTATCATCAAACCCTATACCAACCCGACTCGTTGTATAGTAGGCCAAATTCTTACAATGGTATGTAAGACGTGACAGTGGACTTTGAAAGGCTGTAAGATGATGCTAGTTAACGCATATTAGATGTAAAACACAATCCCTTTGGATTGGTTGTAAAAGAGAGGGAATTGTTTAATGTCCTAGCCTATAGATATTTCTGACAACGCAGGTGAATTCTAGACGCTTTTAGAAGCAACTGGCAACGAGTTAGGGCATTTTGAGTTGTAGTCGGGAAAGGACATGATGGAGCAATTCCTGACGGATCTGGTAGTTTATGTCAAGGTCAGCTATAAGCTTTTTAAAATCAGCACTTTTTCCAATGACCGCCAACTTCTTTGCGGCATTAGAGATTGCTTCTTTTCTCCATAAAAGAATGAAATTTCCTCCTCCTCCATAAATAATCAATATGGCATATGCATGCTCGATATCATAATATAAAATTTATATTTATGGTTGTTGAAAATTCAAAACTGCGTCGGCTCGTAAAATACAAAATGGATGTATATGATTAGATTTTATTCAAGTCCCTGACTTCAACACCCAAATCCCATAATGTCATGGTGATACGTTTCAAATGTTATGTGGCTATATCTTTAACTTTGACATATTCTATAATACGTTATGCGTGAATTCTGTCATAAATAGGAGATAATTAAATTTTAATGTACATGGGGTTTACGGTACCCTTCTCTAAATTATGTCAGTTGGGTGGTTCGCGCGCTAAACGGGTTGTTCTGGGAGAAAATCAAAGATGATTATAATTGTGTTTGAACAGGACGATTAGGTAGGCAGTGGATTTGCAGTGTGTAGTTAGACCGACCTAATAATACTGATTGTTTTACCACATAATAGATTGCCTGTTGACATCATATTACATATAATGTAGTAAATATTATCTGTGTAAAAGGGTTCTCGATATATGATAAGGTGGCGAGTCCGCTATTCGATAATTATTTTATAAAACCTACTACCAATTATATTTATTTTATCTTGCAAGAGCCTGCGGTTACCACCGTGTTATTTACGGATACTGATCTGCTACAGTGGGTCATAGCGTGATGTTATAAAGCTGATTATACCTTTAGTCTTCCTAGATGAATGAGCTATCCAACACAAAAATTATTATTCCAATCGGACCAGTAGTTCCTGAGATTAACGCACTCAACCAACCAAAAAAAACTCGTCAGATTTATTATATTAGTATAGATATGTTTTATGATCATTTTCAGTGATAGCTCGTAAGTAATATACTTATATTACAGAGAAAATAATAAAAACATCAAGGCTGCCAATTTCCAAAAAGCAGATATCATTCTCAAAGAAAACAGAACCGTAATTCAGACCAAGAGTCTCAAACACAGCGACGCGCATACATTACAGTATGTTAAAAGAACATTTTTTCTACAATATTATTACATTTTGAGAGCACTCAGAAAATTCGATACGCATATTCAGGCTTACAAAACGTTGTCATTAAGGAAAGCTGAGAGACCAATATTCGCCTACGCGGCATAAATTATGTATAAATATTTTTGCCTCAGAGGCAGTGAGTCATTTTGACAATAATATGAAGAATTTTGGTCCGAGAAGTCATGAATGTCAACTAAGATTAGTAAAAGGTGCTCAGAGGATTTAGTTTAAGCATACCCTAAAAACCGCATACACACATCGACATATCAGAAAGCAAATACTTTTAAATTGCTGCTGTTTGCAAGAGTGCTCTTGTTTCAAGCTATGCCATTTTGTAAGCACTCACTTGAATAAATAAAAAGACTGCAGTCCTGCGCCAAATAAATATCTTTAATAGGTTACTATTTTAATACTCATTTAATTAACGAGACGAGTTAATTTGTTTCTCTTTGATACGAAATGCGCTTTTAAGAGAATTAATAGCATAATAGCAGACTTCTCTAGTAAAAATAAAATTTAATTTGTACATTTTGTAATAGATATCATTTATCAAATTATTGACTATAGAATTTTAAATTCCTCACCATCGTCGCTATTCGGTGGCATCCAAGACTTTTCGTCTTGGAGCCAGGGTCCGCTTAATGGTCTAACCAGAATTGAAAGAATATTAGCTTTCCACAAAGCGACTGTCTTTTTACCTTCTATGTTTTAGACCAGTGTCAGTTTATTTAAGGGTACTGGCTCCCCGTAACGACTCGCAATAATTTTCACGACCGCGCCTGGACCGAAAGCTTTACGTGCTCTCTGAGATAATTATTATCAGTTTAACAAGTTGAGTGTTGAGGCTTCTGTTAATTTTGGAGTTCCGCAGGGCAGTGTTTTGGGGCCTACTCTGTTTCTGTGCTACATTAATGACCTGTGCAAATTACAACTACCAAACTGTAAGATTATTTCGTACGCCGATGACACCACCCTTACTTTCTATGGGGACTCGTGGCCTAGTGTATTTGCGTATGCCCAGGAAGGTCTAAACAGAGTATGTCATTGGTTAGCTACTAACTCACTTACTTTAAACTCTTCTAAGACACAGTATGTAACCTTTTCACCACGTAGTTCTGTTGCCTTTCCATACGAAATAATAGCTCATACATGTAACATTATGACCAATGTAAACTGTGACTGCCCGCGTATTGAGCATACCAAATCCACTAAGTACTTAGGTATAACAATAGATGAAAATCTTAGCTTCACAGAACATATTAATAGTGTCGCAAACAGAATTCGAAAACTAGCATATATTTTTAAACAACTTAGGCATGTAGCGGACTCCAAAGTTATGAGAACTGTTTATCTTGCACTCTGTCAATCTGTCCTCGCCTACTGTATTTCGGTCTGGGGTGGGGCAGCTAAGACTAACCTAATTGTACTAGAAAGAGCACAAAGACTTATTCTGAAAATAAGTCTCTTCAAGCCAAGATTGTTCGCAACTTCAGAACTTTATAGTCTGGCGGAAGTATTGTCGGTAAGACAACTATACATTCTTGCTGTCGTTCTTAAACAGCACAAGTTACTGCAATACAACCCACACAATCCTGCGCTAATAAGACGTCGTTGCTTCCAGATAAGTAACACTGAATCAGTTAAATCTGCTTGCAGTGAAAGATATTTCTTTTTCCAAGGGGCACGTTTATACAACATTGCCAATAAATTGCTCAATATATATCCTGATACAAGTAAGAAATGCAAAAGGAAGATCATAAACTGGCTTTTGACGCTAAGGTACGATGATACAGAAAAAATTATGAACAGACACAGAGACATTTAAATTCACTCACAGACACAACCTACACACACACACACACACACACACACACACATGCACACAAAATACACGTCTACACAAACACATTTTCACATACCCATTTCCTCTCACAATGTATGTATATATATAATAGAATTGCACTATGTATCTGGGATAAGGAGGCCAGGAGTCCTGTAACACAAGTTCCTACTTAGTATAGGCTCCTGTCTCCCTACCGTAATTTTTGTAAAAACCTGATTCTACTACGTGTATTTGCTGGGAGAAATAAATAAATTTTATTATTATTATTATTATAACTCATAGTGATTAGATAAGTCAGTTGTGCGAGCCGTGAGTTTGAACCCGATACTCTGTATGGCAGGTCTTTGATATTTCCACTGGGCTACCGTTGCCTAGAAATTTTAAATTCCTATACCGACAAATTATTAATAGACGTCTTAACCACAATTTAATGTATCGGTTAACTTAACTACAAGTAAACAGCTGTTGTTTACAATTAAGTCAATAGATTTATAAGTCAAGTCAAATTTATTCTGGTACAATGCATCCCTATGTAATAGATATCTTTCAGATAAATCTGTGTCTAAGACTATCTAGTTTGTGGCTAACACTTGAAGCTAGTCTATATCATTGAAGACTTGTGTCAGTAAAGGATCGACGATCCAGTGATCGTCGATCGTTTACTGACCACAAGTCTTACTATATGCTTGAGACATAATTATTACAATTATATCACAGATCCAGTGATCTGTCATATAATTGTAATTTATAAAAAAAATATGTCCTCCAGACCGAGAAAACCTCAACGGAGACTAACCAACTACGTGAGATATTAGAATGTACAAGTGAATGTCAAAACACAAGTGCACTCTATATTCCCTTACTCTCACAGTCCTATGGGACGGCAGATCGGGCTCAGGGTGATATCCTGACCTCACACTTCTGTTAATATAGAAAAGGTCAATAATATATCGAAAATGTCGGCCATGGTTTTATCAAGACTTGTCAACAGACCGCGACATAAAATAATGCACATAAACAAGCGATACAAAACTTTATCACTTTCTATTACTCATAATCTAAAGGTATGGCATATCCAACACAACCAGAGAGAAAATGAGCGTAGGACCAACAGCTTAGCATAAAAACAACCAAGTATATATTACTACTTAAAACCACCAAGTGTTCCGTACGCATTTTACCTTATTTGAGATTGGTGCTAATTACGCTAGACCTCTAAATCTGTATGGGCGCCCATACAACTAACTTAGAGGACATCTTAAATGGAGTCTACTCTGTATGTATGGGGACACCCAAAATTTTCCACTTTCTTATGTTTTTGTAATTTTTCCTTTATTTGTGCTGTAAGACCCTGCTTTTGGCCAAATTTCGTGATTCTAGTTCAACGGGAACCACCATATTTTTTTTATTAAGTTTTCAACCCAAAACCTATAGGGTACTTACGGTTGACCTAGAATTGTCAATTTTGGTTAAAACCAAGGTCTTACAGCACAAGTAAAGCAAAAATTCCGAAAATTAAAAGAAGTTGAAAATTAAGGTTTATTTTGGTACTTACAAGTTTTCGCAAAAATCTAATTTTGACCATATATTTTTATCGGGTTGACCCAGAACCCTGATTTTTTTATATACACCTAATAGGAACCATAAACCTCAGTATCTGGTATAAATTTCAATTTGCTAGGTCCACACGTTCCTGAGAAAATCGGTGGTGACACACGAACAGACAGACAGACGGGCAAGAAAGTGATCTTATAAGGGTTATTTTTTTTACCTTGCAAGGTACGGAACAATAAAAACCAACAGTATATTTTAAAACCCCATCTACAGTAAATTACTTTCCCCAAACCAATCTATAATTACAATATGAATCTGGAAGCCATAACGAACTCTCCAGGGAGTTTTGTTTACGTCGAAACTTTTAATGTTAAACAGGAGACACATTTAGCTGTTTTATCGTCTTCATAACCAACTTCAGCATACAAAGTCAAACCACCAAACATCTGTGTTTTACGGTCTTATGTTTTTCCTGCATACCTACACTGTTTTAGACAGGACGATATCTTTATATACGATGCCTGGTGGCGTATTATGGGTTTTGGAGGAGTAATTCTTAATTGAACGGTCTGCTAGTGTGGTGATTGCTAAGCTGTAAGTCGTGGGTTTGATTTCCCGGGCTGGCCAGTAGTTGTGTGATGCGCAAGATGTTGTTTTCTGTGGTGTGTAATTGAGTGGGTGTAATTGATCTATAATACGCAGTAATTTGTACTAAATTCTATACTTATTTTATAAAACTGAAGAGATTGTTTTTTGGAGTGAACGCACTAACCTCTGGAACTACTGGCTCGATCTGACTATTTTTTGTGTTGGATAGCTAATTTGTCAAGAAAAGCTTAAGGGCTATATAACATCACACATATATGAGCTATGGAGCAATAGCCCTATATAATGCGAGTGTAACTAAGTTTATCAAATTTCTGGTTCTTGTAGTACAAGCTTTATCTAGTTTGGCTCAGATGACAGCGTGTGACTTATCCTATGACATCATATATCTAGGATATTGTAACTGAATAAGAGATGCACAAACCTAAAATTCATCTAGATAATAATTAGTATACCACTTTTCGTCCACCAGGTAAACCTAATATGGACATTGCTATTTAATGGAAATATTCTGTAACTGAATATTTAGTCTAAGCCACATCTATCTATCCCTTTGGGTTGCGGAGCTCAGACAGCAATCACTCAGTTGAACAACTAGTATTCTGTCAAACCCGATTAGACAAGAAAACAGACCTCGTGCTCGAAGGAGAAAGTCTGGGATGCCATGAGGGTCACTCTAGGTCGATATTATTTCTTTACTGGTTCACTTACTTGCTTCTCTAAATTTTACTGCAGATCGTTTCGTAACCGTATCATAGAAAGGCACTCTATAATACCAATACATGTTCCTTTTCTTTAAGGTGGCAGGAAGGTAATTAATATTCCACCTTGAACCCTAAGGGCAACATTTTTAAAGGACACATACGTGATCTGACGTTAAGACGCGTTAAACTTTATATATTATAATTTTTTACACATTGCGCTGTTTACGGTGTTTCTGAATAAACATTGAAGTAGATAGATAGGTTAATTAAATTGATATGGATAAATATATGTGAATGTATCAAATGATTTTACAATGGACAATATGTATGTACAATGACCAGTCAAATTGGGCTATCTTGAGAAATTTGTTTTTTGGTATAAAACAAACTACTGAATGATTGTTCTATTACGTTTATAGAACAACCATTCACGATTTTTCTTAACGACTACACCGTTGTTTGAATGAGCTTTCTTATCGAGACTATGTAACATGAACTAATTAACAATCTAGTCTATCTTCTTATTTTGGTTTGGTGTATTAGTTTGAAGACATAAAATTATTCAAATTCTTATCTAATCGCTAATGACATAGTTATAATATGATTATAACTATGTCATTAGCGATTTAAGTATTTATGGTGGCACACCATAGAAAATTTAGTATACGCCGTATTAATTAATCGGAGAGGCCCGATAATTTATTGGTAATAATTATATTTCTGCGGTTTGTAGTATGCTAAAGGCCATATTAGGAAGTGGTTTCGTTTCCAACGAGTTTATTAGCGTTTTAATAGATTTTAAAATTATCTTTAAATATTCACAATAACGTGGTATACTACTAAAATACCTAATGTGACATGATCCATGATTGACTTACATGCAGTTGGTTGAGGTAGTAACGTTCTACCACGTCAGTAAAACATTTTGTTGCCTGCGCGGATGACGTACTGGTTAAAGTGTTCGCAAGAAACGAGAATAAAATAGTACGAATACTACAATCCATTCCGTCACAAATATCGCTGACGAAGCTTGTTCCCCACGCTAAAGTAGAGCTGGGTAAGACATATCTGTCGCATGTCAGGTGAGACATTCGTCCAATTCACAACCCTATGGATCCTTTGAAACGACAGGTGTCATCTCGGCGAGTCTAGACGTAGATGGCGGGACAAGCTAGACTCCTTCAAGAATGGTGCCAAGAGAAAATGATAGATAAATACGGAAGAAGAGTGGGGAGGCCTTTGCCCTACAGCGGCATGACACAGCCTTATAAAAAACAATATGGCATTGATTATTTATGAACCATATTTTAAAATATGTTGGAGTCACATAAATATACATATTACAACAAAACAAAAAAATAAATTTTCAGGGTAGCATTTTAAATTATAATGCCATAATATTATGGTTGATTAAAGAGAATATTTCATTGAAAACGTTTAAAGCGAATGAAACAATATAGCTGATTGCGTATGTTCAATTTCAATAGAAAATTTTACACAAAGAGAATACAACAATTTCACAAAACTGTCAGTTTGTGTAGCCAACGATCCTTAAGTATTTGCGATATACGATTTTTTTGCGTGGGACATGTATTTCTAACCAACAAACAATGTACCTTGTGGTTGCTACAAAAAATATTGGACGCTGACCAGTAAAAGATTCTTGAACTTTTGCTTTTGTCTTAATCCCAAAGGTTCTCTAGGACTAGGGACTAGGACAGCTGCTAAGAGGAGTCTTTAACAACAATTATTCTGACACTGGCACTGGTCTAAATCATAAAATCTGGCTAGCCATTTGGGTTGCGGAGGTCAGACAGCAGTAAGTCTGTAGAAAAGATAAAATATTATCAATTCTGATTAAACTAGAAAGCAAAGGACGTAGTTTAACGTAGGAAATAAATAAACGGTATTACTAATGATGAATTAGTTTTGTTAGCCCGAAAAATATTTGGTGGCAATATAAATTTTAATTTATTTTACGTGTTGCATATGTTTTAATGTCAAATTAATATTGCAGAAAATTACTTATGCCTGTCCTCCCTCAATTTTAATAAGCCATTTAATTTTTTTTAATTTATTGGCAACGCACTATATATTAAGGCAGCAATAATTAATGACAGTGCATTACATACATGCAACAATCAAACAAGATGGTGTCAGAAACAAATAAAACCCTCGAGGCTATTATCCGTACTAATGAAATACCGAGGGTACCCTAATCTTCTACATTTGTCCGCATTCTTCATACGCCATAACGACAGTGTCGGGAATGTCCGCAATATCGCAGGATAATTATATGGTGACCCTAGTAATTTATGGGGAAAACTAAGATGGGCTGCATGTTATGTGATACTGTAAGTCACTGGTTATGATGTGGTTACTTTCCCATGGGGTTTTGTGGTGAAAATATTATGGTCGTCACCTTTTACGCGGTGAAATATATTATTTTGGGCGTGTTGGATACTGTTTGGGGAAAGTGTCTAATAATATGATTTAGTTGTGTGGGGTAAATGATACCTGAGTGAGGTAATAGTTTAACGCGGGGGAAATATTAGAGAAAATCTATACTAATATAATAAAGCGGAAGAGTTTGTTTGTTTGTTTTTTTGTTTGTTTGTTTGAACGCGCTAATCTCAGGAACTACTGGTCGGATCTGAAAAAATCTTTTTGTATACGATAGCTTAGTTATTCCGGAAGGCTATAGGCTATATAACATAACGCTTCGACCCTTTGAGGCCGGGCAAAAGGCTAAAAAGGCTTAAAGATAATGTCGGCTAATCTCAGGAACTAGCAGTCGGATTTTGAAAATTGTTATTTCCTATGATAGCCCAATTATTCCGAAAGGCTATATATAGGCTATATTAAATTACGCCGCAACTTTTAGGGGCCAGACAAAAATAATAAAATGGTCAAACGAGAAGGGAGAAGTCAAAGGCAAAAAAAGGCTAAACGAATAGGATACAACCTACCTATACGGGTATCGTTTTCGAGATTTCCGGGACGCTGATTAATAATATGAAATTTATTTTTTGATCAAAGATGGCGGACGGGAAATCAAAGATCCGCCATCTTTCATTTCATGAGAAATTTTTTAAAATCAATATGGGTATCGCCTTCGATATTTTAAGGGGTGGGGAATCGAAATACACCATCTATTTCGTGATCAAAGATGGCGGAATGGAAATCAAAGATGGCGGATGGGAAAATTTAACAAAATCAGTATTGGTATCGTCTGCGATGTTAAAAGGAATGGGGAATCCAAATACAACATCTGTTTCGTGATTCAAGATGGTGGATGGGAAATCAAAGATGGCGGATAGGAAAAATTTTAAAAATCAAAATGGGTATCGTCTCTGATGATTTAAGGGATGGAGAATCTAAATACAACATCTATTTCGTGATCAAAGATGGCGGATAGGAAATCAAAGATGGCGGACGGGATTTTTTTAAAGTCGATATGGGTATCGTCTCCGATATTTTAAGGAATGGGAAATTCAAAAACACCATCTATTTCGTGATCAAAGAAAAAAAGTCAATATGGGTATCGTCTCCGATGTTTAAAGGGATGTGGAATCCAAATACAACATCTATTTCGTGGTTCAAGATGGCGGATGGGAAATCGGAGATCGCGGATGGGAAAAATTAAAAAAGCAATATGGGTATCGTCTGTGATGATTGAAGGGATGGTGAATCCAAATACAACATCTATTTCGTGATCAAAGATGGCGGATAGGAAATCAAAGATGGGTTTTTTTTTAAAGTCGATATGGGTATCGTCTCCGATTTTTTAAGGAATGGGGAATTCAAAAACACCATCTATTTCGTGATCAAAGATGGCGGTCGGGAAATCAAAGATGGCGGATGAGAAAATTTTAAAAATCAATATGGGTATCGTCTCCAATATTTAAAGGGATGGGGAATCCAAAACCATCATCTATTTCGTGATCAAATATGGCGGATGGGAAATCAAAGAAGGCGGATGGGAGGGTTTTAAAAAATCAATATGGTAATCGTCTCCGATGTTTTAAGCATTTTATAACGCATGTGGCATTCGTATATAACATCTATTTCTTGATCAAATATGGCAGATGGAAAATCAATATATTATTTTATTGAAATTATTATTATTAGGTATTTGATGTTCGATGCAGATAATGGCTATGTTCAGCGGATACGTCTACTACGGAACCCATCATGGGCGAGTCAGATTTGCAATTTATTTAATTATTTAATAGCCCAATGAGTAATTTTATCATATCACTAGATCAGTTATCTGGCCCCTATCACTCATATACAACGTCCGCTTCTTCAGTTAGTTTTTCTACCCTAGAAATAATTTATACGGCAAAACAACTTTGCTTGGCAATTCATAGACTAAACACTGATCTTCTTGGTAACTTTGTTCTGAATTCTTTGGAGAAGAGTTAAGTAAGAAAATGAAAAAGAAAAATACTTTAAAAAAGCGAGACGGAGTTCGCCGGGACAGCTAGTAGTCAGATAAGATGATTAATCGTTAGCGTATTGGATTTTCGGTGCGATTGCCTTTAGTTTCTGATTTAACGTGGATAATGAAATTAATTAAAATGAATGACTGAACTAAATCGGGCAATAAGTGTGAAAAGTAAAATCAATCTTTAATATTATAAGTCTTATTACTTCTCTACTTTTATATATACTGACTGCACGGTTTGCGTAGAGGTTTAAGCGGCCGCCGCTTGACACTGCGCCGAGTGTTGTGGGTTCGATTCCTACACGAGACAACACTTTGTGTTATCCATAAATTGTTGTTTCGACGAGGACAATGAACACCCAGACGGTGTTCATTGTCCTCGTTAGTTGTATGTTTGTAAATACCCCCCGCGACACAGGATTAAATCCTAATGCGGGAGTTGTCTTTTTAAGTAAAGATACCTCCGGATAAAATAACAAATGCCAACGTTTGTATATTTAAATGATATGTATTATGCAATCAGCCAAAGCATCCATCTGAAATATTTTAATTAAATTTGCCACCCTGAATTTGAATTTATTTTAGGCAACATGGCATTTAGAACATAAATTGTTAGTAAGCTAACCCTATGTAATTATCCAAGCCTAAAGAGTGTCCGTTTGAATAGCACCCATGAGAGAAAATCTTGCTTACCAGAGCGTCCTCTCCAAGTAAAAGGTCCATAAATGTCGCAGCTCAATTCAAACACTACAATAAAAACAGTAAAAATAAACAAACATAAAATAAAACACTCGCATATTTATTGATGACACTCCATCACTTCATTTTTCAATTTACTCTGCAATCTGAAAGTGTTTGATTTTACTTTTTTTGTAACAATAAATGTTTCTTTCAACCTCCATTTGATTTTCAACCTTACTTTCTATCAAATAAAGTGCAGAATTTAGTGGACGCTCCAATATAGGCGGTCGAAAATACTGTAGTAATCCCAACATTGCATGCAGTAATCATTTGAGTATGACATTTCTGGAGTAACAATGAGCTGAAAAGTGAACTGGCTCTGTTAATATATCTTGTAGTCTCTGCTTGATTTATGGACCTGCTTTTGTAACGTGTAAATTATCATGAGTGTGATTTTTATTGCCATTTGTGGGTAGCAGCGATAACGATAGTAACGAAACCAATAGACTGCTATTCAGAGAGGTTTTCGAGGTTACTTGCGTATCGAATGGTTAATTATCGCTTGTTAAGTGATCTCCATAATGTTCTCAAAAGGTATGTAAAGTCTGCCAACTCGTTTACGATTTGAATAATAAATTCTCGTATAATTTTTAGATTATTTTAAAACAAGACTGATGATGATGTTAAAGCAAATGTATATTGCCATTACATTTTTAACGATTGATTATTTCCGTGTCGAAAAGAACTTCAAACCTTTACGGATTTTACAGTGAGTCTTCTTGCAATCACGATGTATAGGAACGGGTGTAAAGGGTTCCCACCAAGAACTTAGGGTCCCAAGCCAACCTCACCTGCAAGTGGTGCACCTGCTGATCAACGGACGAGGCTCTGGCTAACAAAATATCCCGATATGCGGCAATAGGCTCGCCACCTATTACGTGGGATCAAAACACTGGCGAAAAGTGGGCGTTTAATATGCCTCCGCCTACCCCTTCGGGGAAACAGGCGTGAGTCTATGTATGTATGTATGTATTGTACTCAATATTCAAAATACACAGAGATAAAATCCAAATAAATCTGATGACTTCGGGGTACAGATAATATTGGAACAATTGAAACCGCTGCAGTTTACGCATCGAGTAAAGATTCTGACCCATCCATTGACATTTCTCATTAATTATAACGAATGGGGGAACTTCCAAGTATAGCCACTGGGCACGCATATATCATGCATTCATCGGACTTCTTATATTAATTTGAACGTACATTTTACTTAATTTAAATTTATTTTTGCTCTTGTAATGAAATTTTATTGTAGGGCTTCAGAGGATTGTGTTCGTAGGCAGATACCTAAAGGCCGAAAAGTGTTTTAGTGATATTAACAAGGCTCGCGATGGTTTCTCTAGACCAGCGGACTGCCGAGACAATGGTCTCGGGTTCGAGCCCAAGGTACCCCGGGCACACACCTCTGACTTTTCGAAGTTATGTGTGTATTAAAAATGATAACTATCTACTAGTGAGTAGATGGCAATAGGCTCGCTCCCTATTACATTGGCACCGAAACATAACTGGCGAAGTGTGGGTGTGTACTACACCTATGCCTTCGGCGATAAAGGCGTGAAGTTACATTATTAAAAAAATCTAGGAGTATACCGTAGAGGCACAGTGTCCAACCTGCTAGGGAGTAAAATGATCGACGCAGACCAATTCCCATTGGGGTCAGTCATTCCAGGTCTCCTCCATCAGGTTACAAATTCAACTATGAGTGGTAGAGGGCGATGCGCTACTATATTTTATCCGTCTTTTTAAAAGGCCCCAGCCCACACTAGGCATAAGTAATGTATCACGGTTGACTTCATAAATATTCAATTCACTGATACAAAGTACACCTATACTTGAATTTAAACAGCAATAATAATTGTCGATCACACAATACATTAATATACTTAATACTGTACACAAATTATCAATCAAAACAAAAACTATTTGCTCAATTCATATCAAAAGCCAAATAAAACAGCAAACATCGTAATTTAGGTGATTTTTCTATACCCACAGCTCGCGTGCCTCCCTATGTTATTGTGGATTTTGGAAGAAGCATCTTCAAACAAATACCCAGAACCAATCAGCTGTGAATTCAGTATAGGTACCTATTTTGCCTGTAGGTCATAAACGTTGCGTAAGTGTTAATTTGTTATATTATTCTGTTCCTCCAAAAGATATCTTTTGAAGGCGAATTTAAAAGTATTTTTTGTTTTTAGAGATCTTATGGGAGGCGGTATATCGTTCCAGCAATGAGTGGCAGCATATCTGAAACATCCCCGGTAGGCTGTGGTTCTGTATTTGGGTATTGAGAGTGGCCTCGACGACGAGCGAGCGGGATACTGGTAATGGTCCTGCCTCCAACTCAGTTTCTGGAATAAGTATGTTGGCTTTCTTGTATTTATTATACCGAACAATAAATTGCCCAAATGGAGTCTTCTCCTTGCTTCCATTTTAAGTACATTGTTTTGTATCAAAAAGGGTGTTATGCGACTCCTGCGGGCTATGTTGAAGCAGTATCGTGCGCATGCATTTTGGACACGTTGCACTAAGCGAGCCGTGCGAGACAACAAGCATGGACCGTATACCGTGTCACAATAATATAACTTTGATAAAACTAGACTTTCAACTAATCGTTTTCTTATATCTATGCTGAGGAAATTTTTAATGCGATATAAAACTTTAAGTCTCATCATCATCCTCTTAGCGTTATCACAGTTTTTTTTTTATCTGGGGTCCGCTTTCTAGTCTAACCGGATTTGGCTGAATATTAGCTTTTCCACGGAGCGACTGCCTGTCTGACCTCCGCAACCCAAAGGGATAGCAATATTCCATGGTTTAGACTAGTGTCAGTTTATTTAGAAGGTATTGACGCCCTGTAACGACTGTCAAAGATCTTCATGACAACCGGGACCGACGGCTTAACGTGCTCTCCGAGGCACGGGACAAGCGATAATTAACAATTCAATACGCACATAACTTCGAAAAGTCATTGGTGCGTGCCGTGGATTCGAACCCGATACCCTCTGCATGGCAGTCTGTTGGTATATCCACTCGGCTATCGCTGCCTTATAAAAAGTTTAAATCTATAAAAACAATTTTTGATTAAATTGTTTATGTGGTTTTATTATGGTTTTAAATATTTATGGTTAGGTGTTACAAAGAGGTTAGGTTTGGTTGATATTATCGAGTTATGAGTTTGGATTTAATTGTATGGCGATATAGGGTTTCTAACCTTACTTCAATGGGATGCAGTGATTTGGATCTCTTTGATTGCCTGTATTTTATTGATTGCACGGATTGCGTCGTGGTTTAAACGATCGCTTAACATTGCGCAGAGTGTTGTGGCTTCATTCCCACAAGAGGCAACACTTTGTGTGATCGACAATTATTATTGTTGTTTAAATTCAAGTATAGGTGAACTTTGTATCAGTGAATTAAATATTTATGAAGTCAACCGTGATACATTACTTATGCCTAGTGTGGGCTGGGGCCTTTTAAAAAGACGGATAAAATATAGTAGCGCATCGCCCTCTACCACTCATAGTTGAATTTGTAACCTGATGGAGGAGACCTGGAATGACCGACCCCAATGGGAATTGGTCTGCGTCGATAATTTTACTCCCTAGCAGGTTGGACACTGTGCCTCTACGGTATACTCCTAGATTTTTTTAATAATGTAACTTCACGCCTTTATCCCCGAAGGCGTAGGTGTAGTACACACCCACACTTCGCCAGTTATGTTTCGGTGCCAATGTAATAGGGAGCGAGCCTATTGCCATCTACTCACTAGTAGATAGTTATAATTTTTAATACACATAACTTCGAAAAGTCAGAGGTGTGTGCCCGGGGTACCTTGGGATCGAACCCGAGACCATCGTCTCGGCAGTCCACTGGTCTAGAAAAACCATCGCGAGCCTTGTTAATATCACTAAAACACTTTTCGGCCTTTAGATATCTGCTTACGAACACAATCCTCTGAAGCCCTACAATAAAATTTCATTACAAGAGCAAAAATATATTTAACTGAAGTTAAATGTACGTTCAAATTAATATAAGAAGTCCGACGAATGCATGATATATACATGCCCCGTGGCTATACTTGGAAATTCCCCCATTCGTTATAATTAATGAGAAATGTCAATAGATGGGTCAGAATCTTTACTGGATGCGTAAACTGCAGCGGTTTCGATTGTTCCAATATTATCTGTACCCCGAAGTCATCAGAATTATTTGGATTTTATCTCTGTGTATTTTGAATATTAAGTACAATAGGTTTGTTAATCCGACAGGTATTAAATAACAATAGAGGAATTTAAACATAATTTTTATGTTGAAACATCTTTATGCCAATTCATGTAAAGAAGATACTTTGTCAAGATCGTGATAGCAGGAAGACTCACTGTAAAATCTGTAAAGGTTTAAAGTTCTTTTCGACACGGATATAATCAATCGTTAAAAATCGAATGGCAATATAAATTTGCTTTAACATCATCATCAGTCTCGTTTTAAAATAATCTAAAAATTATACGAGAATTTATTATTCAAATCGTAAACGAGTTGGCAGACTTTATATAGGTATTACCTTTTGAGAACATTATGGAGATCACTTAACAAGCGATAATTAACCATTTGATACGCAAGTTACCTCGAAAACCTCTCTACATAGCAGTCTATTGGTTTCGTTACTATCGTAATCGCTACTACCCACAAATGGCAATAAAAATCACACTCATGATAAGCAGGTCAATAAATCAAGCAGAGACTACAAAATATATTAAAAGAGCCAGTTCACTTTTCAGCACATTGTTACTACAGAAATGTCATACTCAAATGATTATTGCATCCAATGTCGGGATTACTACAGTATTTCCGAACGCCTATATTGGAGCGTCCACTCAATTCTGCACTTTATTTGATAGAAAGTAAGATTGAAAATCAAATGGAGGTTGAAAGAAACATTTATTGTTACAAAATAGTAAAATCAAACACTTTCAGATTGCAGAGTAAATTGAAAAATGAAGTGATGGAGTGTTATCAATAAATATGCGAGTGTTTTTGTTTAAGTTTGTTTATTTTTACTGTTTTTATTGAAGTGTTTGAATTGAGCTGCGACATTTATGGACCTTTTACTTGGAGAGGACGCTTTGGTTAGCGAGATTTTCTGTCATGGTTGCTATTCAAACGGACAGTCTTTAGGCGTGGATAAATATTATATAGGTTTAGTTTACTAACAATTTATATTCTAAATGCCATGTCGTCTAAAATAAATTCAAATTCTGGATGGCAAATTTAATTCAAATATTTCAGGTGGGTGTTTGGGTTGATTGTATAATACATTTCATTTAAATATACAAACGTTGGTATTTATTATTTTATCCAGAGGTATCTTTACTTAAAGAGACAAGTCCCGTATTAGAAAATGAAACTGCGTTTGTTCGGGCCAAACAGCGCGCAGCGCATGCTCGGGCCGATCCAACCCACACAGCAGCAGCATAGACTAATATATTATACCTGGAAATAGACTGGCAACTTCGACATTTTAGGCGACGTAAGCGCCACCTTTTTAACCTACAGGCCACTTTTTGCCGTCTGTTTTCCAAAAAATGCCGCTAGAGGTCGTTTATGTTAGTCAAGTATTATAATTATAGTCAAAATTATTTTGGAAATATAAATAAAACAATAGAGAATGCTTATAAGTGACGTTTATTTTCCAAAAAATCACAATATTTACAGCAGTAAGATCACAGTAAGTTATGCTAAAATCACCAAATAAAAAAAATAATGATTGATATACCCATTTATTAATTTGTTTATTATTTTATTTATTTAACTTTTCTCATTTATTTAATTTGTTTTGTATTAGTCTAAGAGCCAGTGTTACGCAGACTCACGGTATAGTAGCAAAGTTCATATTTTAATGCTAGTTAAACTAATTCATCTGCCGTAGATCAAATGGGGTTCACTATTACCATAGAGGGTTCCTTTAGGCGTGCCTAGAAGTCGAAAAGCATGAAAATCGACTTTCAAAACGTGTTCACAGCATGTCTGCCGTTTTGATATCGTAAAATATATATCTTTTTAAAACTTAATGGCAGACACTTGTTCCGGTTCCTACTATATTTTATATAATATCATAGTTTCGAAAATTTCATACAATTTGTGTTATTTTAGCAAAGCTAAAAATTATATATGTTATTTATATTTGGTTCTCTTTCACGGGTATTATTCTAATTTGTTAGAACAATAATCGGCCCTTTGGCAGGCGTACACAGAGACATAGGTCTAACGCGCAGAGGCCCTTTGAGAGTTTTAATCTAGAATGTGATGGGACACCTACTGAGGAGCCTCCATAACTGCACTATTAAGTACAGTCACGGGTTAGCCGCAACAGGGACTATTGCTACTTTTATGGAAACTAATTGAAGGGGTAAGTGGACAAAGGTGTTATCTGACTAAACTGAAAAAATCGAGTTTGTAAGCTTTCTTTTCATCTTGTAGTACATTTTTTTGTTTATATCACAGGATGAATCTAACTCATGCGTCAGTCTCTTAAATCTTTAAAATTGCGCAACGGATTTTAATGTGTTTTTTTTTAATAGATAGAATGATTCAAGAGGAAGGTTTATATGTATCATACATACATAGGTAATATTGCATTGCACCCGTGCGAAGCCGGGGCAGGTCGCTAGTAATTTATAACTCTTAATTTCAATTAAAAAATATATTTAAAAACACTGTTCACATGTATTCATACTGATTCGCTGTCATTGCCAGTAAGAGTGAGAAAGTCAATATCCTGTATCTCCATTAGCATGACTGCGAAAGTATTATGTAGTCTGCCTGCATTTTAGAACCGACCTATCTGTCTGTTTTTTTGATATACATGTATAATAATGATGTAAAAACATATATAAATTGCAGCTTTGCTAAAACACTAGTTATCTGCGAAATGAAGCGTGAGAAAATCAAAATCATGCAACTTCAATAGCAGGACTGAACCAACCCATGGGTCTGTTTTTGTAAATATATGTTTATAATAATAATAATATAAATAACGTGTATAATTTTTAGCTTTGCTAAAATAACGCAAATTTTATGAAATTTTTGAAACTATGATATTATATAATATAGTAGGAACCGGAACAAGTGCCTGCCAAATATATATTTTTTTTCTATAAAAAAATATATATATTTTAAGATATCAAAACGGCAGATATGTTGCGAACACGTTTTGAAAGTCGATTTTCATGCTTTTCGACTTCTAGGCACGCCTTAAGGAACCCTCTATGGGAATAGTGAACCCCCATTTGATCTACGGCAGATGAATTAGTATAACTAGCATTAATATGGAGTTTGCTACTGTACTCGTCTCTTTGATCCTCTGCTTTTCAAAAAAACATTACGAGCTGAGTTCTTAAACATATCATCACTGTCGTAGGTATACGGTGGTTTTGCCAGTGAGTAGGTGGCCAACCTCCTTGCACCAGTTGTAAATAAAAAAAATAATATTTTTATTAATTATGAATTCTTTCATTGTCTTAACATGTACTTCACATTTGAGAAAATTTAAATTTATATTTACACTAACCACAAATTTTATATATTCCATTTACTTTTCTTTAGTGGCACTGGTTTTTAATATGGTATAATATTATGTAATATTTTCAACTTGTGCAAAGAAGTCAAACAAACACCTAGTGGGATAGCAGAGCCATCTTTTATTTTCGAATTCTTTAATTTTTATATATTTATGGAAACTTTGCAAATCTTCTGTTTCCGTGTCTAATTTGCATACTGCACAGCTCTTATAGACTGCTGTTTTGGCCTTTACTGCTATCCAACCACTACAATAACCAATTGCTGCGCATTTTTCGACGCTTTTTTGTCTTTATTATTTATTAAAATATCGGTATCTAGATCCGGTATAGACACATGGTCAAAATATATATTTATTTGTCTCTCTTCTAACAATGGTGCCTCTCCCTCAGCAATAAAATCTTTAAACGATGCCAAAGCGAAGCCATCGTCTGCTTCGCAATTGGAACCAACCGCGTGAGATTAAATTATTTAAAATTAAGGTTTTATACGCTGCTACAAAGTGAGAGGCACCTGGCATTATATTGCCGTGACCATGTGCACATATGGCAACGCAGAAATTTTCCAAAGCGCCTTGGTTGAAATTGCGCAGTAAAACTGAATTAATGCCCTTTCTTTGTAGAAAAAGGGTAATATTTTTAAAAGATTCTATTGTTTTAACCCAGCTCATTAATGAAGGCACAACTCCACCCCTTAGTGGAGTATCAAATTTCATGGATTTTAAAATAGGCATACTTTTGTTCCATAAATTTCTATGTGGTGATTTTGGCGTAACCGCTGTTCTGTGAATTTTCCCTCCAATTGTCTGGTGGTAACTGCCGTTGACGCTGTCGAATAATTCGTCGAAGAAGATGAGTATATCGGCAGTTTGTGTGCATTCTTTGGGCATGCAACCCGATTCTGCAACAAAACAAAATTACTTGATTGTAATATGTTTTATACATTCTTAATATTTCAGAGGCAACGATAGCCTAGTGGAGAGACCAACAGACTGCCACGCAGAGGTCTCGGGTATGAATCCATGACGCGCACCAATGACTTTTCAAAGTTATATGCGTATTAAACTTTTATTTGTCGCTTGCACCGTGCTTCGGAGGGCATGGTAAGCCGTCGGTCACGGCTGTCATTAAAAGATCTTTGACAGTCGTTACGGGGAAATAGTACCCTCGAATATCCTGACTCTGGTCTAAACCATAGAATATACCTTCGGGGTACAGATGTCAGATGGCAGTCACTCTGTGGAAAAGCTTATATTCTGTCAAATGGGAGCCTAGAATTGTTAAAATAGTCTATTTTGCACATACATTAAATTAAACTAAACAAAATCTCACATACCTGCCATAAAGCCCAAAGCTGCACCAACAGATTTGCTGAACACTTGTGTGCAGTGTTTCACTTTCATTTTGGGGATCAGATGCGGCACAACATGACAAGCAGTTAATTTTGGCATAATTTTAACTCCCTTATAGCCAGGTGAACATTCATAAAGAAGTTGTATGTGTTCCCATTTCGCAATGTTTTCTTTTCCCTTCATTGTAAATTTCAAATTCTTATTTAAGAGATTATTTCTTATACCTTTCATTAGGTGGTCATACAATACAAATATTTTATTTTGCTGTTATAAAACAGCCACCAGTGTACTCTTTATAATTTCTCACCATTTGCATTCGAGTGTCTGCAATCAAGCTATTTATTGCCGCCAAATTTGTGGCGCCTTGGTCACAAACTGTTGTGACAACGTGTAGATTTGCTTCCGTTAATTTCTTCAGGACAGTTTTAATTTGATTTTTTAGCGATGTTTTTGTGGTGCCAGCTGAATAAGAAAACCACACTGGTTGCTTGTATTTTTTTACAACTCCCCTTATCATAAAGATCAGGACATGGTCACAAAAATTAGGTTGTCATTCTTCTCCATCATTTACGAAACCTTCTATTTCATCTTTGGCTGCATTATATATACAAAAAGCACCAAAGGCCATTTCATCAAACACCAAGGTACAATATCTGTGTTTATCTGGCATCTTAGCCACTCTCTTTTTTAAATGATTATAAATTCTTTCATTGCAGCCTGGTGAAAGGTTTATTGATTCCAACTGCTTTTTGTGAGATCGCCTTGAGGGTAACACTCACATTCTTCTAAGAATTCTGTAGGACTTGGGAGATGGCTTGTACAATGAAAGAGCCAATATCTTCTCGTCTAAGGAAAATCTTCGGCCTTGAGACTTCTTACCACCTTGGGTTATTTGCATCAGAAAGAAGGTTCTACCATTTTCTGACATTTTCGTTGTTAAAATGTTGAATGCCCTTGTCTTCGATACATTCTTTGCAAATTTGATTTCTTTCTAGATTTTTGATTTAGATTCTATTCATGCCAGTTTTCTTGCCAAGTTGCATATTGATTTTTTTATAGCTTTCTTCACCTCTGCTTGTTCAGCATGAGATATCTTGTATGAAGCTGAAAACAAAATAATTAACATTATTATTATAGTCTGTTTCTGCTGGAAATCTCTCTCTCGCAATTTGCTACAAAGTGTTCTTACTATCATACAAATAGATTAATAATGGTCAATCTACCCATATAATAAATAAGAAAGTGTGGTTGTTTCTTTGTTTCTCACACTTTCATGTCTCAACTACTCAACTGTTTGTCATGAAATAGGTATTGCATATGTCGTCAAAGGCACAGATAACATTGATTAAGTACAATCAGCGACAAAGGTCGCTACACATTTACGAGATTTTAAATGGTTTTTATTGCCCAAATAATTACAATTATTTTCTAAATCTGACAGCATTCTAAAACTGAAAAAGCTTTCTACACGAAGAAAACCTGATTTGATCGTAAATAATACCTACAGAATAAGAAGTAGACAGTTTTGATTCATAAACGGCCGGTTGGCGTAGCGGGAGTGTAAGCGACTGCTACGTCAAAGGTCGCGGGTTCTATTCCCGTTCAAGTCAAACAAACATTTGTGTGCATGAACATAGATTTTGTCTTGGTCTGGGTGTTTATATGTATAATATGTAAGTATTTACAAAAAAAAGTATATATGTATGTTTATCCATTATCTAGTACCCATAGTACAAGCTGTGCTTAGTTTGGGACTAGATGGTGTTGTGTGAATGTGGTAGAATATTATATAATAATAATATTATTATAAAAATCTATCATAAATCTATGAATGTGTAGCAAGTCATGTCATTGACTGTACCTCTCATTCAAGAGTAAGTGAATAAACTACTCCACTGCAAGATTTGCTAATGTATCAATGATTCTTTATTAATATTCAGAATTCAGCATCACTAAACTTTTAAATATTAAGTATGTAACCAGTGACCGTGACCAGATTTGTGTTGGAGTGAGATTTAATTTTGATGCCTCCCTAGCTCTAAGCTTTCGAGCTAGCAAGCCCCATAGTCTGCCACAGCCTCCGCTCCATTCACCATATGGACAGACTGGCCCTGTTTATAACATTCTAATATATAAAATTATTATACCTGTTTTGCAATGCCTCTTTTAAAGTTAAGTTGATGGCTCGGATATTATTGTCTGTGACATCAATGCCTGAGATCGCGAAGGCATTGGGTTAACATCAAATCCTGCAGTTGCATCTAATAGATTTTCTCCTTGTGTTGAAGTTGCAGAAACAAGGGGTTGCTGACTAAATACAGTGGTGAGTTTATGAGGAGCTGTAAATAAAGAAGGAAGAAATATTAGCATATTTTAATCACTACTGTACTCTATGATGATTATTTGTGAAAAAGTCTAATATTTATTTGATTCTTTCATAACAATAATAGTACATTGTGTAGCAGCATAGACAATAATGATACAATAATTACCTGGAAGATGCAGTTGTGGGACAGCCATTTTACTGAGACGGTTGCTCAGAAAAATAACATACTCAGGAAAGTGTCTATGACATAGGTGCTTTGCGATTTTTATATATGGTGTTATTATCCAGGCCAATTATTTCACCACCAATCCTTAAGACCCATGTTCTGAACCGCTCAGCATCATTTACTGGATCAGGGAAGCTGTGTACATAGATGTACATCTAGAACCAAAAATAAATTGCTGAAATACATCATAGATCTCAACTTAATCTAGCGACTAGTGAATGGCCCAATCCAGCTAGTACCTTTGACATATCAGACCAACACACTTTAAAAAAGATTTACAAAAACATTCACAAGTCAAATAAATAAGTTGTTCATACAACGGACAAGAAAAAGTTTGTCATCTTATGATTACTAAATAAATGGGCTTCTTTGGAGTGGGGCCTTCAGGTAAGAAGGGATTGTTACACAGGGGATAACAACACTAGCAGATATTATTACGAATACCAATAATGTTCATAAATTGTTATACTAGTCTTAATAACCCATAAAATATTTAAGTCTATGTCATTCTTAGTACCCATATTTATTTTTTAAGTTATGCTGGTATAATATATCATATCCTAGGCTATACTATAGCATACATTTTAATTTGTTTTTAAAGTACTTCCAAGTTTGTATGTAAACTTGTGAGGATTAAGAGTATTTATGCCCCCCAGCTTATCATACGAATGCTTTATCCACGAACGAGTGAGTACAATTGGATAATATCTTAATATATAAAATCCTTGCGTTACTGACTGACTGACAGACACGCTACAGCCGAAACTATTGGGCGCAGGAAGCTGAAATTTGGCATATATGTTCCTTGGGTACCGTAGGGGTGCACTAAGAAGGGATTTCCCGAAATTCCCACGGGATCAGCCAAAGCGGGTAAATTTAAAAAGAATGCAGGCGTAGCTGCTGGCGTCCTCTAGTTTGGTATATTTATGCAGGTTGTTAAGGATTATTACATTGTTATTATGGTTTCAAAACTAACTTCAGTTTGTTCCTAATATATAAAAATTGCATCCAGAATCAGTTATTTCACTTTGCTTTTCAAAACTGACTTAAAGGTTTGTGCGAGTAGCTGCGAGAAATCATATAGCTTCACTTATAAACAGGTGTAGATAGAAGAGTTTGTTACATTACTTACCATCCTTATTGGTGATGGGGCACATAGGTACACAGCACTTGTTCCTAGACATTGTTTATACACTTTTATATGATATGGTCCAAACTCCAAAACAGGAGGGCCTAAACTTTACACGGAGAACAATTCTCGATGTATAAAACACTAAAGACGGTAATTGCTTGTTTTTGTAATATGCACGGAGGAACTGACGCTCAATTCAACGCGAATATCACTAAAAGCAATACAAATACACCAAAACACAAAAATATTTGCGCACAAGAATTTAAATAACCCGGCAGACGTTATTTTTGTGTAATGACAATTATGACAGCTCTGTGACATAACTGAATAGAATTGAACAGAGTAACAAATCCGACTTTCTACCATTTTGTACCATAATATTAACAATAATATTAAAATAATTTGTAAAGTAAATATTTCTTACACGATTCATGAAGTGTTAAATCTAAGTATAACTATTTCAAATCTTATATTCCTAAGTTAATGTCGCTAACATTAATATGTGCTATAAGTCGAAGGTGTCATTTAAATAAATAAAAACGACCAAATGGAAATGTTTATTTTTCATCAATAATGTATCGAAATCCGTGTACTCACGAACATTCACGAACGAATTTTGTTACGTGTGCACAATAAAGAGGGAGCTGGTTTCAATGATTTTACATGAATGTAGGCAAGATTCCGACGCATGAGCAGCAGTCAAGATGGCACCATTGCATCGGGTGTGCGTATCCGCTGCTGCTTTTATAATATATTTTATTTTCTCGAGATTTTTCCTTCTATAAGATCCTAGAAGATAATTTTTTTTTCAGTTCAGCGACGGTTACATTACTTCATTCGGAATTAAATGCCATATGTCTTCTCTTTTTTTTTTATTATAATAATAATTATGTTTTGGATAATCGGTTATTTTCGTATAATTCAAATTTTTCGTTCATAATGCGTGCAAACATCACAGCGATGCGGACACAACCGTCCAAACGCGACGCACTGCTCGCAATGAGCCGGCGCACACGCGCGGCTCGCACGCGCGCGTCTGTGCGTAGCACATGCCTCGCAGCAAACATGAAGACAGACAAACGAGGCGTTTGCTTCGTACGCGATGGCTCGACCCGAGCATATGTTGGTATAATTTTTCAACACGCACGCTTCAAACAGAGGCATTCGTTGTGCGCCGTTCGTAGCGCATGCCTCACAAAGTCTGTATCCACCTTTATACGCTCCCTGGCGCGCGCCGCTGCCGCAGCGCCACCACCGGCCAACACGAGTACCCAAGTGGTCGGTTTTATGTAGATACAATTTGTAAACAAATCACTGTGACTTTAGGTATATTAACAACTCGTACCTTTATAACTTATTACTTATTAAGTACTAACGTTTTTGTATTTCTTTATTGTGTACGTGTATAAGCTGCTTTTATTTTATTTTTTTTAATCACTAGTTAAGTTTATAATTATGTACTTTACGTTTTTTGCGTCACTGACGTCACTTGGGGCAGGCATTGAAAACCAGTAAGTTGTATCGCGGCTAACGTCACGGACGACGCATCGCTGAATGTCTGTCTTAAGCTGCGCGTCCACAGCATCGGAATCGGAGCGTACGGAGCGGAAGGATTTGTTGCTTTGTATTAATTTCTATGAAGCTGCGTGCACTGCATCGGCATTTCTGCGCCTGAGACCGGTATTTGTGCTGATGACGTCATCCGCAGTGAACGCATCATTCGGATGCCGAGCGTTTCAAGTTCTGACGTGTTTGCGGCATTAAACTGTAGGCAAAAATACTTATTCACGATGAACGACGATGTTTTAATTACTTTAGTAGAGTCATATGAATGTACCCCAAAATCTATGATATTCATTATTTATGATATTCATCAAATGTATAATATTCTCCGAAAATTAATCTACAAGAATATCCTCGTCACTATCCTCCTGCTTTAAAAATACCTAGATTGCCGATGCTGAATCCGAATGCAGTGGACGCACCCCATCGGCATTTTGTAAATGACGACGCTCCGTCCGCTCCGATTCCGATCCGGTGGACGCGCAGCTTTATTGTCACATCGGCGGCGTACAGTTATATTTTTTAATGTGGGTATGGCTCGAAATTGTCGTGGGTGATGTTGATGTATTAAATGACATTGTGTATCTACCTACCTACTGTATCTATATACACCTGTTTATTTATGTAACTAATAATTGTACGTTGTTATGATGTGAGAATAAATGAATTACTTACTTACTTAATACGAAATGTAATTACATTTAACCATAAACAACCTTAATCTTCACTTATAGTACAAAACCACTTTTGTTAACACAATTTATATACTTTTATATTACTAAGATTATCCCTTAAAGTATTTTCACGGGGCGGCAAAAAGGTGCCAGCCATAAATATAAGGAAGAAAAAAGTATGAATAAGTTATCAGAAACAAATTTGCGTAGCAATTAAAGTATCTTGGAGTTACAAAATACATTATTAATTTTAATCATTTAATTAATTTATTTACGGGGTGGTTAGATTAATGGGGTTGGTTGTATTGGGCTTATGATTTTAATTAACAAAATAATTACGGAAAAATCGTATATTTAGTCTTTAAAAAATAGCACTCACCTATATTTTGATTACAACTATGCTGCAAAGTTACCTTAAATAACGGAGTCGATTCCTAGGCTGGACAAAATTATACGGTTTGAGGTTCCATTTCGAAAGATTCCAGAAACAGATTTATTTTGAGAAATTATAATTATGTAAGCCTGGAAGCCACTTGAGCTACAAATGAAGACTGAAAAGATTCCCAATCACATAACAAATAGCCACCAAACCGAAATTCAACCGCACTACAGATTCTTATCCCAATTACGATTTCATGTAGAACGCAACTTTTCAGCAATAAATTCATACTCCTTGTAGTATTACAGCATAGTTATTTCAGTACCATAACTACCTTCATGTGATTTGCATAAGTAAATTCGGTCCAATTTCCTGCACTTTCCAGTAGCATATTCGTGATAAGTTCCGCTATTGCCATTTTGCCAGTGACTGGCATAAGGGGCAATTATTTGCCACACCTGTGCTGATTATTGAAAGCCAGACGGCTAATGGCCCAATTGTTCTGCAAACAATACTGTTGGGTGTAGTCGTTGTATTGAAGCAATTGAGGGTACCGTTAGCATAGAAATGTGTATAATATGATTATTGTTTATTATGTTTGATATCCATATGCGCATTCTAATAATTTGAACGTAGATGTTAAGCTATTTACTCGAAAGGAGTAAGGTACATAATAATATGCATATGTAGGCATACAAACATGATTGTGCAGGTTTGACTGTTAACCTTTAAGTATAGACGTCACGTTTTTATAACATTACCCTGGACGTGTAGTCTCACAGGATCCTACACTTCCTAGTGTTTCTTTTTAACAAGATTATGCAAAAGAGCTTCTAAATTATATTTAACTTTAAGTATGGGTTATTTATAGTGAAAATACGTGATAATATAATCTACTTTTTTTATTAAATATCTAGGAACATACAAAATCAAAACATCGGACAGTCTTTGGGTAGTTTTAAATGTAGCTATGTTTTTTGCTATTAAGCAATTAAAATAATTAGGTATTAAAATAATTTATTAAATCCTAACATAATAGGAACTCAAAAAATAAAGACATCACTTCAAACAACAAATAACAAAAAATCTGACAACTGCTGTTTACGCCTAATTGTTGGCAGTATTTTCTCTAAGAACGAGAACATAATAAGCACACTGCCTTGTTGTATGGGATACAAATGTGGGTTGTTATCCTATGCTTCTTTTCATAACAAATTCTACATGCATTTCCTGTCATTTTTATGAGTAGTAGTGACTGGTCATACTCTGTTACCATGTCACCTATTGTACATATTTTATACCGTAGTTATGGACGTGTAGCCTGACAGGCTACAAGTGATATTTAAATAAAGATTACTCACGTGTTTTTCATCAAATGACGCAACCTCATCCTTTACTGATAGTTCGTTACTAAAACTGAAGCTACTGAGCAGCTCAGGAGCTACTGAGCAGCTCAGGTATATACTTATATAACTTAGAAACCAACATTTTTCCGGAGCCTGTGAGGCTATACTTAAAGGTTAATCATGATGTGACAATTATGTATAAATTAAGGCTAAGGTCATTTGCATCCAACTGTTTCCAACCTTAAATGATCGTCTGGCTGCCTAGCTGCGTTGTCGCGGTGAGCTATTGGATCAAAGCTATACTTGGAATGTCGTAGTATCTAAGTACATATATCCTTATAAAAGGTTGTTCTGTTATAGATACTTCAATATTATAAAGGCGTGGAGTCTTTTCTGTTTTAATATTGTGCGTGTACATGATATATTGCATCTTTGCTAATGTCATCATCATCGTCCTAGCGTTATCCCGGTTTCAACAAAGAACCCAGAAATTAGTTTAACCGAATTTGACTGAATATAAACTTTCAACAGAGCAACAGCCAGTCTGACCTCCGCAACCCAAAGGGATAGCGATGTGCCATGGTTTAGACTAGTGTCAGTATATTTATTGGAGACTCCCTATAACGTCTGTCGCGTAAACTATCACCCATGCGAGCAAACTCACGAGCAAAGTCTCGTGACGTTTAAAAACGTTGCTTTTTGTGCTATCGCTACTAATCGGTGTTGTTGTGATGAGTCAATTAGCGCTGATTGATCGCGACATTTCTCTTTAAAGCGCAGGCCACACCGCCAACTGACGGACGGAGCGGGCGAAGCGGACGACATCGTTTCACCTCTTTTCATACTTGGGTGTTAGTTGGCGGTGTGAACCCAACTATGAAAAGAGGTGAAACGATATCGTCCGCTTCGTCCGCTATGTCCGTCAGTTGGTGGTGTGGCCTGCGCTTTATTATACCTAACAACTTGAACTTCGCCGATGCACTCCACGGGCTTCTAACTTCATTTGATATAACAACGCGTTTTAACTAGAATTATGGCTGTACTAGAAAGTGTTATATTTTGTCGGTTGGTTTGTAGGTTGAATTATTTTTTACGTAGCGTAATTTTTGGTATGTGTTTTTTAAGGAAAGTAACGTATTTATGAGTGGTAGCAGGGATTACTAAGGTGGTGAATAAGTTATATCAATATACTCAAATATTTATTAGATTAGTGAATTTTGACTTTGCTATACTTTTTAGTAGGTATGTTGCTCTTCTCAATAAAACTATAACTAAGTCATCCTTATGAGTTCAATTTCACTCTTTTGTGACTTTTTGATACTTATTAAGTATCAGGGATTGCAAAGACAAATACAACTTGAGTCAAATGGTAAAATGTAGTGGATTCATACTGATGATTATGTAACGGGTCTGAACCGTGTTAACTAAACGAAAAGAAAGATGAAATACCTTTCTATTTGCCCCGATATTTCGGCATGGGTTACACCAGCCGTGGTCATGGGATGACTGATGTCCGTCAGCGCTGCCTCCGAGAGGTGCGGGTTTCGGAACCTACCCTCAATTGGTCTTCACAATTATTTACATTTATAAGTTCGGAACTGTCGGTACTTCGATTAATTATCACACAACAAACATATAATTCTGATAAACAGTCTGCATACATAGTTTTTTATGTCGCTGTATAAATAATTAGTTTTAATAAAATGGGTTATATATAAATAGCAAATTTTCTGTAGAACAAAAGTCCTGTCACTTTACGTAGGACATAATTAACTTAAAGTACTGTAAAAGATTAACGCCTTTATTCATAGTGTTAATTCGAATACGTGAAAAAGCTGACAGAGCAAATTCAGTTTAAGTATATTTAATGAAGTTGTTTATTTATTTTTATTTGTTTATTCATTTTATTCTATTAACCCTTAATTACTCGCATGGGGTCAAAGCATTTTCAGATAAAAGAATGAAGCACTTGGCGCGGCCCGATTGCCCCCGCGCCCTCGGTAGCTTCATAACGCGTGTCTAAGTTTGTATTTTAGTAGCGACCAAGTCACGGGAGCGGATGGACGCGTAGCGGCGGTCTTGAGCGGTGACCCCGTGCGAGTGATTACGTAACTTTTTTTAAAGAGGTAAGTTTTTTTATTTAATATTTTTTTTGTGTATTATGAATTATATTTATATTATTGTATGTTCAATGAATAAATAATTGTTCTAAATACGTTTTTACAGCTTTATACAATGAAATTATATAAAAATTCCGTTTTACTAAGAGTTTTGTCTTTTTTTTTTTGAATTAGTCATGGATAGGAGAGAAAAGCATATTGTGCAATGGTCGGAAGAGGCTTCTGAAGAAAAAGAAGTTGGAGGGTCAGGTTCTGAGCTAGATTTAGACGAGATAATACAAAGTGATCCCGATAGTTCTAGTGAAATCAAGCAACCGTCTCATATTGACCCAGCCTCAGCTGACCAGCAGAAACCTAAAATAATAATATATTACAACAGAACTAAAGGAGGAGTGGACACCAATGATCACTTGTGTGGTACATTCAACGTAGGGAGGAAAATCAAACGATGGCCGTTAGCTATTGTCTTCCATCTGATAAATGTTTCAGGCATAAATGCACTCATTGTACATCGAGCAAATACCGACAAATCACGTACTCACGTGAGGCGTAATTTCTTGCGGCAATTGTCTGCTGAACTTATTCATAATCACCAGAAACGACGACTTGAAGTCAGATCAACTCCTAAGGAAGTAAAAAAACGTCTGATGGAAATGCATGAGTTGGAAAATCGCGTCCCACCAACCACTGCAAAACGTGGACGTTGCAATAGCTGCCCGCGGAAATGCGATCGCAAAGTACCATCAAAATGCAAGAAATATTCAAGATTTGTGTGCAATGATCACTGTGAAATATACTGTCAACAGTGTAACAAGAGTGATTCGGAGAGTTCGTAAAAAATACAAGTATTAACCATGATCTCAGTAGATCACAGTTAATACTCGTAATTTTTATGTAACTGATACCAAAGTACAAATTGTTAATTTTTGTTAATTATTTCTTGTTTTTGTATAATTTGTATAACAGAATAAACAAAACACTTTAATAATAAAATAGTTTCATGGACTTATATATTTCAATATATATTAAAAACTACTCATACTATTTGGGCCATCTGTGACCCCATGCGAGCAGTTATGTAATGTTCTTTGTGCGAGTAATTAAGGGTAATAAAGCAATAATATGATAGTTACGTCGACGTTACACTTTGGAAATTTAATTTCGTTTACGTCAGTTACGTCTTCTGCTGTAGGGAGGGCAGTAAGTACACTTTATATAAATTTAGTATTTTATGGTACATACAATATAATAATAATAATAAAACCCCTCTCTCCCTCATCTCATTCTAGATTTAAACTCTCAAAGGGCCTCTGCGCGTTGGACCTATGTCTCCGTGTACGCCTGCCAAACGGCAGGGTATTGTTCTAACAAATTAGAATAACACCCGTGAAAGAGAAACAAATAATAATAATATTCTACCACATTCACACATCACCATCTAGTCCCAAACTAAGCAGAGCTTGAACTATGGGTACTAGACAATGGATAAACATACTTATATACTTTTTTTTTGTAAATACATACATATTATGAATTGGGCGTTTAATATGCCTCTGCCTACCCCTTCGGGGAAACAGGCGTGAGTCTATGTATGTATGTACATATTATACATAGAAACATTACAATATTTCGCCACTATTTATTATTTTTGAAAAAATAATTTAAAGAAAAACAAAAAACCCGACTGCATAAAAACGAATTATAAAAAATACGTGAAAATATTAACTTAAATAAAAACTAAAAAGAAAGAAACAAGCCCAGAAGTTTAGAAGTAATATGCAGAACAGAACGACTCACAGTCGGGGCCCATTCAAATTTTACCAATTAAATCTTCCCAAGGGGCCCCGACTGTGAGTCGTTCTGTTCTGCATATTACTTCTAAACTTCTGGGCTTGTTTCTTTCTTTTTAGTTTTTATTTAAGTTAATATTTTCACGTATTTTTTATAATTCGTTTTTATGCAGTCGGGTTTTTTGTTTTTCTTTAAATTATTTTTTTTTATTTTATACTTTTTAGTTACGATTCATTGACTTCGTTATAAGATGGTAAATTTCGCAATCGAGTGTTTGTATATGGTTTATACTTGAAATAAAATCTTAAATCAATAAGTATGAAAATTAGCGAGATTTTTTTTTGTTAAACATCTTTAAATCGTTATATATCCTAAACTATTATTTAAAATGAAAAATGGTCTAAGAAACCTAAAGATGATTTTAAAATACCTATTCAACGACACCCCACTTGACATAGTTCATCGACTTTAATTTTTTTCATTTTGACAATATGGCGTCTGGCTGTCGCTGTGGTGAATTTTGATTACTGTCATGTCTTTAGTGACACTCGCAAGGTTAAGACGAATCGATTGACGTAAGAATCATCAAAATCGGCCAACGCATTTGGTCTCTTGAACGCCACATAGAAACAAACATACATACATACATACATACATACATACATAGACTGATAAACACATTACCCTCCTTTGCGTCGCGCAGTCGGGTAAAAAAAGCAGGGATTTTGTAAAAAGAAGATAAAATGTATACTAATAAAATATTCTAAACATTAAGTCGATATTGGCAGTAAAAACTCCTTCTACCATGAATGATACCACCAACATAAGTCCCAAAAATCGCGGATGAACATTAAACTCGCACAATTAACCATCAAAGGGAAAACTATTTAATTAATATGTGACCCCTCTGTAACCTTAACTCTCCGTAACATAATATAAAAGTCGGTAATTCGTTTCCGGAACTCGCGCACCTTTAATTAGTGCTGTAACTTACTATGCCATGATTTAGTTCAACGTTGTAAAGACTTGCATTCCTGTGAGTCATAATGTAGTCTTGGGTTTGTTTATGATGATGAGGAACGTGCAATATAAATAATTTCAGAAGATAAATATAAGTAGGGGTTGGTAAAAATATTGACACAAATTTGTGACTATAGGTACCTACTTCTAATTTACGAACCACAATGTGTTGACAATTTGAATGACTTAAACACAATTATTTATATTTATAAATCAAAATAGATCACCTACGTGTTTGTTCGCGCATAGCTTCCAAACGACTGCACCAAATTGGATAAATCTTTATTTTATGTGTTCACTATTGTCAGGAGAAGGTTTGAATGAAATAAGAATTGAAAAAATAATAGCAAAGAAACATGGCAGTGCGAAGCTCGCCGGTTCAGCTACTTATTAATAATTTAGTTAGAAATAAACCAACAGCTCGCTGTATATTTATGAAGACAATCAGAAACGAAGTTTCTATTCTGGTCCTCCGGCGATGGACATATGATTACAGGACCGAATTCACTATCGTCAGATTGGATGTCGTACTATCGAAAGTATTGCAATGGTACCATGACCATTTTGAGTTTTCCTTGCTACTAATATGATAGTTATATTCTTGTTTTCACAAATGTATTCTCACCATCCAAACAACTTCGCCACAGTTCAGTTATAATAATTAAAATTAATAACATAATCCAGAGCGAAATTAAAATTATTTATTCAATAAACAATTAGTGCTGCAGGCGCCGAATGTCTGACAATAATAATAATTTTTGTTGTATGATATACTTAAGCTTTGTTTTTGGGGTTGATGAGAGATTTTAAGCATTGAAATGATCTCGGTGAATCGGGGATTGTTATCTTCGGGTCTACCAGTATCTGCACCCTAGCGTAATATTGTGATGCAACTTGGATAGTGTTAGGTTAAAGATTATAACGTCGTTAGAGAATACGCAACCGTGAGTCAAATTAGTGACTAAAAGGTGCGAACGCAGTGACACCTTTGCAGTTATCGTATGGGACCAGCTGATGAGACTATTCACAGTGTAACTTCAAATGTGCCGTAGTGATCATATAATATACTTATGGTCATTTTTACGTTTATATTTTTTTTTATAATTCACCCAAAAAGAAGTACATAGGTAGAATTAACATCACACAATAAGTACAATCGCATCACACTGACCTCAATGACGATTGAACCCAAACAAATATGACTTGATGAAACACAGATGATTTTTGCTGACATTACTTTACACAGATTTTTGTTTAAAATTACGTAAATTAGCCAATGGGACGAAACACTGAACGAAAAAAAATATATTTTAAATTTTAGTGATTCGTCCCACTGGGACGAATGGCTCGTGGGCCGAACCACTGAACGACTCAATATCACTGGCCCGCCATTGTTAATAACTCGATGTCCGCTAACTTCGGTAAACATAACAAATTGCTTTTTATTATTTTGTTGTTAAGTTAAATCCTGCATTTTTATTGTCGCTGTTACAATCACGGGGCGATACATCTGCTGCCCTCATCGGTCATTTTATGGCTACACCCGAACAGCGCACATTCGTGAACAAATTACTAAAAAAAAAACGATTGTAATTACTACAATATACCAAACAGGATTCGTTAAAAACTTGTTATTTTTTTAAACGTAGGGTTTGTATTCGTAAACTGATTAATTTAAATGATTATACCGCAATGTAATTGCTTTTAAACGTTATAAAATTTGAGGAAGAAATTTTGTCTCATACTTTAATATAACACAGCGTAATTTTACATCAAAATTACTTAACATAGGATACGTTTTACTAAAGTAGAGGGGAACCGCGTGCAGAAGCTAGTGTTATAACGAAAGTCACACATATTTTTTAGTACAGTCAAGAGTTCTTGAACCTTAACACGATAAATCCAATAAATATCCGTTAAATTCTGTATTACTCCTGATTTTAACAAAAATATTCGCTACTCGTGAATATTTATCGCGTATTACTACAAAAGCTTTTCCGAATGACGAAATATCGTACTTAAATAAATATGTTGACGTTATATTTTACAAAAAAATAACGCGTTAAAAATAACAACAATAAAGCGAAGGCTGTGATTTATTTTTCATAACGTGAATTTAATATTGTTTCGACGAGTAGCAGATTTTTTATGGACGAAACGTTGGATTTATATACACACCGGCACAATTAGGGGAACACAAAAGTAAGGTCGATTTTTCAATTAATATAGTTTCTATATCTTTTTGCAGTTATAAAATAAATAAATAGTCTTAAAATATCTTAAATTAAAGCAAAAGAAGTATTGGCAAGTTTTTAGAAAATACACTTGAATTGCGAAAATTTGCAAAATAAAACATTTTTACGGTGAGATTTTAAATTATTTTTTTTTCTTTTAATTACACAAAATTATTGAAATTAATATCGAGTATTGGCTCCGCCGCCTCTTAGCAGAGCTTGTATACGATTTCCCATGCTCTGAATAAGGCTGTCGATCATTTCTTGGGATAAATTCTCCCACTCTTCCACCAAAGCCAGTTTCAGCACTTCAACATTCCTGGGAGCTAGATTTCGCTGTCGAACTTTTCTTCCCAGAATGTCCCAAGCGTGTTCTATTGGGTTCATGTCCGGTGATCGCGCTGGCCAGTCCATTTGATTGGTACCAACTTCACGGAGATAGCTATTCACTATACTCGCAGTGTGAGGGCGTGCATTATCATGCATAAAAATTAAATTTTGGGCTATAAATCGGGCAAAAGGCATGACATGTGGTTCTAAGACCTCTGTTACGTATCGGTGCGCAGTGAGAGATCCATTTTCAATGAGCACTATCCCTGTGCGGACTCCTAAACATATGCCACCCCATACCATTACTGACCCTCCACGATATGACACCGATGCCGTGAAGTTAAACTGGTTGTATCGTTCACCTCGATACCTCCACATCCTTTCCCTCCTATAGACAAAATTGACACAAAAGCGGCTCTCATCGGTGAATAAAACACGACTCCACTCACTTGTCCAGTCTTGGTGCTTATGGGCGAAAGCTAATCTTGCTACACGGTGAGCTACCTCGAGTTTCGATGCTTTTGCTGGAACGTTAAACCTTAATCCAACTTCATTAAGACGTCTTCTAACCGTCCGTTCACTAACATTTACGTTACGGATCTCAGCCGGTTGATTTCGGGTCCAAACAGCGGTTTGTCGACGATTTCTCAAAGTTTGGATGGTGATAAATCGGTCGTCAAAGGCAACCGTCTCCCTATAGCGGCGAACAATGCGGTGAATCACTGAAGTCGATACAACTAAGGCTCGGCTTACCGAGCGGGAAGTATGCCCTTCTCCGATCATGGTTACAGCCCTAGCCACTGAAGTTGCTGGCAAATCACTCATTTTGTATCAAAAATGTGTACACAGTTAAAAATTAAACAGTGGAATGACCCACAGTCACTTTACACTGAACCCAAGAAAGATCTTATCAGAAGCAATACTAACATTAAGTGTCAGCAAATTCTTAAAGTGTTATAAAATCTGTCAACACACTTTTAATCAACAAATTTGCACTTAAGACAGCTTCCAAAGAGGGTAGTAACACATAAATAATAACAACTTGTCAAGATACCCGAAGGTTTGGAAAAAAATCGACCTTTCTTATGTGTTCCCCTAATTGTGCCGGTGTGTGTATTTAAATATTTACCGTTATTCGGACATTTTGAATTTAATAAAAAGTTTGGATGGATACTGAGAATTTATAACGTATGATATTACAATTTTTGATACACAATTTAAAAAGTATTTTAATGGGACTTGACTTTCATGTTTACAGAATATTTTCAGCGATGTTTTAATATTCACTTTCGATGATCGCTGCTTAGGTACCTCCTTAAAATAAACAAACATATACTAAACATAAGTATAACAAAAATTAAAAAAAAATAATAACCAACAAATAAAACCACAATCAGCCGATGGTATATGAATAATCTACCACTTTTGTATGCGACTGCCCACATTCCCGCGACATGGTAAACAGAAGGTATTTCGGATATTGCCTGGTTATTGTCCGGATTGACCGGCCGCGGGATTTATTACACGCATGGGTTTTACGATCAGAACAAAATAAGGGACGATTTTAGTAAAAGCAATTTTCCCTTAGGGATCTTAACAGGTTGTACTGATTAAGGAAGGTTTAAGAACATTTTTATGATTTGGTATGCGTAAACAAAAGGTGATAGATTTATGTACACCTATATGCAGATGCATACAAGAGGTGGCGATAGCCGAGTGGATATACGAACAGACTGCCATGCAGAGGGTATCGGTTTCGATTCCACGGCGCGCACCAATGACTTTTCGGAGTTGTGTGCGATTGAATTGAATGGTTAATTATCGCTTGTCCCGTGCCTCGGAGAGCACGTTAAGCCGTCGGTCCCGGTTGTCATGAAGATCTTTGACAGTCGTTACAGGGCGTCAGTACCATCTAAACAAACTGACACTAGTCTTTAACCATGAAATATCGCTATCCCTTCGGGTTGCGGAGGTCAGACAGGCAGTCGCTCTGTGGAAAAGCTAATATTCAGCCAAATCCGGTTAGACTAGAAAGCGGACCCCAGACTGAAACTGGGATAACGCTAAGAGGATGATATGCAGATGCATAATATGAGCAAAATACCCGAAGCAAATAGTATCGTTGCAAAGAGACGGAAAATCTACATCAAAAACATGTCAACTCGTCTCGTCCGCGTCATATAGTAAGCCAAATCTTTCTAGTGACTCCCAATACTATTGTGACCCAAATTAGTAAAGGCCTATGTCCAGCAGTGGACTACAAAAGGCTGAGGATTATGAGAGACATGGATACGTTTGTCTGTCTCCAAAGGCGTCACCAAAATTCATCCGAATTGAAAATCTTTTTTATAGCCTGTATCCACACATATTCTGGCAACTTATTTTATTTATTATTTTTAGTTTTAACATTTTAACCGTCGACTTCTATTGTACATACATACATACATAGACTCACGCCTGTTTCCCGGAGGGGTAGGCAGAGACTACGGTACGCCATTTGCAACGATCCTGACATACCTCACTTGCTTCACTCACTCCCATCAAGTACTTCTATTGTACACCTTTACCTTTATGGGTGAAATATGAAAATAATCTTTTGCCTATCTCATAACATGAACACACTGTCCAGATCTCATGTTTCTAGCTTCAGCATCTAACCGCTAGATGTAATATCCGATCTTTCCACGGATTTGGAGATTTGAGATACATGTTTAACATTTTGTATGGAGCTTACGTCAAATATTTATCTCAAATGTCCTAATCAATGGATAGATCGAATATTAAAACCGGTTGTTAGGCTCTACAATGCTGTGTCTGTCGAGATAGGTTTTTTTAAGTATAAGTACTTATACATTTAGCAGATGGCAATAGGCTCGCTCCCTATTACATTGGGACCGAAAAATAACTGGCGAAACACGTCTGTCTACCCCTTCTGGGATAAAGCCGTGTAGTTATGTATGAATGTTATAGATTTCGTAAAAACACGTACAGCGAAATATGTATTGCTAGGACTTACCAGTTAATTTTAAAGGATGACGTCACAGTGACATGTCGGCTATGTCATACCCCTAGAGACTTACACCCACATTACAAAAACTATTTATAGTGTCGGGTCTTTAAACTAGCGCTGACTACTATTTCAGGAGGGTTATTCTAGAAACAAACGCTTCCAGGAAACTCGGTCATTCATCATCAGCCCTTTAGACTGCTGGGCACGGACCTCTTCTCATTATGAGAAGGGTAAGGCCATAGTTCACCACGCTGGCCTAGTACGGGTTGGCAGACTGAAGAACTCGGTCATTACCTTCGTGTAAATATATACGGTGTAAAAAGATCAATCACCAAGCCGAAAGCCGAAGTCTACTAATTTTGCAGATCATGTCTTAATAAGCAAAAATAATACCTTGGAAACGGGAAATGTTTAGACTAAAAAAATAAGTCACGTTTTATAAGCCGCAATGTAAAGCGCGCGCGTGCAATGCTCGAGATACCTTCCTATCCATGGATGCATAGGACATATTATATAGGACAAAATGGCGCCAGAAAGGCATCGATATTGTAATAATTAGAAAAAAAGATGCTGATTTTGAGCCTCGATATCGCCTGGAGCAGTAATTTCCAGGTATGGGTGCCGAGGTATAAAATGTTTGTAATCAATGGCTCAATATCGGCCTTAATTTTCGTTAAGGGTTTTTTTAAACCATATATTTATATTATTCGGTGTGTAATATATTTTTGTAAAACGCAGCGAAATAAAAACTATTTATTGAACACACAGCGTACCATTTAAAGTTGTGTCTTTATTTATTTATATCACCATCATCTTAGCCTGAAGACGTCCACTGTTGGCCACAAGTCCTACTCAATCTATGTGCTCTGCCCATTGCCACTTCAGCTTGACTGTTCGGCTAGCTATTTAACATACATATGCTCACGCCTTTTTTCCGTCGGGGTAGGCAGAGACAACAGATCGCCACTTGCTTCTATCCTTGCAAACCTCACGTGCTTCCTCCACATTCATTATTCTTTTCATACATGCTCGCCGGTTGCGGGTGCTTCGGACTTTTCCGTTTCTCAAGACGTCCCCAATTTGGTCCACGAACGTCTTACGAGGTCTGCCGCAACCGGCTTGTCCATACACCTCTGCCATATATATTTGATTCGTCAATCTTTCTTCACTCATTCTCTCCACGTGTCCAAACCATATCAGCATTCCTTTCTCAATCCTTGTCACGACATCTTCTTTCAGGCCACATCGCTCTCGTATTACTGCATTCGGAATTCTATCAATCAGTCTCACCCCACACATACTACGCAGTGATCGCATCTCAACTGTGTTAATTCTGCTTGCATGCTTTTTCTGCCATACCCAACACTCACTTCCATACATCAAGGTGGGCACCAGCACTCCATTATGAACCGCCAGTCGCGCCTTTTTAGGCACGGTTTGGCCGTTCATAAAGGCATGCAGCGCTCCATTCACACTGTTCCCCGCTATCACTCTCCTTTCAATATCACCTTCACATCTTCCATCTCTTGTAAACATGCTTCCCAAATATACAAATCTTTCAACTTGTCCCACATTTTCATCTTCAATCGTAATATTGCACTCAGTCAAACTTTCATCCTTCTCAAACACCATCACTTTCGTCTTTCTTGCATTAACTTTCATACCTTTTGCTTTAAAACTCTAGTTCATGCAGTCCATCATTTGTTGCAACTCATTCGCCGATGATGCAAGAATTACTTGATCATCGGCGTATAAGAGGCACTTAACACGCAATCCTACCATATCAATCCCTCAATCAATTTCCCTCAAATCTTTCATGCAGCTATCCATGAATAAGTTGAACAACCAGGGTGAAGCTGGACACCCCTGTCTGACACCTTTAGAGATGTCAAACCAGTCCGTATAGGCACCATTAATTCGGACACAGGCCCTCGAATCCCTATAAAGAGATTTTAGAGCCCTTATTATAAAGTTGTCCACCCCATACATAGATAGCACCTTCCATAGTTCCTTTCTATTTACCCTATCATAATATTATTTAACTGTATATCTACATAATCTAAAAATCTTTTGAAGAGAACTAGGTGTATTTTCAAACTCCTACCTTTGCTTAACACAGCAGTGAGCAGTTTATAAACAAAGCCAATAGTATATTAAACTTATTTAGTATCAACACTTAGTTATCATCAATCACACTTAACTTCGAACCTGCTGTGCCAAACGATGTCTTCGAAAGAAATAAACAAAATAGATATCTGGATTTTCAACAAGCCACAAAACGATCACAACATTCTCGCTCGTTATACTAAAATCGATGCCATATATTACACATATCGGTGGTAATCGATACAAAAAAATACCAACGATTTATTTTTAAAATCCGAACAACTTTACTAGAGGTGTGACAAAATAACATCGCCACAACTCGAAGGTAATATTTCAAAATCGACGTAGAGTCCTTTTAATCGGACCTTGATTACAGGTAGTTACAAATCTCAAAATCCGAACAACTTTATTAGAGATGTGACAAAATAAAATCGACGGAACTCGAAGGTTATATTTGAAAATCGATTTGGATTCCTTTAAATCGGAGTCGATTACAGGTAGAGGAGGTAGTTACGATTGTAATTTAAATAAATAAGGGCTGACCGGGATCGTAATAAATTTACGTCGAATTTAATGGGCGTATTACTACCGTGTTCAAACATGAACATGACATTCTTGGCATTCCAACACACATCCAACTTATCACCGAGAAAGATGCGTGATATTTTAAGATCATCTAATTTATCACGTACGGCGGTCGGCTCAAACATGCTGCATCGGCGCAATACACCGACGGCACACAACTAAATACGTGTGTATGTGTATATAGAATAAGTTTAGTATATAAGACAATAATTTTAAGAAATAAATCAGTCACAAGTTCACTCCCGGCTTTGACTCATACCCTACCCCTCACCTCTCACTGCGGCCAAGACACCCTTAGCCGTCACCATGATCGGTCTTGTGAGTCTGCTCGACCGGCAGTGAGAAAACCCACTTCACTACACCCTAATCCTACCCACTTTCCGTCTGTCGCCTTAGTTCTCCCGGCGACAGATATCCCGGCCCAGGGATCCCAGGGACTGCTAGGGAACTAGGGATTAGGGTTGTATACGCGACAGTCTGTGTGACCACAGTGTACACGGCCTCGCTATACAATATACCTAACAGGGGTAGGGTAGCACTAGGGAGATAGGGAATAGGTGGACTTGGTTACTGCGACGGTAGCCAAGTTGAGGGATACTACTACAACAAGGGAATAGGAGGACTTGGTTACTGCGACGGTAGCCAAGTTGAGGGAAACTACTACTACTACAAGGGAATAGGTGGACTTGGATACTGCGATGGTACCAAGTTGAGGAAAACTACTACTACAACAAGGGAATAGGTGGACTTGGTTACTGCGACGGTAGCCAAGTTGAGGGATACTACTACAACAAGGGAATAGGAGGACTTGGTTACTGCGACGGTAGCCAAGTTGAGGGAAACTACTACTACTACAAGGGAATAGGTGGACTTGGATACTGCGATGGTACCAAGTTGAGGAAAACTACTACTACAACAAGGGAATAGGTGGACTTGGATACTGCGATGGTACCAAGTTGAGGGATACTACTACAACAAGGGAATAGGAGGACTTGGTTACTGCGACGATAGCCAAGTTGAGGGAAACTACTACTACTACAAGGGAATAGGTGGACTTGGATACTGCGATGGTACCAAGTTGAGGAAAACTACTACTACAACAAGGGAATAGGAGGACTTGGATACTGCGATGGTACCAAGTTGAGGAAAACTACTACTACAACAAGGGAATAGGAGGACTTGGATACTGCGACGGTACCAAGTTGAGGGAAACTACTACTACAACAAGGGAATAGGAGGACTTGGTTACTGCGATGGTACCAAGTTGAGGGAAACTACTACTACAACAAAGGAATAGGAGGACTTGGTTACTGCGACGGTAGCCAAGTTGAGAGAAACTACTTTTACAATTGCTACTACTACAACTAATACTACTGTTAAATAAGGGAAGGAATATAATTACTGGAGGGGTGAAGAACATGCAATTGTATAACAAAAAATGATTACAATTGCGTGTTGACTAAATATATATATATATATTTTTTGATTACATATGTACCTACCGATTAAGTTCTTAACATTTCCCCCGCAACGATCGCCTTAAGACTCTACAGCATGCAACGAGGTCAACTGTCGCTGCCAGGGTTGCATCGCACGTGGCCTACAGCCAGCCAACCGAAGCCGTCAAGAAAACAACTCACCAGTGAACAACCAACTACCGATGCAGATGAAGTTGAGCTGAAGCCTACGCCAGACACCCGCCAGAATGTTCACGCCTGAACATAAGAACTTTCTAGAGCCTGCCCCGGAGAGACGCTAGAATGTTCACGCCGGAACATGACCTTCCTGAAACCTATCCCGGAGAGACGCTAGAATGTTCAAACATGAACATGACATTCTTGGCATTCCAACACACATCCAACTTATCACCGAGGAAGATGCGTGATATTTTAAGATCATCTAATTTATCACGTACGGCGGTCGGCTCAAACATGCTGCATCGGCGCAATACACCGACGGCACACAACTAAATACGTGTGTATGTGTATATAGAATAACTTTAGTATTTAGGACAATAATTTTAAGAAATAAATCAGTCATTTGTTCACTCCTGACTTTGACTCATTACCCTTCCCAAACCTCTCACTGCGGCCAAGACACCTTTAGCCGTCACCCTGATCGGTCTTGTGAGTCTGCTCGACCGGCAGTGAGAAAACCATTTCCACCACCCCTAAATCCTACCCAATTCCATCTGTCGCCTTAGGTCTCCCGGTGGCAGATATCCTGGACTATTATATATAAGTATTTATAAAATACGATATAGTAGGGCTAGGGGGATAGGGACATTAGGGTTTAGGGACCACAACAACGACGCCTTTGTAGGAATAGTTCATAGGACACCTAGGTTTACGACATAATACGTAGGATAGGTGTTAGATTAGATATAAAATAGGGATAGGTTATCGTAGGTAGGTTAGGCTAGATATAGGAACCAGTAGGCTTAAATTAGGATAAGTCTAGGTTTAGGTACGTGCAGGCTTAGGGCTATACTTAAGAGCTATCGAAGGTTAGGCCCTAGCTTGTACATACCGTAATCATCAGTTTCGACGGAATAACTTATTTTGACTATTTAAGAGCTGGCGCACGGTGTACAGGTTTTGATCATTTGAGGTTATACATAATTATGTCTTTTAGGTACTTCTCAGAATGTCTTGTAAGGGATAATTTATGTAAGATAGAATATTTCTTACTTTGTATCTGAATTCTTATAATAATTTGATTACTGTTAAGTATTGGTAATCAGAATTTTGCCACCGTTTTCCTTTAAGGCGTCGAACAAAGCGGTGAGCGGGTCGAAAGCCATAGCGACATTCAATTTATGCTCATCCAAAATTATGACACTAGAGTGCAACGCTATGGCAAACAGCGAGTTTTGAATTCAATTGAGGGTTAAAACGGAAAAACATTTGTGGGTGCGTCAGGATTGAATTCAAATAAAAACTTGTTCTTTTGCGCTGTTAAAGAATCAAAATGCAAAAGATATTGCCCAGAGCATTGAACAGAGTTTTTTGCCCTAGTTATTAAAGTTAAAAGGTAATTATATAATTTCGAGATCATTGCTGGTGCTTGTCCGTTATTTCTTTCATTCACACAAATAACCAATTTACTTCCAACTCACTTAATAATCTTAAACGAGACTAATTCCAGTTCCTGTTATAACTACTCGTAAACCACCCCGAACCCTACCGTTTTATGTTATAAATTCCCCATAATAATTTATGGGGAAATTATAACATAAAACGGTACCCGTGATAGCTCTGTCAGCAGTAGTCTGCTGACAGGGTTATCACGGGTCCCATATCATTTGTAGCAAGATGGTGGTCTGATAAACCCCTTTGATTTTATGGAAAACGATCATGGGATTTCAAGACTTGGTTTTATGGTACCGTTACGGCGTCAGTTTAATTTTTATTGCTTTGTATTTTAGTATTTCGGTAAAACATGGCAGGCTTAGCGGAGTAATTAATGAATTGATTGTTTAACCGGTAGGAGGGATTATTTAATTTTATAACCTATAATAGGTACCACATAAGTTCAGGCATTCGGGCATTCTCCTTGCCTGAAAAATACGTGATTATTTTTTATGCTCTTATTCCTTGACAGGTATAAGATAGTGCTATAAAAAGCATGCTTTTGAGACATGTACGAGTAAACCCATAAAATGTCGTCAATAGAAATTGTTAGCATCTTACCAAAGGCTTAACCAGAACATGATATTGCTCTTCCTTTCATTTCCTTTGACCTCTTTGCATTAAATCTTATCAGATGAAATAGAACATTAATTAGACAATAATATAATTAAATTAAAACTTCTCTTGGCAGTTAAAGTCACCCTTTTAGGCTTACAACTCCTGCGGAGTGCAGGGTGGCAATACATCATATTTAATTTGATTATAAGTCATGGAATAATTACTTCTCTGGAATTCGGAATGGTCTGGTTTACACTTTGTTTGGGCCGAGTCAAAACCATTGTCTTGTCGGCTATATGCATGTTTATGTTTCTTTTGCAGAATATTGTCTTACGTTTATGAGTATTTATCTCCCTCAGTTTACGAGCTAAGTTCTTGTTGTGGAGCCTCTCCAAGGACGTCCAATTGACATTTTGATACAATGCAGTGGTAGAACGAAAGAAAAAATTCAATTTGTTGTTTGAAAAACCAAATTGTTTGCTTGATTTTAGAGTTCCATAGTACTTAACTACAAGGAACCCTTATAGTTTCGCCGCGAACCTCGATATGAGCATAATAGCTTATACCCAAAAACCACCGAGTATTTTTACCAAACCCATCATTCACTTTGGTACTTCTCACTACGTAGTGAGAAGTACCAAACTGAATGACTGATTTTAATAACCGCTCATTTTCGTGCCACTTACTATATAATTTTAATCAGTGGCGCAATAATCGCGTAACGCGTTTGATGCCACGCGTTTGGAAGGCTCACTCAAACATGTTCGTTAATAGGCGGGTCCACACAGAGCGAGCAGCCTCGCGAGGAATTTGCCGCGCGAGGAAACGGTCCCCGAACGAGCGCGGCCATAGAATAAAGCTGCGTTCACATTTATCTGACGTGATCTCTCGTGACGGTCTCTGTCGTAATTACTTACCGTTTAAATTTGTCTGTCGCCATCTGTCGCGATCTGACGCAATTATGAATCAGCTCTGTCTTGACTATCGGGGAGTCCACACTTTCGCAATGTTTTTCATGAATTATCCGATTCAGATTAAGTAGAGATCCAATGATATCCATCAATTATTTACATAGGATAGGTACTGTATAAGAATAATATTATAAAAAGGAAGTCAATTAGTTCGTCGTCCATTGCGCACAATTGCATACGCGCGTCTGACGCTTTACGACAGACAGTGGTGGGTCCACATTAGTCTGACGAGTTGTGTCTCGCGAGTTAACTGTACGGAACCCAACAATGTTAGCTTCGTCAGCACATCTCTCCCCACCAAATTATCTAGATAATCTTATTGTCATCTAAGCATAAATTTATTATAAATACCTTTGTAGATCTAACATTAGCGATTACTATTTTATATTTTAAACATTACATAACATTTGTACCTTAAGTGTAAAAATATTTAAATATTTTTACACTTAAGGTACAAATGTAGACTGTTTGGTCTTACACTTGTTGTTATAAGAAAATGATAAAATACGTGATAGATGCGGTGATGCTAAAATGAAACCAACCGCGATGAGTGCTGTGAAATCACTGATTTATTTTTGCTTACAAATGTACTTATGAGGTAAATGATGAACTAGTGATAAATGCTGAATGGGCTAAAAAGTAATACATATAATGATGTACGGGTTCACCGTACATACTGCCCACTCAAACAAATAGACAAATTTTATTTAACCTTTATGTAGACGTGATTCTCTAATACTAAATGCTAGATAAATGAACTATGATAATTTAAATAACAAATTGCTCAAATTGATGATAAAATAATTGAATATTATTATGATAAAATATAACTTAAACTTGTAAAATAAACTGTTCTTTGCTACTGTCTCTATTTAGTCCTGTTCACACTTATTAAGAAAACTAAGATCGACCGACCGATGGGCGACCATAGGCGAGGTCCCTTTATCAATACTCGTAACCGATTTGCTAATATCACGGAACGCACTGATCAACACTGGCACACTATCACTGACGCTTGCCGTGGCGGCTGCCACGGTCCCTCGCGCCGCCGCGGGCGAAGGAGGCTGCTGCAGCGCCTTCCCCAAGCCAGACTCCTGCTCTCCAGAGAGTTTGTGACATCTAGATCGCATGATAAATATCATTCCGATGACACCAAAAATGATAACCAGAGTCAAGGTCAAGTAAACGGCAGTGTAATGATGAACGTCGTGTATGCTTAACTCAGTAGAAGATTGTTCCTTAAGAGTGTTTATTTGATCTCGCAGCTGATTCAAGCTGTCTGTCTGATTCTCCGGTACAACAAAATAGTCAGGCAAGGTAGTATTGATAAGCGTATTGAGAACTGATACCTCTGGGACTTCGATATTCGGTTGCATATTCATATGTCGTAAGAAGTTATTGTGTGCGTAAATGCTATATTCGTCCGATTTCAATGTACAGCCCTGACCTAAGTCAATAATACCGCTGTCTTGAATCACAGTTGTTAGCGAGTCAGAACTGCAATAAATGCGTAGGTGACACTTTTCACAACACGAGTACAACCATGAATTCATGTGATGAACTTGAACCAATAATTACGGCACGTGGATATTTCTTGTTTACAAGTGGTGTCGCTACTCATTATTTGTACATCACATAACGACTGTTTGATTTTAAGGCTGTATACAGGGTTTTCTAAAGAGCATAACATCTTGTTATTTTTGACATGAACGCAGGCTTGAAGGTCTAGGTTTGATAAGAATAGAGCTGTATCCCTTTGGATGTTGTAGGAAATGTAGTGCACGGTTGGGGTTATACGAACATGATTTGACCCACTTTTCTGAGGTATAGAAACAATTTTGTCAAGTTCAAAGACATCGCTACTTACAAGTGGAATTTTCAATTCAATTATTAAGTAGTTGTCGTGTAATCTTGAAGACGCCTTCATTATTCTATACAGGTCAGATAAATTTGATGGTTCGACTGGGACAGCGAGGTTGCTATGTAATTGACCAGATATAGTGTTGACTTGAAGGGCTAACTGTTCCGGAGAGAGTAAGTAGGGATCGACGCGTCCGTGACTGATATCCGTTATCGTGTTAATCAGTACGTGCTGAATGCGCATAAGGTTAGATAATATGATATTCGCTGTTAATGCGGACGATGTCAGATATAGGCCGTTTTTATTATCCCAAGTAACTCCTTGCAACTGCAGTGATACATTTCGTAGATGTTCGTTTATGATAGAGAACTGTTTGTTCATAGTTGCCTCATTGCGCCGTAGTATTCAGACTCCAATACAAGGGTTTGATTCCTGAGCAAATGTTGAAGATGATTTTCATTACGAGCTATCCTCTCTATATCCTGCTTGTATTGGTCTGTGAATCTCTCATCTAATACACCAAATAATGTATTCGCCAAGTAGCCAACTCCGTTGATTAAGCTGCGTTTTTGTCTGCTGAGATATGGATTTTTCAATAGTGAGTCATAATGTTCGATGTCTTGTACTTGCTACTCTAATTGTAAGACGACACTTTCGTACTGATGACCCGTATTATCAGCTGTTTCCTTTAAATGTTTTACATAATTCTTTATGTCCGATATACCGCGATAGTATGTTGACATATTGTAAAACACAACCAGTTTCCATTCATCCTTAATAATTTGGAGATCTGACACCTTATCGAAATAAAAGACTTGATTCGTAGTCATTGGGCTAACATTATATGCAGCAGTTTTGTGTTGTACGGTGGGTGATATGAGTGTAAATAATAAAAATAGAACTGTGATAGCATAACTCCTCCATGTAGTCGGTCTGCGTGACCGCGCGGGACGGCTCTGATTTTCCGTCTGTTCTGTTTCGGGATGACCTTGTGCGCTCGACTGCTTAGATAATGCTTCGATTTCATTTATAGGCAAACGTACAAGTTTGTTAACCGGACGCTGGATGATATTGTTTTTCGTTTTCAATGTAACGACTCGTACATAACCATCTTTACCAGCGTGAACCTTTTGCACCCTGCCCATCGGCCATTTACCAGGAGCAACGTTCTCGTCCTTGATGAGGACTAGCTCGTCAACTTCGACATTAGTCTTGGGCTGCCGCCACTTAGATCTTGTTTGTAACTGCTGCAAATATTCTGTCGACCATCTCTTCCAGATGTCCTTAACCATGGCCTGAACTAATTGCCATCGGGATGTTAATGTTGTTGATTCCGGGTCAGTGGCAGGTCTCGACATTATGGGTCCTCCGACCAAGAAATGCCCTGGCGTTAAACAGTCGATCGAATCGGTACCTTCTGATAACTGACCTAATGGTCTGGAATTTAAGCAAGCCTCGATTTGACACAGCAGTGTAGAAAACTCTTCGTAAGTGAGTCGCTGCTCACCAAGAACTCGCTTCAAATGATATTTAAGGCTTTTCACCGCTGCTTCCCAAAGACCACCAGCGTTAGGCAATGCCGGTGCGTTGAAGTGCCAATGGATATTCATCTCGCCTATATTGTTGAAGAAGTCAGAGTTGATGCACTGGATGATTTCCGTGTACTCTTTCTTCATGATCCTGCTAGCGCCAACAAAATTAGTACCATTGTCGCTGTACATATGGGCTGGTGACCCGCGGCGGGAACAAAATCGGCGGAACGCAGCTAGGAAAGCCGGGGTACCTAAACCAGAAACTAGTTCCAAGTGCACCGCTTTCGTCGCCAAGCATACGAATACTGAAATATATCCTTTGACCGTCTTGATACCGCGTCCTTTATTAGCCTTTAGCTCGACATGTCCTGTAAAGTCTACGCCCGTATGCGTGAACGGTCTCGACGGGGTTACGCGTGCTTGCGGTAAGTCAGCCATGATTTGTTGATTATTTGTGTTATTATATCGGCGACACCTTACACACAGTCGCAACTGCCGTTTGACAGACCTAATACCACTGATGATCCAGTATTTGTCTCTGATATATGATAAAGTTAATCGGGGTCCACCGTGCAGAGTTGTTATGTGCGCCTGATCGATCAAAAGATTTGTAAATCTGCTATGGCTTGATAAGATGATAGGATGTTTCGTTGACGCGCTTAGTTTGGAGTGCGTCAGCCTTCCACCAACTCTTAATATTCCATCTTCGTCCAAATATGGGTTTAAACTGCAAATACTGCTTTTCGGATGTACAACCCGATTCTGTTTAACGTCACGTATTTCTTGAGAAAAATCTCGTGATTGCACGTCTTTAATTATTAAATTATATGCGTCATGAATCTCGGCTGACGACAAAAAGTTATTATTGCTTGCAATTTGCCTAATTCGCATTCTTTTGATAAAACGTGACACCCAGCCAATAACACGCACAATGTATGTCAAGGTACTATGATTATGCAGCATATCCATAGTAAACGAAGTATTATTTTGTGCTAAGGCTGTGTTCACATTAGGCGACCTTATTTCTACCTTGGGCACGTCGTATATAATCTTCCTTTGTTTTTGTACGTCAAATTGTTTCAGCCATGTGAGTCCTTCCCACCACAATGAATGCTCCAACAGCTGAACAGTCGTCAGTCCTCTAGTTGCACAGTCAGCGGCGTTTTCTTCCGAAGAAACATGATTCCAATGATTAGATGGGATGATTTCTGTTTCACTCTATTAGCAACAAATGACTTCCATCTGGATGCGTCCCCATGTAACCAGCCAAGGACTATCATGGAATCGGTCCACGCGTGTACTGTCATGTGTTCATTTGGCAAGGAACTAACAACCTTTTTCAATAAGGCTCCACAAAGTTCTAGATGCGGCAGTGACAATTTATTAGCCACTGGAGCTAACCTTGTATTTGCCGCAATAAGGCTTGATGTGTATTCGCCCTTATCGTTTTTAGTCACCAAGTAAATAGTGCAAGCGTATGCTTTATCCGATGCGTCGCAGAATGCATGTAATTGACAATTTGTTTCTAGGTTACCGACATATCTCGGTATGTGGAACTTATTTATATTTTTAATGTCTTCCTTTAATTTCAGCCAAGTTTCGAGAATTTCTCTAGGTAACTCATGATCCCATAATGCTCCTATTAACCATGTTTTTTGGAACAATAGCTTCGCTCTAATCGTAAGCGGTGATAACCAGCCAAGCGGATCGAATAACTTAGAGATATCTGAAAGTAATTGACGTTTTGTTATTGATTGTGGATTCTCAGATATTATTTGGCTTTCTAATAAGAAGGCATCGGATGATGGGTTCCACTTTAAGCCGAGAGTTTTTCTAGATTCGAGGCACTTAAATTCGTAGGGGCTATTTAGTTGTTCAGATGTCAGATGTTCTAATAGCTCTGTGTCATTACTGGACCACTTTCTAAGATTCATGCCAGCACCACGTAACATGTCAATAAGTTGTCCTTGCAACTCCTTGGTCATTTTTTTCAGATTATGGCCAGTAAGCAAATCGTCGACGAAGAACGAGTTATGGACCACTGAAGCTGCTAACGGATATTTTTCAGCGTCATCCAGAGCCAGTTGTTTTAGGGTACGCATAGCTATATATGGGGCTGGCCGGCTGCCGTATGTTACGGTTGTTAAACGATACTGCTTTAATTCGCTATTCAATGTATCCCTCCAAATGATAGATTGCAGGTGTTGATCACTAACTCTTATCAATATCTGCCGAAACATCTTTTCTATATCGGCAGTGATAACGTACTTGTACTGCCTCCAGTTAATAATAAGTGACAACAAATCTTGCTGTAGATTTGGTCCGCTAAACATTAAGTCGTTCAGACTGTTACCCGAAGTGGACTTTGCTGACGCATTAAAAACTACTCTCAATTTGGTTGTAGTCGAATCGTGTTTCCAGACTCCGTGGTGCGGCATGAAGTATCCATCTTCGGTGTTATTGTCAGCAACTAGAGTCATATGGCCTAGGTTTTGATACTCGGCCATAAACTGTTTATAATGCGACGCAAACGATTTATTTTTGTACATCATTGTTTATAATCGGCTCTCATCGGCAACCCAACTTCGTATCGACCATTATCTAAACGCCTCGTTGTTCTTTTGTAAAAGTCTTCGCAAAACTGATCATCAGGAGTCAAGTTGGACGATGGCGATGAGTCATCTATGTCTTCCAGTTCCCAGTACTTGGATATTTCGTCGCGCACATTGCTGATGACAATGTGACAGTGGTATGTCCTTACATTGCCTGATAGTATCCAACCCAAGTGTGTTTCTTGGGGACTAACTATGGGAGCCTGCGCCGGGCCCTTTATGAGACCACCTAAAATGATTTCTGAATACACACTGGCGTCCAAAAGTAAGTCGATAGGCCTAGTAATATTGTACTCAGGATCAGCTAGCTTTAAGTGTTGCAAGTGAGGCCATGACTGCTTGCTAAATGTAGAGTTAGGCAAGTCATTTATAACCTTAGATACAACCAATGCCTGCAAGGTAAAGCCATAGTTTCCATATATCGATTTGCATTCTAACGATACAATGCCTTTGCTTTGCTTAGCGACTGGCCCTATGCCCGAGATAGAGGCATGATAATGACGACGTTGTAAGCCTAACAATTGCGTAGCGTTCTCAGATATCAAGGAAATCTGCGAACCTTGATCTAAAAGGGCTCTTAGAGTAACATAGGTACCATTTCTAGCTAAGACATTCAGTTTAAGAGTGGTCAACAAAACTTCTTCATTGTCAGCGGCGACATGATTTACTTTATGCTGAGCTGTAAGGTTTAACGGCAATGCCTGAGGTCATCGCTGAAGCTACCTGAGGACGTTGTAGGAATGCGTCATGCAGTAAAGTGTTGTGGTCCTCACCGCACTTCTTACAATGCTTTGAATTGGTACAATCATTATCGTAATGATTATACAGACAATTTTTGCAATACTTTGCTTTTGTCACCGTATCTAAACGATTCTCAGGTGACATATTAATAAATTTTCTGCATGAAAACAAAAAGTGACGAGTTTTGCATATAGGACAGTAATTGGGGCCTTGAGTAGAGGCAACCTTGTACTGATTGTTATGATAACGATTTACGGGTTTATTATTAAAGTGAACTGTCTCACGATTGACAGTTGGCTTGGTGGCCTCCTTATCCCTCTTCGGCATGGGTTCTAGGGCTGTAAACTTGCTCTCTAAGAACGTCATAAACTCCGCCAGAAATGGTAGCTCTCTGGGTGACTTGCGAGCTTCCTTATAGTCACAGAAGGTGTCTTGATCTAATTTCTTACAAAGAAGATGCACTAATAACGGATTCCAAGTATTCGTATCTACGCCGAGGTTGTGGATAGCATGAATACACTCTGTACTAGTGTCATATAACCGTTTCCATTCATAAGCTGTTTGCTTGTGTATAATTGGCTGATTCAGGAAAATCTCAATTTGATTGGTGAATAAAACTTGGGTGTTATTATACCTATGTGTAAGTATCTCCCAAGCGGTGTCATAATTATCAGCTGTGATATGCAGATGCTGGATAAGAAGGTCAGGTTCTCCTCTGACCTTTCCTTTTAAGTGCTGCATCTTCTGAGCCTTGGTAACGGAATTATTGTCGTGGATAGCTTCGGTAAATAAATCACAGAATGTTGGCCACTGGGTGTATTTACCGGTGAAAGTAGGAATCTCTAGCTTGGGCGTTGCTTTATGTACGTGAACCATGGATGAGATCTTCTTGTTTAACGCACGCTTTATGTTCTTGAAAATGGTCTCAGGTCTATTGAGTTCCTCCTCATACGAAATATCCTCACCTTGGAGTAAATGATCTATACGCAAGTGTAACGCGTCGATAATATCCCACTTACTCTGAATACTTCTCAGCTCGTCCTCAAGTTTCCATTTTTCTGAATAGCGTTCACGTCAATGCTCTTCACTAACCTGTTAAAAGCCCTAAAATTGGTTCTCTGTAAAGCTAACAACTCGATAGCCTCACTGTTGGATTGCGTTGATTTTTCCTTTGATAAGAAGGACGATAGCAAATTACGCGTAGCCTGATATAACTCCTTAGCCTGCTGGTAATAGTTAGAACTAAAATACGTAGGCTCTTTTTCCGGCTGTTCAGAAAGTTTAATATGATTTTGCTCGAACTCTCCCCAGAGGCTATCCAGTGCCTCAAATCTCTTTTGAATATATTCCGGAGTCTTCCTAGACAGCGGATCCTTGCCAAAATTTACTTTAATTTTGTTGATGCTTTCAAATAATTCAGTCTGGCGGGAGCTCGATGCTTCCATCATGATAAAATAAAAGGAACGTTCTTACTTGGACTGATGCTTGATAACCTTGACTGCAAGCTGCTGCTGCTGGTATCTGCTATTCGAAGTTCGCGACACGGAGTCTCTGATCGTACACTGAATTTAATTATAAGTTCGAAAATAATCCGTCGGAATTATCGCGAAGCACTCAATAAGAGATTATAGTTAGGACCGGTGTCACTTCAAAAAATTTTCGAAGGCTCGAGGACCAAAAAATGTAGACTGTAGGTCTTACACTTAAGGTACAAATGTAGACTGTTTGGTCTTACACTTGTTGTTATGAGAAAATGATAAAATACGTGATAGATGCGGTGATGCTAAAATGAAACCAACCGCGATGAGTGCTGTGAAATCACTGATTTATTTTTGCTTACAAATGTACTTATGAGGTAAATGATGAACTAGTGATAAATGCTGAATCGGCTAAAAAGTAATACATATAATGATGTACGGGTTCACCGTACATATACTGTTAAGCTGTTATAATTAAATAAAGTATTTTTTTTTTACAATTAATCTGAGTCCAATCTCTATATTCGCGCTGTACCGTCCCCACACCCTCTCTGGCGCAGACCGGGATATTGTCTGTCGCGACACGACAGACGCCATCACGACAGATTACATCAGATAAATGTGAACGCGGCCTAGAGCGCGGCAGCCTCGGCGCCGTAGGAAAAAACAAAATTGTAGTTGTCATAAAGTTTGAATTCAGAACATGAAAATATAGTTGAAAATAAATTATGTATTATTGCGCATGTATCAAATTGTCGACTTGTAAATTAGAGTGAAATAGTACATTTGCCATCTATCGGTCTACATATCAATGTGAGATCGTTGGTCTCTCCTCTCTCTTATTTTGAAATTTTTTTTATAAATATAGTACTTGGAAATGGTCATACTGCAATAGGGTTGTGGCATGTGTTTTTACTAGCCGGCTGCCTGACTGACGCCAATTGATGTACCTACTTTGGGTACTAGACAATGGTAATAATGGGCCATAACATACATATTTACTTATACTTACTTTTTTTGTAAATATATACATAGAAACACCCAGACCAAGACAAACATAATGTTCATGCACACAAATGTTTGAGATGAGCGGGAATCGAACCCGCGACCTTCGGCGTTGCAGTCGCTTACACTCCCGCTTTGCCAACCGGTCGTCGATTATTGTTATACCTAAAGGATGGAATAGGTAGACATGGAAAAAAATATAGAATGAATTATAGGAAATGAATGTCTGTAGGCAAGGATACTGTAACCGAAGCACAGACTGAAGGATTATTATTGGTACAATAAATAGCGTCAAAGATGAGAATGTTATGATGAATGTATCCACCGTCATTCAGTGACCAGTGGATAGGGTATGCGACTGCTGATCGGAGGTCCCGGGTTCGATTCCCGGGTCGGACAAAAGTGTTACTGGGTTTTCCCGAATTCTCAGAAGCAGCACGGAGTCTGCTGATGTGCCCGTTAACGGCAATAGGCTCGTCCCCTATTATGTGGGACCTAAACATTTCATGGTGAAATGTGGATGTAATAATATTACAAGTCTGCCTATACTTACGCGGATACAGACGTGAGTCTATAAAAAAAATGTCCAACATACAAACACACTTGCGAATTTATATTATTAGTAGGGATTACTATGTTCGAGTGAGGCACGAAACAGCGTCCAGACCGCGGCAAAACAAAAAACCGAACTCGATGGCTCGGCCGCTCGGTCGCTCGCCCGCGGCGGTACACGCGCTTGCCTCGGCCGGGGCATGTCCACACACAGGGCGCAGCCTCGCGCGCCAATTCCTCGCGAGGCTGCGCGCTCTGTGTGGACGTGTCTAATTCGGTAGCTCGGGCGCACGGTAAGCTCGGCCGCGGCGGCACATGCGTTTTCCTCGACCGAGCCACGTCCACACAGACCGAGCAGCCTCGCGAAGCATTTTCCTCGCGAGGCTGCTCGGTCTGTGTGGACCCGCCTATTAACAACGTTTTGCGGTTTGACAATTTCGAGACGAGCTCCCTTACTGTAATTTCCAATGATTTTCAATGCTCTTTTACGGATTTAGAATAAGTTGTATGTCATAAAAAATATATTGCTACCATTTGTTATATCTGTATACTTGCACAAAATATAGGTAATTAATATTGTTATTACCTGTTAATTATTGCATATTGTTCGATGCAGAGTTTGATATCATAATAATCAGACAATCGTTCAAGCAACACTAATGGGATGACGCGGCGCGGCAGCGCTTAAAACTTTGGCATTACCTCGAGTGAAAAAGTTGATTAGAATCTCGGTGTTGTTTGTAAAGCCCCACACAATACCCCATTTTACTAGTAAACCGAGTAAACCTTCTATATGGAAAACAAAGGCACATCCAAAAGATGGTACCGACAACACTAGATGGAGACATGTCTATTGAAACCTCAACACCATTAATGCAGTCGAAATAAGCCCAAACTGAAATGAAGGGCTATTTTTAATTCGCTCGAAATGTGATATCATGTTTTATTCCAAAACCACTATTCATTATTATATTGCAAAGTAACTATTATTCAAAATAATATCTTAGTAGAAACTTATTTGCTCCGTATGATGACGGATTAAGAATATGGAATGTCACCACCCCATATCATCCCATGGGTGTCGTAAGATCCGACAAAGGGAGCATATAATGCACAGAACAGTACTGTAAGAGAAGGAAAACTTGATACAAACCCTATACCAACCCGTTAGGCCAGCGTGGTATTGTAGGCCAATTCCTCCTTTCAAAGGAGTGGCCTAGTCCAGCAGTGGACTGTTAAAGGCTGATGATGATGATAAGGAGCTCCACCGCAGGTCCGGCGACTGACGCACATATTGCTGATTAGTAAACATTAAGCAAGTGCTACAAGTGTATAATTGAGCTCCTTATCTTAATATATAAAATCCTTGCGTTACTGACTGACTGACAGACACGCTACAGCCGAAACTACTGGTCGTAAGAAGATGAAATTTAGCATGTTTCCTTGGGCACCGTAGGGGTGCACTAAGACGGGATTTCCCGAAATTCCCACGGGATCAGGCAAAACGAGAAATTCGAAAATATGTGCGTGCGGTGCCGCTGGCGTCGACTAGTACTTTAATATATAAAGGTCAACGCTCATTAGAGCCACCCGGCACCCACTCCGCACCGCCTCGCCTCGTGCGGTTAGTATTCTTTATATGGATTTGTATGGGTATGCGCTCACTACATCAACTCCGTAGCGTCACCGGATCGCCTCTGTCGTAAGCCGACCACGCGCGGGCGGCGGGTGGTCCACCCGCCGTCCGCGCGTGGACGGCTCGGTGGCAACTCGCTGCTCGCATACTTGTCGCGCGTTGACTGCTCGTCGCCGCGTTGACCGCGCGGCGTTCACTCGTTGACGGCGCGCGGTCCACTGGTTGACCGCGCGACGTCCACTCGTGGACGCCGTGCGGAGTGGGTGCCGGGTGGCTCTAATGAGCGTTGACCTTAAAGCTGAAGAGCTTGTTTGTTTGTTTGGTTGAACGCGCTTATCTCAGGAAGTACTGGTCCGATTTGAAAAATTCTTTCAGTTTTAGATAGCCCATTTATCGAGGAAGGCTATAGGCTATATGACATCGCGCTATGAGCAACGGGAGCAGAGCAGTAGCCTTAAATAAATCGGGTGTAACCGCTAGTATGAACGACAAAGTAACATTTGCGGTTTTTTATCTAGCGGAATCTAGCATCTAGCAACTTTGCTTCAAATTTAAACTTATCAGACTTTATGACTAAAAAAGTCTGTCCTAGGCGATACTAAACATGCCTGGTCCGGTAATGTAGTAGTACATATATGATACTTTCATATACTAAATGAAGTCAAAATTAACCACATTCAGCTGACGTTCCGCAACACATACCTGAAACAAAATAACAAAACAATTAATACCATACATTTAATCTAATTAAATACATATTAAAAAAATATTAAAATAGCGCTATTAACAGTGTCATTATTTCTTAACAGATGCAAAAACAACAGATAAAATTTATTGTGTTTTACTGAGACTGTAAATAATATTATCTACGAAAATTAAATAATTGTTACTAAGTACCAATTATTACTCAATTGTTATTACTGTGCAATGGTAATAAGACCGATCTTTTAATTGTGTAATATCTTGTTAAAAATAAAACGATTCAAAATGTGAATAAAATAATATAAATTAACTATGAGTATTGCCTTTCTTGCGACACGACAATCTGTAAGGGAAAGTTGCAGGACGATAGGAAGAAGTAACCTTTTAGCCTGCTGGGTATTCCATATTTGTCTTATTAGCAATGTTAAACGCTTGTATCAAGTTCAATCTGAAAGCAACTCAATCTCGCTTTTACTCTGTTTTTATTATTCAAGATTAGTTTAGTCAAGCTTAAGGAAGATAAACATTTACCTAACTGTTAATGATGAATTTTAGGCGCTCGAAATCATTACCTGCGACATGTGCATTTTACGTTATCTCATATCTTATGATAATAGAAATAATAATACTATCCATATATTTATTCGATTTAGATGTTTATAAACTAAACCAATGAAAATGAAAAACACAAAAATAATTTAATCTAGCTATTACAAATTATAAAAACAATTATTGTTCCAGACTTTTAGGTCATGAAGTCATAATTTAGGGCATATGTTTGTAGCCTTAATAGACCTAAGATTATAATTTAGCGCCGAACATCAAATAGTTATTGTACTAAATTAACTATGACACAATTGGAGCAGTATCAATTTGGATTCATAAATCACTTGAGGCAACGTTGCAAACTCTCAACTATGATGTACGATCTATTCGTGTCATCTATAATAATAAATAAAGAAACGTAATTTATTTGTTTATTTGTAATACCAATTCAATTCTTAGAACTTGCGTATGAAAGCATTTTTACAAATTGATTAAAGATTATCACTTTGTGCCTAAGTGCTTTTTTAACAGCTTATCTCAGGAACGGCTAGACAGTTTTAGTGACCTCGTATGAAGTAGGTACCTATGCCTTTCTTATCAGCATACCTACAATGTTTCTAGATCCAGAAGTTGAGCCGACCACTATTATGGCAATATTTAAATGTAACGGGGGCACACGGGGCAAACGACAATTGAATACCCACACCACCTCGATAAGACAATGGTGCGCACCGAGAATTCAGGCCCGATACCCTCTGCTTAGCAGTATATTGGTACCTGTTACCTGCTTGAATAGGTAGCGCTTAATGGACTATAAAAGGGGATACTGAACCTTCTTCTATAGTCCTTAAGTACTATCTGTGTAAATGCAAAGGTTTTGTATAGTACCCCAAAATTTCCCGTAAGCATCGAGCTTCATAAACATTAACGCTAAAATGCACCGAAGTTAATAGACCACCCTAATGTCTACCAACTTTACCATTCCGAACTAAACATCGCAGAACGCAACTAAACTGTGGCTAAAGGGAGGGGATTAGTATGGCAACCATACCCATGGTGGACACAAACCAATTGTAGCAGAGTGTATTCATTTATAGCTCTCATTTACTATGGCATTAGTCGCATTAATGTGAGCTACGGGAATCGCAAAAAATTCAAGTGTTATCTATGTATATATTCATACTCTTTATCTCTGGAACTACTGATCCGATTTGAAAAAATCTTTTTGTGTGTGGTAGCCACATTCATGAGAAAGGTTATAGGCTACTTTTTATCCCGACATTCCCACGGAATCACTGAACGAGGCCGACGAAGCCGTGGGTGTCCGCTAATTAACTGATATAGGTAAGAAAACTAAAATGCTAATTCCTTAAAATATATTTTATTCAATTTGATCCAAAGCAATCATAAGATCATTTAAAAAGGCAGCGGGTGCATTTGTTGCTTCCTGGTGTATGGCCCAAGACAGTACTAGACATAAACAATGCTAGCGATACGGGGACAGCTATGTGCGAAAAAAAAACCTGTTCAATGTGCGAAAGAGACAGCGTATAACATATCCCTAAAAATTAGCTCATTTTGATATTATTTTTATGCCTTTATAAGATGAAATAAAAACCTTTGTGTCTGCGCTGCATAAACGCCTGATCATTTTAAATGGCATCAAGTTACTCGTTTAAGTAATACTGTACCTGACTCCTAAATTTATTTTACTTACACCCGCACATATTTTTGTTATTCGATTTCTAATTTTGTTACGCTGGCATCAAAAAAAAAACTGCGAATCATTGTAATACTTAATGACAAAAAAGCAAGATTAAAGCTGTTATCAACGGAATCTGAGGTTTTCATTACAAAACTTTGTCTACTATTACACATTAAAATTGGCGACCGTGACAGGACGGATTTGCAAAATTCGGATCGAAGTACGAAAACAAAGAATTCTCGTCAAAAGGAAATCTACCAAAGATTGATTGTGGAGGACTACAGACGCAGGAACACTATCAAAGAAGACAACTAAGCCAGCCAGGTCGGTCAGCAGAAAGCGCCGCGCCCAGCCTTAGCTTCTACGACGACGCCACGTCGGGGTTCACCGTCAGCCTGCCACGCCAGTTCGAGGATTCCGTCAACATTTGTAGAACAGCTCGTGTTTCTATCAGTGCCAACAGCCATCAGCGAGGACCAATGCAGCCGGAAGCAGCCGTCTCGCCTATCAGTTAAGTGCCATTCCCATAGTTTACCCTAACACCTAAACCTATTTTTCCTATCAAAAGGGTCGCTGTTTGGTACATTCCACTTGTGTATTTCATTAGTTCAACAAAGTATCTAGCTAATTTAAAGCTTATTTCAAGTAAACAACCAGTAAATATAGTAAAATAGTATAATTAAAATCCATTGTTCAGTGTGAAAACTACCTACGTCATCATTTGTAAAATTATAAATTCTTAAAATACCAGTACATTCCTTAAAATAAGTTCATAAATGAACAATACTTGAGTATCTAAACACCAATTAGTAATATTGCCAATTTGTTTCATAGACACCCTCCCACTAGTTCGTGCCATTATTGTAGTTAACATTATTTCAAATATTTTGGGCCGACTATTCCAGAAACTCCATCGCTGCCTGACGCTGCCAGCTACTAGCCGCGTTCGGGTGACGTCGGTGCATCGCCGCGCTGCTGCGCCAGGTGCCGCCGAAGGAGTATCAGATAAGATTCTAAACATATAACTTTATTCCTTCATTTTGCGTTACTGTTTAGAACTCAATTAACAATAAGCATTTTTCGTAAAGTTCTCAGTGCTAGTTTATCGTTTGTTGTTGCTATTAGTATTTAACAAAATGTCTTTAAGCGAAGATAAAGACTGTAATGCAAAACAATTGAAGGAACTGTTTGCTAAGCGTAGCTCGGTCAAAGGTCGTTTAACAAAGTTTAAAAAATATTTAGATGGAGTATGCTCTTCAAAATTGAATAAAACCCAAATTAAAGAGTTAGAAATTAGTATTGGTAAAATACGAGCTATGTCTAGCAAATTTGATGAACTACAGGCTCAGATTGAGGTCATTAATTGCGATAATATGGACTCCGAGATCGACGAACGTGATGAAATTGAGCAGATCTTCACTTCACATCTTGCAATTGCTGAAGAGCAACTTGATAAGTACAAAAATACTTCAAACGAATCTGATTTGCACAATTCATCACAATGTCATAACGATCTGTCATCTCAATGTCATCATGTTGATTTTAAATTACCACAAATACAAATCGCAAAGTTTGATGGCGCTTATTTCCGCTGGCTTGAGTTCCGAGATACCTATTTATCGCTTATTCATAACAATGAACGCATTAAACCTATTCACAAGTTCCATTATTTGGTATCGTATCTTGAAAAGGAAGCCGCGCGAATTATTTCCAATTTAGAGATTTCTGAAAATAATTATAAAACTGCATGGCAGCTTTTGTGCGATCGTTACGATAACAAGCGCCAACTTATAAATCAACACCTTAATTCATTGATATATTTCGAATCAACACAACAACAACACAAACGTGAATCGGACAAATCACTGAGGTTTCTAGTTGACCACGTAACTAAAAACTTGCGAGCATTGTCAAGTTTAGCAACGAAAGATGAACTGCTTGAAATGATAATTATTAAAATTCTTATACCAAAATTAGATAATCGTACTGCCATGAAGTGGGAAGAACATCGTAATAATTTGTCCAATCTCCCTGCTTTAAAGGATTTCAAAAAATTCCTAACTGATCGCGCTGATGTGTTAGAAACTATGAATCAAAACAAGTCTGATATACCCAAGGTCACACAATCACGTCAAAACAATAATAACAATTCTCGTAGTACTAAATCCTTTTCATCTACAGTTCAGAACACCGGCTCTGTCGCTAAGCAGTGCGTTGTCTGTAAGGGTGACCACTGGATATACGACTGCCCTACATTCCTTGCGAAGAGCGTTCAGGAACGACGAGATGAAGCATTTAAGTTGCACTTATGCTCCAATTGTTTACGAACTGGGCATCGTGCACGTGACTGCAAGTTGGGTCCCTGTCGTGAGTGCAAGCGTAGGCACAATTCACTCTTGCATTCCCCTAATTTAAACAATACTAGTGCAAGTAATGCTAGTACAGTCAGCAGCAATAATACCAACACAGATCGTGGTTCAACTGAAATATCAGTAAATAATTCTATTAGTGATAATTTTATAGAAAATCACATTCTTTTATCAACAGCTATGGTTAATGTTATCAATCCACAAACAAACAAACAATTTCGAGTGCGTGCTTTGTTAGACTGTGGCAGTCAGTCTTCATTTATTAGCCAGTCACTTATGAACAAGTTATCATTACAGGTATGTGCTATTAATACTATAAACGTTATCGGTATAGGCAACAACTTAGCGGAATACGTAAACAAAAGTTGTATTGCCCGATTAAATTCTCTTAATGATGACTATAGTGTTGTACAGTCATTTTATGTATTAAACCAATTAACAAGTGTTATTCCAAAACAATCTATAGACATTAGTCAATTAAATATTCCAACCAACCTACAGCTAGCTGATCCTAGCTTTAATCGGCCTTCAGCCATAGACGTCTTGATAGGTGCAGACCTGTTTTGGGACCTACTCGGATGTGATCAGCTTGCATTAGGTACTAATATGCCCCAGCTTCGTAGCTCAAAGCTAGGTTGGCTCGTTGCCGGCCCAATTTCTCCAAATGTAAGGAATTGTTCGTCACCTAAAAATATTCCGTGTCATGTTTCAATTAGTGATAGTGACGAATGCAATAATTCCAATATTGATTCTCATTTGAAAAGGTTTTGGGAACTTGAGCAGGTTCCAGATAAGCAATATTTTAGCAAAATTGAGCAGGCATGTGAAGACCATTTTTATCGTAATACTTATCGTTTAGAATCGGGTAGATTTTGTGTGAGGCTGCCCCTAATTGATAATCCAGATTGTTTAGGAGATTCTTACGCTATGGCTAAAAAACGATTGTTGTATTTAGAAAGACGTTTCCGTAAGAATCCAGAATTAAAGTTGAAATATTGCAATTTCATTCAAGAATATTTAGAGTTAGGTCATTTAGAGGAATGTCCGACTACTAATCCCGTTCCATCCTATTATCTTTGCCATCATGCAGTATATAAGCAAAACAGTGAAACGACAAAGACTCGTGTTGTCTTTGATGGATCGGCACGAACTTCCTCAGGTTTCTCTCTGAACGATCTGCAGATGGTCGGTCCCAATGTTCAAGACTCAATCTTTTCTATTTTGATTCGAGCTCGTCAGTACAAATATATTTTGACAGCTGATATTGAAAAATTCTTTAGAATGGTTGAATTAAATGAAAAGGATCGTAATTTACAATTAATACTTTGGAGAAGTGATGAGTCCAATCCTATCAAAACTTTACGTTTGAAAACCGTAACTTATGGTCTTGCAAGTGCTACATATTTGAGCACCAAGTGTTTGTCAGTATTGGCAGAGAATTGCGATGACCAGCTTATAGGTAACATTATTAAACACGACCATTACGTCGACGATCTGGTCACCGGATCAAACGACGAGTCCAAGCTATTATACATTCAACGCAAGGTGTCGGACACTTTAAAGTCAGGTGGGTTTAAACTACGTAAATTCAGATCGAATTTACCAAGCATTTTATCATCATCAGTCATTGATCAGAATGATAAGGTTAGTTTAAGTGAATCTAATAATACTTTAGGATTAAATTGGAATCCTAAAACCGATACCCTTCAAATATCGATTGAGATTCCCAATAAAAATGATGTGGTTACCAAGCGATCGATACTGTCTGCATCATTCAAGATTTTTGATCCTCTTGGAATTCTCAGTCCATGTGTAATTATACCTAAAATGTTACTTCAGTCCTTATGGCTGAACAAGAAGGGTTGGGATGAACCAGTTAGTTCCGATATCCTGGAATCCTGGAACAAGTTCATTGGCAATTTACATTTTTTATCAGATTTACAGATCCCGCGCTTAACACTATGCGAAGCTCCTAATTATATAGAAATACATACCTTTAGTGATGCTTCTCAAGTCGCTTACGGTGCTTGTGTGTACCTACGGTCACACAACTTAGCTGGCGAGGTAAAGGTAAATTTACTGTGTGCTAAGTCTAAGGTGGCGCCGTTGAAACCGATAACAATACCGCGTCTGGAGCTTTGCGCTGCGCTATTAGCTGCAAAATTGTGTAAGACAGTTACCAGCTCTCTGCGATGTGATGTCAATCGCATCATTTACTGGTGCGATTCCAGCGTTGTCCTCAGCTGGTTAAATGGTAATTCTGCAAAGTTAAAAACGTTTGTAGCTAATAGGGTAGCCGAAATTAATGAACTTACCGATAGTTCGTCGTGGCGCTATGTGCCGACTGATCAGAATCCAGCTGACCTGATCTCAAGGGGCGTGAGCCCAGATCAAATCATCAATTCTAATTTCTGGTGGTCAGGTCCAAGCTTTCTAATACAGCCTGAATCCGATTGGCCCTATTTAAAGAAATTAATAAATGAATCAGACTTACCTGAGATGAAGTCCACTTCCGCTGTTGTCCTGGAACCAGCAACAGAAATTCTAAAAATAGATAAGTTTTCATCGTTTTTAAAACTGAGACGTGTATTTGCGTATGTCAATAGATTCATACATAACATAAGATATAAATGTCCTAAAGATAAATTATTTGGTAAATTAAATGTTAGCGAATTAGAATTATCTTTTATTAGCTTATGTAAAATTGCTCAGCAAACTTCATTTACTCTAGAGTACAATCTTTTGTTAAAAAATAAAACTTTAAGTAACAAGTCAACACTTTTGTCACTTTCACCCTTTTTGGATGATGACAAGGTGATGAGGGTCGGTGGTAGGATAGAATTATCTAATTACAATTATACTAAAAAACATCCTATACTTTTACACGCTTCTCATCCACTCACTAAATTGTATTTTAAATATGAACACTTACACAATATGCATGCTGGGCCTCAGCTGTTGCTGGCCTGTGTAAGAGAGACTGTGTGGCCTATAAATGGTAGGCATTTGGCCCGCCGCACAGTACATGTTTGTGTTCGATGTAGACGTATACAAGGTAAAACATTAACTCCCATGATGGGAAATTTACCTGCACAGCGCATCATACCTGATTTTCCATTCCGTACTGTGGGAGTTGACTTCGCTGGTCCGTTCCTAACACTAAATAGAAAGGGTCGAGGTGCACGACTAATTAAAACCTATTTATGTTTGTTTGTATGTTTTCGCTATAAGTGTGTGCACCTGGAAGCCGTCAGTGATTTGTCCAAGGACGCGTTTATCATGACGTTACGCAGATTTATATCGCGTCGAGGTAAGCCAGCGGAAATATTTTGCGATAACGGTCGCAACTTTGTTGCGGCAGCTAAAGAGATTGGCAATTTTCTTAAAACTAATCATGAACCTGTAGTTAATTTTGCTACCAATGAAGGCATAAAGTTTGTGTTTTCTCCCACGTATGCTCCACATTTCGGCGGCATCTGGGAAGCCGGCGTTAAATCCGCGAAATACCATTTAAAACGCGTTATGGGGAACCATCATTTAACGTTTGAGGAGATATGTACTCTCTTCACACAAGTGGAAGCTGTGCTTAATAGTCGACCTTTGTGCCCACTCTCCCCTTCCCCTAACGATTACCATTTCCTATCTCCCGGTCACTTTCTGATAGGGCGTGCCCTAAATGCATTGCCTGGTCCATCGCTCGAGCACGAGAACCAGAACAACCTTCAACGTTACTTGAAGCTTGAACAGATTCATCGGCATTTTTGGCAGCGCTGGGAAAAGGAATATATAGCTGAACTACAACAGCGCTCCAAATGGCGTACTAATTCAGCATCCCTGCAAGTTGGAGATTTAGTTCTTCTCCAGGAGGATAACGTCCCACCACTGAGCTGGCGAATGGGACGAGTCAGCCGCCTGTTCCCTGGAACCGACGGCGTCACACGAGTCGCAGACGTGGAGACTACCAGAGGCTGCTTCAGGAGGCCTCTCACACGGATCTGCCCCTTGCCTACATCTTTACCGGATGACGACTAACGCAGTTGAAAGGAGTCTTTCAACGGGGGGGAAGATGTCTGCGCTGCATAAACGCCTGATCATTTTAAATGGCATCAAGTTACTCGTTTAAGTAATACTGTACCTGACTCCTAAATTTATTTTACTTACACCCGCACATATTTTTGTTATTCGATTTCTAATTTTGTTACGCTGGCATCAAAAAAAAAACTGCGAATCATTGTAATACTTAATGACAAAAAAGCAAGATTAAAGCTGTTATCAACGGAATCTGAGGTTTTCATTACAAAACTTTGTCTACTATTACACACTTTGATACCGTTTGTTTTCTTTTTTAAAGGATCCTGAACATTTTTCTCCGACGATTTTTAATAAAACAATTATATGCAATGAAAGGTCATATTATTCCCCTTTGTTTAAAACTGTTTTGGTTAATGTCCGCCACTGTTCGCAAAGCGGGTCAGATATGCCCAATGACCTTTATATCAGTAAATTAACAAATATGCTACAATTAACAAAGTCGTTTCGTTGCGATGCAGTGGTAAATTTTAGTTACAGAATAAATAGTTACAGTAGGTCCAGTTCAGTTTCAGATCAGGATCCAAACTTTTATATAGGTGTCATTATCATGCAGCCCTTTACAGGCCACTGCTAGACATACATACATATATATACGAATTTTGGAAAGGACGTTATTTGCAGCTTTTGATTAACTTAAATAATACACCATCCTTGGACAACCCAATTGGTATAGATAAGAACCTTGACGAGAATAGGAGTTTAATTATGTAATATAGGAGGTTAATTATTAACAGTAGATAGTAATTGTATACAATCACTTAGTTCTATGACGTCTAGTCATAATTATCACAACAATTACTTAAACATTACTTAAACTGCCTCGTTGGTCTCGCGGCATAAATGTGCGCGTGGGATTGGGAGGTCTCGGGTTCGATTCCCGGGTCGGGCAAAGTGTTATTGGGTTTTTCCGTTAGGAAATTCTCAGTAGCAGCTCGGAGTCTGTGTGTAATGTGCCCGGTAACGGCAATAGGCTCGCCCCCTATTACTTGGCACCAAAAAATTCATGGCAAAGTGTGGGTAAGTAATATTACACCCCTGCCTACCCCTTCGGGGACACAGGCGTGAGTCTATAAATAAAACTTAAACAGCACTGTAATACGAAACTGCTCAATTGTATCAATTACATAATATGCATGTATACGTTGACTTACTACTATAATGACTGAAATATGATTCTTCGATTAGTGTCCTATGATTCTGAAAATTATTTGTTGACCGATCGGAAACATTTCATCACATTTGGATAGCCTTGTCAATAACAGTGTTTGATAGTAAGATAAGATTAAAGTATTTTGTAGATTTCATACACATTTTGTAATTACACTTGGCTTTTTTCACGTCTCTTCAATTATAAGTACAATAAAAAGTGTAATAGAAAGAACGTGAAGTTAAGATCTTTCGATTTCAATTGGGTTGTCACTACTTTAAGGATGGTACTGGCACCCAGACTATAGACACTACAATATAAAAAAATCGGAATCAATACCTCTCACCAAATATGTAAGATAATTTGTGAGCTAGTATATACCCCGGTAAATATTTTACTCTAGTGCAAAATGCTACGAAAATATAAATAGGTTCCTATAACCATTAGCGTCCCAAAGATATCCACGCTAAAACATGCTACTAATGCGCGCTAATAAATATAATTTACGCGAAATTATCCTTCTGTACCAACTTATCCTGTGGCGCCAGTTAACTTTTGCACTTTATGGGTGTACCTACTAACCGTTACTTATTAAGGTCAGAATACATTATTGGTAATTTCATGAGAACTGAATTTTAATTCGATTTCATTTTGCTTCAACCCTTTTAGTTGCTTTTTATGTTGTTAGTTGATTGTAATAAATATAGAAGGAGATATTGAAAGGAGAGTGACTGCGGGAAAATGTGTAAATGGAGCGCTGCATGCCTTTATGAACGGCCAGAATGTGCCAAAACAGGCGCGACTGGCGGTTCATAATGGAGTGCTTATGCCTACGTTGATGTGCGGTAGTAAGTGTTGGGTGTGGCAGAAAAAGCATGACAGCAGAATTAACGCAGATGAGATGCGTTCACTGCGTAGTTTGTGTGGGGTAAGACTGATTGATAGAATTCCGAATGCAGTAATACGAGAGCGATGTGGCCTGAAAGAAGATGTCGTGACAAGAATTGAGAAAGGAAAGCTGAAATAGTTTGGGCACGTGGAGCGAATGAGTGAAGAAAGAGAGACGCATCAAATTTATGAGGCTAACGTGTGTGGGCAAGTCGGACGCGGCAGACCTCGTCGGACATTCGATTGGGGACATCTTAAAGAATGGCAAGGTCCGAAGTACCCGGAACCGGCGAGCTTGTATGAACAGAGTAATGAATGTAGAGGAAGCGCGTGAGGTTTGTAAGGATAGATGCAAATGGCGTTCCGTTGTCTCTGCCTACCCCGATGGAAAAAGGCGTGAGTATATGTATGTATGTATGTTGGTTGTAATAAATTTAGTCTGACTATATCTGAAGTGTTTTTAGAAGTTTATAAGCAGTTCTGTACGTGATTCCAATAATAATTCTAGATAAATGGGTAAATTGCGTTTTATATTAAGATTTTTATGCAATTACGTTTTATATTAGGCGGCGTTTTGGCAATTATATCGGGCAGTATGCCTTACGGAGTAACATTAGGTAAGCAAATATTTGCCCAATACGCCAACACTTCACAGAGTTTCATAGCAACTCGATCTTCCGTCTGTCATTATAATATATATTGACAACTTCGCTTTGTTGCGAGCGTCTCAAGATCGGTCAATGTGTAGAGCCTTTAGCAAGTCTATGTTCAGTAGTAGACTAGGCTTAGATGATGATAAGTAAGTATGCATAGGATCGCAAACATTTCAAACATAAATAACCCAGTTCAACGCCCTACCATTATCAAATATACAATATTTACGACTTCATACATATATCACTAATAAACGGGTTAAACACTCAGATATCAGGTCTATTAATTAACCTAAGACGATCTCGCCTGTCTGGATTACATATCATGCTTTGTGTCTGATCCCTCGTTAGACGGGTACCGTTAGCTTTGGGTATTCTATAAGCTAGGTATTGAATTGATATTATATTAATATATAATATATTCTACCACATTCACACAACACCATCTAGTCCCAAACTAAGCAGAAGCTTGTACTATGGTTACTAGATAATGGATAAACATACATATATACTTTATTTTTGTAAATACATACATATTATACATAGAAACACCCAGACCAAGACAAACAACCATGTTCACCCACACAAATGTTTGACTTGAGCGGGAATCGAACCCGCGACCTTCAGCGTAGCAGTCGCTTACACTCCCGCGGTGCCAACCGGTCATCATATGAACGTGTGTTGACTAATGAGAGATGAATATGTAAATGCGGCTTTTACATAGAAGTACTTTAAAGTTTTCCTATTTGTACACTTAGTTTAGGCTGCCACCTAGTTGCACGACATTGCGCCGCGTGGTTGTAGGTTTAATCCCCACAGGAGACAACACTTTGTGAACCCTTGTTTCGGGTCTGAGATTTTGTTCCTACTGCAGGAGTTGCAACATAAAAAAACCTACTACTACTAATAAACACAAAAGTCTGTGCGAGTGGACTAATGGTTAGGTGTATATTACTCTTTAACACAAAAAAATCTGAACAGGCATTTATCACCGAACGGAATGCAACAGTATAAATACTGTTACCGCGATATTCTTTTAGTACTTCATCAGCCGAGTCGGCCCATTCATGCTACAATCAGTAAAGCTGTATAACCATTAAATATTCGATTCAAACCTAGTACATAAAATAATATTCACCTTCATAGCGTTTCGCAGTCCACTGTTAAACTTACGCCTCTCCTAATGTGCTTCACGGTAGTACTCTGACCTACAGGAGGATCATGGCTACTATACCACGCTGGGCAGATGAGTTTGATGTCGATATTACCGTTTCTACACAATGATACTATTTTCTAACATTACTATTGGTTATTAAAATGTGTGTGTTATTGAGCTTATCCGATTTTTCAGTAACAGCACGGAGTCTGGCAATGTGACCCGTAACGGCAATAGGCTCACTTAAATGTATAAAATGTGGGTGCAAGCCCCCTGTAACGTGAGACCTTAAATTCATAATATCGTGAAATGTGGGTGTGATGTTACATCTCTGCCTGCCCCTTCGGGGATAGCGACGTGAGTCTTAAAAAATCTATTAGTTACCCTATGATGATGATGTTTTAGTTATACACCTCATTCGTCCCTTCCTATAAAACTTTATAAAGACCTGTAGATATGTATTTATGTAAAAGCAACTTCACCATCACGAGGCCCAGATCTTCTTATAATGTTTTAATTGTATCCCAAACTTGTCATCAAAGTTTGTGCGGTGGAACGCCCACGGTTACGTTTAGTTCGCTGTTGTTCGTACGTCTTGTTTAAGTGAATATGTGATGAGGTACCTATTTGTATACCTCATCACATATTCACTTAAACACTTTGTTTATTATGTATAATTGGTTGTAGTTACGGATGAGTGGTAGGGTGCTTTGTGTCATTATCTGTACTTAGACAATTGGATGGGTAGAAAGAAAGTATTGATATAGGCAATATGAGTTGCCAATATGCAATATGTTTCTTCTATATATCAGTATTATTAATTTGACTGCACGTATGGTATAAATAGTAGTTAAAACGGTTCGGCGTTTGGCACTGCTTCGAGAGTTGTTCGCTTCCGACTGAACACAACACTTTGTGTGAGCAAAAAGTTGAGTTACGTGAACTAAAAATAATTGATTCAATCAACCAATATATAGCGAAATTGACACTTGCAGCAAAAGTCACTAAAAACTAAATTGACGATATACTCGTAATAAATGCCACATTATAAACTAAGTGAATAAATGGGGATCCTGCCGTTTTGCCGAAAAGATTTTGACAAAATTTCATTACCCAAACAAATTTTAGCAACTTTTTTTTATACCATTGCAACATTTCGAATGATTTTAGTACGCATATTTTTATTTCGTCAAATTTTACTTGGCAAAATATTACTAAGTATAATGTCATTATGGCATTTGGTCTTTAATCAAATGATTTAAAACAGCAAACAATCTTCAGACAGTAAACGCTTAGTGATATTAGTATATTTATGGAAGTAGTTGAAGTAGGTTAATTATTAACAAAATGGTAAGGTTAGGTTATCATACAATTTTAGGTTAGGTTAGGTTAGAACTGTGACCTCCTACGCACGAGCCGAGCGAGCGAAGCGAGCGGTGCCGCGGCAGCGGCCGGCGAGTGCCAGAAACGGTTTGCATTAATATAAAAAAGAGATTGTTTTTAGTAGGTTACCCGAAACTGAACTATTAAGATTAGGATAATTATTGATTTTGCGTAAAAACTGTTATTCCAACTGAAATATTTGACTAAATAAAAAATTTCAAAAGTACTATTTGGCAAACAAGTTATAGTTTAAACGTTTATTTTCCAAACATTAGGTTTGCGTTACAATTTTTTGTGAATAGATTTTTTGCTAAGTAATAATTTGGCAAATGAAATTATGCGAAAATTTTTTTGGGAAGTGAAAATTTGTCAAATTCCTTTCGGTCAAACAAGGAAGACCCGAATAAATGGTTTTGACTTTGTTTACTTCCCACTATGCTTCATAAAATACACACAAATATATGAAGTTTTACAACAATAAAAATACTCCAGTACATGCATATAAAAGTACTACCATCACAACGAAACATAAAACAGAAAAACTAACCAATAAACATTTACACAGCAAAACACAACAAAGCATTTGTTTAACAACAAACACTTTAAAATAAAACTATTTTTCAAAACAAACAATTTCACTCACGACATACGAAAATAAAGATACAATCAAAATCTATAAAAATCCCATGCTGTGACGAAACGACCAACAAAATATACATAAATATAGGTAATGTAAAAATAAGTGAGCAATATCGCTTTTGAATTAAATTACTGAAGTACAATGGAAAGTTTAAGTGAATTATGTATTTTAAAGAATTTCTCTGCGGGGGTATTATACTTTGATCTAACAGTTGCAGGTATGGCGCAATGCATACGCGTATTTCGATTGTTACTGAGGTATGGTATCTTAGCACTTTGTTGGTAAGATTTTGCGAATTATGTACGACTCTGAAAACATTTTTTAAATGCTCACACTAAGGTGCAGCGCACACGCAAGCCTTAAGAGCAGAAAAATATAGGTATATGAATAGTTTTGCACGCCCTTTACCTTAAAGCATAGGTTCTATTTACAATGGAAAAAAGAAGCGTCACATAATAGTCTGTTGTCTGTGCTGCACCAAATGGTTAGTGACGCTAATTGCTAAGCCGGAATTCGTGGGTTCAATTCCTGCCTCATACAAATCTTTATGCGAACGAATATTTGTTCTGTGATTTTGCATGAACTTATGCATTGAATATAATCATCATTTATATTGTCGTTTATGCAAGATTGAACAGAACAAGGTCAAGATACTCATCGAACCCAGAATTTGGTTCGTAAATAATTAACAAAGCGATCAGAAACACCTAAAGTTAGATAATGTTTATCCGTTGCCTAGTACCCATAGTACAAGCTCTGCTTAGTTTGGTACAAGATGGTGTTGAGTGTATGTGATAGAATGGAAAAATAATATTATAATCTTCGTATTAACCATGCAACTCGTTCGGTCATGCGTACACGGCCTAATAAAACAATTTTATAACAACAGAACATAGAAATATAAATATTTCACAGTGAACATTTCTAAACACAAGCATGACTGTCATGTTACGTTAACTGCAACGCGTTTTTCATCTGTTATCATAGTGCTGGGATTATATAGGGCGGTTTATTCACAAAATATGTAAATGTGAGCTCCGTGCCACCATACCACCGTAGACTTAGAAAGCTTATAGAAAAGCTGTATTAGTAGTTTTTAGCCCTGACTGGTAAGCCGGAGGTCGTAATTATGATTCCTTTCCAGAACAAATCATTGGGGAAGGATCCACTATTATTTTGACGATGTATGTACTGCCTGGTGGCGTAGCGGAAGTGCGTGACCACTACGCCGAAGGTTGCTGATTCGATACCCGCTCAAGTCAAATATTTGTGTCCGTAATCATAGATGTTTACCAAGGTCTGGGTGCTCATATGTATTATGTACGTATGTATGTACTTACACAAAAAAGTATATGAGTTTATTTTTCAATTGTCTAGTAATCGTAGTACAATGTCTGCTAAGCTGGTAGTAAAATAAAGAATAAAAATTACTATGTATACAATCCCGACAGTTCAAAATAATTGAGCACATATTTTTTCTAACATCGCTAATACAAATTGATACCACAGATTCGGGAGTATCTAGAGTATTTGCGTACGATCAAGCATACCCTGTTTAATTTTCCTATTTTCCAATACCACATCTCGCATTTATTGATCTGTGTATAGCGGGAATTAAAATGTCTCTATGTATTAGGTACATCAATTACGCATGCATGCAATGCCAAATTGAAATATGTAAAACTAACTTTTTTATCAAAATATTGCCTAGCTGATGCCTCTATGCCCGTTTTTTGTAATAGTGTAGACGAACTATATGACATACACTGTAGCTTTATATCAGTGTGGTTTAGGATTTTCAAGGGTACTGACATCCCATAATGACAGTCGAAAATCTGCATGACATTTTGGATCGCTAGCTTAACGGGTTTTCGAGGCACGAGGCAAGCGATAAGCACATAACTTTTCAAAGTCAGCGGTGTACGTAATGGGTCTAAACCCGACACTCTCTGCATGGCAGTCTGGTGGTAAATCTTCTAAGCCATCACGGTTAAAAACAACTGTACCTATAAGCATCACTATCATATAAAATATAGTCAGCTCATTAGTACTAGCGAAACTCCACGCATCCTGCGATGAGCGAGCAAGTCATCCAAATATCAGCTGCATGTATTTGGCTTAATCCAAATTCAATGATCACGCAAACGTTCTCGAAAATTCGACGAATTGTATACTCAGCGCCTTGAAATTCTGGTAACCATGTGGGGATAAAATGAAAACATTATTTATTACTTAATACTTTAGGGATTAAAGTTCAACTGATCATCAGCGTATTATTTAACTTGGCCCAAAAACATACATACATACATAGTCTCACGCCTGTTTCCCGGAGGGGTAGGCAGAGACTACGGAACGCCATTTGCAACGATCCTGACATATCTCTCTTGCTTCATTCACTCCCATCAGATTCCTCATGCATGCTCTTCTGTTCAGGGTACTTCTAACCTGCCCTGTTTTTAGGATGTCTCCAATCTGGTCAGAGAACGTCCGCCTAGGTCTTCTCCTTCGTCCTGTCCCATCCACACTTGCTTTATATATTTGCTTGGTCAGTCTTGTGTCATCCATCCTCTCCACGTGCCCAAACCACCTTAGCATACCTTTCTCGATGCTTGTCACTACATCTTCTTTTACCCCACAAAACTCTCTTATCACACAATTCTTTACTCTGTCAGTCAAAGACACACCACGCTTACTCCTCAGTCCTCTCATTTCTACAGCATTTATTCTACTTTCATGACTCTTCTGCCATACCCAACTTTAACTACCATACATAAGTGTAGGTACCAACACCCCTCTATGCACAGCCAAACGTGCCATTTTGGATACATTATGACTGTTCATAAAAGCCTGCGAAGCTCCATTCCCCCTATTACCTGCATTAACTCTTCTTTCAATACCTTGTTAATTCTTACCGTTCCTAGTAAACAGCGTACCTAAATACACAAAATCATTCACTTGTTCCACTCGTTGTCCATCGATCATAACATTACAAGCCGTAACACATTCCTCCTTTTCAAAAACCATAACTTTCGTCTTGCTCACATTCACTTTAATTTCTTTCCTCCCTAAAGCACCATGCACGATTGTTACCATCTCCTGCAACTCCTCCGCTGAAGACGCAAGTATTACCTGATCATTAGCATAAAGGAAGCATTTGACGAGTAACCCATTTATCCTTAATCCACAGTCACTATGTTTCAAATCTTGCAAACAACTGTCCATGAAGAGGTTGAACAGCCACGGCGACGCTACACATCCCTGTCTAACACCTGTCTCGATGGTAAACCAGCCAGTGTACGACCCGTTTATCCTCACACAAGCTCTGGAATCTTCATAAAGGGATTTCAGAGCTCGTATGAGGCTGCTGTTCACCCCATACATCGACAGTACCGACCACATTTCATTCCTCACCACTTTATCGTAAGCCTTTTCCAAATCCACGAATGCGCAATAGACCTTTTGATCTTTGGCTAAGAATTTCTCGGCTATGCACCGCAAGGAAAATTCTTGATCCGTGCACCCCATAGCCTTTTGGAATCCCGCTTGTACATCCCATATTTTCTTGTCGGTTACTTTCATAACTCTTTCAGTCAGTACCTTAGCATACAATTTTCCAACAATGCTGAGAAGGCTAATGCCTCTATAGTTCTTGCAGTCTTGTTGCGAGCCTTTTCCCTTATAAAGAGGCACAACTACAGCTGTAGCCCAGTCGTCAGGTACTCGGCCGGTGCTCCAACACAAGTTAAACAAGCGCTGCAGCTGACCAACTATGATGCCCTATCCAGCCTTCAGCATTTCACCTGTAATCCTATCATATCCTGCAGCCTTACCTAATGTCATTCTTTCCAGCGCCTTCATAATCTCATCTACACCAATATCACTTTCATCATTGCTATTATTACCATTCATTTCGGCGATCGATGTCTCTATCGCCGTTCTTTCAAATAAACCTTCAAAATACTACTTCCATCTCTTGAGCACGCATGATTCACCATTCAGTAGCTTTCCATTCTTGTCTCTGATTGACGTGTATTCTGAGGATTGAGTTCTTCCTCGAACTGCACGAACGGATTTCCAGAAAAACTTAATGTTTATTCGGAAATCTTCAGATAATCTGCTATCAAACTCATCTTTCTTTTCCTCTTTCTTCCTTTTTACAATTTCTTTCACTATACCCTTAGACCTAACAAACTCCTTTTTTGTTTCATCTATGTCATCACTCGTTGCCTTTCCCATTCTTTCATTTGCTCTGGCAGCCAACCAATCTAACCATGCTTTCTTCTTCTCCGATACTGCTGATTGTACATCCTTGTCCCACCAGGTATTCTTAACCTTTCGTACTTTCCTTCTCTTGATCACGGCACATACTTCAAACGCTACACATACTTCCTCTTCTTTAAAGGAATGCCATAATCATTCCATATCATTTATGCCATAGAACCTCTCAAACCTTGCTATCAATCTTCGTTTATACTCATCTTTCACATCTTTCTCTTGCAGATTTTCTAATTTTATTCTTTCCAAGACCCTATTTTCATTATGTTCTCGGTATCGCCATCCTTTGAAGAGCCAACTTATCCAGCTCAACACCAAGAAGTGGTCTGTGTGGATGCCGATCCCTCGATACACCCTAGTATCCAATACATTCTTTCTCAATCGTTCATCTACAATTACAAAATCAATCATACTTCTTCTAACATTTTTAGGCTCACGCGTCTACATGTGTATCTTTTTGTGATCAAACATGGTGTTTGTCACCGAAAGGCTTCACTCTAAACAGATCTCAAGCAAACTTTTCCATTTTCATTCACACTCTCATCACCAAATCCACCTAAAACCCTTTCAAATTCATCTCGTTTTACTCCCACCTATCCATTGAAATCCCCTAACAAGGTCAATATTTCGTTATCCTTACATTTCCTCAAAATATCTCTTAAACTCTCCTAAAACTCCTGCCTTTCGTCTTGCTCTTGCTGCGTCATACCCGCTACTATATTGACTGGGGCGTAAACCCCTACAATAAAGAGACGAGTAAGTCCTACTTTCATTCTCATCCATAGTAGCCTAGCATTTACACATTCAAATTCCTTAACGCACTCATTCATTCGCGCTGACAGTATTACACCAACTCCCTTGCAGGCTCTGGTGGTACTGTCTACTCCAGACCAATACGCCGTGTAACTGTCATGCTTACAAAACCCAAAAACATACGTTAATTTAAACTGGAAGCGAATGTTTTTTTCATTGAAACAGATAAAGGTAAAGCTGCAAACAAAACAAGTCGAATCATATGGGATTATCGACATCTTATTTCTCTAAAGACTTTAAAGAAAATCGATAAAATTTCAATTCTGTACTAATGAGTCAATAGCGACTGTATCCCCGCACCCCTAGCAGTAATAGGCGGCAAACGAGCAAACAGATCGCCTGATGGTAAGCAATTACCGCCGCCGCCCAAGGACACAAGCAACACCACAGGAGTCACAAGTGCGTTTTCGCTCCTTGGCGATGGGAAAATTGATAGGATGAGAAGTGGTATGAGGTAGAAGGAATAGGGCCTCCGGCACTCTCACTCACCGAACGAAGCGCAACAGTACTTTACGTCGGTTTTTGGTGAGAGGGTAGTACTTCCCAGGTCGAGCCGGCCCATTCATGCTGAAATCAGCAAGGCTCTAGGTACAACCTTATTTATTCTATTTTATTTTTATAGACTCACGCCTGTATCTCCGAAGGGGTAGGCAGAGGCGTAATCCTCCCCGTGGGATCTCCACCTTGTCGTGGTGGGGGGCTCAATAACCGAGTGTTTGAGGTACACCCACGGTGAAGCTAAGCGGGATCCCGGGAGAGGACGCTCCACGTGGGCTTGCGTGAGGCCTGCGTAGGATGCGTCCCAAGGTGCGGGTGCGGGGGACAGTTCTGTCTGTCCCTCGCAGTCGGGTGCGGTCGCGGGAGGAGAGGCGTGTCGGTGTTGCGTTGCCGCGCGCCCTATCTCCCGCGACCAAAGAGAAAATAGGGGCTTTGGGCCAAGTGAAATAATATGCTGATGGTTCATCAGTTGAACTTTAATCCCTAAAGCATTAAGTATTATCCATGTTTTCATTTTATCCCGACATGGTTACTAGGATGTCTAGGCGCTGAGTATACAAGTCGTCGAATTCTCGAGAACGTTTGCGTGATCATTGATTTTGGATTAAGCCAAATACATGCAGATAATATTAAAACGTTTCATAATTCCACAATAATAATAATAATAATAATAATAATTCTGCCCCTCGAACCAATGCTGTACCGGCCTGGCAGTGCAGGATTGAGCGTCGTATCACTGAGACCAGGGCGCTCATCGGAAAGCTAATTTGCTTCAGGTCGGGCAATACAAGACCGAGAGTGATGCGTTTTGTGACTCGGGCGTTCTCTGGCACGGGCCTTAGTCGCCAAGAATACGAGTCACGAGTCACAGAACGCATCGACTACCTGAAGCAAAAAGTTTGTGCGTGGGCAAACCGTATAAGACGGTACAAAAAGCGGGTGGACCGATACGCCCAGAGTAGAATTCCAAAAAGATGAAAGGTGGGTATATAGAAGTTGGGAGCGAACCAATTCAGGTGTGGATGATGGGCGTCTGCCAGATGTTGAGGCAACGAACGCTTTCTGGCGCAGCATTTGGTCGATGCCCATTAGCCACACTGAAGGTGATTGGTTTGGGGATGTTAAGCGAGCATGTGAGGGAATACCCCAAATGCAGCGCGTAGCCATAGAAACAACAGATGTAGCTTGTGCAGTCCGTTCGTTATCTAACTGGAAATCAGCGGGACCGGACGGACTGCACAACTTCTGGTTGAAGTGGCTACGTAGTGCCCATGCTCGGTTGGCATCCCAATTCCAGGCATCTTTGGAATCGGGCTCGATCCCAACTTTTATGACAACTGGTCTCACTCACCTGCTCTTTAAGTCAGGTTGTACCACGGACCCCAAAAATTATAGACCAATTACGTGTCTACCGACTATATATAAACTTCTTACATCCATTTTGAGGACTAAGATGTTATCACATATTAGAAATAATAACATCATGTCAGTGGCTCAAAATGGATGTAAGAATGGGGCCCGTGGTACAAAAGAGCTACTCCTCTTTGACATGGCCATTAGCCAGCAGGTGCGCCGCAACCGAAAGGATCTGGCGACATGCTGGATAGATTACAAGAAGGCCTTCGACTCCGTGCCACATACATGGCTCTTGAGGGTGCTGGAGTTATATAAAGTCGATATAACTCTATGCGCCTTCTTGAAGGCATGTATGGGACAGTGGAGTACGGTCCTACGCTATCCAGGATGTCGGCAGATTCGCGATTGCGGTGCTCCTCTTAAGATCGAACGGGGTATATTCCAGGGTGACAGTTTGAGTCCCTTGTGGTTTTGTCTAGCTCTGAATCCTCTCAGCACTTTGCTAGAGGGGTCTGGGTTAGGCTATCGGCTGCAGCGTAGGGGTCAAGTTATCTCTCACCTCTTTTATATGGATGACCTGAAGTTAATTGCCCCCTCCACTTTCCAATTGACAGCGTTACTAAAAGTAACTGAAACTTTTAGTAATTCTATCAAGATGGAATTTGGTGTGGGTAAATGTGCGGTCATGCATGTAAAACGAGGTGGGATTGTGGAATCTGAGGGTATAGAGCTTTCAGATTCCACACAACTTAGATCTCTATCTGCGGCCGAGACCTACAAGTATCTGGGTATGTCGCAGGCCTTAGGTATTGCTGAGACTGCCATGAAACAATCATTGCGGGAGCGCTTCTTGGGCCGCCTGAAGAAAATACTGAGAAGTTTTTTATCAGGCGGCAACAGGGTGCGTGCCTATAATGGTTGGGCCATGCCAGTCTTAGCATACTCCTTCGGCATACTCAGATGGACTCAATCAGAACTGGAAGCCCTGGACAGAAAGGTCCGTTGTCTATTGACTGAATATCGGATGCATCACCCGCGGTCATCAGTAATGAGGTTGTACATCCCGCGGAAATGTGGTGGTCGTGGTTTCTTAAGTGCTAAGGACCTCCACAACCGCGAGGTGTACAATCTTAGAGAATATTTTCTTAAGGCTGATACGGGTGTGCATCGTGATATTGTTGCTGTAGACAACGGACTTACCCCGTTGGGTCTGGCAAAAGAGAGCTGGCGCAAACCTGTTGTACTTAGTACTGAAGAGCGCAGGGAAGTATGGAAAGGCAAAGAGTTGCATGGACGTTTTTATCGGGCCTTGCATGGGCCCGATGTAGACCTCATGTCATCAGTAGCCTGGCTACGGTTTGGTGATTTATTTGCAGAGACCGAAGGTTTTGTTTGTGCAATTATGGACGAAGTTGTCATGACGAACAACTACCGTAAGTATATTCTGAAGGATGGGACTGTTGACATATGTCGGGCGTGTCACCAGCCCGGCGAATCCCTCAGACATATAGTTTCCGGTTGTTCTCGTCTTGCCAACGGCGAATACTTGCACAGGCACAATCAAGTAGCCAGGATCATCCATCAGCAGCTTGCCTTAAAATATGACCTTGTACCCTTTGAAGTACCGTACTACAGGTATGTGCCCGACCCAGTTCTCGAAAATGGTCATGCCACTATGTACTGGGATCGATCTATCATCACCGATAGGACTATCGTGGCTAACAAGCCCGATATTGTGGTGATAGATCGATCAGAACGCCTTGCAATGATCGTTGATGTTACTATTCCCCATGACGAGAATCTCGTGAAAGCCGAAAAAGATAAGGAAATCAAGTATTTGGACCTAGCTCACGAGATTGTCGACATGTGGGATGTGGACTCGGCGATCATTGTACCGATAGTCGTGTCAGTTAATGGTCTCATTGCCAAGAGCCTCGACCACCATCTCAAGAGGCTCTCGTTAGACGGCTGGATCAAGTCCTCTATACAGAAGGCAGTATTGTTGGACACGACGCGCATAGTTCGGAGGTTCCTCTCTCTGGAGCCCTAACCACCGGTAGCTTGGTCCCTGTACCCGATACCGGTGGGTCTCCGTGGTCCTATTTTATATGGTTAAATTTTTTTATTTATTTAAGTGTATAAAATTCTACCATGAGAATAGACGTAATAAAGAGGAATAATAATAATTTATTTATCCTCAAAAATACAAAAAGGTACACAACAATTAGCCTTAAATTAGTTTAATTGGAATAACTAGCCTAATGTCTTATATTTAGTCTTACATAATATCATACATGGTTAAAAAACAATAGTGTACATAAGGCAAAAAAAATAAATATCTATTTGCACTATTGGCAAAAAACAAAGATTGCGTTATAATACATCGGCTACCTACTCGAACTAGGTTATACCTGTGTTTCGAGCTGACGCTTGATTATTACATAATGATACAATCGACGATAATATTTTGTTGTATGCAAACATTAAAACACAGTATTTAAGTAATAAAACTTATTACGATTTATAGTAAAATTTTATAGACTAATTTATTTAAAAATAATAATACAAATACGAAATACAATTTAAAATTTCAGATCAGTTAGTAATGAAATTTATCAGTGCGTAACCACACGTAAAAATAAAACACAATACGTAAAAATAAGGATAATATTCTGATAATATTGGTAAAGTTCATTTTAAAATGTCTAGTAATTTTTCTGTGTCGTCGTAATTGAGCTTTTGTAAATATTCTAATAATGTTGTACTGCACATTTTATAACTATGACTATATATATTGAGTAATTTATTAAACTTATTATACAAGAACGGGCCTAGAAATGTGTAAAATCTATTAACAAAGACATGATTCGTGGGAGGTGTTGTACAAACTAGGTCCTTTCTTCTTCTTTCAAAAGGAATAGGAGAAAAAGGAATTTCAGTGTGTTGTTTTAGTATAATATTGAGTATAAATAGTTGGCGCACTGTTAGCACGTTGCATGACAAGTAGAGTTGGTGCGTAGGGAATTTAAAAGGACGAAAAGTAGCAACTTTAAGTATTGCTCTTTGTGCTCGTTCTAGCGGCAATAGAACTGATTTAGCCGCGCCACCCCACGTTGTAATGCAATATGTTAGTATGGACTGACACAAAGCTAAATAAACCTGTTTTATTAATTTGTGATCGGCTATGTTACGTAGTTTTTTGAAGATATAAATTAATTTACGCGTTCTCGCGCATACAATATCAATGTGTTTACGAAAATTTAGATTTGTGTCGAGTGTTATACCTAGATATTTAATATTGTCAGTTTTAATTAATGTAGGACAAGTACATGCTAGGTCAGCGTGCATTCTACAGTTGTGTGCATAAATGTGTAGGTTAGCAGGTGATGGATTAGTATTTCTCATTCTAAATAAAATGTATTTCGTTTTGTCTATATTCATGGTTAACAGATTTTGGTGTAGCCAATTTGAAACAATATTAAAACCATTTTGCGCACGGTCATAAAGCTCAGAGTATGTATTGGCCGAGAATAAAAGCGCTGTGTCGTCAGCATATGATATTAATATACCGTTTTGAACATTTAAGCTGTAAATGTCGTTTATATAGATAAGAAACAAAGTTGGCCCCAAAATACTACCCTGTGGTATGCCAAAACCACTGTTTTTACGTTCAGCACCAACATATTTACCAATTTTCACACATTGATAGCGATCGCTAAGATAGTCAGAAAACAATGCAAGTTGTGTACCCCTTATACCGAATGTCTCGAGCTTGCGCAAAAGTATGGAGCAGGATATTGTATCAAACGCCTTGGCAAGGTCTAAAAAGATTCCCATGGAGTGCATGCTCTTATCTAGACTATTGGTTATGTGCGCCGTAAGCTGGTGAACTGCTTGGTTAGTGGTTTTTTTTGGCCTGAAACCAAATTGGTTATCTGAAAGCAGCTTATTATCTTCGAGGTACTTAACCAATCTAATGTTTATTATTTTCTCTAAGATCTTAGAAAGGCCCGTTAAGACTGAGATTGGCCTATAGTTTGATATACATTTTTTGTCACCGGATTTAAAAATAGGAGTAACTACTGCTTTTTTAAATAAGCGAGGGAAAATTCCTTCGTGTAAACATAAATTAAAAATATGTGTTAACACCGGCGCAAATATGTGTTTGAATTTTTTGATAATATTGTTTGGTATATTATCCCAGCCAACTGCACACACCTCTTTCAAACCACTTATGATACTTATTACTTCATCAACGTCCGTATCCAGCAACACAAACGAATTTAGCGTTGGTGAATGGCTAGTTTGAGACGGAAAGCTACTAGATTTAGGCGTATTTTCCATTAAAGTTCTACCGACGTTAATGAAATAATCGTTTATCATATCAATTGCTGATGTTGGACTTATGTCTGTCGACAGAAGGTCGAGTGGTGCTTCTGAGTTTTTACAAATAAATGTATTTTTCTTTATAAATTGCCAGACGAGCTTACTGTTTTTCCCTGCCTTTTGCAATTGATTTTTGTCGTATTGAATTTTTAATTTTTTTAAAAGATTGTTGCAGAAGTTTCTATATCTTTTATATGATACGGAAAGTATTTCATTGTCTGGTGCCAATTTTAGTTTTTGATGGAGTTTATCTCGATGTCTTATGCAACGAACCAAGCCGGAAGTAATCCATGGTTTTATGTTAGTATATTTTCGTGACGTATGTATAAATGAAGTATGTTTTGTTACTGCATCTTGTACTGAGCTTATAAAATATTGTAGAGAACTATTCGCATCGTTCGAATTAAAAATTGGTTTAAAATCTATGCTATTTATACTACTTGCGAGGGTTTTCATGTCCACTTTTGCATAGCTGCGTGTGCAGTGGTTCCTGGGCAAAGTTAATTTTAAGGTTAATAGAATAGCACAGTGATCTGTTAATGATGAATTAGTTATTAATGTTATGGTTGGCTTAGTTGATTTTATAACGAAATGGTCTAAGCATGAGCCACTTTGGTGTGTTGGGTGATAATGTGTTGGTAGTAACCCATGATATGAGCAAATGTTTAAGTAATTATGTGCATGAATGTCGGTTCTTTGAGCCGCGATATTAATATTTATATCACCTGTCAGTATAATGTTCTGAAAATGTGATAGCCTTTTTAAATGTGAGTCCAGTGATTCCAAAAATAATTCAATATTTTGCGAAGGGGGCCTATAAATTGCTAAAACTACTGTATTTAAATTGATCTTAACTAACAAGCAATTACTGCCCAGAAATAAAGGTTCCTCTACTGATATATTTAAATTATTTTTAGAGTAGATTACTAGACCATCATTTTGATTTAAATTTATTTCTGTTCTGTGTACACAGTAACCATCAAGAAGTGGAAGAGCAGTTGTTTGGCTTGACAGCCAACATTCTGTTAACACTATAATGTCGCAGCTAACATCGAGATTATGCAATAAAACTTCAAATCCATTTATGTTACGGTTTATGCTGCGAATATTTTGTGTCAGCAAAGTCAGCACCTTTTCACTACTTGGTATAGAATATTTACAAGCCTCGACATCACATATTTTTGTTTCAGACACAGAAAAATTATCTAGGTCACCGATCAATTGATTAGTCATTATAATAATATGAAATAAACTGTATGCAAGTAGACTATATAAGTTAAATAAGTAAAAGCGCTTACTAAGAACAATAGATGTTGACGCTCTTAGGCGCCCTCATAATCTATGGAGTGTATATATTTGTCCTCAGCATACTTACGTGCTGGACAGTTTAGGTCACCAGTTTGATGGTCGGATTTCCTCTTAAAACGTTTACACGTTGCACAATTAGGAGCGGCCGACTTGTTGCTACATTCTTTGAAGGAATGCCCAAGTTCGCCGCAATGATTGCAAGTGGGGCTGGTTTCTCGGCAATACTTTGCGGCGTGACCGAACTGTTGGCAATTGAAGCATCTCATGACAATTGTAAAGTCTCGCACCGGGCATGACGTCCAATTAACGAAGACGCGTCCTTGATTAACCAGTGCCTTTCTGATAGAGGGCGCTACTTCCAATACATAGTTACAGGTAGGAAGGTTCTTCTTACCTGATTTATGGCTCAACTTAACTGCGGCTAAGAAGGAATCACGACTAGACTTCGGGAATTTGTCGGCAAGATTTTGCTCATAAACGCAGTCGAGGACTTCCTTTTCGCTAAGGGATACGGGTACACCGACGATGGTAATTCTTGGACGACGTTTTGTTGGTTCCTCCACAGTAAGGCCCGATGAGACCAGCTTTTGCGAGTTCTTTAGCTTTTCAATGTCCTGCTTAGTTTCGGTGCTTATAAGGACGCCTCCATTGCGTACTTTCCTCAGTGCACGTACGTGAAGTTTAAGTTCCTCCGGTGAAATTATCTTTTGGACGAGAGATTTCGTGTCGTCACTAGTTTTCGATTTGTCGCTGGGATAAATTGCAATAGTACTCAGGTTATTAGGACGAACAAACTTATCTGTTCCTTTCTTCACCATATCTGCAAAAGAGTTACTGCTTACGGGTTGTAGTTTATCCTCCACTGTCGCCTTAATTTCCTTGATAGAGCTACTTAGGTCCAGCTGGCTATGTAGGTGTTGAATGTTCGAGTGCGCAAGGATGGTTTTTTGTTTTAACGATTGATATACCACGGCAATATGCGCTGTCGCACCCATAACTTTACGGCACAGACCTGAAACGAGCTCCTTCTGGTTGGAGTTCATTTTTCCTTCGCCAACGACAGTGCACAACTCATTAAGGGAAGTCTCCACCGTATCCAGCCACCTTTCAATCTCCGGCGTAGGCACGACTTCCTGGGGCAGATCATTCTGGATTGGTTTTTTAAGCGGCTTGGGCAGATTTTCTACTACTGGAAGGGAGGGCGGAGTTGGTGTTGACGGAGGACTACGTCCTGTTTTTTGGCTCCGGCCAAACGGGCTAAAACCTGGGTTTGACATAACTAGCTAGTATTGTTTGTGTAGTTAATCAATTTAGATCATATTTGCTGATTGTTTATTAACACACACGACACAGTTAGGGTCAGACTGCTGACACGACGTCGCGAAATATTATTCGTAATTATTTAATTACTTAAAACAAAAAACACGTCTGCATAGTCAAGCGTCTAACAGTGCAGTCCACAATACTTTGTACTTATATTGAAATGGTAGTTAATTAGTTTCCAAATCTAAAAAAATATTTCATCTGCTTAAATACGTGATCTGTTCTATTTCGTCGCACTAAAATGTACTTAAAAAGGATTAGTAAAAGATTATAAATTTCAAACATCAGGTGGATATATTTTGGGATACTTACACCTGTAGTTGACTACTATAAAAAAGTTGAAATATTTATTTTTCTTTAACAAACGTACCATTCTAAATGGTCTATGAAATATAAAAAGTATGATAGTAAGTCATAAACTCAGCGAAATAGTTATAAGCATTAGAAAATGTTACAATAATTTTAGTGTGTCAACAAGCGCAGTAATAAAGAAATTATTTTGTTATTTTCGCTATTCGCCTTAACTCTATTTTATATTTTGTCATATAAATTATTTAGTGTATCACCCTATTATATAGCTTAGTCCAGAAAATAAATAAGTACCTATTTTCTTTCCAATAAAACCGCAATTCTATTCTAACATGTGACCTCAGTCTGATAATCTAAGGTCGCGAATTCATGCCACGAGACAAAACAGTTAGATTTCTATTTAAAGCCAGTGAGGAGCTTATTTTAAACCACTCAAAAAATGCGTCAGACGAGACATTAATATACAAATTAATCCTCACGCCCACCGCTTTTCAAGAATATCTTGAACCGAATAAATTTTAATAACGCAAGACAATACATTTTGCCTACGTACGTATAATCGTAAATACCTAACCAGCCTAATACCGTAGGAGGCCTGTTAACCAAATTGTACGGCCTTTTGCCGCTATAAAGTAAAAAAATATATAAAACGCTAAAGTGAATAAAATCATTATTTGAATAAACAAAAGAAACAAAAAAACTAATTTAGGAGTAAGGGAGATTGTACCTTGGCGGTTACGGCCTTAAAAGGCCTCAGGGATACACGCCTTATTATAAAGATAAATATCTATTTATTGCACAATTGTGTACATAGGCAGATATTACAGTTTTGAAAAATAAGGTTTCAACAGTCTACCCCTGTCGGGTATGCAATATAAGTACATAAAAAAGGAAAATAGTAACTTGTTTGAGTACCCAACCCAAGAAATTACAATATTTAAAAGAAATTATAAATTACAAATACACTCGCGGACACGCAAATCGACTCGACCCCTAATTGCACACATAAACTTATTTTTTGATAAAAGTATACAAGATATTAATAAAAATTATAAGTTATTTTAAAGCTTGGAATAACAGCTTTTAATTAATATCATAATTAGAAAAATCCATAAACAACTTGGATAATTAATTAAGTCTTAACATAAAGGTACGAAAAAAGGTAATTTGGAACGAGTTAGGTTAGGTTTTTCAGAAATAAAAAATTAAAAGATGAAAACAAAATATAACAAACAGCTTAAAACTTTCTTGAACCAAAAATGCTACTATTTAGTTACAGAATATCTAAATGACAAAATATAACCTATTTAAAAATATATCTTTAGTATAACGATGCTCATTATTTGCATAAATTCCCAAACCTAAGTTATTTATATTATTTTTATTATTAAGCAAACAATAATTAAGGTATTTAGTTATTCTTAAACTTATACAATGTCCACGTGACATAATATATTTATTATTCATAATGTTCTTATTTAAAATATTATCTTTAATCCGTATCTTGAATTCTAATAGTATTTTTATTTTTCTTTCTCATATAATTTTCAAATTTGTAATCTAATAATTCCATTAATTTAATATAATTACTGCTTTCAAATGCTTACATCTAACTTATAAAATTTCTTTTATAAATATAATTACTTCTATAAATATAATTTATTATTGTTATATTTTGCTAATGCATGTACCTAGATTTTATATGCTACTCAAATATATGTATTGCTACGCTTGAAAAAGGCGCTAAGTCTAAAGCACTTATTAATGTATACCATCTTAAATGTACACTTAGTTTGCAATAAACGATTTTATTTGAAAACGATTTTATTTGATTTGAGTGTAAAAGCAAGTAAAATAAACATAAATAATATAAATTATCTAGACACCTCAAAGATTTAACATCTGTCAATTCTACATAATAACATATTATTTATATATCTATCGCCTTAATCTTAAAAACAAATACATACATCATCCATAAAAGAAAAATCAAAAGCATTTCTTCTAAAAGCCTATAAATAATTTACTTGTGCTAGTGTATAAGCCATCTTATAACAAGGGCGTTCACGACGGGTGCTGGTCCAGTTAAGTGAGATAACACAGCCTCTACACAAAAAGAGTCAAATGGTTTGATTACGTATTCACCTGCCGCTGTGACCAATCATGAATGCGCGCAGTGTAAATGCACCGTTATTTATTAACTAAACAAAGATTTTGACACATAATTGTATGGCAATTAAGATGCATTTCAATATTAATTAAGCCTCTTGTTTCTGAGTGTGGTATGCTATTGAATTTTATTTTTCTATTGAAATGATGCATTTTTATAATTATAAAGGTTAATAGTATGTGAAAACAATTAAATTGAAATAGATAATAAATACTTTTAAACTTTCGTGATTTATTCTCAAAATAATATTTATGTATCATGTCCCAATCGTGAAATTAGCTATTTGAGAATAATGGTAAAAATATCATCTATTGCTCCGTGTAACTGATTAAGGATTCGTGTGACTACCCCGTTTTCATTCGCTATGTGTTAGTAATACTATTAAGTTTACATAATAATATGCATGGGAATAGAAAGGTAGTTGCATGAATATTTCGGCGGTAAATCGTCACGTTGTTATCTTTTATTTATAACGTCATATCAATGACGATTACAAAACCCATAAATAAACAAAATTAATTCTCCAAGATCTCCCATTTCCTACCATACTGTATTACAATACGTCTCCCCATTTAATACAACATGGAATTCAGCACTATCAGCCACCATTGTTCAAAACGCATTCTCGTCCACGACGCCGATTGTACGGCTGCCTAGAATCATGTGTTCACAGCGTGCTACTCAAGAATACAATAAACATGCATACTTATTGTCTAATATGAACATATATTATTTCATGTGTCAGACAAGTGAGGTTATGATGTTTGACTTTGGGGGATATTGCTTGAACATTCGTAATCGCTAGTTAAAGAACATAGCTGTCGCAAGTATTTGCAGATTTTGCAAGCGCCGCCGGCATGAATGTGTGGATAACAAACAAACTCGGACCTCCTCTTTTAACCTTCTTAGGAGAAATTGTTAAAAAATATATCCTTTGTCGGTGCCTAGGTCATTATAGGAATTCACTGTCCTGTTCCTAGCTTCAGTAGTTTAGGATCTGCGACGAGTCTGGATAAGTAATTCTATAAATGCCTATAGATATAAGATAGATTTTTCGAATGACTGTCGCAAGTATAGTGTAGTATTGTGGGTTCAATGCCCACATAAGATAATATTTTGTGTGATCCACGAATAATTGTTTCGAGTCTGGGCATTCTCTAAATTCGTTATTGAACGTTTGTAAATTCCACTTCAAAAAAGTATCGTTTTCGTCTCCGTCATGGGACAACACTTATCCACAAAATATTGTTTCGGATTTCCTTGTGCCCGTTGTCAAAATGTCTATAAAGCCCACACACCACAGACATCCCACGAGTTTTAAAAAGTATTCAAACAAAATACAGTTACGTCTAAATACGCTACCAAGCTGCAGAAAACCCTCATTACCGTAACTAAAATTAGCGAATCCGTATATTATATCCGCATTGCCTTCAATAAGGGTAATCCCGTTGACCTTAACACGTGTAGCCACAGTACCACAGTACACAAGCTGATAACTTTGTTGTCTGTGACACATATTATGCATTTTACTGCTGTTTAGTAGATATGTGCGCGATAAATCCATTGTTGTTTCGTAAAATCATCGGCCCACACACAGTTGTAGGCAATTGTGATAGTTCTGTTTAGAACTCTTTAATTTGCTGGTTGTGTTTATTATTGCAGGCTGGTTATGGATGTTTGGGGATAATTGGGGTGAATGTATAATTGTATATTCGAATGCAGGCTTTTATACAGAATAATAATATCATACACAATTATTTAGCGGGTGTTAATCGCGTAAAATTAACTTATTTAAGGTAGAAATACCTATGTGTTTTCGACGTATCGACGTTTTGTCTAGGCCCTCTGACTTGATATAACAATGTCGCCGAAAACGTCACTAACGGCCTGATCACGAGATCGATCTAAGTGGCGAGCGGTACGGCAGGGGCGATGTACATGGCGCGTTTACTCTGAGACGACATCGGTCCCCGCGGCGTATTAAAGCGCCCCATGTTCATCGAAATCGCTTGCCCCTGCCGCGCCGCTCGCCGCTTTGACCGATCTCGTGACCAGGCTCTAAAATTCGCCTATGGTCACCTAAAAACTAAACCTGATCCTAAATACTCCTTTAGTACCAAAAAGTACATCGGTCTGCATTGACTAGGTCTTGACGTAAGAGGCTTAAGTACATGTAATTCACTCACAATTACTCAGTTACCTTTAACTATCGGCACGAAAGGGCGAAGGGTGACTACTTCAATGTTCGGTAATCCAATTTTAATGACAATATAATTTTAATGAACTCATACAATTTGCTTAGTAGTATGTTGAAGATTGTTTTAAGCGAGGGCAGGAAGTGAATATGTATCACTTGCTACGATCATTACACATTTCACATTCATTCACATTAGTACTTGCATAGTAGATTATTTATTTTGTTCTTTAGAAACACACAGACTGATACGAAGTATATTATGTTATATTCCTATATTTTGTTTTAACACTGTAACTGTAACTATGGCCTTCTTTTTTTTTCGTATAAGTGTGTAGCCAACTCTCCTGTCGGAATTTTTAGTCCACGCGAAGAATTTCGACACGACCAAACGATTCTTGTCTTAAGACAAGAACTGAGACTCGTTAAGCCGACTGTCTCGCCTATCATAAAGATTTGTGACAGCCGTGATGAATACAATGACACTGATCTAAACCATAGAATATCGCTATCCCTTTGGGTTGCGGAAGTCAGACGGTAGTTGTTCTGTGGTAAAGTTAATATTCTGCCAAATTTGATTAGACTAGAATGCGGACCGCGGGCTCCAAGGCGAAAAGTCTTACGTATTACCAAATAGTTACTGAGCCTCAAAAAATTATGATGATGATCTAGTGTAGTTACTATTTAGACTTTTTTATTACCTCCTTATCCCTATACGACTAAACTGGCAATTTCTGTATATCTAGGTCATTAAAGCAATCAAATAGGAAACCAAATAATTACGTAGTTAATAAACTTTGGGTCTTTAAATTTTCTTAAATTATCTAACGTAGGTATCAATAGCAGCAACAGTGTCACTTCAAGTACATTCTAGAATGTTTGTAGCAAAAGACACTTTGCCTATAATAGTACAATTCACCTTACCTGAAAACTACAACGCTAAACTTTATTTATCTCCTGGTATCCAATTAAATACTAGGTGTTTCCACCCGTTGAAAGCCTTGAGCATTTTCTTAAAAAAATAAATTTCTAATTGGGTGAATTAAATTGTACTTCGTAATTCTCTACTAACTGTTTAAGAACCAACGTAAATGTGGGTAAATTCAATAAAGTTTGTCATGTACTAAGTTATAAGAGGTAGAGGTATTGTTTTATACACCACTATTTTTTAATTAGTACAAAAATTTTTACGGGGCACTAAGTATCTTTAACTGATCATATTTATGTATTTAAAAAATAAAAACACTAAGTCCCAAAACTGTCTCAAAACTGTCCACAAAAATACGCAATAATTGGTAAATGCATAATTACGATCCGCGTACTATGACTTTTAACAGTAGTAAATGCTCCGTTGATAAATTCCCCTCTGTCCCTCTGCGCCCGCGCCGCGCCCCGATCGACAAACAGTGCTAAATTGCTAGCGAAACTGAGAACATCCATTTAATTGTTTGTCTACGTTTGCCCGACTCGAGGATTATCAGTTCACATCATATGTAGCTACGCTCGTGCGTACTTTTTGAGTGGAGGAATCGCGAGTGCAGCTGTGTACCCATGGACATCTTTTTGTGAGTGTACAAAAGTGAGCGGGTTAGTGTCGAACAGTTAAAACAACGCATAATGGATGCTTTTGACGAAGTGAAAAGACAGAAGTGTACTTCTTGACAATAGTGGTGGACGTTTCGAAGGACAATGGAAATACTTGTAAGTTTAGTAAATAATACCTACTTAAGTAAATAATAATTTGATACGGGCGGCTCAAAATAGGTCTGTGTGGAGAACCTTGAGGGAGGCCTATGTCCGGTAGTGGATGTCTCTAGGCTGACATGATGATGATGAAATATTTGTAAATAGCAGATGATTCTAACTTCATAAATACGCCAAAATTACTATTTTCTTTTATTACAGAATACCTACTTTTATTTTGATATGTGTTTGCTTTCTAATTACATACCTCCGTATTTAATTACTTGTAAAACGGTAAATTTTGCCCGGATGAAGTATGAAAGAGAGGGTAGAATTTAAAAAAATTAAAGTAACTACCTACACTTATTATTTTGCTTCATTTTATTGTCTAAGGCTACCTACATTATAAGTGCGACGGAAAGAATGCGTAAGAGTAGGACGGAAAGTCAGTACTATCAATGAAGTAGTGAATGAATTGTAAAATATGTCTATGATTTAGGTGAGATTTTCTACAAAAAACAAATGATTATAACTTTGCTATTTATAGATATTATGAAATTCTTACGTCACATATATGATAATAATGTCTTTGCTAATATGTCCTTTAAGTTTTTGTACTAATTAAAAAATAGTGGTGTATAAGTAGTCTTTAAAGGCACAGTTAGTATTTTGCCCGATATTCTAACCACTATATCGCAGTTGTCATAACGAGGAAATTAATGCTAGTACTTATTAGATTGTTTATTTTTAATATTTGTGAGTTATGTACTGGAAATCTTTGAAGTTGTTGTCCGCAAATAATCATATAACAAGACATGTCATGATTACCACCTGGCAGAACACTGAACTATTTGCTATTACCAACTCAAAAATAAACTCTATACAGTTCACATAATTTTTACGATAAACAAACGGCTTCCGCCTATGCCTCAAACCATGTCATACATGCAAAACGGCATAAATTAAAAGTATAATTAATTTGGTACGGCGAACAAATTTCCTACTCATTATAACCGTGCTACATACAACTATCTATATTGAAGGCGTAATAAACTTTTCTACGGCACGAGGCGTCCTCGTGTTAACATGAATCTTGTGTAGCGAAATGTCGATACATTTTGTTAAATTTAGTCTACTTTAGAATATGTTGGCAGTTTTTCTGAAGACGGTGGGTATGTTTAAAGACTGTCTTGCAAACGAGTTTAATTACGATTGCTGGGATCCTTTAAAAATGTATAATAGGTAGATCTGGGCTATAATATTAGCTGATACCTGAGACTCCTGAGAGCGAATATTTACCTGCCTTGCCGACGTAAGACATGCACTGGTCCGTCTAGTAAATTAAAGCATACACTTATTATAATATAATGAGAAAACTCATAAGCGATCATCTCAGACACTAACCTCAAGACCAACAGTGCAGACAAACCATTATAGCGCAATTTAACGACTGCTAATTATTATTGACAAATCTTCTTATCAACTTTGGCAGCAAAACACCAAAGATTAAAAAAATTCTGCCTTATAACCTGAGCATGACACATTAGCGACATGCCTATGACATTTTTACGTTACTATACCAAACCCTATACCAAATCATCTTTTGTGCCTTCAACATTCACTCATAACTCGAGCCGCGAACTACTAAAAGCGAAATAATACCAAAGTTTTATAAATGCATTTTATCACTCTCCAACAGCACAATAATACTCCCATGCGAGCAGCACCCTAAAAACTAAAGCATCACATTATATTGTTGAAAATTCGGGTCATTTAACTACCAATTATACTTTTGCGAGGCAGCCTCCTCGTTAAACGGGTAACCGAATGGGCCTGTTTTCGTATTTCAGATTTAAACAGCACCGACATTTTAACAGATAAACAGCAGAATGTAAACTGTGTCTGTTATATAGGTAGGTATGTACATTCGGCCACAAATCAAGTTAAACAGTTGCAGTACGATTTTGACACTTATGTCTTACGCCATAAGGACGGTACAAAGGTCAAAGTGTCAAGCTTGATGAGTAGCCATGTTTACCTTTTAGATGTAGACGTTGCTAAGTTGTAATTGTGTATCATTAACTTTTCAATTGAAACGGAGATTAGATAGGTAAAGAATTCTAGATTAACGCTACGGAAGATATACCTTAGATTTAGAACGTGTAATAAACAATCTCATCATCAACCTTTAATAGTCCACTGCTGGACTAGGCCTCTCCTTTGAAAGGAGGAATTGGCCTACTATACCACGCTGGCCAAGCGGGTTGGTATAGGGTTTGTATCAAGTTTTCCTTTTTTTACAGTGCTGTTCTCTGCATAATATATTCCCTCTGTCGGCTCTTACGACACCCATGGGATGATATGGGGTGGTGACAATTCGTATTTTTAATCCGTCACCACACGGACAATATAACGTAATAAACAATAAATAAATAAAATTATTTTATGCAGAAGCAAGAAGACGACACTGTATTATGTTTCCTACAATAATATTGATATTTGCTAGCCCTTGCCTCGTAGATCAATTTAAGCTGTCTGTCTCAGCTGTCCTGAAGATCTTTGACAGTCATGGCAAAGTCAGCCTTCAATATAATGACATTATTCTAACCCATGAAGTATGTGAGTAAGTTGCTGAGGTCAGACGACATGTGCTCTGTGCGCTAATAATCTGATAAATCTGGTTAAACTAGAACATAATCATAGCGAACGCCGAATTACAAGGCAAAAGTATTGTATGCAACCAGGATAACGCTACAACCATACCGTTGCCTCCAAAACTGATCTCCAATTTGATGAATCAGCAATTCACTTTGTATTTTTTATTCTTTTTGTGACGTCAGACGCTCTGGGTGTAATTGCTGTGTCGCGGAGAACTGTACAATTGAGAAACAATGGATGTCCAGAATGAAAAAACTAGGAAAATTGTTTCTGAATCCAACAATCTTAGTAAGAAAAGACAGAATTGAGAATGAAAATTTTCTATAGTAATGATGTTACACCTTTTATGGAGTCCAGAAATGACGGTTGCAGCAGCTTAATGGAGAGACTAACAGACTGTTACGCAAAAAGTTCCGAGTTCAAACCCACAGCGTCACTGACACTTTGGAATTAGGTGCCTGCATCATAAATTGACTTGCTAAGCGGTGAACGAAAACATCGTGAAGAAACCTGATGACCAGACCCAGACTCTATTATATATTTAAAAAAAAGAAATGTGAACTCTGCCACTTTGCCAGCGTGGTGGACTATGGCATAACCCTTCTCATAATCAAGAGAAGCCTGTGCCCAGCAGTGAGACAGTTAATTCCATCATCACAAGACTCATGACTATGATAGCCTGAGTAAGGAAACCAAATATTGCACGCAATCGCTTTTTAATACGGGAAAAATACGGAGTAAACGTCTGTATTTTTTAATTTATTACCTACACCTTTTCTGATCAGTGGGAGTTGATCGCAGTATTCAACATACTACTTAATGGCATAGTATTTAAATCTGTTATTGGCCACGACACCCGCTGGGGGAGTTTACCTAATATCGAACGTGACAAACAATAAGATCACGTAGCAACCGAATTAATCATGCAGCAATTGATTTTATAATTAAAGAACGGTGTAGTATTTAAAAGTAAATGATATATGTTTGTCTAGGAGGATGAAAATATATTTAAGGTACAGGTCGTGTCTTATGAACTACACGACAGTGATTTCGGACGTCGTCATAGCAGAGGACTCCCGTAAGTCGGACCGACTATCTTGTTGAGATCGCGCGCTACGGATGGATGCGGGTGGCTCAAGATCGGTCTATGTAAAGAGCCTTGAGGAAGCCTATGTCCAGCAGTGGACGTCCATCGGCTGATATAATTTCAGTCAACGGTATAGAACGTGCACATTTATATTAGCAGACATTTATTGTTCCGATAAGCGATCACTGTCATGAGTACCAAATAATTGTTCAGTCGCCGGAAAAGAAAAAAGAAATAACTAACCAAGCCACATTATACCACATACTTCACTTGTGACCTAATTTCAATCTCCATACATGCAGAGAATGTCCTATAAGATACTTATCGTAAAAAGAAGGCAATCTAAATTCTAATGAATAGTTAATCCATCCACTTCTAGTTTTCGAAATAGACAACAATTATTCTTCAACCCGGGATATTATTACTCAAGGAAGCGCGACAGTTCTGCATTAGAATTCTTTATTCCTATCAATACAACATTCAATTTCTCCGCACCAAAAAGTATGTATTACATAGATAATTACATTTTAAACTAAATTAGAAAACAGCGATAAACAAATACTCCAATTAGACGAAAAGATGACTTCTTTTTTCGAGGAAAGATTAAAAAAAATAAAAAAAATTGATCAAATTTAAAGGCAATTGAAGGACCCTCTTTTATTACTAAAAAAGGACTCGGAAAGTTTTTAAAACAGGAAATCTGACTGGTTTGTGAGTGGGACGTATAATCATAGCTACTCGTAAGTCGTACCAAGCCTCCTTCACTCGGCCGTACCTACAGCGTAGGCATGGGCGTTTTCGGATTTTTCCGCAAACCGATACAAATTCCATTTCAGATACTGAAATCGATTTCTAAAACCGATTTTAGAAATCGATTTCTGTAGCGGATGTCGGAGCGTCGAGCGTAGTTACTAGTTGCGTCATGTCATGCGTCCATATTTCGCTTATTTTGCGTGACATATTGAAAAAGAAAACCTACTAACTACCTAAAACTAAGTTTAAAAAAACTCAGTCACCAAACAAACTAAAATTACACAACACGAATTGTTTCTATTTATTTACACTTTACAATCCCAAACTACTACTACCTAAAACTAATTGTTAAAAAACTTAGTCGCCAAACAAACTAAAATTACACAATAGGTACGATTTTTTTCTATTTAATTACACTTTACAATCTTAACCTGCTAACTACCTAAAACTAATTGTTAAAAAACTCGTTCGCCAAACAAACTAAAATTACACAACACGAATTGTTTCTATTTATTTACACATAACAATCCTAACAACGTAACAATAAAACTTTTTAAATCCTAATATTATAACTTTCACGAAAACCAAATACCTATAGGTACTTATTATCTAATTATTATTACGCGCGCACCGAACTGCACGTGTCACCTAGCTCAAGTGAACAAATAAACATCGATCAAGTCAAAACTCTCCAAACATAAATCCCTAATAACTATTAAAACCATTTGCAAATTTCAAAACAAACATTAAATAGTTGCAATCTGAATTAGATCTTATCGCCTCGATGTTTAGTTTTATTTTTTCTATTCAATCTGCAATTCATAAAACCCCCAAAATCCATAACGCACGATTACGACTGGCTTGCTTGGCAACGATCGATTCGCTTCATCTCTTTTGCTCTTTAAACGGATCACTAAGTAAGAAAGAAAAGGATATGAAATTCGCTCTCTCTCATTCTAACTTAGTAGTCGTTGGGTAGAGTGAAAGAGAACGAATGAATATGAAAACTATCGAAAACGTAAGCTTTAGATTTACTTTGTAGTTTGGTTGGCTTGCGCTTGCACCGTTTTCGTTTGCATCGTTTTCGTTTGGTTCGTATTAGATTGTTTGCGTTATCGTGGTATTGTTTTGCGTTTTCTAAAATCGGTTTTCTCAATATTGGAATATCGATACGATACGATTTCTGACTGCAATCGGATTTCAGTTTCGTTTTGATATATCGGTCTCATGCCTACTACAGCGATGCGATAAGTGCCTACACTTTCGCGCGGCTTCCAAGCCCGCGTCCGACGCGTCGCGCTAGGGTTGTCGACTTGCCGCTGCTGCCTATGCCCCAAGCCGCAGGCATTGCCGCTGCTACTATAATATTTATTCATCGTCTATCTACCTACTTGACCATCATCCTCCTAGCGGTATCCCAGTCTCATCCTGGGGTCCGCTTTCTAGTCTAACCGGATTTGGCTGAATATTAGCTTTTCCACGGAGCGACTGCCTGTCTGACCTCCGCAACCCGAAGGGATAGCGATATTCCATGGTTTTAGACTAGTGTCAGTTTACTTAAGAGGTACTGACGCCCTATAACGACTGCCAAAGATCTTCATGACAACCGGGACCAACGGCTTAACGTGCTCTCCGAGGCACGGGACAAGCGATAATTAATAATTCAATACGCACTTAACTTTGAAAAGTCAGTGGTGCGCGCCGTGGATTCGAACCCGATACCCTCTGCATGGCAGTCCGTTGGTATCTCCACTAGGCTATCTACCTACTTGACCACGTACCTAATAATGCGATAGCTAGTGCGTCACTCCGCGCTAGACAGCGAGAGCGTTATGTGTTAGAAAAGAGCGGGAACGGTTAGGTGAATATCGCGTTAGGCACTGAGTGCTTATGCGAGCTGAATTGCACTTTGTTGTTTAGAGGCAAGAGTCGCAATTTCAATAAATTGGTTTGAGAAGTGATGTTTCTGTACGTAAATACTATCTATTCTGTGCTCGTACTAAGATGGGTACTATGGACCGATTAAATTAAGTTGTTAACTTTGAATATTAATCGGCTAGTTAACTTAACGCAGTTTTCTGCTAAGTATAGTGCAAACTGGCTTAGTAATGTTTCCTTTAGTAGATTTTTTTCTTAGATGTGCGGTCAGGGCTGCGGGACGGGTTAAGTGTGATATAAAATAGATCCTTGTTGGTGGGAGACATTGATTGGTTTCTCTTTAGGTTCAAAATGTGTCACAATATGCCGTGACATCAAGTGATACGTAGCTCTCGTATACCGTGACTAATAATAATATTGTCACAATTTTATTATAAAGCAATTTAAGGAACCGTGTTCGTTTTCTATTAGGTATATAACTCTATATTTTAGAGATTTGCTTTGACATATTACAGTACAAGTTCTATCAGTAAGTAACTAATAACTTGTTTTATTTTTATGGACGTGCATACTGACATTTTATTGATGCTTTTTATGTTTAGTCGTATCAAATTACAAAAACAATATTTGTTTATTTAAGTCCATGTATGCATGGTTATAAAAAAATAAACACTTAAATTCTAAGCCAAAATCATTAGTTAATCGCCGAGTATGATTGGTAAAACAAAAATTCTCGAACAACGTACAATCATAATATAGATTAATCAAATGAAAACAATAAATGACTCATCCATGTAAAACGCCCGGCAAGCCCAAAAATAAACTAGTTTAAAATATCAAATTGGTGGTCGTCACTCATCAATCAAATTCTGATTTATTGCCATACTTAACCTTAAATGTGTACAGATTTATAACAATACTATTAAAAGGCTTCATACAAATGTTTTTTATTGGATCCACTTTAAAATTTAATATGTAAACTAGGTTATAACTTTATTTAAATATTTTTTGGTTGGTTTGACCAGAAGAAGGAATTTAAAGGTTTAGGTGTAACAGATGTTTGTGTCGATGTTCAGTGTTTAGTGTGAACAGCCTACAAAAAGCGGACCAGTTTAAGGAAACATTAAATTATTTGATATGTTGTGCCGTCATAGACCGTAAAGGTTTTCGAAGAGTTATAAACAATCTGATTATTTGTTGAAGAAATCTGTAATATATTTTTGTGTGGATCCGACAGCCATTACGTCAAAGAAAGTGCAAATATACAATAACTGTTTTATAGCTCAAGTTCGTGTAGTCCGTGTGGTGATATGTACACGTGTCACTACCCCATTTCATTCTGTGGCTGTAGTAAGAGGCGACTTAGGAAAATACACGATCAGATAATATATTTTTAAAGAGACGGTGAACTCGATATTGAAACCTATCCAGCACGACTGTGGAGATATAAAGCACAGGACCAACAGTTTGACCATGAGCTTCTATTGAATATCTTGACAGAAGACTCAATAATTATACATTTTATCTTGACCTGGGAACTGAACCCGAGACCTCATGATCAGCAGTCTTTGTACTACTGCTGTACCAAGGAACTATACAGACACATGTAAAACAATTTTAACCTACCCATTATTCCACTAATTGAATTATCACTTTATCACAAAATAATATATGAAAAGTCCCCAGTATAAACCAGTCAAAACTTCTATAACAACTTAATTATCTGCCTACCCTCATACGGTGTTATCTGTTTTTAATCTGACCTTCAAAGGGACCCTTAGATAAATCAATATTCATCATACCCGAACTAAACCAATAATAAACCGAGGAGGCAATAAATTCACATAGAAACCATTTTAATACTATTTTAACAAGGTTTGACACGGAAGCTAAAGTAATTTAAAGGCTCCTATATTGATTCGGCAACTTTTAGTTGGGCGACTTTGTGTGGCCTATAACACAGTTTCATGTTTAAGTTAGCTGCTGTTTTTAGATAATTATTATCAGTGTGACCTCACTCCAAAAATAATTGCAAATTCATAAACACTCACCTTGGAGTTCAAAGTGTGTTTTCAAGTTTAGCCAGATTTTTCAGAATTGATGCTTTTCCACAGAGCGACATCCGACATCCGTCTGACGTCGACAACTCAAAGGAATAGCGATATTCCATTTCTCCAGTGCCAGTATATTTAAGGGTCATTCAAAAATCTTCATGACCGTCGAGACCGATGGCTTAACGTGATCGCCGAGGCACAGGGCAATGAATGCTCAGGTGTATCAACACCTGAGCATTCACTTGTAACAGTTTTTTTTGTCGAACAGAACTGAAAATTTTCACGATCTTTCTAGGAAACATTCTAATTAGCTAAAACGTTAAAGCAAATTTGCTGTAAATTCGCTAGAATTCTCGCCAGAATGTTCGTAAGAATGCTCGTTAAAACACACTCGTTTGTTTTTCTGTTTTTTGACATTCGCAAGAATGCTCATTACAAATGAATGTTCAAATGTATCAATCAGCACCATATCGCTACGTATATTGCGTAATCAAACCATTGACATCGTAATGAAAACACGCTATAATCTAAACCCCAGAGATTCCACAAATACGATAGTTAGATTTACATGGCAAAGTTTTAGACTCTAAATCCAAATATTGATTATTACCGATAAGTTTCAACTCGAAATTGCGTATGTTTGAAATTATGCGATATGATGGAACAGATTCTGAATAAGCAAATATTAACTAAGTTAAATAGGGTTCGTTCGTGCTTTAATTAATACGCTCTTCTATGGTTTCAATCATGAGAACGGCAGAAGTTAATAATATGGTTGGTGTGTGGGTTAAGAAGTCATTTGCTCTGATTAAGTGCCGAGGGGTAGCGGTATTAAATTTCTACAGTTTACAAAAATATATGTGATACAGAAATACCTATTAATAAATGACAATAAAATTCTTTCCTTTTTGGCTGACAGACAACGCACAGTCAAAACGTGTTGATTGAACATTGAACATCTTTCCCAACATTTTCTCGAATAACATCCAATCAATCGCATCGAATTCGCACTTGGCCAGCGTGGTGGATTGTGATGAGAAAAATCTGTGGCCAGTAGGCAGTTGTAGGACAGTTTACAAACGCTGGAATAAGACTAATAAGATATTCGGTCTAATCAACAGAGGGAGAAGTGAGATTCAAATTCTATAAACCAAAATATGATCTAAAATTCAACATCATGAAAGACATACTATATAAAGTAAAATAGACCCATGTTATAGTGTTACAATTATAAAAACAAGTAATATTGCACAAAGTTTGTGTTCAATTAGTGGCGAGTGAATATTTGATGAAAGCGGGAAATGTGTAGATACACGGGTGTTCAGTATAGTTTCTACCATGAATGAGCGAGTCTGCAGTAACAGCGGAAAACGTGACGAATTAATTAAAACTCCAAACGCAAAAAAAAGAGCTCAGCGATAGAAGAGTAGAAAGACTAACCGCTGGAATCAATACCCGATCTATCCCTGTATTTGGAGATTAGAATCGTAAACACAAACAACATAAACTCCGGAAATTTAAGAAATTGCGAAAAAACATATCTGCTGCGCCTTAGATTTTCAACTTAGGAACTGCTGCTTTTTAAATATAAAGACAATGCCCCATTTCATATCGTGGGTGTCGTAAGAGACGACTAAGGAAAATATAAGAAGCAAATAGTATTCTGCAGCAGAGATGGATAACTCGACATCAAATCTATACTAATCCGTGTCTGGCCAGCATGTTATAGTGTCTACTATTCAAATCAAATCGTCTTGTTGACTCACAATGCCATTGTGACGCAAATTAAGCGAGGCTTATGTCCAACAGTGGCCGACAAGACGCTGATGATGATGCCCGATGATATTTTCCACGATGACAGATCATGCTTATTTGTAGTACTTAGTTAATAGCAAGTGGTCTTGCTACTGCTAAAGTGTATAATATAATCGTTTAAGCACACATATTCCACCAGTAGGCACTATTCTATACCTACAGACTCACAAAACAGCAAATAAATAGCACAACCTAATCCATTATCCACGCCTATTAAAACCTCCGAAAACCGATTAACAACAAAAGCACCTACGTGACACACATACATACGCATAAAACGCACGCATAAACTTTAATTGTTATCGTCGTGTATGTGTCTATAATTTTAATAAAAAAATATCGTTTACGATGTGCTTCTCAAGTTGTGTGAAATTCTGAAGGAATAACTGTAGCAGATTATAGTGTGTTATGCCTTGAAACGTTTAGAATGTAGCAATGGTTTTATTTGTGTTTTGGAGGAATGAGGTGTGCTGTTCCATCAAATAAAAGGAGGACGTACGTATGGCCTGGTAGTTTAACACTGCGTCGAGGGTTGTGGGTTGGATCCACAAATCGTTGTTTTGAGTCTTTGTGTTCTTTGTGTCACTAAAATATTTGTAAAGTACCCGCGCCATAAGACATAATACTAGTGTGAGACTTTGGAGATGTAAAATAAATTCAACGTTTCTTTTAAAATTCACGTGAGTGAGACCCGTTATATCAATATAAGTAGGTTAGTCTACTGCCCTATTCGATGTGGGTACATCCGCGGGCAGAACCAATAGTACTCATAACTGGGACGCAACCCTTACCCACAACATTGAACAAAAGTTGTCCGATCCCTAAGTTTTCCGTGTTAAAACTGATAGCGTCGTAACAGTAAGCTGTATTGAAAATGCTTATGTTCACACTTTATGGGTAAAACGATGGAACGGAACTTTGTATGGGAATTTGGAGTATAGCGCTTAAGATGTTTTGAGTAGCTTTATCTGCAGGTACATTAAATGATATGGTTTCATTTTAGAAGTGAATTGGTCTATTAAATTGGGACCATTGCCCTCAGTATGATTTCCAAGATAAACACAATACTTGGCACAAAAGTTATCGTCACTATACAGCCTTTCTCTGCTGGACATACATAGGCTTAATTTGCGTCACAATAGCAATATTGGTCAGTAAGAAGATTTGGCCTGGTATTTTGACCCTGCCGAAAACTCGATATCAAACCTAATGGATTACGTTTGATATCAAGTTTCCCGTATCTTCCCAATGATACTATTTGATTCCTACATCCTAGACATAGAAAAATCAACGTGCACATAAAAACAATAGATTTTCTTGAATAGGAATTGAGCACGACCTCCGGTTTAGCAGTTAGGATTACCAACTATTAGACCAACTAACAGACTAAAAAAGAACGACTATAAATATCCAGTCTATTCTACCGTGGTAAGATATATCAAAATATATATTTAATACAGCAATATAAAACGGATCTGCAATAATTTAAATCCTTTTCTAAGCCTAGCTAGAGCCATCTGCTGTATAAGTAGGCTATTAAAAAACTAGTCTATAGAAGCCGCACGATTCTTTGATTCAATTAATTTAATTTAAAAATCTAATTTACTGTATATTGGATAGCGAATTTTTATACGGCGATTGACTTTTCAATTATTGCATTTTATTGAATATCTTTGAAATATTGAAATTGTAATTGCTCTGGTCTTTGCGGATATTTAAGTCTTCTGATCGAATAGACACGTACAGCGTGATCATTGCACTGATAAATATTGCAACATCATCACCCTTATCCTAGACCATATCCAAGACTATAGGTGCTTAGGGTCCACATTCTAGTGTAGCCAGATTTGACCGGCGTCAATCTATAGGGAAGGTGATATCCAATGCTTGACCAGTATCAGTACATTCAAAAGGTTACTGAATCTTGATAACGACTGTCAAAGACTTTTATGAAGGGACCTATGCCTTAATGTGCTCTCAGAGGGGCAAGCGATTAACTATTTAATAAGCACATTTCTGCCTTAAGTCAGTGGTATACACCATAGACTTGAACGAGATATCCTTTACATGGCAGTCTGTTGGGATCACCTCAAGGCTATCGTTGTCTTGTCACAGTTTTAATCACACAAATACTTAGAATATTAAATATTAGAGGATACTAGCTACACACGCACATTTTATTTGAAATGAACGGTTTCTGCGCGACACGCGGGTATTTCGTAAAACCCCTTCTTAGTGCACTCCTACGGTCTCCGAAGAACATACTTAGCGAATAGTTTCGGCTGTACGTTGTCTGTTAGTTACTCAGAAACGCAAGAATTTTATACACATTGATTGCAAATTGGCTCGATGAAACAGTTAAGTACAGCATATTTTTAAGAAAAATAATTACAAAACCCAATTTAAACCGACACAACATCCAACTGAGCAGCAAAAGTCTTAAAACAGTTATCCAAGCTTCATCCATTCCCAATCCACGTTTGAACTCTTGAACTTTAAGAGCGCAAGATCTGAATACTCCATTGCTGGTCCTGATTGGATTCCAGATACCGTTCAGTTACAGTCAATCAATGGATCTTGATTACTCCAAGCTTGTTCGTAACTTTATTCGGTGAGTTTAGATTTGAAAGGAATTTTAGGCGCTCGAATTGGTAACGTGACTTCCATCATGAGGGGGTATAGAACAGCTAGATTGAATGCTTTGAAATTGAGCTAGGCTTGAGTATTAATGAGAAAGAGGTATGCACCTGTATTAGAACTAGCTTTTGCCCGCGGCTTCGCTCGCGTTAAGAAGTATTATTATTAGTTAAGTATATTTTTGCGGCTTTACTTTTGTTAAGCGTGTGTAAAACATTAGGGCCTACAAAACTTCTTTGTACACAATATTCTTAACTAATCTGTCATTAGACACTAAAACTATCAAGCTGTTGGGTGAACTTACTCGTGAGCAAGCAACATAAAACTGTCCAAAATGACGTAATTGAACAACGCTATCTATTGTCAACATTTAGAACTAAAAAATATTTTGTTCGTCTTAATTTATTCGTTCCAATAGGTACTGATAGTTCAAACTAATACATTTACATCCTCTATCATTCCTTATTTTATCCCCATGGGGGTTGAATATATCAAAATCCTATTTAAGCTTACGTCTTCATCATCGTAGCTCCAATCTTTAATTTCAGTTTATCATCATGTCAGCCTAGAGACGTCCACTGCTGGACATAGGCCACCCCCAAGGCTTTCCACACATACCGATTTTGAGCCGCCCGCATCCAACCACTTCCCGCGATCTTAACCAGATCGTCGGTCCACCTTGCGGGAGGCCTAGCCCTGCTGCGTCGTCCGGTACATAGTCGCCACTCTAGAACCCGCCTGGCCCAACGGCCATCGGTTCTTTGCGCTATGTGCCTTGCCCATTGCCACTTCAGCCTGGCTATTCGGAGAGCTATGTCGGTGACTTTGGTTCTCCAGCAGATCTCCTCATTTCTGATTCGATCTCGCAGGGAAACTCCGAGCATAGCTCTCTCCACCGTCCTCTGAGTGACCCTGAGTTTTCAGATGAGGCCCATAGTTAGCGACCACGTCTCAGCGCCATAGATAATCACTGGCAACACACACTGGTCAAAGACTTTCGTCTTGAGATACTGCGGGATATCGGACGTGAAGATATGCCGTAACTTCCCGAACGCCGCCCAACCGTGTTGGATTCGACAAATGACCTCTTTCTCGAAGTTGGACCTACCCAATTGGATCATTTGGCCCAGGTAGGCGTACTTGTTGACAACTTCGAATGTTCAAAGTCCGTAGGACTTTGAACATTGCTACTGACGAGACTGTTACAAGTGGGTTAATGACAACGCGTTGAATGGAATGAACTAAACTGACATGATTGTCACACAAGGATAAAATTCATTCATAATAAGGATATCTTTAAGTTTCTTCGATTTACCAAACTACAAGCATTTTTTTTATATACTTTAGACTGTAAGCGTAAGTGTAGGGGAGAAAAGTAGTTGTCGTAAGAATAAAATAAAGGAATGAACAGTAATTTTCAAACACACAAATTTTGATACACCTGCTTCTGGTTAGAAATCTTGCATTTTCAGCATTCAGCGCGTACTTTTAAACTGACTGGTAATTAAAAACATTTAATACGCGCCTTGTACTTTACAACGTATCATTCCTTACCATGAGTATTTGAAAATCAGATACTAAGGGTGGTTCGGCGATACACTGAAACCGTAGGTTCTAGGCGATTTGGATAAGGAAAATAGACTGTATTAGGGCGAGTTCTGCTCGCCTAGAAAGGATAAGGGAAGAGGATGTAGGATTGGAATGGGAGAGATGATTGTGAGTGGGTATAGGATATTCCAAGGATGGGGGGCACTTACCTTGTACGGCAATCTTCTTCGTCTCAGAAGGGCAGTCTCCTGGTGGTTTCGGGATGAAGCTGCTTGATTCACTTCACTACACAAATCACTTCCACTTGCGAGTGGTTTTGTATAAGCGGTAATAATTATAGCGGGAGCGGCGCGGAGCGGTACGGTATGGCCGACACGTATTTAGCGAATCTTGAAAGTTTTAGACTGTCACTCGCGTCGACGATCGCGGCGACCAATCCGCGAAAGGCGTGCCCCTTCTTGGGAATGGGAGACAGGGACGGAACCATGGTATCGCTCGCAATAGACAAGCGTGGAACGATTGACGTTGATGCGATTAGTTATAGATAGGAAGGTAGATGGCGCTACCATATCCCCCCGGCCCTAAAGGGTTGCCTTTAAAAAAAATAGAATTGAACTTAGCTATGTTGGGTGTACTACCGCATAACCCATCAATAGGCTAAGACAGCGATATGACAATAAAATTAATCTAAATTAACTTTAGCGAAAATTACAAACGCAATAATAGCGAAAACTACGAACTAAATACTTAAACTAAGAGGTAGATGCAACTTCAGGCTAGATCTCACTACAATAGGGCGCAAGTAGCTCCCCTTAGCGATTTTCACGGTAACAACGCGGGTTGTACCGTCCTTGGCAGTATGCAATTTCTCTACGATGGCTAACGGCCATGAAAGCGGCGGAGCATTATCATGTATTATGACGACTAACGTACACTCCTGTATAGGGGATGCAGGACTATTCCACTTGGATCTAGCCTGAAGCTGATATTCCGCACGCCAGCGCCGCCAGAACGACTGCACGAGTTTATCCAGCAGAGTATGTCTCTGGAGCAAGCTTAAAGAGTCTGCTTCAGGAGCCGGAAATGGCGATAATGGCACTGTGTTCAGAAAATGTGCAGGGCTTAACGCGGATGTTTCTGCAGGGTCACTACTCAATGCCGTGAGCGGACGCGAGTTGATCAGTGCCTCGACTTGTGCAAGGACAGTTAAAAGCTCTTCGTAAGAGAGGCTCTGTTGACCTATAACCTTGAAGAGATGCGTTTTAATTACTTTGACCATGCTTTCCCAACATCCACCGAAATGTGGTGATGCTGGTGGAATAAACTTCCAGTCAATATGATTTATGGAAAGTTCTTCCTGAAGACGAGTACGATATTCTTCCCTGAGAAACTTATAAAGGTCGCGTAAATAAGAGCTTGCGCCCACAAAACAAGTGCCGTTATCCGTGTACAAACACCGTATAGGGCCGGGCCGTGAGAGAAATCGTTTAAGGGCTGCCAGGAATGACACCGTGCTTAAATCTGTCGCAACTTCAATATGCGTAGCGCGCGTCGTTAAGCATGTAAAAATACATAGCCAGGCTTTACGGCTTTTAACACCTCGACCACGCACTGGCGTATACTGCAGTGGTCCTGCGTAATCACAACCGGTGTGTGTAAATGCTTTAGCAACCTGGTTGACGCGCTGGCTAGGGTGATCGGCCATGGGAGGGAAAGTCGGACGCGGACGGAATTCGAAACAGACGTTACATTTATGTATTCCGTGACGAATTATTCGTCGAGCGGCTAAAATCCAATACTTATGCCTAAGTAAGGACATAAGCAACTCCGGACCGGCATGGAGGTGCTTCTTGTGATAAAAATCAACAAGAAGGTCGACAACATGATCATGTCGCGGCAGAATACAAGGATGTTTGTAGTTATAAGGTTCATCTGAATTGGACAGACGACCCCCAACGCGTATGACGCCGTGTTCATCGAGAAACGGCTTGAGTCTAAGGATAGCGGGAGAACAAGGTACATTGTCTTTCAAATTTTGAATGTCGTTACTAAAATGAACAGCCTGTACAGCTCGTAGTAACTTACATTCTGCGAATTTGATATCAGTACTTGATACAAACGTCTCATTAGGCAGGTGCCTAAGAAACCTATAGACATAAACGATGGCGCAGAGTAACTTAGACCATGATGACATGCGTAGAGCGAGTGTATAGATGGGAGACTCCGCAACCTCAGCAATCACGGGATAAGAAACAGACTTTCGTTCGGGTACATCTTCGTCTTCTGCACTGTGGTCAAAGGGTTGCATGGGCCATTCTGACGGATCATGGAAGATCCAAGAAGGTCCACGATGCCACAATGGATGATGCAGAAGGTTAAGTGGAGTGACACCACGAGACAAGCAATCTGCGGGGTTCTCAATACCCGCGACGTGATTGAAACAAATAGCAGGAACCAGTTCAATCAATTTGCTAACGCGGTTGGCGACAAAAGTCTGCCAGCGATGAGGAGAAGAATGAATCCAAGCGAGCACTACTTTGGAGTCGGAAAATGCGTATATTTTATTAATGGGGTAGTGGGGCAAAACTTTGTCTTGAACCTTGCGGAGCAACTGAGACAGCAGAAGGGCCGCGCACAACTCCAGTCTCGCAACCGAAATGGTTTTAACAGGCGAGACCTTAGACTTGGCACAAACTAACTGCACCGAGTAGTTAGAACCAATGCGGACTTGCAGATATACGACTCCGCCGTAAGCACGCTCGCTGGCGTCAGCGAAACCTATTAAGTTGATGGTACATCTATCTACCAACCCAAGATGACGCGGAATAGTAACTTGATTGAGCGCGGTAAGCTCAATACAAAACTGGCCCCAAGCGGCGACAATATGGTCAGGGGGTGTTTCATCCCACTCCTACTTTGATAGCCAAAGCTCTTTGATCAAGAGCTTGGCGTACAAAATTGTGGGAGCCACAAAACCCATTATGTCCCATAGTCGAGCCACTGTGGACAGCATAGTGCGTTTAGTGCACTTATCATCTGGTGGTGAGACGTCAAACCGAAAACTATCGCAGGATTTGTCCCAGCGTAAACCGAGAACCTTACTTGATACTTGATGGCACGGGCTGTTTCCGCAACTCCACGTCTTGGCGTGTATTTTGCGTGCAGGTGGGAATGGTGTCTTCATTCGAGCCACCCCAGTTCTTCGAGGAAGGCCAGCAGACTCTTGATGTGGCCCACTGCCTCCCTCAGGGTGCTGTATCTCGTCAGGTACTGCTGCCTGTACTGTGCGACCTCAGGGCAGTCGAGGAGCAGGTGGGCTGCCGTCTCGTCTGCTGCCATACAGGCCCTGCACAGCGGGCTGTCGGTGATACCTATAGTAAATAGGTGTTTATTAAAGAATCCGTGTCCTGTGTAGGCGGCCGTGACTGTCCGCAGTTGTTGTTTGGACAGCCGGAGGATTTGTTTGGCTATCTTACCGTCTACTGCGGGAAGAGCCTCCTTGGCCTGCCTACATGTTTCAATACCAATCCAGGACTGGTTGTGTTGGGTCCTGGTTCTATTCCTTACCAGGTTGCGATAAAAACCAGAAGGGAGGGGAATAATGGGCTCGGGTCCCACCACCTCTAAAGTGGCCCCTCTTCTGGCAAGTACGTCGGCTGCGTCATTCCCTCTTGAGCCACTGTGGCCCTTGATCCATTGCAGTGTTAATTTGTTTTGTTTACCTACCTCTGTTAGTTTCCGGTGGCATTCAAGCGTGAGTGCCGAGGTGATAGTATGGCTTTTGAGGGCTGAGAGGACAGCCTTACTATCTGAGAGGATCCTAATGGATCGTGCCCTTACCTCACGTGCCATGATTGCTGTGGCAGCTAGGATTATGCCAAAACATTCGGCCTGGTAGACCGTGTTGTAGGCTCCCAGCGGTGCTGCGATGTTGATGTTAAGGTCCTCGGAGAATACTCCTGAACCCGTACCTGTATCCGTCTTAGACCCATCTGCGAAGATCGTGAGCTCGTTGTAGCCAACCGCTCCCTCGTGTAGATCCTCGTACAGTTGGATTTTGTATTTCTTATCGAAAACAAATTGTTTCGGTATTCGGTCGCCAATGGCTTGTGTGAGAGGAACTTCTTTAAAGAGTGTGTTTAAGTTGCTAGTGTGCGGTGTGTTAGTGTCTTCCCAGAGCTTCAGAGCTCTTAGCCGGATCGCCGACATCGTTGCTTCCTGTTGTATGAACAGGTACAATGGAGGCAAGTCCAGCAACACTTCGAGTGCCGCTGTAGGTGTAGTTTTCATGCAGCCCGTGGCCGCTAGGCACGCAAGTCTTTGAAGCTTTTGAAGCTTGCGGCCGTTGTTAGGTTGGTCCGAGGCCACCACACTACTGCGCCGTAGCTTATCATCGGACGTATTATTGTATTATAGAGCCATAAGACAATTTTGAGGGATAGACCCCATCGTTTACCTATCATCTTCTTGCACTGCCAGAAGACGATGCTGGCTTTATTGAGCTTATTTTCCATGTGGCTGTTCCATGTCAATTTGCTGTCAAGAGTGACGCCCAGGTACTTTACCTCGGTAGACAGCTTGAGCTCTGTGTTGAATAGCGTGGGCAGTTGGTAAGTACCCAGCGCGCGTTTGTGTGTGAACATAACTAGTTCGGTCTTGGTCGGGTTTACTGATAATTCGTACTCATTACACCACCACTCTACTATGCGTAGAGCCTGTTGAGTAAGGTCGTACACTGTACTAGTTAACTTACCTGAGGTGAGAATGGTCAGATCATCTGCATATCCTATTGTGTAGAAATATCTCGCGTTGAGTTTGTCTATGAGTTCATTGATGACTAAGTTCCACAATAGCGGGGAGAGAACACCGCGCTGCGGGCAACCTTTAGTTATCAAGGCTGTCTGTCGCCGTGCAGGCGCACTACTCTTTTGCTGAGCATGTTTTGGATCCACTGTATGAGCATCTGATCCACACCATGTCTGGCTAGGGCGTTGCTTATACTGGAGAAGTTTGTCTTGTCAAAGGCTCCTTCTATGTCAATGAAGGTGCCCAGACAGATGCTTTTTTGTTGTATAGCAGCTTCTATCTAGTTTACGACCTGATGTAACGCCGATTCCGTCGATTTCCCTGAGCTGTATGCATGTTCATTGGCATGTAGGGGTAGGTGTTTAAGTGCCCCACTTCTTAATTCCCTCTCGCATAGCCTTTCCAAGGCTTTAAGCATGAAGGAGGTCAGGCTTATTGGTCTGAAGGACTTTGCATTTGTGTAGTCTGTTTTGCCTGGTTTTGGTATGAAAATTAGTTTGACTTCCCTCCAATTCTTCGGTACATATCTAAGGGCCAGGCTAGCCCTCATGATTGCCAGAAGTCTTTTGCGGACCGGTTCAGCCCCCCATTGAAATAACCCTGGGAAGATGCCGTCCAGTCCGGCTGCTTTGAAGGGATGGAAGCTATCGATGGCCCATCGGAGTTTTTCTTCTGTGACCACGGTGTTTGCGTGTCTCCACTCGTGTTCGGTCGCCACTGTTGGTGTATCGTGCCACGTTATTACCGGGGTGAGGACGCAGCCTGGGAAGTGTGTTTCTAGTAGGACGCGTCTTGTCTCCTCCTCCGATGTGGTGTATGTGTTTTCCGGTTTACGGAGAGTACCTGGTGCAACCATCGGTTGCTGAGCCAGTAGTTTCCTCACCCGGTTTGCTTGTTGGCAAGATTCAAAGCTCCCACAGAATTTTCGCCATCCCATGGTGCGTCTGAATCTGAGGCATTTCTTGTAGCTTGATTTGGCCGCTTTATAAGCGTCCCAATCTACGTCCGCGCTTGTGTTCATTGCCCTGTTTAGGGCCCTTCTTACCTTCTTGCGCTTGCGTTCAAGCTCAGCGCCTCACCAGGGTTGTTTACCTGGGGTTGAGGGTAGAGTGGTTTCTGGGCATGCTGCGTGGTAGCTGTCTAGCATCGACTGCGTCAGTGTACATACCTGCTCGTCGATCTGTTCATTGTCACCCAGTACCGTCGGCGTAGTAGTAAGGGTAAGTTTCTCTTTAAGTAATTGGACATACTTTGCTTTGTCAGTGTTGTGTGGTTTCCTGCGTGGCTGTGTAGGTTGTATAACGACTTCCATAGAGAAGCTGATCCATCTGTGGTCTGAGCACGATGCCTCTTTCGAGACGTGCCATCCCTTGATGCGTTCAGCCACTCCTTCTGTTGCGAGAGTTAAGTCGATAATTGTCTGACTACGTCTTGTGACGAAGGTGGGCTCCGTACCTGTGTTTAATAGGGTAAGATTAGTGGTGAATAGGTATTCAACCAGTGATTTACCTCTGTTGTTATTGCAGTTCATGCCCCACATTTGGTGGTGGGCATTGGAGTCCGTTCCTATTACGACCTCCGTTTTGGTTCTCTCGCACTGGTTAACCAGACGCGTGAGGTCGAACGGTGGTGGGTCTTCGGCCTCGGGCATGTAGACCGATGCGAAAACAACCGCTATACTCCTTGGCTGCTGTGTTATTTCAATTTGTATCGCGGTGATGTCTCTGGAACAGAACTCCGTTAAAGCTTGGGCTCTGATGTTTTTAGTTGTAAGTATGCAGGTTCTTGGATGTGTGTGGTCAGTAGAAGAGTAAATCTTACCTCCCAGACTGGAGAGGCCTCTAATGAGGCCACCCCTTATCCAGGGTTCCTGGATGAGCACGATGGCTGATTGTTGGACCTCCATCCATTTGCGCAGTTGCGCAGTGGCCGTTTGGCTGTGATGGAGGTTGATTTGAAGGCAACTGACGTCACTAGGCAGAGGGTTCATCTTTGGATGATGTCCCCACCTCCCCGACCGTCAGCTGCGTTAGGCCGGCCAGGATGTCGCTAGCCTCCACCCCGTCGTCCCGCCGCACCGGGCTCAGGAGCAGGCTCTCATCTTCCGAGTTACCCTCGGCTGACGGGCCAGCCCCCGAGCCAGACGCGGCCGGCTCTGACGGGCCGGGTTCTGCGTCGCACCCTGGCTTGGTGTTTGAGTCCTGCTTGACTCGTGTGGAGTAGTCGTCCGGAGGATGGTCGACAAACATACCTGAGGAGTCCCGGAACCTGACGTAGACGGCACCTACCCCCAACGCGAGGCGGCGCTCGTTCTTCATCAGGATCGGGACCTTTTCTACTGGGACGCCCACTACTAGGAACCACCCACCTGACTGCCTTTCAGAGTGCAGCATCGACCATTTGTCAACCTCCAACCAGGGGTTCTGAAACTCAAGAGCGCGACCCACGTCGCGCACGTCGTCTAAGACCCGCTGTTCATCGGGTACGACAATGCCGCACCGCACTCTCTTCGGGGTCTCTTCCTGGCCCCTGACCTCCAGTTCGAAGCCCGGTGGTGGGACCAGGAGAGAGACTGCCTCCGTCAGCCAGGTACGCGTTGCCTCGTCGGCGCACCAAAGTTTGAGGACCCCGTCCGCGTGCACGGGTTTCCCGGTGAACGCTGGAGCTGGGCGTTTGGGGGTTTTGGTCGACCAGGCACCACTCAGGATCTTCTTTTGGAGCTCCCGGAGTACCTGGTCCACCAACTCCTTCGGCAAGTTCCCTGTGCGTTTGCATGTTACTGCAACACCCAGGGACGCCTTGGAGGCCTGTGCGTAGGACTTACCTTGTATCCTGGAGGAGTCGAGGCGGGGCTTCTTGTGCTCCCCTCGAGGCGAGCTGGTCTCGTTGAGAGCACGTTTGGCCTCACCTCTTTCCTTGTTTTCGGCAGTTTTACCTGCCGCGTTTCCCGGTGGTGCTGGGGCTGGATGCCGTCCCGGGTGGCCAGCCCGCCGCTTGGCGGCAGGCGGCTTCCCCGTACTGCCTCTGGCCTTCGTGCACCCCTCGCTTCTGAGCGTGGGCTGCGCGCTGGTCACATTGCTGGGACCTGCGACGGCAGCCTGCTCAGCTGTTTTAGTGGAGGCAGCACCGGCAGCAGCAGCGACTTGTTCAGCCTTCCGCCTAATTGCCATGCGCTGTCTCTTGCTTTTGTTGTTCCTCTTTCTCTTCGTGGAACTGGTAGCAGCGGGGCCCCTCGGTTGTGTGGTGGGCGAGCGTTGGACAGGACCGGTGGTCTTCCCCTTACCCTTGCCCTTACGGTGACTCACCACTTGCCAGCCCGCGAAGGAGGAGTCATCTTCCCGCTTGATCTCAAACGGACTGACGATTGTAAGGACGGGACCAGTACTAGCGTTAGCCAGCGCTGAAGTCACGTCCTTGGGGGATGGTTTGACACCTGCAGCCGGGGCCACGGCGTCGACCATCTGTATGGTTTTGGTTGTGGCGGCGGGAACAGCTTTCGCCATCCCCGTCGCGGTTGGGGTAATGAAAAGGATTTCGGTATCCATACGTTTACTTAAAGACTTCATCCCTCTGGCTTCCCACCCTCCATGGAGCCCGCAACAGGGAACGTCATACCGGACGTTAGGATTACCAGAGGGATATAGGAACGCAAGGCTGGCTTACAGCACGACATCGGGCGCCCGCTCGGGTCAAAGGTCGGAGCCGAGTTACCAACTCCATCAGTCTTCCCTCGCTTGCGCCTTCAGTATAGCCTTCACCCACCACATCAACAGCCGAAATAAATTCCAACTGCTGATGCGGACCCCACGTCCCTAGCCTGTGGCCCTCTGATGGGACACGATGGCCATTTCCCCCGCTGCGGCTCACAGCGGGGGCTACCGTTTAGCGTGAAATCGGGACCAAAGAGGGCGTGTTGCCTCACGGTCGCATTACCGCCAGCGCCGCTCGGCTCAACCCCCCAGGACTCCGTCATCCCCGCGTACAGCGCTCGACTGCGCAGGTCCTAGCGCAGGTGGTCAACTTCTCTTACCCGTGACTGTTTACTACGGGCCCAAGCCCACCCGGCCACGAGGGGGCGTGGTGAAGAGATGTGTAAGTGAATGTGTGCGCGCATGTGTGTACGTGTGTGTATATGCGTGTGTAAAGTGCCTGTTATTTGTGTTTCGGCTGGAGGTTTTGGTTGCATCCATTTCTGAAGGAACTGGACCAAGAACGGGCGGCAACCTCGAGAAGGATAGTCCACCAGCCTTGCCTTAGGGATCATCACGACCTGCGCTACCCCTGAGACCATTCGCCACTCCCTGCACCGGACTCAGGTGCAGGGAGTAGAAGTCAGTGCAGCTCAGTGATGCTAAAGATGAGTTGACCTGCACGGGCTTCCGCCCTGACCGAGAACCTTATGCGGTACAGACTTCTCAAACTCAATGTCTGGAGAAGCTTTATGAGAATCTGGTATGCGTGCGAGAACCTCCTTAGAGTTGCTTGTCCACTTGACAAGATCAAACTGGCCTCGCTTGAAAAGCTGAATAAGCTCTTCACAAAGCGAAATTGCTAGCGGAGCGGATATGACACTACAGGCAATGTCATCCATGTACAAAGCGGAAGTGGCAACAGCCGCTGCGGCGGGAAAGTGATCGCCTTCATCAGCGATCAACTGGCGAACAACTCGTAACGCGTGATATGGGCTAGACTTGAGTCCAAAACAAACACGATTGAACTGATACACAGATAAAGGTTCTTTCTTGACAAAACGATAAAAGATCCATTGAAATCTACGGTCAGATTCGCGAACGCCAATATTGAGAAACATTTGGCGACAATCAGCTGACAGAGCGATTTGGAAAAGACGAAACTTTATTATGATGTTAAATAAATCACCCTGTAGATTGGGGCCGGCATGCAAAATGTCATTAATCGACTGACCCGATGTAGTCTTACAACTAGCGTCTAAAACCACACGAAGTTTAGTAGAGGTTTTATCTTCGCGAATTACGCCGTGATGCGGGATATAATATGAGGGTAGAGAGTTGCCCTCGTTGTTTACAACTACACTCAAAAAACCTTTATCTATGTAGTCACGAATGACGTCATTATAGGCGCTGCGTAACTTAGGTGATGCATCAAGTTTACGTTCCAAACAATGGAAACGTCTGAGCGCAGCAGCGTACGAGTCGCCTAACGAATAAGGGTCACCACAGAATGGCAACGCCACAACGTATCTGCCACTGTCGTCACTGCCTACCAAAGTCCCTCTTCATGTTATCCCTCTTCAGGTTATGTCTTACCACCAAAGTGCGGTAGGCTTTTTATTATATTTTTTTAATTATTTTGGGAAAATCTAAATTGATATGTCAATTGTACCTGTAATTGTGTAAGTAACAAATCCATAGACAAACAAGTAACAGATAAAAAACAACAATGACTATGATGGTTGTGTGCACATTGGAGAACAAATACTAATTAACACATACTTTTACAAATATCTGAAGAAGGGTTGGATACAATTATTTTCATCGTAGACTTAGCACTGAAAAGACAGCGTGTGCAGCGTGGTTTCAACCCGAGGACCATTTGTAGTCACGTCAGTCATTTCCGTATCTGAACTGTGAAAAGGTATTAATTTTATCCATTTCTAATAATCTATTTGAGCGTCCCTGACAGTTTTCTGTCAAAAGTTATTCTCTATCTACTAATGCTTAAACTACCGTTTATTTTATGGGCCAAGATCCAAAACCAAACAAAATTACGTCTTATGTACACATACATCCCCGCCGGAACCAACAGATCACGCCAAGTCTGTCGACCGACACTATACGATAGAGCAAACATCGGTCACTTAGGCGAAACCAAGAAACTGCATGATCGGTGTTTAACATGATTAGGCGCTAGCCTAACGTGTTCTTGACGAGGTCTAACTATGAGCCAATGACCGTTGACGGATGAGGTCAACATTGGGTAATCAAGGAGTCTGATAGCTAGAATTATTTCGCAACTAGTTACCTATATTGGATGTACTGGTAGTACAGAGCCTTTTGTGAACTTCAGTGAGACGTGTAATAAACTTCTAGCATTAGAAGCATTTACAATAGGCAGAATATTGTTTTTGTAGAGGAGAATTCTTGCACTTATGTAGTAAATTCTTGGGTCCTTAACAAACATTCGATGAACGGACGCGAAGAACACCCAGACACAAACAACAATATGTGGATCACACTGATCTTGTAGAAATAGAATACACAACACTCGACGAACTACTTAACAAAGAGACCACTTAAATAGCAGGCTATACGCAATTTCTAAATTTTACAATAAATTATATCCAACTTGTAACAAGGCTAACTGCAAACTAACGGCGTCTAGATAACAACAATATCTCAAAACATTATTCTACAGTTCTATATAACCTTGGTAGTAACAATACAAATAAAAATCTTACACAAGAGGCACTTTAAAAAAATAAGTTCCAGACATATCTATTTTTTTTTCCAACTGCAATAAAACTTGTACGATAACTATCCGACACGGACCAACAAATAAAAAGTAAAAGGCAAGTTTTGACAGTTGCAACTACTCACTCTAAGCGCTTGCCAAAAGTTTGTCGATAAGCTTCTATAACATAGTATTAGTGCGCGACTTGGTATGAGCGATGTCACACTAGAAGTTGGAATTGAGTCAGATTAGATAGAAGTGATCCGTGTGGTGACGGATTAAGAATACGGAATGTCACCACCCCGTATCATCCCATGGGTGTCGTAAGAGCCGACAGAGGGAGCATATTATGCAGAAAACAGCACTGTAAGAGAAGGAAAACTTGATACAAACCCTATACCAACCCGTTTGGCCAGCGTGGTATAGTAGGACAATTCCTCCTTTCAAAGGAGAGGCCTAGTCCAGCAGTGGACTGATAAAGGCTGATGATGATGATGATGAGATAGAAGTGGCTGCGCGGTTTCAGATTAGCGTATTTTTCTACGCGTATATTGTCGTTTCAGCATACGCGCTTACACGATCGCTATATTACGCGCTTCAAAACACCGAACTCGCGTAAACGGGCATATTTCAGCGTGTTCGCTCGAAATGTTAGTGATATCCTGTCATTATAGCGCTTATACGAGCTTAGAAGCGCGTCAACGCTGGTACGTAGTAAGTTGAAGATAATGGGGGTACTAGACTATCGGCGGCGACGAGAACAACCCAAACGGAGATGGCGGGATGAACTAGACGCCTTTGAGGGTAATAGGCCACAGATTGCAAAGAACAAAGCCTTATTAAGATTCAGGGCAGATCGACTAATTCAACAAATCAGCAAAGTTATATCGCGCTAGTACTACTTTGGTACAGAATTCACTTCTTTACAAAGATACAAACGTGTTTACTATTAATCTGGCCGTCGAATTGTGTAGACATATTCTCTACCAAACAATCCATTACATAACATATTGTTCTACATAGTCTACATAGATATTTAAATTCATTACGACACAAAAGCTTCTACCAAAGGACTAATGAAGCTTACATAAAAAGTAAAAATAAACTAACGAGTTTCATCCAATTTTTCCGTGACCATCACAAAAAAAGGGCGAAAACATAAAAGAGATGGTTAACTTAGAAGCGAAACTCGATCTATCTATCCATTGTGCCTACAACTAACGATCCTCTTTGAAGATTGATCCCCTTCGAGTTTCACGGAAACAGGTATCCATTTCTTTACAATTAATTACTTTGCCTTTTACCAAATTGTATTAGCCCAACGAATTTGTATTTTATGGAAAATTTGTTTTATTTGCGTAAGAAAACAAAAGTTTAAATAATGTCGTCATAAGCCTGGCCGCACACATCCGTTTTCAGGCCCGATTTTCAGGTCCGATTTTCAGAACCGTTTTCAGTTCATTCCGTGAGCAAAGCGATTTTCATATTTTATTTTCCTTTGGCTTAGACATGGGCTAAATAGGTAATTTAAATATTAGGTATTACATGACTGTGATTTAATTGTTTGTGTGAAAAATACCTGTGACAAAATATAAGGTACCTACTAAAAAATCCGGACAAGTGTATATCGAGCCACGCACTGGCGACACGCACACAAAGGCTAATACGGGACCCTACATGGGTCCCGTATTAGCCTTTATCTAGTGTCCTAAGGATAAAAGAACTCAAGCACAATAATTATTAATTTAATCGCTTGCAAATGTAAGTTTATGTTAATCGAATATTACTAGTTAATAGTAAAGCCTAATGAGCCCTTATAATTTTCATTGAAAGTGCTTCATGTTTGATTAATTATTCACGACACGGGAATTAACGCGATTTTTATACGTATTTACATACCATTTACGTTTGACGTTTCGGAACGGTTGCACATCCCATGGTCACAAGCTGACTGGCGCTGCGATTTTACTACGAAACTTTTATTGCTTTCACCGATGGCAGACGAGCCAAGGGCCCACGTGATATGGTAAGTGGTATCCGTGGCTCATACTTAGCTGCGTTTACTTAGTATTACAGGAACCATGTCAAATAAGTACAACCAAGTTGCTGCCTACCGGAAGGAAGAGGAGAAGGAAAAAGGATCAGGATGGGGACCGGGACAGGAAAGGTGATTGGGCCTACGGCGTTCTCATTCACTGTACAAATCACAAAATAACAGATACCGTTGCTTGACATCGATCTTCTGTGAGAGGGTAGTACTTCTTCGTTCAAGCCAAACCATTTGTGCTGGAATCAGCATGGCCCTATTACCGACAATTTGCGAGCTGTGCCTATTTCCAGTAATATGCATGGCAGAGACGGCTAAACGCACGGATATTCGATCTGCTTGCCGCAAGAGCCGCATAATATGCTAGACCAGGAGTGATTAATCATGGTAATCATTAGGCATACTCGTATTGTTAATTTCAGATTGCCAAAGACCCCACTCCCATAAGATGTGATGTGCAGATTACTCACATTTGTTGTCAGAGCTTGAATATTGGCACAATGGTGAATAAACTAAATAAAAACCAAAGCAACTTCCTCCAAAAATTACCATGCCCCGTAGGAAATTGAGCAACACAATGATCCCCCCCTAACCAGGTCCGGCCAGTCGCTCACGAACGTCTGGAAAGAATTGGTAGAAGGGGACAGCCCTTGGTTGATGTATTCCAACGATACTGCCATTCGTCGAGGAGGCCTACGTAGAAATCGGCGTGCTGGTTGAACAACCTAAGCAGTTTATTTCTATCACGAGGTGCTAGGAAATTTGAATCCATGCTTTCTCGTGTGGTATAATACATTCATGCACGTTTTTGGACATCAAAATCAACCGAAAGTACACCTGCCAGTACTGACAAAGCTTCAGTGCTAACTGAGCTTTGCAAAAAATTTAAAAATATCAACGCAAATTAATGTTGACTCTTGTAGTGATTGCCGACGTACAGCACCGATAGTTGGCCTATCGGCTCATACAGGCGTATATATACAATCTAAATATGTTGCATCATTTACTTTTAAAGTTGTGAAATTACAGTTCTGAATGGAAGTCTCCATGTCGCAGTTGACATCTTAGACAGACCGTAAAAGGTTTTTTTTATTCATCTAGGTACTGTTTAATACGTGTTCAACAAAAGAAATGATTGTGTTGAACAATACTCGTATATGTATCAAATATAGGTAAGTATTTAAAGTAGATATCGATACTTAAAGTATCGAGTACTTTTCTTAGTCCGTACCCTAAGTAAGATTCGAGCGCGACGCGTTGCGTTAGTTGTCAAACACATTATTGTCAACGCAGTCGTAGGTCACAATTTGTTCGACACGAATCGGATTGCTTTGCACTCGATTGCCACGCAGAACATGAGCTAATGTGCACATAATTATATTTCACGACAAGACAATCAATGACGTCAGTTCACTTTCGATAGATCTAACTTATTTTACGTCGATATTAGAGAAGTTAATTCTTCTCCAGTCGGACCAGTCTAAGTATTTGTTCTAAAACTAGTGTGGCTCCAATGCTTATAAAAATATAGTAGATTTCTTGCCCAGTATGCTAGCAACTATGGGTACCAATTATATTATTATAAGATAACTTTGCCATAAACATGAGGTGTAAGGTCAATTTTTTAAAGTAGATAATTTGTAAGATGTAGGTGCGATATGTAGATAATGCCTAAAAATAAATGATCCCTGGATATGAATGGCACACGAACGTTGCAAATCACAAAATCAAACAGAGGCATATATCTAACAGTGGATGAAATCGGGCTTTGGATGATAATAATGATTCGATACGATACCTGCCATTAAGTACTTATTGAGTAAAAGCATCGAATGCAAAGTATCAAGTACAAAATTATGGATATCGAAAGGAAAAATACTCGATACCACAGAGTATCGATATTTTCCGTGCGTTGGTTAGTATAGTATTATACGTATCAGCAACGGAGGAGAGGACGTGTTCGTCTTGAGCGTCGGTCGCATGAAGCAGTATAGACCCGCTACGATAACCCCATTTAATTAAAAATACAAAACCTTTTTGCTATTCGTTATTAAAAACTTTTTAAAGGTTTAGATTATTTATGAAAAATATGCAAGTAGGGTATAATCTGTGTAAAAACCTGTCAAGTATGCGTCAGAGGCAAAGAGATCTAAGGTCAGAGGTATATATACAGTCCATTCACAGTTATTTTACCTCTGACAAATGTCGCTGTTTGTTTTCTTTATGTTGGAATGGTACTCTGTGATGACAAGTATGAAAAATAGGGTTACCCGTGCATAACATTTTACCCAATTTTAGTGGAAACTAGAATGTCCAATGTTAAATCCCAGTCGAAATCGGGTGACTACCATGAAGACATGAACAAAACAAATTTCATGAAATGGCTTCAGGAAAGACTAATTCCTCATTTGCCGCCTAATAATGTAGTTGTTATGGATAATGCCCCTTATCACACAGTCAAGTTAAACAAGGTACCAACATTAAGTTCTACTAAAGCTGAAATGCAAAACTGGATCACAAATAAGGGGTTATCTTATCTGCCCACCATGGTGAAAGCTCAAATGTATGAAATTATAAAAGACCATAAAGAAGCTCCAATATATGAAACTGATCAAATGCTTGAAGCTCATGGCCACAAAGTGGTTAGATTACCGCCATACCACTGCGAGCTAAACGCAATTCAATGTATACTAAAGATTATGTAACGGGTCTGAATCGTGTTAATGAACGAAAAGAAAGATGAATGTAGGTATGTGGAGTCTCATTAAAATGCGAGTCACAAGCAAAAATGTAGGACAAGAGGCAATCAACATTGTGAATTTTGCTGAAGAAGCTTTTCAATCTATCAGTAGAAGACTGGCAAAAACAATGCAAATATGTGCGCCACATTGACGACACGCTTCGTGAAACAGATGGGTAAAATGACGGATGCTGAAATGGACAGGTTCATAATAGAATTAAATTCTGAGTCTGATACAGAATCTGACAGCAGTTATGAATCATCACTGGCAGTCCGAGAATCTGACAGCAGTTACGAATCATCATAACATTGGCAGTCCACATGGATCATTCTTATTCGAAATAAATATGAAAATTAAATTCGCAGTTTATGTATTTGATAATTAAAACCTCACATTGACGTAATTATGATGCGTTTACCCTTGTATATTAAATAGACAAAAAAATTATTGTAACTATTTGTCTTCATAGGAAATTAGCCATGCCGATATCAAGAGGTTTTGTTACTAACATTACTTCCAAATATTTAATACGATCGCGTAGGCAATAAAAAAATTTGTACATTTTTAGCAGTACTGTATATTTAATATGGGAGTATTATAAACTAAATATAGCAACACAACGCCCAGGTTGGCCAATCTAACAGCTAGAGGTAAAATAACTCTGAACGAACTATAGACAATTTTGGGTGGAAGACTATAATAAAGCTTTTCATTATTTTTTAAACATTTAGGCCCTTATATTTGGCCTTTTGGTGGGTTCTATGATAAGTTTTATAGTTTTTGTATGGCGACGGCGCGTCGCAACCCTGTCCATCAGAAACAGCCACGTCCATTCTGACAAGTGTCTGATTTATGAAGAATAAGTTTTATGCTATTGTCAAATTGAATGTCTGAATGTGAATGCATAAAACCATACAATTTCAAAGCAAACAATAAAAATTGAGGAATATGAATTGTTTACGTTCTTTAATTGTTTTCATCTCGCATAGAGTATATACCTCTCTACCACTTTTATATACACGTAGAGAGACAAAAGTTTAAGCAGGAGTGGTTTTCGGTAGCGAATATGAACCTTTCACGTCACACATTATTATGATCTAACGAAAATGATAAAATAACTTATATTATTATATTATCCTCTTGTCTGTATCTGATTTTGGCGTAAATTTGAAGTCCCCAGACAAGAGTTTATATAAGTACGTCTACTACCATCTACTACACATACATTGTCGTGTGATTCTGACACATAGTATTTGTTGGTATTTGTATACTCTTTGATTCTGACAAAATAAACTTCAAACCAATATATCATCGATACATGACAAGATGTACGCATGCGCTAAATTCCGTTATGACGTCACGAGCCGTTCCGGGCGCGCTTGATTTTCATTTCTTTCAGTCCACTGAATGTTTTCTGTTCAGAGCAAAATCAAACGTTCGTGGTAGGCAGTAAGCTCATTTTTTATTAATTAGATGCTTTTGAGAGCCTGAAAACATTACAAACCTGAAAAGTCGTCCCTGAAAACGGGCACTGAATTTTTTCAGTCCGGAACGGAATGAAACTTTTGCGTGCTTTCCGATCAAAGCAAAATCTATCGTTTGCGGTGGTAAGTACGTTTATTTTACAAAATACATTTGATACAGTTGACAAATGAAGCTCGCTAGTCTCACGGAATTCCGCCATGAAAAATCGGTCCTGAAAATCGGATGTCTGCGGCCAGGCTAAAACATTGTAATAGAATTAGGTATGTCAATGATTCGTTATGAAAAGACTAGCTATCCGTGTTTTGATTATAATGTTGATTTGTGAACCCATAAAATTATAATTGCTGTGCTTGGTTCTACAAAACTACAATAAACATATGTTTACACTTATTATGTTTTGGACTTTAAGTTGCTGCAATCAAGGAATCCGTAGCGACCTCGTTAGTGAACAGAGCCTATGACCTCTGTGACCCTGAACACTTAAACAGTGAATTGTCACATGTTCAGGACGTACTAAGGCGCAACGGATACAAAAAGGAGATACCCCGTCGGAAGAGGAAGGACCGCAAATCTGAAGTAAGCAGAGTGCCGGCTTACATGCCTTATATCAAGGGAGTGACGGACAAAGTTGGAACAGTACTACAGAAATACTCCATCAAGACTGTATAATATAGTCCCCTCTCCAAGGTAGCACACAATCTGCGTACCCCAAAGGACGTAATTCCTCTACAAACACCAGGCGTCTACAAGGTTGATTGCAGTTGTGGTAGTTCATATATCGGACAGACCAAACGAACGATCGCTGAAAGGGTCAAAGAACATATCACAGCTGTCAAAAATCGACAAATGAATAAATCTGCCATAGCTGAGCATTTGTTGGAATCTGGACCAAACCACTGGATAGAATAACATCAACCACAAGTCTTATCCACCGATCGCCACTATTACTCCAGGATAGTACGTGAAGCGGTTGAAATAAAAAAACATAGAAATTTCAACCGGGAGGACGGATACAGACTATCGACCACTTGGAACCCAGTTAACAACAAATGCAAACAACGCCGCAGTAACACAACTCATCAGTGTGTAGACGTCATAAGTGTAGTGTGTCAAAGTACCGACTACTTTGACACACTACACTTATGACGTCTACACACTGATGAGTTGTGTTACTGCGGCGTTGTTTGCATTTGTTGTTAACTGGGTTCCAAGTGGTCGATAGTCTGTATCCGTCCTCCCGGTTGAAATTTCTATGTTTTTTTATTTCAATAAAAAAGTGCGGATAGAACTAAAAATATCAAAGATACAAAACAAGTGAGGGTAGCTGCCGAAACCCGCGCTTCACAAGGATGGCGCTGGGCTGACATCAGTCCCTCCGCGACCACAACCGTTGCAAGCCGGTAGAAACGTAGGAGAATAACAGAGGTATTTATGCCTTGAAATAAATAAATTATCGCGACTAAGACCCGCTAAATAATATTGTATGATTTTCGGCAGTGTATTAGAAAATTATAATTTGAATGACAAATTACTCAAATTACCTATTATAGGTATGCATTTAACGAATAAACAACAGTAAATTTCTTTATATAATAGCAGTAATTACAATGTTTTTAGTAAGAAATAAAGAATAGAAATCGAAATATGCAGGCAAAATAAAGAATAATAAAATAAAGAATAATAAAATAAAGAATATGCAACTTAAAACATTTTGGTTATCAATTCTGTAGCCTAATGACAAAACAAAGCCAACGCGAACGGTGTCGCGGGCACAGTTAGTAAATAAATAAAATGAATAGTAAGCTTGTTATACTGCTAACATAGTACGCGATACGTGAATAAAAATACATAACAGAAGAACGCCTTTTAACACGAAGCCTTCGGAAATTAGATCGCCATTGTATGTTTATTTTTGTAATCGTATTACACAATCAAGTACTTACAAAAGCAGTGACCCGTTCAAACAAGTCAGCACCAGATAAATTAATTTAAGCCGGAACAAATCAACACATCGGTCGGACACTGACAAGTCGGCACGATATATCGATAAAAATCCAATTAGGGTACGTCACTAGTAAGTTATGACTTGATCCCGTTAATTCAAACAACACTAGTACATGTCAATTGTCATAATTTTGACACGTGTGGATAGTACTATTACGGCCCGGCCACGGGGACCGGCGACGCGACCTGCGACAAGCGATTTCGATGTACATGGCGCGCTTAACTACGCCGCGGCGACCGATGTCGCCTCACAGTAAACGCGCCATGTACATCGAAATCGCTTGTCGCAGGTCGCGTCGCCGGTCCCCGTGGCCAAGTGGTCAGGGTTGGCAGAAGTGGTTATATAAATGGTGATTATTTGGTTATGTTGTAATTGAAAAAAATGTTAGTACATATTGACTGTCTTTTTGGTTTTTGTTTGATTTTTAATAAAAGCCGACCTAGTAGTAAAAGGATTATGTTATATGATTCAAGTTTTTTTTAAAGTAGGCTTGAGTATGGCAAAAAACTCCATTTCAGATCGAATGTCACGTTAACGAAAATACATTGTTCACGTGAAATTAGAATTATTTCGGGTTTATCCATTTGGAGGACTTTATTAATAAGCATTTCATGCGATAAGGTTTACATTTGCATTCTGCAATCAGTTCACACTATTGCTGTATATACTTATTGGATGCAATTTTGATGGTTATATTGTAACAGCAACTCCTGTGGATACATGCTTGGAAGTTCCTTCTGTTTTCTATTCCTAACATGAACAAAATAGTACATACACAAACCAGTGTTAAAAAACGTATGCACCTGGGCACTGTAATCCAAAAACCCTGCGAAAGCCTATTGGTTTAAAACAAAACAGCATATAGATATATAATCTTCTCTTAACAAACTTTAAAGGCTAGTGCTTTTCTGCTGGGTCGGCCAGGTTTTGGCACTTTTAACTTGCGTAAACCAAGTCGTAGTAACCGCTGAATTTACTACTACTTTCATAAAATTATTAAAGTCACTTGCCTAATCTTAGTACTATCTATTTTATGTGCTAGCTAACGCTAGTTTTACGACTAAAATAGCAAAGGTTAGGTGAGACATAAATCTCATAACCTTAAAACAGGTCTTTCATTTCGCAGACACGGGAGTGGCAATCTAGATTGACATACCCAGATATAAAAGAACTTTTAAGTTGAATGGTGTGTGTTCAAAGCATTTAGAAATAAATGTTTTGCTGCCACACCTTTTTTTAAAGGATATCTCCATCACTTAACCAACGAACACAAAGAATACTATAAAGCAGATTAGAAATAATAATACACCTTCTGTGCAGTCAAATACTGATAAAGTGGGAATTAGATTGTGTTTCAACTTTATCAATCTACTTCTCATTGGATTAGTAACGGGTTCATAGACAGTTTAACTTTCATGAGTGTCAATACTCAGTGTCTTCTGATAAATCAATTGTCATTGCTGATAAACCTGACTACACACGTGGTCAGTATTGGGAATGAGATGCTGATCTCTCTCCTGTCTTGAAAGTTGACACTTCCAAGAGCCAGTTAACAATTAATATGGCGAGCCGCTGGTTCTTCAATCCACGACTAAAATAAATATAGTGAAACGGACTGTGTCAGTTTGACTAAAATGTGAAGTAGCTACTGCATACTTACATTCATGTTTTACGATGCACAAGCATTTTATGTATGTTCTTGGTTAGTTAGTTCATACTTCTTTTATATTCTTGTGGTATGACGAATTTCTTTTAATACGGTAGTTTCGCTCAGTGGTTGCTGCAGTAAAATTACTGATTTGTCTATGCCAGGTTTATTTTTATAGACTCGCGCTTGTATCCCGGAAGGAAGGCAGAGGTGTAATATAACACCCACATTTCGCTATGCATTTTTGGTCCCACGTTATAGGGGGCGAGCCTATTGCCGATACCGGGCACATCACCAGACTCCGTGCTGCTACTGAGAATTTGGAAAAAAACCCAGTAACACTTTGCCCGACCCGGGAATCGAACCTGGGACCTCCGATCAGCAGTCGCATACGCTATCCATTGGACCACGCAAGCACTCTTTATTTAGTCCAATTTTAAAAAGAAAACAAACAAATCAACGATATTTTCCTAGAATTTAAACTCGAAAGGCCTTATTATAAAACAAGGATTAAATATAATTTGTTTAATTTTGCTGGTCATATTTGCATAAAATGCGCATTATTGTTATACAAAGTCATTTGCATAGCTTATAATCTGTCCGACTGCTGGGCACAGGCCTCTTCTCACTATATGAAGGGACAGGCTATGGCCAAATCGCTTATCAAGGGCAGCTTTGCAGACTAGATGTTAGTTTTCGATTGTTATACATCTACATGCGTCAAATTGATTAAACTTGCAAACCCTGTTGCAAAAATCTTCTTCAAGATCTAGATCTAGATCTAAGTCGGGTTATGTTTGTAAAAAGGCCAAGTACTTTTTTTAAGATAAGAAAGGTTTTCTTTACTGGGTACTAAAAGTACTAAACACAAAATTAGGTCGGATTTTTAATCAGAAAATTATACAAGTGATAAAAACGCTCTTTGAGAATTCCTCTCCCGCCTCAATATAAAAAAATCTCAAATCACAAAATAAATCTTGTATGTAACACATCAACTCGAATAAACAAAATGTACAGTAACTTATAACATTCACGAAAGTTACAATGTTACAATTAATTAATACGTAAAGCTCTGTTAAAATATGACCGAGGTGGTTGCAACTGTTTAGTATGCCACTAGCCCTTTAATTAATCTTTGTGGTCGTCTATGGTGTAATTAGGAACAACCTCTGTATAAGGTGGATGGACAACGCCATCTAGTGGCTTAGAGGGACTAGCTTTGGAATAAGCTTAGGTATAATTTATGATGGGTTAAATCAAGATATTTTGTTGTAGTTTGTAAGGTACAGCGACAAGTCAAGCTGAACAATTGCAGTAAGATTTTAATACTTATTTCCTACGCCATAAGAGCGGTGTAAAGGTCAAAAAGTCTTGCTTGATCTATCTTAATTCCACATCGAGACATGTTCAATCAATAAAAAAATTACAGTTATGCTACATTGCAAACATTGTAATCAGAGATTTACAAATATTACATTTGTGTTTACGAGTATAAATCGGTCCCTTTGGGCAGCCCTGTGTGTAATCTGATTTACTTGTACCATTTTTGGCTCAGCCCAAATATGGGACAGATTGTATTGCAGATGTGTATGTATAGTTTATACTTTTGGCTTTCATGTCAATAGTAATGTTATTGAATTAGGATGGTTAGGAACATGGAAGTATGTTGGAATTTCATTTTCACAATTTCTTTGATAGTAATGTTTATCTTCAGTACATGGAAAATATTTCATACAGCTGTAATTTTTTGTATCTAGATAGGTATTATGCTGAGTTGCCACTGCGTCACCAAGGAAGATAAATGGCAGAAACACCTTTTTTATAATTACAGTCTTACTACATAAAACTGAAATGAATAATTTAAGTTGCATTTGTATACAATTTTCATTCAGCACTGTTGTACTGAATGAAAATAGTATACAAACTATTGAATATATTTTTAAATACTGATGTATTTAAAAATATATTCAATAGTTACCCCAGCCAAAATTATATCATATATGACTACATCAGTCTGAAAGATCAGGCAGCCTAACTTATAAATAAATAAACCCACACCCTGCTACGCCCATATTTATGTACTTACATACACCCATTCCTTTAATCTTGACCGCAGTACATATAAAAAAAATCCTGAAAATAAAAAGGCACAATTTACAGAGTTCCCACGTCAAAAAGAACCTTAAAAAATCCTCTATCTCACAGATACTAAGTTGATAAGCGTTTCAATATTATATTTGCATTGTAAATGCTGTTGTAAAATCTTAACAAAACAATCTCAAACTCTAGGGAAATTGCAAACTTGAAAGTATACGAATCTCGACTTTGTAGTCTTAAGTTTAAAGCTCATTGTACTTGGCGGATAGTTGGTATAATCTTAAACCCAGTTGTCTGACGATTTATGGGAGCAATAAAATGACATGACTGATTCCCACGTTTGTAGCTGCCCACCGAATCAAGGTAAGGCATTATACTGGATAGAGGAAGAGATTGGTGAAATGTGATGGTCGTGGGTTCGATTCCTGCTCAAGTCAAACATTTGTGTGCATGAACATGGATGTTTATTTTTTTGTAAATACTTACATAATATGTATGTATTTACAAAAAAAAAGTATATATGTATGTTTTTTTTATTGCTCTGCTTTGTTTGGGACTAGATGGTGATGTGTGTATGTGGTAGAATATTATATATTATTATATATTTATATAATGTCCCACTGTAAGCGTGTAAGCGATTAGCGATTTTAGACTTTAGTTTATAAAAGAAATCATTAGAAGATTATTAAGTATTAGTAATTTGTCTAATAATATATTATTATAACTTGAAATAACTCAAATGTGGTGAACTTATTTCAATCTAGGCAGAGCATGTTCTTTGTCCATGATATAACTGATAAACTTTTATGTAATTATGTGTACATATATAACCATGGCATATCGCTATCCCTTTGGGTTGCGGAGGTCAGACGGCAGTAGCTCTGTGGATGAGTTGATATTCTGTTATATTTGGTTAGATCGGTAAGCGGACCTCGGGATCCAAGGCGTGTAAGTCTTGGATGCAACCGGGATAACGCTAGGGCGATTATATAATTCAAAAACTTGACTGACATATTGCAGAGTCATCATGATTACGAAGGTTACTCTTACGACGTAAGAGTACGTTGAGGAAGGATTTTTAACATTGTTTTTAATAGTCGCCAATTTTGAAGATAAAGCTTTGAAAATGTGAGCAACAGTTTTGAGTCACAGATCGCAAGATGGCTAATTATGTGACTAAGACCAATATCACGCATGCACCTTGGGTGTATAACTAACTCTGTCAAATTCTAAACAATTTTTACGGAAAATTTATTGTGTCAATTTATTTTCGCCTCCTGAAAGTGTGCCGTAAGAAAGAGAATCATCGCTTATAAAGTATAGCCCGCTGTAAGAAAACAGTAATACTAAAGCTTTACTTTAGTGTAGATCTACCAACTAAAATGACGCTGTGGTCAGCGTTTGGACAGCCTGTGTATTTCCGTGTGTCGGCGAGATTGTTGCGTAATACACTAGGTAGGTGCAATTGTTTGGTGCAACAAATTTGTAGCACAACCTTTGATAGCGGGACTTTGAGTGTAAGGTTATAAGGTATTTAAGGTCTTGAATAGCGTGAAGTAATCTGGAGATTATGTGGAAGATAGAGTGAGGATACTTACTGTTTTGTATGTATATACAATTCTCGCCTAACTGACTGACTGATGGAAAACGTACAGCCAAATCAACTAAACACAGAAAGCTGAAATGTCTGTATGGCTCCTTGAGTGCTGAAAGGCTTGTATGGCCGTAGGGGTGCACTAAGAAATAATTTCTCGAAATTCCCACGGAATCGGACAAAACCGGTTAAAGTAAAATAAAATGTGCAAAATTATTATATACTAATGTAACATGTGCAAACTATTTCATTTCGTCGTAAGACAAAGAAAAGTAGATACCCAGAAGGAAATAGTATATTTGCAAAGAGAAAGAAAACTCGACATCAAACCCTATACGTACCCGATTGGCCAGCGTGGTATAGCATATAGTATAGTAGGCCAAATCCTATTCCCCCCCGTGGGATCTCCACCTTGTCGTGGTGAGGGAGGGGGCGGGGGCTCAGTAACCGTGCAATTCAGTCAGTTTCCATGACATTATCTACCATTATATATACCGAATATATATTTATAAACACCAAAGATAGCCGATACCATATTTCCTTCCTATAAATTTAAAGCTAGGACAGACAAAAATAGGCCAAGCTAACAGTAAATCGTGAATTTAATTAAAACTTCGCGCCGAACTAAAGAGAAACTATAAAAGTTTAATCAGAGTTCACCAAAGTTACACTTCTCAGCAAAAATGGTTCACGCATAAGGATGAATATAAGAAATTCAACGTACGAAGTGAATACTTTCTTGCTAATGGAAAGTTGAGAGATCATTAAGTAGTAAGGTCGAAGGTTATTTCGTCTTTTGTGAGAAAGTCGTTTTCAGAGAAGGATAATGGGTTGAATGGGATGGATATAGCAGGATTATGTTAGCTTTACGTAGGCCAATAATGACTGAAGATGCGTTTGGAGTTGTACAAAGTACAGATTTGACAAGGATATACATACATATAATAGTTAAAACCTTATTCTAGACGAGGTCGGCTTTTCCTACTTAAATGATTTCTTGACAAGAAAGGCCGAAACAGCTCAGTAATTGCTTTATTTTCTGTCATTTCATTCTCTTTATCTTTTCGTATTCTTTTAAAATCCAGACAAAATGGATGTAGTATGCAAGAACAATACAGGATGACACCTTTCAGAAACTGTAAAAAATCCACATAACCCCACATCACAGTCTTAAATAGACCCCGAGCGAGTTCCCAAGTTGAAAATATAGAACGCTCCATCACTTTAATTCACTTTAGCATTAACTGTAGCCTGACCCCTTGGGCTCCGAATATTAACATGAAAATATGTATCACAAATGGCAATCATTATCTTATGGACTGCTGTCTATCAGGCTCTATAATTTAGCCTACTTAGAGTATCCTTCCTCTAACCAGACCTTATTTCTCCAAAACCCATATAACAGGAAAAATGCTCTGCATGGCCACCTAAACTCACACAGGTAAAACAATTCAAAAATTTCAACGGTGAAATAAATAGCAATATTTGAACAACCGCAATTGCCTTTTACCATTGTAAAGGCCTATTCAAACCTGAGCGATATTCGCTGCCGCTGTGGGTAGAGGTACATACCGCGCGGGTTTCGCTCAGGTATTTGGTATCAAGTACCGCGGCTAGAGCGACCTGAGCAATATTCGCTGCCGCTGTGGATAGAGGTACATACCGCGCAGGTTCCGCTCAGGTATTTGGTATCAAGTACCGCGGCGAAACTCAACTACCGCGCGTTATTCTACCCACAAGGTTAGCGAATACCGCTTAGGTCTGTACAGTAATATTACCGCATACCCACTGGGTTTTCTCTGCCGCAGACGGTAGCGAATACCGCTTAGGTCTGAACAGGCCTTAAAAGGGTTGGCCTCCAGGGACGCCGTAGACCTCTACAACTGCCGTTGTGTTTGTATGGAAGCCGTTAATATTTGCCTAACTACATACCTTGTATGATTGGTATACACCAATCATACAAGGTATTTAGTTAGGCATGCTAAATGCAAGTATACACTTGAAAAGTGTATATTATTATAACCTCAATAAGATTGTCTTAGGTATTTGTGTTCTAATGTTAAGACTGTTAAGAGTTGCATGGAAAATTATATTAATTAGAAATTTCTGCCTACTGCTTCGCCTTCAAAGTCAATACAAATAGTAAACGAAGTTTATATATGACTATTTTTATCTGGGTCAGTAGCGTGCCATTGGAGAGATCTATATCCAGCAGTGGACTATGGCAAGTTGATTATGATGAGGTTATATGACATGAAATATTTTCTGTAGGAATATAAGAATATTGTCAAATTGTGATACCAAGCAATGCTAAACTACGCTGTATACTGTTCCTATCTAGGTACAAGTTAACAACTTCCCGCTAGACCACAATAAAGGTGAGAATCGCTCAGCAAGACATCGTCGCTTCCAGTGCCACTTTACACAAACATTGACATTCGTATACAAAACCAGTTTCTAGTGTGCCTCGACTCTATGAGAGAGCCAAGGGATTTTTTTTCGAACTGGTCCACCACCAACTTATTTGATTGTACATACCTGGAGGATTCGTTTACAAATAACAAGTAACCTACTTATTGTACCAAATGTACGGTTAAGACAAAACTTCATTTTATTGTAATGCAAGTACTTTATATTATTTGAAAATTTATGAAATGCCAATCATCATAGAGGTGTATAAAGTATACTCTGACCACCAGTTCGAAGTGGATACTTGAATTCCTCCTGTGAATAAGCGGTAGGAGAGGAGCACCTCGAAGGACATTGTCAAGTCGATTGCCGACTTTGTAATTTTATGAGAAATATTGAATTTACCATTGCATTATTATTTCAGCCAAAATACTATTTTTGCTGGACATAAGTCAATTCTCCTCAAGATAGTAATTATATCTTATTATTACCTCTCTTTTTACAGTATTTGTTTCTTTGTAGGCACCTAAGTACTATATTCTAAATAAAAGCTCATAAAGTAATATACTACTGGTATATTATTTAATCATATGCTTATCTTGTCTCTAAATACCGAATTATATAACAATATCAATCAAAGATTAATACATGAGTACATCACTATTGGCAGTCATTTCTTCTTTAAAATTGCGACATAAGTATTTCAAGAGGTAATATGTAAATACAATGGTTTACTAATGTTTGCCATAATTTAAAATGTCATAATTTCATATGCCATAATGGTATTTGCCATAATTTCATTAGAAATAACGGTTCAATTGCCATAATCGTGAAATGATATAAAATGACTTTCACTAATTCCATTGGTCATAATCGATCAAGTGTCATAATAATTTAAATCCATAAATGTATTTGCTATAATTTTTGTTTTCAATAATGCCATTTTCCATAACTTTTATTCACCATAATATAAATAAAGGTAATTTAGTACAAGCGCCTGCAATTTTTATGTTAATGAGTAAGTTAATATATATATATTTTTTTTGCTATTAACATATTCACAGTTAAAGTAATAGTGTCTAGAGTTACCGTAGGCAGGTAGGAAATTGTTCTGAGGTGCGCAGTGGAAGTCTGTAATACATCTACCTGACCACGATAGACAATATATCCAGACACAATGCACTGCGTTGCACAGCGAATCACAAGTATCAATATTATATTTCAACTTACCTGATATCTTCAATGATGTCAGGCCTGGAACTAAGTTAGGGAAAAACAAACAAAACTAAGGTGGCCACGATAGATTGAATGAATTATCCACTTAGCTGTTCCTTCCAACTTGATGTCCTCTCCGTCTTGACACGAGGGCACGTTCACAGGATTCACAATTACAGTTTTACAAAATAAATGTCAATGTTCAATATGTCACAAATTTATAACAAAATTTGCCGGTAGTCAAAAGCGGCAATTATAAGTATTTACAAGTTAATTCAATTCGCGAAGCTGGTTAACTATGTGCTTTTCAAAAGGCGATATCTTACGAGACGACCAAGACGGCGTGTTAATTTTTCAAGGCAAGCGGAAGTTGACAGTTCAGTGTAACCATAGTCAAAATTTACAATAGACTAAACTAAACGTTACTAAATCGATATAATCGACTTGACCTATCACAAATAATATTTCTATTTCAAACATCCACCCGCCCCGGACCGGCCTACCGGTCCGCTAATCGGTTGGTAGACGTGATAATGTTGCAACCGCTCTCCTCAGAATCGAACCGTTCACCAAGACCTCAGCAAATCGGGGAACTCCATCAGCCCCAGTTACCAAACGAAGAATGCGCCCCCTGCGCCATCTAAGTGGCGGAAGGTTAGCCTCCTTGATCAAAACGAGGTCACCAATCTTGGGTGGATCGGTCTTATCGTCCACTTAACGCGTTGCTGGAGTATGTGCAAATATTCCAAATTCCAGCGTTTCCAAAAGCTCTGAGTAATCTGGCGTACCAATTCAAAACGAGAGAGACGACCAGGTCTCGTATCAATATAGGGGTACTCAGGCAAGGCGACAAGTGGGCGACCAATCAAAAGATGGTCCGGCGTAAGGGCCTCCAAACCATTCGGATCTGAGGAGATCGGGCACAATGGCCGAGAGTTCAAAACGGCCTCAATCTTACAAAACACAGTTGCGAGTTCCTCAAATGTAAGGACAGATTCACCGATTGTCCAGCGCAAGTGTGTTTTGGCCGATTTTACAGCGGCCTCAAAAATACCACCCCAGTGTGGACAATTTGGTGGGGAAAACAACCAATTTATGCCACGTCGGGCAAGCCTGTCACCTATATCAGCCTTGTTGGTTTCAAGAAAATTAACAACATCATTAAAATAATTGTACGTGCCCTTGAAGTTAGTGCCGCAATCAGAGCTGATCAAGGAAGGCAGCCCTCTGCGGGATACAAATCTGTCAAATGTGGCTGCAAACGCCTCGGTCGTAAGCGAGGAGACCAGTTTTAAATGAACGGCCTTTGTGGAAAGACAAACAAAAACACACAAGTAGGCCTTAACAGTCTTGCTGTTTCGAAGCGGCGACGTTTTCACCAAAAAGGGACCAGCGAAGTCCGTGCCAACACCGTCAAACGTCCTGCTCTCAGTAACGCGATCTGCCGGTAAGTCTCCCATCAAGGGCTGCATGGTAGAAGCCTTGAGCTTATAGCAAGGGATGCAGCGAAAAACCACACTCCGAATAATTCTTCGGGCAGACAAAATCCAAAACTCGCGTTGCAAAATGGCCAAGAGCGCATTACCACCAGCATACGAATTTTTAAGGTGACGGTCAGTTACCAACAAACGTACCAAGTGACCGTCCTTGGGTAACAAAAGGAGTGCTCCCTTACGGAACACGCCACCCGCGTGCTCCGTAAGGGAGGTTGGCGTTCTTGAGACGCCCTCCAACGCGCAAGAGACCCGTATCGTCGAAAAAGGGGTTCAATTTGGATACAGCTCCCGATAATTTCGATCTCCCTGACTTAAGGATAGCAATCTCCTCCTCAAAATGCGCCAATTGCACAGAACGAATCCATAAGGTGAGAGACTCCTGTCGTTCCTGTCGTGAGATAAACAGTGTCAGTCGTTTCTGTTGTGGGTGCCTAAAGTTAAAAACAAAACGCTTTATCCATGCAGTCACACCTAACAACTTGTCGAGGGAGCTGTAGCGATTTAACAAAAAATCGGGGTTGAAGGCGCATTCTACCTTCTCAAGAGCGAATGTTCGTAGACCCGGCAAATTAGAAGTATTCAAAACTGGCGTTCGAGGCCAATCAATTTCTGGTCGACTCAACCATTCCGGACCACAGCGAATGACCTATCATACTAGGCGTCAAGCATCCGCGCGAGGCACAATCAGCAGGGTTGAGCTCACCTGGCACGTGTCTCCAAACAAGCTTGATTTCAGATTTCTGTATTTGGGAAACGCGATTAGCGACAAATACCTCCAAGGTGTGGACAGAGGCCTTCAACCAACAAAGAACAATTTGGCTGTCTGTCCAGGCGTAAATCCCATTAATACAAATGCTTTTACCCAAAGTGTTGGACACGTGGTTCAATAAGCGTTCAAGTAGGGCTGCTCCCGAGAGCTCCAATTTTGGAATGGTCAGAGATGTCCGAAGGGGTGCAACGTTGCTCTTCGCCATGATCAGGGAAACCCTCACCTGACCTGAGGCACTAACTGTGCGCAAGTACACCACGGCCGCGTGACCACGCTCCGAGGCATCACAAAACCCGTGAAGGGTGGCCTTGTACTTCCCGGGAGGAAGGATGGGACGTGGCAGGAAGTGAGGATACAAAGGAGGTCCATTCCTTAACAAGAGTGCCGTGTAGAGGTTCATCCCAAGTCAATCCTGCAGTCCAAAGCTTCTGCAAGAAGCATTTTGCCCAGAATATGACAGAACAAATCCAACCGTTTGGATCAAAGGTTCTGGCGACAGTAGAAAACACGAGACGTTTAGTCCAAGAACAAAGCAATTTAAAATCTACGTTGTACGTAAAGATGTCTTGGACTGGTCTGTACTGGACGCCGAGAACAGCCATCATGGCGGGGTTGTCATCAATCTCAAACAAATGTGGATCCTGCTGATGATCATCTGGCAAGCCTTCCAACTCATAACCAGCGGAGGCCAAAATACCTATCAATTCGTCCCGCAATTCGTCCCGCAGGAGCAGGTGGATTGCCTCGTCCGCTGTGGAGACGCCCGAGCAAATGTCATCGACGTAAATATCGTCCTTCAAGATGGCGGAGGCTCGTGGGAAACGTAAGCCTTCGCGGTCTGCGAGCTCCCAAAGAGAACGTATTGCCAAGTAGGGGCTTGACCTTAACCCGTACGTATTAGTATTGAGCTCGTAGACGACCATGGGATCACGAGGAGACTCTCTCCAAAGGATCAGCTGGAAGCGACGGTCATCAGGGTGGATAATCGTCTGCCTGAACATCATTTTATATCGGCTACAAAGACAACCTGATGTCGTCGGAAGCTGGTGATGACGTCACAAAGGTCCTTGACCAACTTGGGACCAGAATGCAAGCACTGGTTCAAGGATACGCCCGTATAAGTCTGCGCAGAACCATCAAATACTGTGCGCAGTTTGCCAGTTGATGGCTTCAATACCGCATGATGCGGGAGAAAGTAATGCTCCACCGAACGCCAATCCACATTTGACACAGACATGTGTCCCAATTGTTCATATTCTCTCATGAACTCAATGTACTTCTGTCTGAGCTCCGGATCACGACCCATGCAGCGCTCCATAGCCAACAATCTCTTTTCGGCTAAAGGTCGTGACTCACCAAGCGGAGGCCGAACAGACAGGAAAGGTAGCCTCGTAATGATCCGACCAGAACGGAGTCGACCAGTGTTGTTCTGGAAGAACAGCTCGCACTCCTCATGTTCTGGATTCAAACGGGCAGCTTAAGGGGGCTCCTCTACTTCCCAAAACCTCTGAACCGCATCAGAGACAGCAGAGCCTACAGCCAACAAATTATCAAGTTCGGGTGGAGGGGGGTCCCTAAGTACAGGTCCCATCAAAGAAAATCCAAATATGGTCGGGATGGCAGTCCAACCATTAGGCACCAAGACCCGTTTCCCACCAATCAAAATTCCACCGAGGACATCAGAGCCAATCAACAAATCGATTTGTCCCGGTGTGTCAAATTTGGGGTCTGCCAGTTCCAATCCCGATGTCAAATTCACCACAACAGCAGGTAGCTGCTTCTGTGGGTGCATACCCAAAATATTCTTCAGCACAATAGCCGAGGTTTTAATCCTCGGGTGTGAAGATTCAACAGAGCCAAACAAAAGCTTAACTTGCCCTTCAACATTAGAAGCTACGTCACCTATGTATACAATTTGGAAAAGAACCCATATTTAATTTAGCCTGCCCTACCAAATAAGTGGAAACAATGCAACCTTGTGAACATGTATCCAATATAGCACGGACAACAACAGAGGTCCCCGTGGGTCCCAAGACCCTAACAGCAACCGTTGGTAGGATAACGGTCTCAATGGGGGAGGTTGGCGTTATAGGGCAAGGGTCAATGACCTATTGTTGCCTGGGCGGCGACCGTTGGCCAGGACCAGGCAAATCAAAATGGGGGTGCGGCTTGAAGTCCTCAAAAGCGCGGTGACTCAATCCGCGCGCCATCTGTGGGGGGTCATAATGACGCACCCGCCCTAAACGAGGTGGGCGCGAGTCAAGGCGGGGACACTCCGCCAAAGGAGGGGAATATCTTGGGCAGCAGTCATGGTGCTGGTGACGTTGAGCGGTCGCACATTCTGGTGCGCGAGAGAGAGGAGGCGTGCGCACGCTACGGTTCACCAAGCGGGGTGAGTGGCGATCAATTGAGCGACTCTCGGCTACGCGCCGGTGAGCCTCGGCTGCCACCTTCAAAACACCCGCCCGTGCGCGGCGTCGGCTGGTTGGACAAGCGGCCAACCTCTCTGGCATTCATACAGAGAATGACCAAATGCTGTCCTCCACAGTGAGGACAGGGGCGAGAGTTTGGGCAGTCTCGCTGGTAGTGGGATCCCAAACAAGAGAAGCAAAGGCGGCGGGCATTCGCGATGCGCCTACGAGAGGCAACATGCAGGTCCAAAAATGCCCTGCAACTGGCCGTTCTGTGCCCCGTGACCTTGCAGAAAGAGCAATCCACTGGGCTCTGCGTGACTGCAAAGCGAGGAGGGCGCCGGTCAACATTGGCTCGGGTGTGAACGCGAGCCTGCTCCTTGACCTTGGGCGGCTGCGTCTTAGCCGGCGTGCTTCTTCAGCACAATGTGCACCAATAGATAGGACCATTGGTCCACGGGCAGTTCAAGGCACTTAAGTGCATTGATTGCCACCAAAAGCGGGTTCAAAAGTTGGGTGCGCAACCCAAAGACCCGGGTGAGCGTGTGCAAACTCAAAATCTGCTTGATGCGTGTCGGCGAGGCCACGCTTATTATGGTACCTACGGGTAATTAAGACCCGAGCCGTCTGGTACTTCTCGTCAGACACGGGCAGATGCTGGATGAGGCCCTTGGCCTCCCCATCCAGAACCGACATCAAATAGGCCAATTTTTGTGCCGGCCGAAGGTCAGCCCTGTCATTGACCAGGCTGTCAAACAAATTAACGAAGCCCAGGTAGCTTCATAGGCAGCCATCAAAATGGGGGAGGTCTAAGGTAGGAAGCCTAATCACCAGCCCCGGTGCTGACCTTGGTAGCTCCTGCTTCAAGCCGGGTTGCCCATCCCTCTCGGCAATCAACTATTGGAGACAGCATCATACAGGTCTAAGACCTGGGCATAGTCTTCGCTGACCTTATTTCACTGGTCAGCGGTGAAGTCATTAACTGACACTTCGAGACAGCAAGTGCTGAAAGTGTGGCATTGCTGTTCCACACTTGCCAGGCGATCGTCAATCCGCTCGTACCTTTGTAGTAAGGCCTGCTGGCGATCAGGCCGGTTCACTAAGGCACTGGCCAAGGCAAACCAGCGCAAATCTGATGCAATAGCACCAGCAGCCGCACGCAAGTCCTTGATAGCTGACATAATCAAATTTCAAAAGAGCCCGGACAAGCGTTAAATAATATTAACAATCAAAACTTAATTTTTCTTAATTCTTTGAAACCAACAAAGTATTAGCCTATTTACTGCTGGTACAAGCAAGTGGCAGGTATTTACTGCCCAACAAAATTATAGTTTCAATATTGACTCAAAACAAAGTCAAAGTTATCAAAAGTTGAAACTTCAAATAAGTTAATTAAAGTTAAATATTCAAATAAATTAACTAATTACTTGCAACAGACAGACTGGCTGTGTTATTTGAGATATACAATAGTAATAGTACGTGTTACCTAACAATATTATCTATATATTATCCTCTCGAGTGCCCAAACGTCAAATGTCATATAATCGATAAGCGCCCACGTCAAATTTAGCGTATGTATGAAAGTTGGCGGGCAGCGTTTAAATGCCGATTTCGACGTTTATTTACTTCAGAATACTAATCAACATATATATATTTAGAATCTACATGAAATTTGCTTTATTGTGTATATAGAATTAACTAACTTTGTGAACAAGCGTAAGTAATTCAAACGGTTTTATCAAACAAATGTGTAAAATACATGTTATTGTAGAAAAATGAATGTATTGACCAATTAGAGGCATTCATAGCGGTAGGAAAATTCTAATAATATTATTTATGAGCCATTCTATTAAATGAAATACGTATAATAAGAAATATATGGAAAAAAATTGATTTGGAAGCGAAATAGTGTAAGCACAACTCGAAGTGTACTAACAGCTGATGAGTTTAGCTGACTGTTTGTTTTTACTGACGTTGAAAATAAGCATTTTTATTTCATAGATCTGTCAATCGTTTCATACGCTTCAAAATAGTATACATTGAAAAGAGACAAACATTGTTTTGGCGTTTCATTTGAACATTGAATGGAACAAGTACGAGACCACCGTATAACGGTCGGCGTGCGCTTATCGGGGGTAAAGGTGTCCACCGTAAAACGGTGGCCTGGCGCTCGAGAGGTTATAACAAAACAAAAGTTTATTAATGTGACCCGCCCAAGTGGCAAGGTCAAGTTGGTTGTTATAATGTTTATGAATATATGCAATAAACTAAATTTACTAAATTTATTGATACATACAGCTGTTATGTATCCAAACAAACTTACTTATTAATGCAACAATACAAATCAACAATAACTGATTGAGGCTATGTATGACATTTGTTTCAAGTTATGTAGGGAAACTTATACAAATAAATAATATGTATTTTAGGCAAAAACTGACCTGACAAACACTGCAATACTGTCTACAAGGTGATAAGATACAAGCTTATACCAATCTGAGGTTTGTACTCAGTAATGCAACAGCGGCTAAATTTCAACCACGCTCTGCTACCAAAAATTATGTCTAGAGTTACCGTAGGCAGGTAGGAAATTGTTCTGAGGTGTGCAGTGGAAGTCTGTAATACATCTATCTGACCACGATAGACAATATATCCAGACACAATGCACTGCGTTGCACAGCGAATCACAAGTATCAATATTATATTTCAACTTACCCGATATCTTCAATGATGTCAGGCCTGGAACTAAGATATGTCACTGACAAAGATATTGTAAAAACTTTTAATACCCTTAATTTGAAGAAGACTAGTGATCTTTGGGGCAATTCTGTAGTGATTACGAAATCCATAATCAACACAGTAGCACCTGAACCGGCAATGATTTTCAATAGATGCATTGACTGTGGTGTGTTTCCCGATCAAATGAAAAGTAGTAAAGTAATTCCGTTATTTAAATCAGGTAGCACATCTGACCCCACAAATTATAGGCCAATATCTGTGCTACCCACGTTTAATAAAATTTTTGAAAAATTAATTCTAGGCCAGCTTCAAACTCATTTTAATAACAATAAGCTGTTACATGAAAAACAATTTGGTTTTACTAGGGGTCGCTCAACTACCGATGCTGGAGTTGAGCTTTTAGATAGTATTTTTGATGCCTGGGAGGAGTCGCATGATGCTCTAGGAGTCTTTTGTGACTTATCTAAGGCTTTTGATTGCGTTTTTCATGAAACATTAATCAGGAAATTACATGACTATGGAGTTAAGAACACTGCTTTGGATCTCCTAACATCATATTTGAGTAATAGGGTACAGAGAGTTGAGGTAAATGGAAAAGTTTCTATGGGTTCAGTGGTCACAATGGGAGTGCCGCAACGTTCAATTTTTGGTCCATTCCTTTTCCTTTTATATATTAATGATTTGCCATATATTATGCAAAATAATGAAGAGATAGTGTTATTTGCTGATGATACATCACTTATCTTTAAACTTAGACGAAAACAATCAAATAATGACGATGTAAATAACGCTCTCTCTAAAGTAGTTCAATGGTTTACTGCTAACAATTTACTGTTAAATGAAAGAAAAACAAAATGTATACGATTTTCAAGACCGAATGTAAAACAAGTTAAACCTAACATATGTTTGAATGGAGAAGAGTTGGATCTTATAGATAACACCGTATTCTTAGGCATAACCTTAGATTCTAAGATACAGTCGGGCCCACATATAGGTCAGTTGTCGAATAGACTTAGCTCTGCAGCGTACGCGGTTTATAAAATTCGTCAGTTAACTGATATAGATACGGCCAGATTAGTATATTTTAGTTATTTCCACAGCATAATGTCCTATGGCATTTTATTATGGGGCAACGCAGCTGACATTCAAACTGTGTTAGTACTGCAGAAGCGGGCTATTCGTGCAATCTACAGTCTTGGTTCAAGGCATTCACTGAGGGAAAAATTTAAAGAAATTAAGATAATGACTGTCGCATCTCAATACATTTATGAGAACTTGTTATATGTCAGGAAAAATATAAATATGTTTTCTAAATTCAGCGACATTCATAAATTAAATACACGAAACAAAAACAAACTTGTTCTACCTTCAACTAGACTACAAAAAATAAGTAACTCATACAAGTGTCAAAGCATAAGTTTTTACAACAAAATTCCAGGCAATATTCAGGAACTAAGTATTAATAAATGCAAAGTATTTATTAAACAGAGCTTGTGTTCAAAAGCTTATTACACAGTTAAAGATTATTTAGCAGACAAAAACGCCTGGAATTGAGTTTAAAAAATTATGAATTGACATTATGAATTTTGACATTTTGAAATTAGTGACATAATATTTTTATTTACATTTGTAGTACTTATATCTTTACATTCTGACATTTTTGATTTGACATTTGTAATTTTATTTATTTTGTTTTAACATTGTTTGATTTGACATTGTATTTTTCTTTTGACATTTAAAATTACTTAAGTAATATATTATAATTTTATTTTTTAGACATTCTTAAATTGACATTCAATAATATTTTCTGACATTTAAATATATGCCATTTAATTGTTTAAATTTTTATAAATTTACATATTGTTTACAACATGCATTTTACTATGTATTAGCATGTAAAGTTGTGAGTACGATGTGGGCATTATTAAACATATAAACAAATAGTTGTGGCAACCTGTCTGATGGCTTAGGCTGACATGCTTATGCATACACCTTCTGATGGCGTGGAGGCATAGTGATACAGATCGTGCTGGCTCCCTCAATCAAGGTTGAGCCGTACGATTGCTGTTGAATGCGGGCCATCAGTGGGCCGAGTCAGTCAAAAGCGTCAGAAGATTTCCTGCATTGTACTTGCATACTAAACCCTTTTTTTGTCTGGACTTTAAAAGATCAAGAAAAGACTAAAGAAATGAATTGAAGTGACAAAAAAAACAATTACTCTGAGTTTGTTTCGGCTTTTCTTCTCAAGAAGTCATTTAGCTAGGAAAAGCGGGCATCATCTAGAATAGGGTTTTGACATGTATAAGTGTTGTAAACAACCAAAATGCAGAAATAAATATGTCTTTATGTCTTTAGGTCTTTATGTTAGGAAAAAACAAACAAAACTAAGGTGGCCACGATAGATTGAATGAATTATCTACTTAGCTGTTCCTTCCAACTTGATGTCCTCTCAGTCTTGACACGAGGGAACGTTCACAGGATTCACAATTACAGTTTTACAAATGTCAATGTTCAATATGTCACAAATTTATCACAAACTTTGCCGGAAGTCAAAAGCGGCAATTATTAGTATTTACAAGTTAATTCAATTCGCGAAGCTGGTTAACTATGTGCTTTTCAAAAGGCGATATCTTACGAGACGACCAAGACGGAGTGTTAATTTTTCAAGGCAAGTGGAAGTTGACAGTTCAGTGTGACCATAGTCAAAATTTACAATAGACTAAACTAAACGTTACTAAATCGATATAATCGATTTGACCTATCACAAATAATATTTCTATTTCAAACAAATAGTATGAGGGTAAAACAAAAAAATCCTCCCCGTGGGAACTCCACCTTGTCGTGGTGGGGGGCTCAGTAACCGTGGATTGCTCATCCGCGGTGAAGCTAAGAGGGATCCAGGAGGGGAAGCCTCCCCTCCTGGATCCCTCTTAGCTTCACCGCGCACCAAGCCCACGCGGAGCCCCGCGTGGGCTTGGAGAGGCCTGCGCAGGATGCGTCCAACGGTGCGGGTACGGGGGACAGTTCTGTCTGTCCCTCGCAGTCGGGCGCGGTCGCGGGAGGAGAGGCGTGTCAGTGTTGCGTTGCTGCACGCCCTATCTCCCGCGACCAAATGGGGGCGCACCATTCGATGCGTCGCGGTGGGGCCGCAGAGGAAGAGGAGATGCGGTGTTGCGTTGCCGTCCTCCCTATCCTCTGCGGCCGCTGGGTGTTTTGGCGGCGGAGTCCAACACATTAATCCGCCGTCAAGGGGGTCTTGTTTGGGGCCCGCCTGACCATCTGGTGGGCCAATACCCGTCGGAGGGTAGTGACGAGTGCTTCGGCGATGCCCTACCCTCCGACACACGGGTACATGGAGAAAGTCGAGGTGGTTTTTAGTGGAAACAACACATACTCCGGCTCTTATTACCCCCAAGAGTCGGAGATCCGAAGGGATTTTCCACCTCGTAAAACAAAAAAAAAAGTGTAAAACAAAATAAGTCTAAATACTTGGTTTCCTCTAAAAAAAAATATCACCAAACTTCGGTGTGTATGGCACTGCCAACTTCCACAGTATTCACACTAGTTTAATAAACTAAGGTTGACGGCGTCCTGCTTCGCAGGGCTCCTATTTCCGGCATAAGGTTCAAAAGAGAATCTAACATAACCTATTTAGTTACTTATTACAGTCGCACCTAATCCTAGGTAGGTACTCGAAAGCAATGACACACAAATTTGACATTAGCTGTCTATATCATTCATACAAGATGGCGGTTGCGTTTCGTTTCACGTTTTTCACATAAAACCTAAATATCGCTTTTATTGATTCCACTAGTCTAATAAACTGAGGTTGACGGAGCCCTTTTTTTTTTTTGGTGTGGGGTTGGAAAATCCTCATGGAGTCCCTCCGCCCTGGGGGATGGGCGAAGGGACTCCAAAAAATGGGAAAAACCAATCCGTATGCCTCATGATTCCATGTGTCGGAGGGTCGGGTTTCGCACAAGCATACGTCGCAACCCCTCGACGGGTATTGGCCCGCCAGATGCTCAGGCGGGCCCCGAACAAAACCCCCTTGGCGTCGGATAAAGGTGTTGGGCTCCGCCGCCAAAACACTCAGCGGCCGCAGAGGATAGGGAGGACGGCAACGCAACACCGCATCTCCTCTTCCTCTGCGGCCCCACCGCGATGCATCAAATGGTGCGCCCTCATTTCGTTGCGGGAGATACGGCGCGCGGCAACTCAACACCGACACGCCTCTCCTCCCGCAACCACGCCAGACTGCGAGGGACAGACAGAACTGTTCCCCGCACCCGCACTGTTGGACGCATCCTGCGCAGGCCCACTGCCAAGCCCACGCGGATCATCCACTCCAGGGATCCCTCTTAGCTTCACTGCGGGGTTCCAAGCCACGGTTACTGAGCCCCCCCACCAAGACAAGGTGGAGATCCCACGGGGGGGAGGTTGACGGAGCCATTTTTTTTTTTTTTGGTGTCGTGTTGGAAAATCCTCATGGAGTCCCTTCGCCCTGGGGGGGAAGGACGAAGGGGACTGTCAGACTCTTACTGACTAAAAACCAACCCGTGCTCCTCATGTACCCATGTGTCGGAGGGTAGGGTTTCACCGAAGCATTCCTCGCTACCCCCCGATGGGTATTGGCTCGCCAGATGGTCAGGCGGGCCCCGAACGAAACCCCCTTGGCGGCGGATGAAGGTGTTGGGCTCCGCCGGCGAAACATCAAGCGGCCGCAGAGGATAGGGAGGATGATAACGCAACACCGCATCTCCTCTTCCTCTGCGGCCCCACCGCGACGCATTGAATGGTGCGCCCCCATTTGGTCGCGGGAGATAGGGTGCGCGGCAACGCAACACCGACAGGCCTCTCCTCCCGCGACCACGCCCGACTGCGAGGGACAGACAGAACTGTCCCCCGCACCCGCACCGTTGGACGCATCCTGCGCAGGCCCCTCCAAGCCCACGCGGAGCGTCCCCTCCTGGATACCTCTTAGCTTCACCGCGGGTGACCAATCCATGGTTACTGAGCCCCCCCACCACGACAAGGTGGAGATCCCACGGGGGGAGGGGTTGGATGACGGAGCCCTTTTTTTTTTTGGTGTCGGGTTGGAAAATCCTCATGGAGTCCATCCGCCCCGGGGGAAGGACGAAGGGGACTGTCAGACTCTTACTGACTAAAAACCAACCCGTGTTCCTCATGTACCCTTGTGTCGGAGGGTAGGGATTCACATAAGCATTCGTCGCTACCCCCCGACGGGTATTGGCCCGCCAGATGGTCAGGCGGGCCCCGAACAAAACCCCCTTGGCGGCGGATGAAGGTGTTGGGCTCCGCCGCCAAAACTCTCAGCGGCCGCAGAGGATAGGGAGGACGGCAACGCAGCACCGCATCCCCTCTTCCTCTGCGGCCCCACCGCGACGCAACGATGGTGCGCCCCTATGTGGTCGCGGGAGATAGGGCGCGCGGCAACGCAACACCGACATGCCTCTCCTTCCGTGACCGCACCCGACTGCGAGGGACAGACAGTCGGCGCGTGCGCTCCCCGCGATCGGACGTGTAACGAAAACTTAGTGATTGTCGCGTGTAGTTATATACCTATATATTTAAATATGGTGCAATGTAATAAATGCAAACAGTTTATATCGAAGCAGGGTGATGTTGTAAAGTGCAAAAGTTCTTGTGAAAAGATGTTCCATAAGAAATGTGTCGGTAAAACATGGTCGAAAAGGAAACGTGTGAGGATTGCCAGAGGCAGGAATCAAGTCCAATGCTTACTGAACCAAAGATTAGCCTCGATATTAACAATTCTTCCGCGGAGAGCGTCCTAGCAGAAGTAAATGCCAAACTAGAAATATTATACACCATGAAGAAGAAAATTGAGGAACTCACGGAGCCCGTAGATTTTTATGCCGAGCAATATCAACAAATGTTTGAATTTAAACAAAGTGCAGAACGAAAAATTACAGCTATGGAACACAAAAACGTTCATTTGGAAAAGTACTGTAAATCGTTAGAAGAAAGAATAGTGATCCTGGAACATAAGGAAAAGGAAAAAAACATCGAACTCGGTGGGCTTGCCTGGCAGGAAGGAGAGGACGTATTGGGAACGGTGAAGAATATCGCGAATATTCTGGAATTGGAATCAACCACTATAACGGAAATAAAGCGGGTAGGTGGAGAAAAGTTCAACGCTAACGAGAAGCGCGCGGTACGGCCGCGCTCGGTCATCGTCTCGCTTGCTACCCGCGACGCCCGCGATAAGTGGCTAGCGAAGAGGAAAACGCGACTCACCAATAATGACATTTATGGCAACGGTGATAAAAACTACATTTTTATTAATGAGGACATGCCGAAATCAATGAAACAATTATTATGGGCTGCCAAAAATGAATTGCAATCACATTTTAAGTTCATTTGGGTGCAGGATGGTAAAATACTAATTCGCCGAGAAGATCCTAAGAATAGGAAAATCCAAGTTGTTAGAACGAATGATGACATATCGCGAATCAAGGCTGAATGTTCTACGAGTGGAGTGAAGAACTCAGCCCCCGTCCAAAGCAATCTTACTCGCTGATGCTTTACTTTTTTCTTACTTATGAGATGATAGATACATAACGTTCTCAGCACTAACATACGACGATCAGATATCAACTATTAAATCTAATATAAACTATAAAAGATATTTAAATGTTGAGTCATGGAGTGTTGAAATTCAAAATAAACAACATAATCTAAATATTGTTCATTTAATATCTGTTCATTGCGTAAATATTTTGATGAGTTTACAGTGTTGATAAATAGCTGCTTATATAGGATTGATGTGATTATATTGACCGAGTTAAATATACAAAAGAGTGAGCTACCGTTGTACCTACTGGATGAGTACGATACATACATCAATACGAGAGAAACACGGAGAGGAGGAGGAATACTCATATATATTAGAAAAATATATAAGTTTGAGTCGATCAATGTCAACACGAACACCTGTGAGACTGTACACGGACAGCTGATGAGAGACGGCTATAATCCAATACATATAATAGCTGTGTATAGACCGCCTCGAACGAACAAGCAAGGCTTCGTCGACGACTTGCAGCGGCTGCTGCGGGACATACCTTCAGCGTGTGATATTGTATTCATTGGCGATACGAACATTCACCTTCTAGGCGACAGTCTCGGAAGTGCAGCTACACGGTATAAAGATGTCATGAGTGAGTTAGGAATGCAGTGAGCGATAACCGATATCACTCGCGAAGTAGTGTTCAGTGGCGATGTTGTGCGGTCGTGCCTCGATCATGTGTGGGTTCGAACCCAGGTGGCCACTTCGTCGTATGTGTTGACGTGTTGTGTTTCGGATCATTATCTAATAGGTGTGCAAATGGAATGCGATAAGAGTAGTGCCCCGTGTAATAATAATAGTCGTACGATTATCAGTGACAGGTTGGTACAACAAAAACTGGATGATTACCCCTGGCAGGAGCTTATGAACTGTAAGTGTCCCTTGATATTATATGAGAAAATGTGTGGAGTTTTTGACAGAATCTATGATAGTTGTACAATAACATGTAATTATCGTAAAAAAAGAACAACTAAACCATGGATAAATAATACCTTAAAGGCCATGATTGAATGTCGTGATAAATTATTTCGCTTGTGGAAAAATAAACCGGATGATATGAATAGACGTCTAAAGTATACAAAATATAGAAATAAAGTAAAGAAATGCATATTTTCCGCTAAAAATTCCTATAGACGAAATGAAATTGTCAAATGTGGGAAAGATATTAAAAAAATATGGGAAAAAATAAATGGGTGGACAGGGCAAAGAAAACTAGGCGTAGACGATATTATAAAAAAATACTTAGGAAAAACTGACTCATTAATAAATATTTGTAACAATTTTTCTACTACCTTCACTAAGGAAATCACTAATATTAAACATAATTGTGATGAAAAGTTTTTATATAGATCTGATTATGTCAAAGAAAGCGATTTGTCAATGAGATATAAGAAAGCTAGCCCGCAATGTATTGCAAACATTATAGATAAGCTAAACTGCTCAAAATCACCTGGCATTGATAAAATTCGGGTACGAGATATTAAACTAATAAAAAATAAAATAAGCCCTATTATTGCCTTATTTGTAAATCTTTGTGTAGAAAAAGGAATTTATCCCCATATATTGAAAACCGCATTAATAAGGCCTATTTACAAACAGGGCTCGCATAAAGATTATACTAATTATAGGCCTATTGCCATATTATCTGTCATAAACAAAATTGTTGAAAAGTATGTAATAGGGCAAATAAGTAGCTTTGTTGAAAAATATAATATTTTAAATAGCGCGCAGCACGGCTTCAGGCGGGACCGCAGTACCACTACGGTGCTTGCGCACTTTGCGGACGCAATCAACTGCAGTCTGGGTGATAGGAAGCAGGTGGTGGTGGTCTACATTGATTTCAAAAAAGCTTTTGATACCCTGGGCCACCACCAGCTGCTTCAGGCCATGGATGAGTGCGGCATTCGAGGCCCAGTCAACCGGTGGCTAAAAGCCTATCTGACGGGGCGCACCATGCGGACTGCAGTTGGAGGCGTGATGGGTGATGCTGCAAATATCACATGTGGCGTCCCGACCGGCTCCGTCTTTGGTCCGGTGGGCTATATTATGCATGTAAATAGTATGTGTAATGTAGTCAAAAACTGTCAGATATATATGTATGCAGATGACACCTGTTTGATATACTTTGACCGGGAGTTAAGTGTCATAGAAAAAAGATATACAAGATGATTTTAATAACATCATAAGGTGGGCTCACGATAATGGCATAATTATAAACATTAAAAAGACTAAATGTATGCATATATATTCACCATATAACAAAACAGTGACGCGTGTACCCCACATACTGGGACATGACTACGATTGTATACACAAAAAGAACAGCATGTGTACATGTGGGAAGCTTGAGGTGGTGAGAGAATACAGGTACTTAGGCTTGACTGTAGACATTTTCTTCACATGGCGAAAGCACGTAGAAGTCGTATGCGAAAAACTGAGATCAGTGCTTGTAAAATTCCACCACCTTAAGTTCTTTACAAATAGGGCCATTTTGTATACTGTCTATCATGCATTGGTGGACTCAATCGTGTCTTATGGACTAAGCTGTTATGGACGAACGTTTAAGTCTTATTTAGATAAAATTAAAATGTTGCAAATCAGATTTATGAAAACCTTAGTAGATAAAAATACAAAGAACGCATGTCGACCAAACTATGATAAATTATTCGCAGAATGTAAACGAAAAAGTGTTGCTGTCCATTGCCGTGTATGATAGCGAGCTTTTTAAGAATGTAAAAAGTCAACCGCGCTCGAATAGACGCGGTGTGCAATATATGATCCCTCGATGTAACAATTACTATGGCCAAAGGGCTAGAAAGTATATGGTACCATCTATTTATAATGAATTGTCAACCAACATAGTAAATGAAAGATTATCTAAAAATGTATTTAAACGAAAGTGCAGAGAATTTTATATGAACAGATTTATTGGAACAATAGTTGAATAGCTAATCTTGTAATAATAACATTGCACTTTTTATACCTTAGTCTACTTATGAATTATACTATCATGTAATGTGTCAAAAGGGAGTGATCTTTCTGCCAACAAACTGCCATGCAGTTTGGCGGAGGATATATAAAAGTGAATATTGTAAAAAATTTCTGGAAATAAACGTTATTATTATTATTATTAGACAGAACTGTCCCCCGCACCCGCACCGTTGGACGCATCCTGCGCAGGCCCCGTCAAGCCCACGCGGAGCGTCCCCTCCTGGATCCCTCTTCGCTTCACCGCGGGTAACCAATCCACGGTTACTGAGCCCCCCCACCACGACAAGGTGGAGATCCCACGGGGGGGGGGAGGGGTTGACGGAGCCCTGCGAATCAAACGAGAACTTAACACAACCTATTTAGTTACTTTCACATAAAACGTAAAATTACGTTCGGTTTTGCATATTTGAATGAAGAATTTTTGGAAATTGTTTAAAACTATTTAGACGCAACTCCGGCAGCCAAAATTACTTTTAGGGGATTAAAAGAAACTCCCTTAAGCCCCCTACACCACCAATACCCTCAAATTCGGGCGACCCGTTTCGAAACCCAACGCCAGATTTTTTTATTTACAATTAAACCTAAAACTAAACCTCATATGGCGTCTATTAACTAAGCTCGACTCTCTTACTTCTGGGTGGTTTAAAAAACAAACCACGAAAACTAGGGCGGGAGCTCCGCTTCGCTTCGCTGAGCGAAGCGAAGCGAAATAATATAAATAATTATAATTAATGAAATTTTCTTTTTTGGTATAAATAAATTGATGAAACCGCAGATTTTTTATCCTTATTTATTTAAATATTTAATCAGCATAAAGAATTTCAATGTCTCACAGCACAAGTCGTATGCACCATCTTAATTAATATTCATAAGCAAATAAATAAGTAACGAACAAAAAACAAGCACGTGCCAGCCCCCAAAAACATGTACCTAGTTAGGAACTAAGGCGATATACGTAACTAGGTACCGCTCTTCCCGCGTCTCACCTCTTAGCCCCCGCACGATTGACCCGTCTAGACGCGTTCGTCGAACGACTGTATGGATTATTTGACTGTGGTAATAATGAGAGCGATAATGGCAGCGACACTGGAACAATTTTTCAATTTCTTTACCAACAAGGAATTTTGCTTTAGGTTATTCCATCTAAGTAATCATCTATAAAAAATGTCCGTAGATCTACGGATTTTTATAGAGGCAGTCTACGGACATCTACGGATTTTTGGGCGTAGACCTGCGGATTTTTAAAAATTGGATCTGGCAACACTGCTTCGCTCCTTCCTTAGTCTTCTAACCTAACCTATCCGAGTCGGATTGCACTGAGTCGGGGTGTTAACGATAATTAATTTCGACCTAACAATATTATGACATGTATTATTTTCATAATTATATCAAATTTTGATTATTTCAAGAGTCGATTATGAGATGTGTTACTTTTGGAAACTAATTATTATGATATATGTTGCTATAGAAAGTCATTTTATGGCAAATAAAAGTTATCACTAGAAACTTTTAAACACTCGCGTTGCATGTTTAAGAATATATATATATATATATATATAGACGGGAATAAACGCGAACATGCAAATTAGGTATTTACATACCTTATTTTGCTTGACGTTTCGAGACAGTTGCACGTCCCGTGGTCGCAAGCTGACTGGTGTAGCGATGTCACGTCTCCGAGTGCGATGTAGAAGATTCTATTTCTACCCCCGGGTCGTTGAAATTCGAAGTACCGGCGCAAAACACACTAACCGTATCTGTATATTGAACATTCGCCGACTGCGCATTAAAGTGAGGTGTTGTTAGCCGAATCACAGGATTCCACGCCGATGACAATTTACAGCCCTCTTCCCGATTGAAATTTTTATGTTTTCTGATTGCAATCGCTTCACGCACAACTCTTGGGTAAAAGTGGCGTTCCGTGGAGAATACTTGAGGACGATGAAATTCAATCCAGTGATTGGTGCCCGATTGAAGTAAATGTACCGCAATCGCCGATTTGTTCGTTTGACGACTCTTTACAGCTGCGATGTGCTCCTTTATACGTTCAGCGATAGTCCGCTTCGTTTGCCCTATATAAGAGCTTCCGCAGCTGCAGTTGATTTTATAGACACCTGGGGTTTGTAGCGGTAGAACATCCTTTGGTGTGCCCACCATATTGTATACTTTGGCCCCTTGTGTAAATACGGTCGGAATGGATTAGTTTTTTAACTTGTCTCCTATTTTATCCGTAAAACCTCTAATGTAGGGCATGTAGGTCGGTTGTCTATTTACCGCCGGATGTTTATCGCGCGGTCTCCTTTGTCAGGACCCAGGTTTTTGCTCCATATGTAAGTACCGGTAGAATACACTGATCGAACAGCCTGGCTTTCTGTTCAGCCGTTATGTTCATTTTGAAAGCAAAGTCCAGTTTTGAGTAAGCAGCCCACATGAGACGGATGCGTCTATCTACCTCATTGACCTGGTTACCTTTGCCCATTCTTATTTCCTGACCTAGATAGACGTACTTCTCTACCTTTTCAATGACAGTTTGGTTGATCTCAATTGTATATGGTGTGGGATCATTGGTCATTATTTTAGTTTTATTAAGGTTCATTTCCAAACCGACATTTAAGGTTTCAACTCATGGATCATTATTTGCAAGTCTTCAGGATTGTCACTGAGAAGGACGATATCGTCAGCGAATCTTAGGTAGTTCAACCTTGCTCCCGGTAGCTTAAGACCACGTTCTTCCCATGAAAGTTTCCTAAAAACATCCTCCAGTACTAGGGTAAACAATTATCGTGAAAGAGTGTCTCCCTGTCTTACACCTCTATTGATGTTTATTTCTTCCGTTTTTTCGACCATTGTAACCTTCATGGTAGGGTTATTGTAGATGTTCTTAATAAGTTTCGAGTACCTATGGTCTATTCGCGCATTTTGAAGTGATTGGACAACCGCCCACAACTCCACACTGTCAAATGCTTTCTTGTAGTCGATGAAAGCTAACCAGAGAGATGTTTGATATTCCGTAGCTTTTTCCATTACTGTTCTCATCGTCAAAATGTGGTCTATGGTGCTATGTCCGCTTCTAAAGCCGGCTTCTTCTGGGGGTTGGTAGAAATCAAATTTATTGGTCAAACGAAGGGTGATGATTTTCGTAAGCAATTTATAAAGATGAGACAATAAGCTTATTGGACCATAATTATTGAGGTCTGCTTTGTCGCCTTTTTTAAATAATAAAATTACGTTCGCCGTTTCCCATTCTTTTGGTATTTTACCCTCTTCAAAGCATTTATTAAATAGTATAGTAATAAAATCTAGTCTCTCTTTCCTCCTTGTTTAACCATTTCGATTATCACCGCATCTTCGCCAGGCGCTTTGCCACCCTTCATCTTGCTTAAAGCTGTTTCGAATTCCGAGTACGATATGTCTGGTATATTGTGATTTGATTTGTGCCATGAGATATGGCTTTCCTGAATACCTTCAGGCCTTTGTATTTTTCTATAATAGCTTGCACAGTTCTTTCTCGGTATTCAGCAATATCACTTTCAACCATCTTCCTAACGTTTTTACAAAGGTTTCGGAACTCCTCTGTTGGCACACGTCCTTGTTTTATTAATAGCCTTCTTTTTTCCAAAAGGTCTTGAGTGGCACTTTTTAATTTCGTGCGGCTAGTTTTGCCTTTAGGAACTATTGCCTTTGCTTACTCTGGGCGCATACAAGTCGCCCAGAGGAAAGTAGAAAGGAAGCTCGTGCGGGTTGCACTGAGAGACCGCAAAACAAACACCTGGCTCAGAGAACAAAGCAAAGTTGCAGATGCCGTCAAAAGAGTGGCAAGTCTTAAGTGGCAATGGGCAGGACACATAGCCCGAAAACATGGCTCATGGGGTAAGGCAGTTTTGGAGTGGAAGCCTTGGGGTGAAAAAAGGCAAAGAGGTCTTCCTCTTCTGTGGTCTTCCACAGATGCGTTGGAAAGATGACCTTAAGAAAACTGCAGGATCGAAATGGATGCAAGTAGCAAAAGATCGCACTAAATGGCGGAATCTGAAGGAGGCCTACACCAATTTGGTAGAAAATGGCTAAGAAGAAGAAGAAGAAGTTTATCGCGCTTGAATAGACAACCGACGGTAAATAGACAACCGACCTACATGCCCTACATTAGAGGTTTTACGGATAAAATAGGAGACAAGTTAAAAAACTAATCCATTCCGACCGTATTTACACTAGGGGCCAAAGTATACAATATGGTGGGCACACCAAAGGATGTTCTACCGCTACAAACCCCAGGTGTCTATAAAATCAACTGCAGCTGCGGAAGCTCTTATATAGGGCAAACGAAGCGGACTATCGCTGAACGTATAAAGGAGCACATCGCAGCTGTAAAGAATCGTCAAAGTAACAAATCGGCGATTGCGGTACATTTACTTCAATCGGGCACCAATCACTGGATTGAATTTCATCGTCCTCAAGTCCTCTCCACGGAACGCCACTTTTACCCAAGAGTTGTGCGTGAAGCGATTGAAATCAGAAAACATAAAAATTTCAATGGGGAAGTGGGCTTCAAATTGTCAACGGCGTGGAATCCTGTGATTCGGCTAACAACACCCCACTTTAATGCGCAGTCGGCGAATGTTCAATATACAGATACGGTTAGTGTGTTTTGCGCCGGTACTTCGAATTTCAACGACCCGGGGTTAGAAATAGAATCTTCTACATCGCACTCGGAGACGTGACATCGCTACACCAGTCAGCTTGCGACCACGGGACGTGCAACCGTCTTGAAACGTCAAGCAAAATAAGGTATGTAAATACCTAATTTGCATGTTCGCGTTAATTCCCGTCTATATATATATATATATTCTTAAAAGTAATCACTGTTGAGTTGTTAAGGCAAACGTTATTAGTATAAATGATAATAGTGCAAGTAAATATTATGGGGGGTCTCGGGTTCGATTCCCGGGTCGGGCAAAGTGTTATTGGGTTTTTCTGTAAAGAAATTCTTAGTAACAGCACGGAGTCTGGTAATGTGCCCGGTACGGCAATAGGCTCGCCCCCTATTACGTGGGACTTAAATAATTCATGGCGAAATGTGGGTGTAATATTACACTTCTGCCTTCCCCTTCGGGGATACAGGCGTGAGTCTATAAATAAATAAAAAATAAAATAAAATATTATGATCGGGGATGATTATGGCAAACAATATTAGTGCAAATGAATTTATGGAAAACGAGAGAATACCAAATATAGTACATCTGTCTCGGTTACACATATGACATTTTATACAAGTAAAAAGAAATAACGATAGGTTTCTTGTTAATGCTTAAAGCTATCTCTCCATATATTATTCATTTAGATCATAAACGCTTCTGAACGTCAATTTAAAACATTATCACTGTTATGTATGTATTTATATAATTTTAATACACTGGCTCGACAACACACCATGTGCGCAGGCACTGGTTGCGCTCATTGGATTTGATATTATTTGGTTTTGACAGAACTGTCGCTAAGTTACTTATTAGAAATTATTTGTTCACAAAAGGTTCTCGTGGCACGGACTATACAAACAAATAGAGGCAATATTTTGACACTAACTTTTGCCCGCGGATTCGTACGCATGTTATGCTATACTGGTGTCTAAGCTATACCTGTGGTTGCAAAGTTATATCACAATTACATAAATAGGCCCAATATTCGCATTTATAATAGTACTCATCAAAATCATCGCATAGACACGCAAATCACTTAATGGCCTTACATCACAACTACGAAAATTTGAAGGCCTCAAAATGACATTTTTTTTTTCTAAATCAGCTTACATATTTGGCATACACAGACTAAACATAGGTAAGTATAATAAGACAAAATAAAAAACAAAATTAATATTGGTATGGCGTGGTGCCGAAACCGGTTAGGTTCTAGGCGACTTGGGAAGGATTAATGGACTGTATAGAGAGGATAGCGGTTCTTAGTCGCCTAGGAGGGAATAAGGGAAGAGGAGATGGATACGGGAGGAGGTCATTGAGTGGGTATAGGATATTTCCAGGATGGAAGGCACTTACCTTATAGCCTTCTTCGTTTCTTTTCCTCCTGGTGTTTTCGTGATGTAGCTGCTTGTTTTCACTTCACTCACGAGCGGGTTTTCCTTGGTGGAAGCGGCAAAATCACATACAGCGGCGCGGCGCGGAGCGGTATCGAGACGGCGTTCTCAGCGAGCGGAATGTTCGAGACTGTCCGTCGCGTTCACGATCGCGGCGACGAATCAGGCGGAAGGCAGTGCCTCTTCCAGGGAGAGGGAAAGAGAGGGACGGAAATATGATATCGCTCGCACTAGACAAGCGTGGAACGATTCATGTTGATGCGATTAGTTTTATATAGGAAGGTAGATGGCGCTACCATATCCCCCCGGCCCTAAAGGGTTGCCTTTAAAAAAAATAGAATTGAACTTAGCTATGTTGGGTGTACTACCGCATAACCCATCAATAGGCCAAGACAGCGATATGACAATAAAATTAATCTAAATTAACTTTAGCGAAAACTACAAACGCAATAATAGCGAAAACTACTAACTAAATACTTAAACTAAGAGGTAGGTCCAACCTCAGGCTAGATCTCACTGAGTTGGAAGCGGACGCGAGTTGATCAGTGCCTCGACTTGTGCAAGGACAGTTAAAGGCTCTTCGTAAGAGAGGATCTGCTGACCTATAACTTTGAAGAGATGCGTTTTACTTACTTTGACCAGGCTTGCCCAACATCCACCGAAATGTGGTGATGCTGGTGGAATAAACTTCCAGTCAATATGATCTATGGAGAGTTCTTCCTGAAGACGAGTATGATAACCCGCGACGTGATTGAAACAAGTAGCGGCAACAAGTTTAATCAATTTACTAACGCGGTTGGCGACAAAAGTCTGCCAGCGATGAGGAGAAGAATGAATCCAAGCGAGCACTACTTTGGAGTCGGAAAATGCCTATATTTATTAATAGAGTAGTGGGGCAAACTGTGTCTTGAACCTTGCGGAGCAACTGAGACAGCAGAAGAGCCGCGCACAATTCCAGTCTCGCAACCGAAATGGTTTTAACAGGCGAGACCTTAGACTTGGCACAAACTAACTGCACCGAGTAGTTAGAACCAATGCGGACTTGCAGATATACGACTCCGCCGTAAGCACGCTTGCTGGCGTCAGCGAAACCTATTAAGTTGATGGTACATCCATCTACCAACCCAAGATGACGCGGAATAGCAATTTGATTGAGCGCGGTAAGCTCAATACAAACTGGCCCCAAGCGGCGACAATATGGTCAGGGGGTGTTTCATCCCACTCACACTTTGATAGCCAAAGCTCTTTGATCAAGAGCTTGGCGTACAAAATTGTGGGAGCCACAAAACCCATTATGTCCCATAGTCGAGCCACTGTGGACAGCATAGTGCGTTTGGTGCACTTATCATCTGGCGGTGAGACGTCAAACCGAAAACTATCGCAGGATTTGTCCCAGCGTAAACCGAGAACCTTATGCGGAACAGACTTCTCAAACTCAATGTCTGGAGAAGCTTTATGAGAATCTGGTATGCGTGCGAGAACCTCCTAAGAGTTGCTTGTCCATTTGACAAGATCAAACTGGCCTCGCTTGAAAAGCTGAATAAGCTCTTCACAAAGCGAAATTGCTAGCGGAGCGGGTATGACATTAGGCAATGTCATCTATATACAAAGCGGATGTGTAGTATAGTATAGTGTATCGTAGCGTAGCTTAGCATAGCGCAGCATAGCGCAGCATGGCGCAGCATAGCGCAGCATGGCGCAGCATAGCGCAGCATGGCGCAGCATAGCGTTGCATGGCGCAGCTTGGCGCAGCATAGCGCAGCATGGCGCAGCATATCGCAGCATGGCGCAGCAAAGCGCAGCATAGCGCAGCATGGCGCAGCATATCGCAGCATGGCGCAGCAAAGCGCAGCATGGCGCAGTATGGCGAAGCATGGCGCAGCATGGCGCAGCATAGCGCAGCATAGCGCAGCATGGCACAGCATAGTGCAGCATGGCGCAGCAAAGCGCAGCATGGCGCAGCATAGCGCAGCATGGCGCAGCATAGCGCAGCATGGCGCAGCATAGCGCAGCATAGCATAGCATAGCTAATTAGTGCTTTATCTTATACACAGTTTTAGCACCCACCTTGATCTCTTGAAGAGCAGAACAACAACAAGACGTAATACAATGAGAAGTATGTAACGTAGGTACGGTACCCATAATCACATACCCAAGTACCGTCTCAATAGCGGGCGGTAAATCATATCGCTCACTACGAACTATGTTAGTTAGTAGCAAGTGCGGAAATATTGAAGCTCCGATCAAAAGATCAATGCCTGTCGGATTCGCAAACTCCGCGTCGGCTAACGGCAATGATTCGAGATGAGTGAGTGATGCTACGTCTACATTAGCGTTTGGCAACGTGTCTGTAATACGTTCCACGATAAGCGAAGAAATGTTAAAATTAATGTCCCTATTAAAACGCGAATGTATTTTAACATCTACGGAACCCCTGCAATGCCTTTCTGATCCGCCTATCCCTTTGACGGTTGAGTTAGTATTTTTAAAGTTATTCCATAATCCGAGGCGTTTGAAGCATTCCGATGTTATTAGATTGGTCTGAGATGCGCTATCTAGCAGACAACGTACCATGTGCGGCGACCCATTAACATCATATACGATAACTTGCGCTGTCGCTAACAGTACCGTCTTAGACGCCGTACTCTGCGTTTTGGCCCTGCGCGGATCATTATAGATGCGCGAGTGCCGTCCTCGCGTGCGCGTCGCCCGCGCAATGGATGTCATACACAACGATACTTCGCCCTCAGACGCGGAAGGCGCAGCTACCGTGGTCTGCTGCACCTGCGGCGCGAGTGTGTCAAGGTTAGCGGATTGGCTTGACAACCGGTTATTTTTATCATAATGTAACAGTGTGTGATGTTTTTGTTTACATGTGCGACATCTCGTTCTACTGGAACAATTACTCGTTTTATGTTTTATGCTTAAGCAATTAATGCAAGCTTTGTTATCTTTTACGCTTTTAAAACGAGCAATTGGATTTAAATCATTAAAGGTGGGACACTTATAGTAATGGTCGTGCACTATATTACTGCACAGACACTTCTGTGAATTATTACTATTAGATTCCGAACATGTTACGTAAGATTGTGGATTAGGGACTGAGTTATTATTACTATTTCGCGATTTATTCAACCTTTGTTTGTTGTTGTTAGTGTTAGACGGGCCAGGTGAACCCGACTGCGTATTATGAAATATTCGACATTGATCTTTGATGAACGAAATAAAACTATCTAGTGTAGGTATTTTATTATTGCGTTCCGTCATCTCGAATGCGCGAATTGTATCAGTTTCAAACTCTTTTAAAGCGAGTTGAAGCAACATAAAGTCGGAAAGATCTTCTAATTTTAAATTCCTAAGAGAATTAACCGCGGTTACGAAGTTATCAATAAACAGCTGGAAATTCGAGACAGACGCGTTGCTGGACAGTTTGAGATTTAAAGCTTGGTCAAAGTACGTAGACGCTAGGACGCGCGTGTCTTGATATCTGTCAAGTAGTGACTGAAATATGACCTGATAATTCTCAGCACTGGGTGTGACACCTGCAAATACGGACTGGGCCTTCGGTGACAGTTTACCTATTAAATAGTACAACCTGTCAGCATCTGTCAGAGAACCATTATCGTGCACTGTAGACTTATAACTTGCATAGAATAACGGCCAATTTCGTATATCTCCGTCAAACGACATAATCTCGATTGGCGGTAATCTCGGTTTGCGGGCAACGGGCTCTGCCGAACATTTACCCTCCAATTGTGATTGTATACGCTTAATAATACAATAAAGATCTTCGAATGAGGTATACGCCTGATAGTTCGGTTTTTCATCAGGATTGATAGAAAGTAATCTTGCGTTATAATCGTCTAACAACTTATGAAAATCTGTTCGAATACTATCTACTGTTGTACAATAACTGAGAAATGCTTCGCTATTACTGTCAGACATCGATGCGGTTTTTGATCTTTCATAGATATTTTGAATGCGCTCAAATAAAATATTGCGTTTCGCTTCTAAGATTGTCATCTCTTTGTCTTCCGACACGCGTGACTTCTTTTGTTGTGACATGCTTACGTAAGTATAAGCTAATGAGAACGAAACAAAATAAGAATATCTAATGTATCTATTATTTTACCTAAGTAGGCAACACTTTAGAGCTGAGGAAATAAAAGTTGATTGAAATATGAGATTTATAAGACAACTATGATAGTTGCAGAAATAATAATTTAATAAGTAGGTAGCTACATAAAAGTTTACCTACTGATGCGGGCGGAAATAACCATGTGACGGTTATATGAATATATTAGGAGTATAGCTAGGTGCTATAACTGCCTAGGTATAGCGGTATAACGTATAAAACGTATATGAATCCGACTCGTATGGATCAATAAAAATGGTATGGCGTGGTGCCGAAACCGGTTAGGTTCTAGGCGACTTGGGAAGGATTAATGGACTGTATAGAGAGGATAGCGGTTCTTAGTCGCCTAGGAGGGAATAAGGGAAGAGGAGATGGATACGGGAGGAGGTCATTGAGTGGGTATAGGATATTTCCAGGATGGAAGGCACTTACCTTATAGCCTTCTTCGTTTCTTTTCCTCCTGGTGTTTTCGTGATGTAGCTGCTTGTTTTCACTTCACTCACGAGCGGGTTTTCCTTGGTGGAAGCGGCAAAATCACATACAGCGGCGCGGCGCGGAGCGGTATCGAGACGGCGTTCTCAGCGAGCGGAATGTTCGAGACTGTCCGTCGCGTTCACGATCGCGGCGACGAATCAGGCGGAAGGCAGTGCCTCTTCCAGGGAGAGGGAAAGAGAGGGACGGAAATATGATATCGCTCGCACTAGACAAGCGTGGAACGATTCATGTTGATGCGATTAGTTTTATATAGGAAGGTAGATGGCGCTACCAAATATCGATACCTAATCAAATGAGAAAGAGTCCTAAGTATCCACCGAACAACTCTTATCAATCACTCCTCCATTCTCATTACTTCCTTCTGGCAATTTGTACCGAAAATCAAATAAATACGTACTCCACATAATAGATATTCGGTCATTTGGCACAAGTGTCTCGTAAACGATGTTAATGCCCTTCTGTGACCCATTTACGACTGCGTAGGTAAGCAGGGACAAGGAAATCCCAGTAGATGTTAGACGAAGTTTCTTATAAGGATAATTAGTGAACTTTTTTCAGGATTTGACAAAGGAGGCAAGTGAAAAAAGTTTGGACCAAATTGGTGCAACTTATGGTGCTTACAAAATAGTAGATTGTTGTTGCCAGGTTGGTCCCGATAGTAGGGCGAGTATTATTCTGAACGCGGCCATTTATTTTTCATTACAAGATAGAATAGAATAGAATATCGGTTTATTGTTTTCGGTATTACAGCAGTTTAATGTGTTTACAGTGCATATAATACCGAAAGCAATGGGATCAAGCGTCAGCTTATGCTTGGGGCCCAAAAGGGTTACCCAAACGCTGGTTTTCAGCTTAAGCCCTTGACTCCGGTTTGCAACAAAATGGGAAAAGAAAGTTGATGATGTCTTAATTATGGAAACTAGTTAAAAATAAATAAAATCAACAAAAAAAAAAGCAAATTGAAAAACATATAGAGTAGTTCGCATGTAGATTATACATTACATTTCATTTTAAGAACAGGGGGAAAGAGGAAGAAAAAAAAATTAAGATAAATAGTGCAGTGAGAAGTACGCATGTCCTGAGGTGTTATTACTACTTATTACTATCGCTCGTCTCATCTCGATCGTCAGTACGCTGATTGGTTCGGTTCACACCGAGATATTAGACGACAAAACCTCGAATCTGACCAATACCAGTTAGTGCGCCGAACGCCTATCGAATAGTGGCAAAATAATGTAGGGTCCTCAATCACTGCTAAGCTTTCTGTTCCATAAACCGTCTAATTTGAATACGCTATAACAGGGAGAAGAAAGATTGTTCAGACATCCATATTTGTATCATCAAGTTTGGGATCAAACAGTGCTATCCAATCGAGCTAACGAGAATCATCAATCCTATTTATGCCTCGAGAATAATCAATATATTTATATAAAATTCTTGCGTTACTGATTAACTGTCCGACATCGCACTGCAGAAAATATTTAGCGCAAGAAGCTGAAATTTGGCATGTATGTCCCTTGGAAAGTGAAGGAGAGCCCTAAGAGAGCATTCTTGTAAATTCTCACTCTGAGGAGGTAAAATGTCCTACGCGGGCGGAGTCGTGAGCGAAGTCTAGTATAACATAAATCTTTCACGCTATGGTACGTATGGCTTAGTCAATTATGTATTAATTACACATAACTATCTAATATATTAAAGATTATTATTCGCAAATAAGAAACGAAATTACTCATAATTAAAATCGACTTTGAAGTATTCTAATAAACACATCTATTTAATATCAAATAATTCTAGTAATTCTATATTTGCATGTGGTTCGGCTTTACACCGAAACCATAGGGTTCTAGTCGACTTAGAGAAGGAAATGGACTGTATGGAGAGGATAGCGGTTCTTCGCCGCCTAGGAGATGGATACGCTAAGGGGTGATTGTGAGTGGGTATAGGATATTTCAAGGATGAAGGGCACTCACCTTATACGGTAATCTTCTTCGTTTCCGAAGGGCAGTCTCCTGGTGGTTTCGTGATGCAGCTGCTTGTTTTCACTTCACTCGCGAGCGGGTTTTCCTTGGTGGAAGCGGTAATAAATCACATACAACGGTGCGGCGCGATACGAACGAGACGGCGTTCTCAGCGAGCGGAATGTTCTGGACTGGTCACTCGCGTCCACGATCGCGGCGACGAATCAGGCGAAGGCAGTGCCCCTTCTTCGGGAATGGGAGACAGGGACGGAAATACGATACCGCTCGCACTAGAACGATTGATGTTGATGCGATTAGTTATGGATAGGAAGGTAGATGGCGCTACCATATCCCCCCGGCCGTAAAGGGTTGCCTTTAAACAAAATTGAATTAAACTTAGCTATGTTGGGTGTACTACCGCATAACCCATCAATAGGCTAAGACAGCGATATAACAATAAAATTAATCTAAATTAACTTTAGTGAAAGCTACAAACGCAATAATAGCGGAAACGACTAACTAAATACTTAAACTAAGAGGTAGGTCCAACTTCAGGCTAGATCTCACTGAGTTGGAAGCGGACGCGAGTTGATCAATGCCTCGACTTGTGCAAGGACAGTTAAAGCTCTTCGTAAGAGAGGATCTGTTGACCTATAACCTTGAAGAGATGCGTTTTAATTACTTTGACCATGCTTGCCCAACATCCACCGAAATGTGGTGATGCTGGTGGAATAAACTTCCAGTCAATATGATCTATGGAGAGTTCTTCCTGAAGACGAGTACGATAACCCGCGACGTGATTGAAACAAGTAGCGGGAACAAGTTCAATCAATTTACTAACGCGGTTGGCGACAAAAGTCTGCCAGCGGTGAAGAGAAGAACGAATCCAAGCGAGCACTACCTTGGAGTCGGAAAATGCGTGTATTTTATTAATAGAGTAGTGGGGCAAAACTGTGTCTTGAACCTTGCGGAGCAACTGAGACAGCAGAAGGGCCGCGCACAACTCCAGTCTCGCAACCGAAATGGTTTTAACAGGCGAGACTTTAGACTTGGCACAAACTAACTGCACCGAGTAATTAGAACCAATGCGGACTTGCTGATATACGACTCCGCCGTAAGCACGCTCGCTGGCGTCAGCGAAACCTGTTAAGTTGATGGTACATCCATCTACCAACCGAAGATGACGCGGAATAGTAACTTGATTGAGCGCGGTAAGCTCAATACAAAACTGGCCCCAAGCGGCGACAATATGGTCAGGGGGTGTTTCATCCCACTCACACTTTGATAGCCAAAGCTCTTTGATCAAGAGCTTGGCGTACAAAATTGTGGGAGCCACAAAACCCATTATGTCCCATAGTCGAGCCGCTGTGGACAGCATAGTGCGTTTGGTGCACTTATCATCTGGTGGTGAGACGTCAAACCGAAAACTATCACAGGATTTATCCCAGCGTAAACCGCGAACCTTATGCGGTACAGACTTCTCAAACTCAATGTCTGGAGAAGCTTAATGAGAATCTGGTATGCGTGCGAGAACCTCCTTAGAGTTGCTTGTCCATTTGACAAGATCAAACTGGCCTCGCTTGAAAAGCTGAATAAGCTCTTCACAAAGCGAAATTGCTAGCGGAGCGGGTATGACATTACAGGCAATGTCATCTATATACAAAGCGGATGGTAGTATAGTATAGTGTAGCGTAGCGTAGCTTAGCATAGCATAGCGTAGCATAGCATAGCATAGCATAGCATAGCATAGCTAATTAGTGCTTTATCTTACACACAGTTTTAGCACCTACCTTGATCTCTTGAAGAGCAGAACAAAAACAAGACGTAATACAATGAGAAGTATGTAACGTAGGTACGGTACCCATAATCACATACCCAAGTACCGTCTCAATAGCGGGCGGTAAATCATATCGCTCACTACGTACTATTTTAGTTAGTAGCAAGTGCGGAAATATTGAAGCTCCGATCAAAAGATCAATGCCTGCCGGATTCGCAAACTCCGCGTCGGCTAGCGGCAATGACTCGAGATGAGTGAGTGATGCTACGTCTACATTAGCGTTCGGTAATGCGTCCGTGATACGCTCCACGATAAGCGAAGAAATGTTAAAATTAATATTCCTATCAAAACGCGAATGTATTCTAATATCTACGGAACCCCTGCAATGCTTTTCTGATCCGCCTATCCCTTTGACGGTTGAGTTAGTATTTTTAAAGTTATTCCATAATCTGAGGCGTTTGAAGCATTCCGATGTTATTAGATTGGTCTGAGATGCGCTATCTAGCAGACAACGTACCATGTGCGGCGACCCATTAACATCATATATGATAACTTGCGCTGTCGCTAACAGAACAGTCTTAGACGCCGTACACTGCGTTTTGGCCCTTCGCGGATCATTATAGATGCGCGAGTGCCGTCCTGGCGTGCGCGTCGCCCGCGCAATGGATGTCGTACACAACGATACTTCGCCCTCAGACGCGGAAGGCGCAGCTACCGTGTTCTGCACTTGCGACGTACTCGTAAGTATGTCAAGGTTAGCGGCTTGACTTGACAACCGGTTATTTTTATCGAAATGTAACAGTGTATGATATTTTTGATTACATGATCGACACTTTGTCTTACTAGAACAATTACTTGTTTTATGTTTTATGCTTAAGCAGTTAATGCAAGCCTTGCTATCTTTTACGCAATTAAAACGAGCAATTGGATTTAAATCATTAAAGGTAGGACACTTATAGTAATGGTCGTGCACTATATTACTGCACAGACACTTCTGTGAATTATTACTATTAGATTCCGAACATGTTACGTAAGATTGTGGATTAGGGACCGAGTTATTATTACTATTTCGCGATTTATTCAACCTTTGTTTGTTGCTGTTAGTGTTAGACGGGCCAGGTGAACCCGACTGCGTATTATGAAATATTCGACACTGATCTTTGATGAACGAAATAAAACTATCTAGTGTAGGTATTTTATTATTGCGTTCCGTCATCTCGAATGCGCGAATTGTATCAGTTTCAAACTCTTTTAAAGCGAGTTGAAGCAACATAAAGTCGGAAAGATCTTCTAATTTTAAATTCCTAAGAGAATTAACCGCGGTTACGAAGTTATCAATAAACAGCTGGAAATTCGAGACAGACGCGTTGCCGGACAGTTTGAGATTTAAAGCTTGGTCAAAGTACGTAGACGCTAGGACGCGCGTGTCCTGATATCTGTCAAGTAGTGACTGAAATATGACCTGATAATTCTCAGCACTGGGTGTGACACCTGCAAATACGGACTGGGCCTTCGGTGACAGTTTACCTATTAAATAGTACAACCTGTTAGCATCTGTCAGAGAACCATTATCGTGCACTGTAGACTTAAAACTCGCATAGAATAACGGCCAATTTCGTATATCTCCGTCAAACGACATAATCTCGATTGGCGGTAATCTCGGTTTGCGGGCAACGGGCTCTGCTGAACATTTACCCTCTAATTGCGATTGTATACGCTTAATAATACAATAAAGATCTTCGAATGAGGTATACGCCTGATAGTTCGGTTTTTCATCAGTAATCTTGCGTTATAATCGTCTAACAACTTATGAAAATCTGTTCGAATACTATCTACTGTTATACAATAACTGAGAAATGCTTCGCTATTACTGTCAGACATAGACGCGGTTTTTGAGCATTCATATATGTTTTGAATGCGCTCAAATAAATTATTGCATTTTGCTTCTAAGATTGTCATCTCTTTGTCTTCCGACACGCGTGACTTCTTTTGTTGTGACATGCTTACGTAAGTATAAGCTAATGAGACCGAAACAAAATAAGAATATCTAATGTATCTATTATTTTACCTAAGTAGGCTAAGTAGGCAACACTTTAGAGCTGAGGAACTAAAAGTTGCTTGAAATATAAGATTTATAAGACAACTATGATAGTTGCAGAAATAATAATTTAATAAGTAGGTAGCTACATAAAAGTTTACCTACTGATGCGGGCGGAAATAACCATGTGATGGTTATGTTAATATATTAGGAGTATAGCTAGGTGCTATAACTGCCTAGATATAGCGGTATAACGTATAAAACGTAAATGAATCCGACTCGTATGGATCAAAAAATTGGTTCGGCTTTACACCGAAACCGTAGGGTTCTAGGCGACTTGGAGAAGGAAATGGACTGTATGGAGAGGATAGCGGTTCTTCGCCGCCTAGGAGATGGATACGCTAAGGGGTGATTGTGAGTGGGTATAGGATATTTCAAGGATGAAGGGCACTCACCTTATACGGTAATCTTCTTCGTTTCCGAAGGGCAGTCTCCTGGTGGTTTCGTGATGCAGCTGCTTGTTTTCACTTCACTCGCGAGCGGGTTTTCCTTGGTGGAAGCGGTAATAAATCACATACACCGGTGCGGCGCGATACGAACGAGACGGCGTTCTCAGCGAGCGGAATGTTCTGGACTGGTCACTCGCGTCCACGATCGCGGCGACGAATCAGGCGAAGGCAGTGCCCCTTCTTCGGGAATGGGAGACAGGGACGGAAATATGATATCGCTCGCACTAGAACGATTGATGTTGATGCGATTAGTTATGGATAGGAAGGTAGATGGCGCTACCAGCATGGCAATGAAGCCTTTTAAGTCTAGAGCTTATAATTATGGTATCACTAGAAGGTCGTTATTAGGTAAAAGATAATTATAGCTACTCCGAATATTAATCGTACCTACTACATATTATATGAATAAGAAACGCGAAATTCTTCGCTTAGCTTTTAAACTCCTGTTTTCCTATATCAGTCCGTTCCAATGCTGGGCATGAGTCTCTTCACACTGTAGAAGGGTTAAGCCATAGTCCACTAGGCTGGCTAATTGCGAGTTGGCAAATTTACAATGTTTTTGTGAATTCTATGGCGAACTCTCAGACATGCAGGATTTCATGATGACATTGTTTTATTTTGCACTAGCTGTGAACGCTAACTGCGTACACAGCTACCAGCGTTATTTAGGTAGGCCTACTGCTGCCGTAACCGAGGCTTAAAGCGTGACGTTATACAGCCTATAGCCTTCATCGATAGATTAGTTATTCAACACAAAATAATTATTCAAATCGGGCCAGTTCTTTAAATTAGCGCGTTCAACCAAACAAACAAATTCTTCAGCTTTATTATATTAGTACTAGAAATATATCTAAAATGACCAAAACTACTAAATAAATATACTAGAAAATGGTTCCTAACTTAAAGTTAGGAATTCAGGGATTTTGTACAACACCAAAACTTTTTATTCTCCGTAACATCAATATTAGAAGTAATACATACATTGAAAGTTACATTTAACTTAGCCAATATCGGTTGATTAATATTTGAGTTGCTAGAAAAGTTAATAAAACTCGCAACTTACATATTAGACGGAGACAAAGTGTATAAAATCGAGAGGGCAATATTTTAGTTTCTAGGAAAAACGGTCAAACAACTTAACCTAAAAATATCGTTTTAAACGAGGCCATGTATTGTCTGGGAGCGACCGCTTGCCAAGTAATATTTGAGATTCTTTTTATGTAGTCATAACACCGAACTTTATTTCTACAGAGTAAGACAGAGTTTCATTTAAACTTGAGCAATTTGCACACATACTTACTAAATATCGGACATTATCCCGTAGGACAAGTTTAAACTCATATTAGTGACCACGGAAGTTTTAATTCATTTATACTAAAAATATTCATGTAGCGAGTCGCATGTCTATTATAAGAAGAAAGGATAAAAAACTATATAATAGTAATGAAGTTTCGGCATAGGTTACACAATCCTATCCAAGCTGAACCGTTGGGCATGAAGTATTTTTATTTTCAACTAGCACAGCTGCTTCACGGCGACGCATGCACAGGTTTTTAAATTTAATCGTGTTCTGGAGTCGTGGGAATTTTGGGAAATCCTTTCTTAGTGCAGATGGTTGATGGTATACCACCAGCCATGTTAGCAGAGATTTACTTTGTGGTACTTAGTGAGAGTCAACGGTCTCGCGATGCTGAGGCTATTTCATTAACCTCTACAAAATTCTCCACCCTTTCAAGCACCCTGGCACTAAGTTCTACCAAAGAATAGGTACATGCTTGTAAACGGGAAAACTACTAACAAGGTTTTCTGACTTAACATACCGTTACCTATAGCTCAGGATTGCCTGCTAGCGGTATTTTCCAGCAGAAATAGGCACACAAGCCCGAACAGGCAATCAAACCTACGCTTTGCACATATTTTTTTTTTCTTTAGTAGGTACAACAAAGATTAGAGAACAGTTCAGTTCATCTTTTCACAGGAAAATGACAGTGTTGTAATAATTAATATTTGGCATAACGGCGAATTCAGTTTATACACATAAATACATATAAACACGCCGTTTACCCGTCGGGGTGCGCCGAGACAACAGAACGCCACTTGCTTCTATCTATTCCAAATCTCACGCGCGTCCTCTACACTGAGTTCTTTTTTCATACATGCTCGCCGGTTTCGGGTACTTGGGACCTTTCCGTTTCTTATGACGTCCCTAATTTAGTCGTACGTGTCAAAAAGAAACAGCAATCGAATAGGTACATTTCCAAGTGACGTGCGTATTGAATTGTTAATTATCGCTTGCTAAACGATGAAGGGAAACACCGTGAGGAACAAGCAAGTCTGAAAGTTATCCAATCTATTTATCATAATATATCAAGTTAATATCAATAGTTATCATATCAATTATACTAAGCTTATTATTTTGACTATATAACTTAAAAGATGACTAAATGTTTGCAACTAATAAGTTGCTAGCGATTAAATATTTTCGCGACTATTATATTAAATAAGATTCAAAACTAAGGGTGTTATAAAAACTTAAAATTAAGCAAATAAACTATACAAGTCAATTGAAATAATAGCCGAGGAGCTATAAATAATAACTTGGCGACTAATAATGTTAGTAGGTAGGTTATGTTAGGGTTTCTTGTGACCCTGTACCCAAAAATAGAAGCCCTGCAAAGCAGGGCTCCGTCAACTTGGCTTAAAAGACTGAAGCGTCTTATTTACTTATACGAAACACTTCATTTAAGATATTTAATTTTGCCAAATATTGAAATTTGTATTATTTATGAATGCCTATTTTCTATTTTTTAGTCATCATCAAGTTTCCGCTTAGATACTAATTCAGTTCCCAAAAAAAAAAGCTACTAGTTTCAATTAAAACGAAGCTTATTACTGACTTATTAATATGCCACATTTTACTTATTACGATACTCCTTATAAGCTGCCAACCCATTATATATAGTACTCACTCTAATTGTTTTTGAAACTTGTATTCGCTTTACTTAGTCGCCGTATTAAATACATGACATTATGCTAATCCGCACTTTACAGTGTAGTGGACTACGACCTGACTTTTCTCATAACGGAGAATGGCCCCTGCCCAGTAGTGGGACAGCTGATGTACAGATTTGATGACAATGAGTGGTTGCACTGGTGGTATTTACAATCGAACAAAAAGCCAAAAGCTTTTCGAGTATGTAATAAATGCTACTCATTATCTCACATTGCTATTCACTAATCAATCACTTTAAATCATTCATTAACCGTTATAACTAATAATATTCATGCAAATGCCAAACTAAATTAAACAGTATCTAAAAGATCATGAACAGCATAGCACATTCAGATATCAAGCCGTAACAAGACACGATTTACCCAAACACAAAAGGATTTTTATTAAAAACTTATTCACAATACAACCACCAGAATGTCGACAACAGATAAAATCTTCGTTTAAAGCAAAAGGGATAAAATTTGCGAAAATGTTAACTTTAAAATACAGATCCAATTTATTAAATTGCTAAACGGAAGATGAAAGGAACTTTACGATTCTTTGTATCAAAAAAATTGATAGCTATGCTCGTCGCATTTTCATGAGAGACTTTTGAAAAATACCTTACCTATTTTGTAATCAAAAATCCTTTTGACGGGCGCTTTTAAATGAAGCGAGACGACGCCGATGCGATGAAGTTACTATTTCAAACGCAAATGCTCTTGTGGATCAATAAAAGGACCTCATTACGACGACTTAAGAATATGAAGTGTGTCTACCCCCATTTTGTTTGTAAGAGGCGACTGAGAAAATATACGAAGTTAATAGTATTTTTTAAAAAGAGACGGAAATCTAATCTCTACATCAAACCCTTATACCAACTCGTCTGATTAGCGTCATATAGCAAGCCAACCGTTATTTGGCTGACAATGCTATTGCATGAAGGAGTGGCCTGTGTCTAGTAGTGAATCGAAACTTAATGATGGATGGATGTTTCTTACTCTTTTACACAAAGACTACACGTAGAATTTTGTAATTTAATCCAAATAGTATTTGTGATCGGCTTATTTTACTAGTCTTAGTATATAAAATCCTTGCGTTACTTATTGACTGACAGACACGCTACAAGCGAAACTATTGGGCGCAGGAAGCTGAAATTTGGCATGTATGTTCCTTGGGGACCCTAGGGGTGCACTAAGAAGGGATTTCTCGAAATTCCCACGGGATCGGCCAAAACGAGTAAATTAAAAAGAAAATCCAGGCGCAGTTGCTGGCGTCCTCTAGTAATGAATATAACATATTCAAACGAACACAAGGAGGACACAATTCAAATTTATGGTTTCGTATTTTTAAGGCTTGGCGAGATGTCGATGTCCCGCGTCTCTAAAGAATCTCCTATTTCATCCCAACATAACTTTTACATAGCGTCGATATAATATGAAAAGATTGGATGCAATTTTAGATTGCAACTTACAGAACTAAACCTTCATAAAATTGTTTGTACATGTAGGTGTTACTTGGTGTTACTTAGAGTATGCTCTTAATTATAAAACACGAACATATGTAATTCGAGTAGATAATAATGCGAATTATTAGCACAACCAAACCCTGTTATAAATGTAATATTAACGAGGAAATTTTTGTTCAGATAATCTTATTATAAAGTCAGCAAACGCTTTGTAAGCGTATTGGATAAGGCTCACCTATAAAACTCGAGCATCGAAAGGATATCATAAAAAACCGAACGGGCATATTTCGGCGTGTTCGCTCGAAACTATAGTGACATCTTGGCAGTGTCAACATGGATTCTGGCGGCTCGTGCATATACGAGCTTAGAAGCGCGTCAACGCTCGTACGAGTTGCGCCTGTGCCAAAAGGCGCGCCTGTACGCGCCTACATGCGCTTCCAAAAACGAGCTTATACGCGCGTATAAAACGCTAATCTGAAAGCGCCCTAAGCCTAAGGCGGTACTGCAGTCCCTTAGCGAAGATACGACTATATACACATAGTATTGTAAGCCTATATACGCTTTCTGCAGTCTCTGAGAGCAATATCCATGGAATATCCATATACCTTTACTAAATTGGTATAATTTGAATGCTTCATGCGTTGGATATTCGAATGAATCTATTACTATTGACTAGCTTGTCGCCATCGCACTGCCTGCATGCGTTACATTTACTGGGACCACAGGAAGTATATATAGCTATTTTGATGTATAAGCTATGTTACTGTTATGTTTCATAAGAAGCCTTTCAGTAGTGTATGCGTGGGAGAGTCGCCGACATCTATACACCAACTATCACAATGTTCTATGTTTAATAAACAAAAAAAAATTAAAGGATGCCCGCAGCTACGCATGCAGATTTTTTGTATTTATCCGAATTACACGATCTTGTGGAAATTTCGGGCAAGCACTTCTTAGTGCACCCCTGCAGTCCCAAAGAACATACATGCCACATATCAGCTTCTTGCGTTCAATAGTTTTGGCCATGCGTTGCCTGTCAGTTAGTTATGGGCTGAAAACTAATGTTTTAGTAATTTTGTGTATTCATATACAGTCACTTCTGTAACATATATTTCCACCATATAGTTATGAACATGGTCGCGAGTTGCCTACATTATAAGACGTAAGTGGATGCTCCTGTTACACAATATTCACACTGGAAGGCTACTACAGCAGTTAAATTGGTAACTGCATTAATTATTTAAGTATTATGTATGTTCCTAATTACTATTTACAAGTAATTAATTACAATGTGAAACAGTTGCAGCTCCTTACAAAAACAAAATATGTAACATAACACTGGCGATTAAAAAGAGTGGCCACGAGTTTTATTGCCCGTTCTTTCTCGTGGTTCTACCTATTGCTTTGCGAATGGGCAGTAAATGTAAATGTAGAAGCATTAAGTAATGTACATAAAAATTTGACGTTCATAAGCGTCACTTTGTGACCCAGATGAATAAATGTTTTTTGACTTTGACTTTGACTTTGAGTCAGTAACGCAAGAATTTTATATAATAACAAGAAATATATATATTAAAATATATACACCGCTATTTTTTAATAAGTACAAAAAATTTAACAGGGCACTAAGTATCTTTAACTGATCATAATTATGTAGTTGAAAAATAAAAACACTAAGTCCCAAAACTGTCTCAAAACTGTCCACAAAAATACGTGATAATTGGTAAATGCAATACTAATACTATGACCGACCCGTGTACTATCATACCATTGATAAATTACCTCCCCCCCCGCCCCTCTGCGCCTGCGCCACGCCCCGTCGATGCGAAAAACAGTACTAAATTACTAGCGAAAGTCAGCGTATCTAATTTCGTTGCAAAACTTAATTGTTTGTCTACGTTTGCCCGACGCGATGGCCTATCATATCAGTTCATATCACGGGAGTATGTAGCTATGCTTCGTGCGTACTTTTTGAGTGGAAAAATCGCGAGTGCAGCTGTGTACCCATAAACATCGTATTGTGAGTGTACAAAAGTGACCGGGTCAGTGTCAAACAATTAAAACAGTGCATATTGGATGCTTTTGACAACGGTGGTGGACATTTCGAAGGACAATGGAAATACTTGTAAGTTTAGTAAATAATACGTACTTAAGTAAATAATAATTTGATGCAGGCGCCTCAAAATCGGTCTGTGTTCCCCACACACCTTGAGGAAGGCCTATGTCCAACAGTGGACGTCTCTAGGCTGACATGATGACGATAAAATGATTTGTAAATAGCAGATGATTCTAACTTCATAAATACGCCAAAATTACTCTTTTCTTTTAGTCCAGAACACCATCTTTTATTTTGATATTTGTTTGCTTCCTAATTACATACCTCCGTATTTAATTACTTGTTAAACGATAAATTTTACCGGTCCTACGCCCGAATGAAGTATGAAGGAGAGGGTAGAACTAACAAAATTAAAAAATAACTACCTACATTTATTATTTTTCTTCATTTTATTTTCTATTGCTACCTACATCATAAGTGCGACAGAGAGAATGCAAATGAGCAGGATGGAATATTATCAATGAATTAGTGAATGGATTGTAAAATATGACTATGATTTAAGTGAGATTTTCTACAATAAACAAATGATAATAACTTTGCTCTTTATTGATATTATGAAATTCTTACGTCACATATATGATAATAATATCTTCGCTAATCTGTCCTTAAAGATTTTGTACTAATTAAAAAATAGCGGTGTATACAAACATAAACATGTGATACACTAATAAAATTGACAGTTAATTCAATTGACAGCTATAATATTATTGACACTATCGAAAAGAATAAACTAATAATTATTATCTCTAGTACTTATATAATATTTTCCCGAACAAAATATACACAACATGTAAACAAAATTATAAGGGGAAGAATAATATATTCATGACCTGCCCTCCTTAATCCGGCACATTCGCGTCCGAGAGGCTGCCACTTAATAATTCAATTTCATTGAATCCCCGCCGACAGAAACTGCCAAAGATTGCCGAATGTTGACGAACGATGATGGGATGAATCGTTATGAAGTAATAAATAGGGTAATAATTAAATAATGTCAAAAATACGGCAAAAATTATATTTAATAGAAAACCAACACTGCAATTGATTTAATACTTAGCAAGTTATAAGTATTTTATCGGTCTGTATGCAGAACCTTGAGGGAGGCCTGTGTCCAGCAGTGGCCGACAATAGGCTGACCTGATGATGAAGAAGTATTTTCATATTGCTTATTTGAAAGAGAGGTACGGTTTGACGTCATTTCTTCCTGTTTTATATTCATCTTTGGCTGCCATATACAAATTTATAATGTGCGAGAAGGTATAAACCGTTTACTAACTTTAAATTCTTGGAACATTTTGGAACGTGTTGGTGTGTATCTTTGTTTTTAAATACAGTAGCTAAAATGTATGTCAATTTACAGGAATTATGAGTTTTCTTTACAGTAGAAGTAGTCCACTACTTACCGTACTGTGAGTTTCTGCAATTAGTATAATTTTTGGATATTTTAATTTTTATTTAACCAGTAAAGATGATTACTGTCTGAGAATGAAACCTTTAATTTATCAGTCCAGTTCCCTAACCATACAAACACATACTCAATTACATTCAGCCAATAAACAGGCAATGACTCAACTGTCAGTATCTCCATCATTTATCAAAGTATATCGAAGTATATGTAACAAATTTGATTCCCAAAGTAATTGATGTACAACAAGTCAAACTGTCAAACGTTTCAATATAATTAAATTCAGTCGCCATCAACATATCAACACTTAATAGTGTGTGCGTATTAACACGATTATGTCAAAATTCGTTTAGACACCGCTCTTTGCGTAATAAGGAAGGATCATGCGGGTCAAACTTGCTAAAGGAAAAGCAACCTTATTCTTCCAGAAATAAAGTTAGTTATTGCATATTAAACTGGCGTGTTTATTATTTATTTTATGATGTAATGAGTGAGCCTATACGGTTAATTTGTGGTTTTTGTGAATTTAATTAAACACGTGTCTTAGTTTTATTGTGTTTTGACCGCAGTTCTACTCAGTCGTATCGAAATTTTATTACATTTGCGGTGTTTATATTCATTACAAGTAAAACGGAAGCAATAACCTAGTGGAGATACCAATCGACTGCCGTGCAGAGGGTATCTGGTTCCAATCCACGGCGCGTACCACTGACTTTTCGAAGTTATGAGCGTATTAAATTGTTAAATTTAATATCGCTTGCCCCGTGCCTCGAATGTTAAGCCGTCGGCCCCAGCTGTTATGAAGATCTTTGACAGTCGTTACAGGGAGTCAGTACCTCTGAATTAAGTGACACTTATCCAAACCATAGAATATCGCTATCCCTTGGGTTTAGACAGGCAGCCGCTCCGTGGAAAAGATAATATTGAGTCAACTCCGGTTAAGTATACTAGAAAAAGGACCCCGGGTTGCAAATGGGATAACGCTAAGAGGATGATGGCAAGTAAAATGATAACTAGTTTGTCAGCCATATGACGTTCAATGTTGACACATTCGGGTCCAGCAACCTCGAGTTCACCACCGTCACCGTCGAGGTTCTCCAAACTGACCTATTGAGCCGTCTGTATCTAGCAGACTCCTGAGATCCCATCGAGATCGTCGGTCCACCTGATGCATCACTCTAGAACTTTTATGACTCAAAAGACATCGGTACTTCGAGCTACGTGCCCTGCCCATTGCCATATCCAGCTAGTATAGCTTACTGGTCCAACATAAGTTATTAACCACCATCACGAATTTGTATCACTTTCATAAACCATAAACCAACAGGCATATTGTTAGGTGAAAGAGACAGAAAAAACAGGGAGTGGACATAGAATGTTTACTCTTTCCGTTCCGCTTCTTATTTTAAAGTAGACATAGGGCAACATTCTTGGTTGAACTACTTCTGGCAGCTGGTTATTATAATTGGACTCGAAACAACAATTAGTTTTTTTTAATTTCATAAAAGACATTTGCCACACGACATCCATAATTACGCGATTAAGATCATTAACTATTGGGTATATGTACAAACTATGTATGTAATGATATTATAGGAATACAAACTATCAAACTTCATTTAATTCCAAAATACATGAAGCAAATAGTACATTTACGAAGGGACGAAAAACCCGACATCAATCAAGAGGGATTTAGGATACAATACTTTATACTACTCTAGTATAGTATCCTTAATCCTTCTATTGCCTCATTATACAATGGTGACTTAAAATTGAGAAGGCCTAAGCCCAGCAGTGAACTGCGAGAGACTGTATGATGATACATTATTATAAACAAAATGCTTTGCTTTTTATAAAAAAAATCCCATAAAAAAATCTTCTTTTCGGTAAAGGGAGTCTGTACCTCTGAATAAACTGACACTAGACTTAACAATGAAATATCGCTATCCCTTTGGGTTGCAGAGGTTAGACAGGCAGTAGCTCTGTGGAAAAGCTAATACTCCGTCAAAACCGGTGAGACTGTTAAGCAGACCCCGGGCTGCAACTGGGATAACGCTAGGAGGATGATGAATCCCATAAAAATAAACTTGCCTTCTGGAGGTCTGACAACAGTTGTCGACGTCTACATGTTTGTTAAATTTTTTTATATCGTCACGCCTGTTTCTCCGAAGTGGTAGGTGGAGGTATAATGATACACCCACATTTCGCCTTATAAATTTTAAGTCCCACGTAATAGGGGGCGAGCCTATTGCCGTAACAGGGTACATTGCCAGGCTCCATGCTGCTACTGAGAATTTGAAAAAGCTAAGTAAAGTTTTGCCCGACCCAGGAATTGAACCCGGAACCGATCAGCAGACACATCTGGACCATGGAGGCAGACGTCTCACGTCTACGTTCAATGGCTTAATTTCGAATGAAGTGTTCTAGCTAACCTTTCAGTAACAAACGTGCAATCATCTAAGTATTTTAAGTAAAGCCGACGGATAGCAGTTGTTGAGGCACTGTGCCAAACCATACGGAGTTAAAACGTGTTCAATTTAAGCTAATAGTGGTTGGAATTAATTGTAGTTATATTTTAATTTGTAGTTAAAAACTTAGTATTTTATCTTTTTTAATTAGGTATGTTATACTAACAGTTGAGGAGATTTTATTCAAATTTTGTGTATTGTGTATTATTAAGGCAGCGATAGCCTAGTGGAGATACCAGCGTATTGCCATGAAGAGGGTATCGGGTTCGAATCCACGGCGTGCACCAATGACTTTTCGAAGTTAAGTGCGTATTAAATTGTTAATTATCGCATGCCCCGTGCCTCGGAGAGCACGTTAAACCGTCGGACCCGGCTGTCATGAAGATCTTTGATAGTCGTTACGGGGAGTCAGTGCTCTCAAATAAGTGATACTGGTCTAAACCATGGAATATTGCTATCCATTTGGGTTGCGGAGGTCAGACGGCAGTCGCTCTGTGGAAAAGTTAATATTCTGTCATATCTGGTTAGACCAGTAAGCGGAACTCGGGCTCCAAGGCTGTAAGTCTTGGATGCAACCGGTATAACACTAGAGCGTTGATGATGTGTGTGTTGTGTATAGCAAACTATAACAAGCGACAATTAATAATTAAACATGCACATAACTTTGAAAAGTCAGTAGTGTGCGACGTGGGTTCGAACCCGTATCGCTGCCTTTGTTAACTCTGGTGTCGGCATTGATAGACTGCCTGAAAGCCACCGACGCGACGTTCTTGTAGTAACACTTCAAGCGAGATTGACGGCTCTGACGTAAACGACAGAACAAGCTGTCACCTATTCAAATATATATCCGTAGTTCTATATCCACAACAAACGTTGCTTGACTTTGCCAATCACTCACATCACTTTACTGTTCTCACCAAGGCATTACTATTTCCGTTTCCTTTTTGACCTCCATTACAGAATAATTAAGGCAAAAACGATTAATCATATGGGTTTATTCAGAAAACATTCAATAAAGTCCAGAGTGGGTCAAAACTCTACGATTTAGTGTTGCCACTTACTTGTATTAGCTGATTAGTATTTTCGTATTCATTCGGAAATAGTCGTAAAAGTTATTTAATGTTACCATACTTTATCTGCTAATTCGATGGTATAAATATGGAAGGTTTGTTTGTCCATTTGTACATTGATGAAGGGTGGTTTTATAGATGTTGGGAGAAAACTTGCTGATTTCAGGGAAATAATGAAAATATATCGACATTTTAGCTATATTTGATGATATTTAGAGACTTTCGGGAGTATTTTAGATGAAAATTAAATAAGAGAATATAAGTAGTTTATAGATTTTCCTCTATTTTTAAGGTTTTCGATTTTTTTTCTATGCGCTATAAAACGTTGCTTAATGCCAAATTTCAAGATTGATTGCCAGTACCCTTTAGTTTTGACTTGAGCTTTTGATATGAATTTCAATTTTATACCTCAACGGGTTCATGCGGAAAGGGGCTTTCATACCTTTAAAATTATTAAAAAAACTAGCTGACCCGGTGAACTTCGTATCGCCTGACAGTCGAAAATAATAAGCTTTTTGTCTGCTTAAAATCGCTTACTTAATCTAATTCGACATTATAAAACTATTTTTGAAAAACTTTTCATTCAATATTTTTTTAATCTATACCTACACACTCTACATAGAAACTACTATGTCATACATGAAATGAACAGTGGAAAACACAAGTTTGGTTATCTAATGAAAAAATGTTGAGTCTCCAAATTGTGAGGTTTGTGGCAACCTTGATGATGTCCAACACTTGCTGATGGATTGTATCAAATATGAAACAAAGAAAGAGTCGTTGATGCATAAATATTGTATAAATTGGTATGACACTGGATACTTTATAAATATTTTAGGAAATCCAACCTCAGAATCTTCACTTGACTTATTTGGAATGTTTACTCATCAAAGGCTCTGATATACATAAAGCTAAATAGTATGTAACAAATGAAGACACGATATGACTAACATATTTTTTAATAAAGTCCCTAAATTAAATAAAGAGAAAAAAATACTATTGAAAACACGTTATCATAACAATGTTATTCAAAACGAGAAAAAGTTAATTATTTTACTTTCCGAGTAAGTAAATAATATTTTTACTATTTGTAATTACAGAAACTATTATAGCAGCTTACTAATACAAAACACATTTCCCAGAATTTAATTTTGAATTTGAATCCAACAATCTAGTGACTCAAAATATAGTGTTATTCGTTTTTCCTTATCATATAAAAATATTTGATACAATTATTTCTTTCACCAATTTTCTAGTTGAGATGTGTTAAACTTTTGTGAAAGTTATTTAATATTGGAAGTAAGTATTTGAAACCTTTAATTCAATCATACTTCACGGGATAACCACGAATCTACTCTTGTTTTGATACCGTTGGCTAGTACAAAAAATAAAAAATATAAATCAGATTTTGTCGATCTTTCAGCAAGCACACTATTTTGTTATATACAAAATTATCTTGATTACTAGTATCAATTACCTATTCATCGAATGAATAAATAAAAAACATGCAAATTGTTTTTTTATTTGTCTCGTGCTTAGTGATACCAAATGCGTTTGGTACCTAAGCATATTAAAATATACCAATTGATTCAATCTCTTTGAAAAGCAAAGTGTCTAACAACTCCTTATCGAAACAAGAAGCATAGGCAAATATCCACCTATTGACACAATTTCTGCGTCTCATTATTTTTTAGATTTATTAAAATATTTCTTACACAGTGACTGATTTATTTATGATAAGTTTGGTCCCTACACCTATTGTTTTTGTTTGGTACCTACATACAACTTAAGTAAATTATACCTATTGAAGTAATTTAAAAACATTATTTTTTATTACTCACATGACTCCTCAATAAGGTTTTCCTGCTGACTCTCCACACAGTACTGCAATAGGATGCAGAACAGCACTCCAGATATCATATGCGATCCCGAGAACGGCATTTTCACAACACTACCGGTATTTATCGATATCACACACTTTAATAATGCACATCACTAGCACTTTTGTACACATACACACAGTTTCATAGATCCAATGAGTTCCTGTAACAAAAATGTTTGAATTAGAAACTTCAAATAATAACACAGATTCGTTTAATCTACAGTAACAATTGAACCTTGTTTATAACTGACACAAAATAAAATTGACTGTTATCGAATATTGATCGCATACAAAAGAACAATTCCATTTTCAAAAATAAACAAATGACCGTTAACGAAATCTAATCACAAACAAAAAATCTGATTCTATATCCAAATTTAAAAATATTCGCACCTATTTGACACTTCGCGCATAAAGTTCGCAATCCAACACCAATAAAATATATCGCACACAAAAGTTTTCGCGGGCAAAGTTCAAATAAATCGTAACATTTTGTTGAGCGCAGTCGCAACGCGCTGCGCGGGCGCTCCGCAGCGTAGATGGGATGGGAATGAGGTACCAAACGGCAAGAGTAATCCCGCCCCGCCAATTGATCCCAGTAGCCCAGTATGTAATGCGAGCGTGATAATTATGTAGTAATGTTTTCATAGTTTTCATAGTACACTGAACCTGGCCACAAATCTTCGATTTCAAAAGATGTTATTTATAAGTAATTTCCACAAAATACTGTCTAAAATGTCTACCTTCTTTTATCCAAGCATATCATAGTTAGACACATCAATAATGCTAGTTTCTGCACTTACTGCGCCCGCGTAGGTTTTAGCTATCGCAACAAAATATAGTGTTATTCTGGTAAAAGCTATATTTAAGCTTTATCAAAATCCATTTAGTTGTTTTTACGTGAATTACTTTGTATTTTTGTATTAGTAGTAGGATTGGTATTTAAAACATATTAGTTTCAATATGTTGATCTGATAAAATGATTACATCATTCAAAATAAAGCTATCAAATTAAAATTTAATAATCAGTAGCCGTTTCCCGCGGTTTCACCCGCGTCCTGAGGGACCTACTTCGCGTACCCGAACAACCCAAATATCTTACGGACCCCTATTTTTTCTAAAATAAAATATAGCCTATGTTACTCGCAGATAATGTAGCTTTCTAATGATAAAAGAATTTTTTAAATCGGTCCAGTAGTTTTTGAGCTTATCCATTACAAACAAAAATAAAAATTTTTCCTCTTTATAATATTAGTGTAGATAAACAAGATGACTCGTTGATAAATACCTTAAAATATTTTCTCCAAAGAAAGTATTTTATAAATATAAAGGTTGTGAAAAATATAATACCTAGTTTTACCTTTAATAATTCAAAATATATAAAATTTGTAGTGCAACATTGTGACCTATACAATGTAAGAATGACGTAAGTTTTTACCTGCAAGTTAACTTCTGAATCCGGCAGCCTTTATTTATGTTTTTGCACATTTTTTAATCTTTTTAACGCGTCGTAACATCTCAAAAATATTTAAATATTTTTCAATAGAATTTCTTTTGACTTTATTTAACTTGACTTTTATATATTTTAATTATATATTTATGGGCAAATTGTAACTGGGTTATTCCGAATTCTCAGTAGCAGCATGGAGTCTGGTAATGTACCCGGTAACGGCAATAGGCTCGCCTCCTATTACGTGGGACCTAAAAATTTATGTCGAAATGTGGGTGTAATATTACACCTCTGCCTACCCCTTCGGGGATATAGGCGTGAGCCTATAAATAAATAAATATATTTTATTTAATATATTCATAATATTTACATTTATCTAATATGTATAGTTATTCGTAGCTCCGTGGAAAAGCTAATATTCAGTCAAATCCGGTTAGACTAGTAAGCGGACCCCAGATTGAAACTGCGATAACGCTAAGAGGATGATGATAATATATATAGTTATATTGAAAATTGGCTACCGACAACTGTGTATATATATTTCAGTCAGCTTATTTCATTTGATGTTTTACCTGATATCATGAAGTATAGATAATATTATGAAGTGCTACCATGCGTCAACTAAAGTATCTTCGACTGTTATTGGACCTGATTTTACAATTAACAAAAAAATAACAAAAATTTTTAGACATACCCCTTATAAGTCTTATAATATTTAGGTGTATGATAAGAAGTTAAGGGAAGCACGAACGAAGCTGATAAAAGAACTAAATAATGAATCTAACAGATTTTCAAACTGACAGTTGAAAACTTTTCAAAACCTGTACTTATAAATTTTGCAGACATGAAAGAGAAATATTTATGTTAATTACTGTACGATTGCGTGGTAAAATTACATACTTGAGATAATTACACGATAAAATTTACATAAATAATAGCACATCTATTTGTAACGGCTATTTTAACTTTACAATGTAAATGAAGTGGGTATGCAGAATAAAACGTTATCCTGCACGTAGTTTTTATAAGTTTATAACCATAATATTTATAAACTGTTTAGATAAACTACTATTTAAGGTGAAAATAATAAGAATAGACTATTCTTCACAAGTGGAGAAGCTATGTAAAAGTCTGAATTAGGAATTTAGGTAGGTCAAAGGAAGGACACTCATCTTTGTGGGTGATACCTCGACGCATGGTGGAAGGCTTTGGCTGCTCCGCTGACCATTTGGTTGACGCCTCGATATCTCGACCCTCGTTGTTGCAAGGCTTTAGCTGCTTCGCTGAACGACCTTTGATGTCGTGATACTTCAACACGCGGTGCAAGGCTTTGGCTGCTTGGCTGACCAAACTGTTGAAGTTCCCCTCATGGGCTACTTATCATCATCATCATCATTATCTTATAGGTCCCTGGGCTCTTCTTCCTAGTCTAACCAGAGTTTATAGAATCTTAGCTTTGCCACTGAGTGACTTCTATATGACCTCCACAGCCCAAAAGTATAGCGACACCATTGACAATATCTTTAAAAATACGGAAGCAGTCATCGACTGAATTCTGGCAGATCAACCTTATAATAAGCCAAGTAAACCACTAAAAGAGTTGAAAATGGAATAAATGGCGTGAGAACTGAGAAAACCGATTTTTTATGTCCACACTCAGTTTTTTCTACTCTCACGCCACAAAAGATACGCAACAGTGTAGAAATTGCGACCCACGTCGTATTTTCTGTGAAAAATTCTAATTGGTGAATACAAAAAACAAGCTCAAAGCTAATATAATAAAACCACCACATATCCAACTAAAGAGCCGGTTAATAAAACAATTTAGACTGCACCAAAAATTCTTTGTCGAAAGCTACGGAACATCTAGTTGTTTGTCCAACTATTCGCAACTTTTTACGCCGATATTTTGCACGTTTCACACAAATGCATGCATGCAAACTCTAACATTTTGTTCGCTTCTACTATTAAAAAGTTGCAGGTATTCGCATAGAGGAATTTGTTTAATTTTTCATACGAATGATTGGGGTGTTTGTGCCGGTTCAGGGTCAGTGGGTTTTATTTTGTAGACAAATTATGCACATAAATGGTTGGACTTTAGCTTGGCAACTACTTGTAGTAATTTTTACTGCTGTTTTGACTGCACGGTTGGCGTAGTGGTTTAAGCGGCCGCCTCGCCGCTTGACACTGCGCCGAGTGTTGTGGGTTCGATCCCCACACGAGACAACACTTTGTGTGATCCACAAATTGTTGTTTCGAGTCTGGGTGTTCATTGTGTCCGTTAGTTGTATGTTTGTAAAGTCCCCCGCGACACAGGATTTAATCCTAGTGCGGGAGTTGTCTTTTAAAAAAAAAAAAACAAAAAACAGTTATAGAATTCACTTTCACCTGGCTATTTTCGTATGTTTTTCGGTTTTCAATTTAGAGCCAAGAAGTATTTTTTTTATATCGTTTGTTTTGATGACCACGAACACTGAAGTTTGATAGATTAGAAAAATTTAATTTTACTCGTAGTTGACGGTGGTCAATTTGTTGTTATTAGCCCTGTATATAGGCTGTATTTGAGGTCATACTGATTATAGTCAGATACTAGGTGACTAGGCAAACGTGTTCTGCTATCTACATTATGTCTAGCGATGGGGCCACTCTTATCACTTAAGGGAATTAAAAAAGCTTACGACAAAAACCAATTTACACAAACTAAATTCGATAACAAACACTGTGACACAATATTTTGATATATTGCATAATGTTATTGTTTTCTTGTGTTTTGTTGTCGTACTATGTCTAGCCTGTATAATTCGTCCTATCGATATCCCAGTTGCAGCCCAGGGTTCACTACTAGTCTAATCATTTGAAAGATCTTTTTTTCATAGAGTAACTGCCGTCTGATCTCCGCAATCCTAGCGATAGCGATATTCCATTATTTAGGCTAGTATCATTTTGTTCGTTGTTACATATACATATAACGATTACGATATTCTTATAACTTCTTATAACGATTTATCAAAGATCTACATGACCCGTTGGGCGTCCAATATCAAGTCGGCCTTATAGTTTAACTGCTTTCTGTAATATTACGAAGAGATAGTCTCCTAACAACTATGATTTTACTTAAGAGGACTACTCAATCACTCACACATTGAAATGAAAATAAACCTGTCAATTCATTCGCCTGTAAATTCCGTTTGAAATACCTCAAAGATAAACTCATACAAATTCTACCACCGACTTTATCCGATTGGTAGCGAGGTGAAATTGGCAGTGGTATTGCAACCGTGTTATTAAAAACACCCGTTCATCTCCAATGGTCTGTAATTAGATCGATTACCAAACCATACAGATTCAATTACGGCACCAAGATAAATGCCGAAAGTAGTAATTTCGGCAGCTCCCACAATAAGTCTTATGCCCCGGCATCCAATTTACCCATCCGTCTATAAAACCCTTTGATTGAAGTTTTAATAAGAGCAGCAAACTAAGCCGTCAGTGTGACATTGCGGTACTGCCGTTTATAACTTTCGATGCTTTAAAAGTCGGGTAAACTGGCGATTTTATTGCAGTATGGGCAACTTTTGACTGCCTATTAAGCAATACGAAGCAATTCATTATGGCAGCAAAAGTGTGACTACTTGCAATAAATGCAATAAAGGCGACATGACTCAGTCTGATTCAAGTTCATCGGCTTGAACGTGATGACTTCAAAGAAGTTCCAAGTTTTTAATTACAAATATGTATGAGGATTTAGTGGGATTATGGTGCGTGTCGTAAAGGTTTTGCAGTTTTATTGTAAAAAAAAACCTATAGATATAAATCATATAAATTTGACTAAGGGTTGATAACTTAGGGGAACGCATACAGTAAAATTAAAATAAATGTCAAAGCCTAAAATTCCATGTTCTCTTGCTTTTTATTTTTTAGGCAACCTCTGCCCTAGGAATAGATGCTGTATCGCGGGGGACATAACAAACATTCAATCAAGAGACACAAAGAACAGCCAGATTCAAAACAAAGTTTTGTGGACGACACGAATATGTTTTTCATGTGGAGTTTCAACCCAAAACACTTGACACACTCGAACTTGTAACACGATAGTATCGAACATCGAGTACTCGCTAACAATGAAACAATTGTAAACTGGATCGATTACGGTTTAATTGCTTCAGCTATGTTGTATACCTTGCAGGCCACGACCTTGCCTATGCAAAAACGTGCGACGCGGCGACAGGCGATTTAATGTCCTATACAGCGTCATACCAAATAGCAGTCGCGGTCATCTTATGGGGCATAGATGCAGAAGTAATTTTTTGTTAGGCAAATTATAAAAACACAGCAATATTCAACAATTTTGCAATAATTTTTAAGCAATTTTTGCAATAATTTTTAAGGTCATTAGAAAATTTGAAACTGAAAATGCCATGCAATGGTACATTCCACAGCATTGTATGACAAATCCTTTTGTGTAACTGTTCGCCTATGGAATGCGTTACCATTACATATAAGACAGGCTCAGACTATAGCTTAATTTAAAGCTTTAGTAAAGGTTCACTATCTATCACTATAAAACTTTTTCTCGTTCTATAAAATACATGCACTAAATAGTATGTAGCTCCTTAAAGATATGTAGGTATGTATGTATGAGTATGATGTAGAGTATGTATGTATGTATTAAGTATGTTTAAATTTATTTTTTCGTTTACTGGTACACAGGCAACTACCGTTTTAATCCTACCAATAATATCTCCATCCAAAGATTGCCTGGTAGAAATCGCTTTCAGCGATAAGGCCGCCCTTTGTACTCTGCTTAGTTATGGGATTTCTAAGAATGTTTTTAATTGTGTGCAATAAAGAGTAAATAAATAAATAATCTATGGTGTTATCTGAGGCATTTTATTATAGAATGTTGTGCTCCGAAATGAGAATCTGCTCAACCAAAACTAACTGCGTTGTAGAAACACTTTTATGTAGTAGTGTTCTTTGGCACGGTGCAATATAACGCACATAAACTGTTAAGTCTAAATACCGCTGGTCGTTAACTTTAAAGAAGTAGGTGACAATTTGTTGGCATGCGTAGCTTTACGTGTCGTTCGCGTTGTTACCTATTGTTATTGTACACCAAATGAGTTTATGACTATTACAAATGCGAAAGTTGGATGCTTATTTGTTAGCTTTCACGCATAAACTACAAAAGGGATTAGAAGGAATCTTTGAAGTAACGTAGCTTATACATATGATTATCTTATGGCCACTTTTTGTCGTAATGAGCTACATCCAAATTTCTACAAGGCCAAAGCCATGGCCAGAATCTCTCACTTTATCACTCCCGTGAATCGGACAAGACAAAGGGGAAGACCTAGGTGGACGTTCTCTGACCAGATAGGAGACATCCTTAAAAAAGACAGGTTAGAAGTACCCTAAACGGAAGAGATCCATAATCGCTGTCTACCTATCCGGGAATCAAGCGTGAGTCTATCTATATATGTGAAATGTAAGTATGTATCACTCTCTAGATCAAAGTAAAGCTCGGTAGGGATACTGAGTCTTCCTGCCTCTTTCCCTGTCGCTCGTATTTCAGTAGCTACAAGGTCGTGGCCGAAGCCTAAGCTTTCTTTGCCGTCAATGAGACAGCGCTATCATAATTATATCACACTAATTAAATTTATATTAACAGAACTGTTTATTTTTAAGGTATTCTTCAAAAATTTTGGATAATTTCTCAGAAGGTTTCAGAATATAAGATAATTACTGTTCATGTGTATTAATTATTGTCATATACCAGCGTGATGAGTTTTCTAGTAAGATTAACCTCATTTATAGAAAAAACTCGAAATAAGGATTCTACGATAGCTAAAGAATATGTTTACCTCATAGAAATCTTTAGAAAAAGAACGTGTCCTATCTTTATTCAATTCAGACGAACTTTTTAAAATAAAATAATGGTCGCTTTAACAAACTTCGTGCCGGGATATTATTTTTTAATATTTGTTATTCCTTCTTTTAAGTATTTTTTCATACTAACCTTTTCCTGTCAATAAAGAACAGATAAAAGAAACACATAAAGATTTATTTAATTTGTGGAGTCGTTTGGCAGTTATGCGCGTACAAATACTTCGGTAATTATTATGTGTGGGTGTGTAATACACCTCTGCCTACCCCTTCAGGGATAAAAGGCGTGAAGTTATGTTATGTTATCATATCGGGTTTTAAAGACATGAATGCCAAATACAATCTTTTCGAATCCATCACAATTAATTATATGCGAATCGTTACCTAATTAAATCCCTACTAATATTATGAATTAGAAAGTGTGTATGTATGTATGTTCCGTTTTCACGCTAAAACGGCTGAACGGATTTTGTTGAAATTTAATATAGAGATATATTGGACCATAGAGACGGACATAGGCTACCATAAGTTGCAAAAAATAAACTGGGTGGGATTGTAGGGAGGATAAAAGTTTGTACGGCAGAAATTTTCTAAGAATTCTTTAAATTAATGTAAGAACGCATTCGAGAATAATTGAGTGCTGCGCATGTGCTATCTGTCAGTACTGTCACATCATACATATTGTCAATATTGTCATATTGTGCACGGTGATTACAATGTTCGCATATCTAAACTAATAATTATATACTACGCTCAAACCGCTGAAACTATTTTCTCTACCTACTAAAATTATACGAAAGTGCTTATAGATATACATTTGTCATGGATACTGAACGAGTTACTTTGTGCCCTATAGGGCACAAAGTAACTCGTTCAGTACTAACTTTTGACTGTTTAGAATAATCAGGAGTGTCTTCACACAACTTGAGACTAAAAGTAGATATGTGTTACCCCGAATTAAACGCGCGCGATGCCGCGGGCAAAAGCTAGTTATGTATAATTTTGTGAATTATTAAAAGAAATAAACACTCGTCACGTTGTACTGCTATCAAATGTTAATTTGACGAAAATGTTCAAATTATTTTTATATTAAGAAATTAATAAAAAGTAAAGGAAGCTTCAATATTTTATGTTGTTTTCTTTTTTACTATAATACCTATTATATAACATGTTATGTGGTATTTATAAATAGATAATAAGAGCGTATCTCGCCAACAAGCCAATGAACCTGGCGAGTAAAACAATATTGTTAAAAGTGTACAATACTATTCATATAAAAATTTTGAAAAATATCATCGGCTGGTTGCATACTTTTCCGGAAACATCGACTTAAAATTCACGGTATTATTGTACTTTATAACATTTTATAGTTTAATTTAAATGTAAAGGTAATTGCTGGGTTAGAAAGTTGCCCTCATAATGTGTATCTTCATCTTTCTGCATCCCCAAATAATTGCTTGGTTGAATCAAGCCTCCTTCCAAATCATCGTCCTGCAGCCATCCTCGTCTTGTAAAACAAATAAATAAAACGATCTGGTTAAAAATCTTTAACGTCAAATCAACCGCAAACACACCCACATTACAGGACCATTACTAGATGCAAGTTATTACACATGCAACAAAATTCTTCCTCAGCATCAAAACCTATTGTAAGTATCCCAAATTTGGAATCCATCGCAACTTTCTTTCCACATTCACGACAATAGGCATCGTGCGATTCGGGAAAAAAATCGCTGTCTCATTGTGCTTTGAAAGCGAATACATCACTCGAATAGGGTCCATTGTCATCCACACACTGACGAATGCGGCATGAGGTACTGATCAAGTTACTTGTAACGGACCTTTCTTCGGAATCATATCTATATTTTTTAATTTCTATAGATCTGCTGTCATAATAGTGGATGGAATGCAGAGAAAGTTATTTGTGAAATGAATTGTTGTTAGGTAAAGGTGTTGGCAAAAGTTTGCGATTATGTCAATAGAAATATTTGGTGTATTTGTTTATCAATTTGGGTTTATCATTCGCAAATGTGTAACAGTTTTGATTTAAATGCCGATTATGAAGGGTTGTTTAAAGTTTTGTTAACGTTAACAATCTTAATATATAAAATCCTTGCGTTACTGACTGACTGACAGACACGCTACAGCCGAAACTATTGGGCGCAGGAAGCTGAAATTTGGCATGTATGTTCCTTGGGGACCGTAGGGGTGCACTAAGAAGGGATTTCCCGAAATTCCCACGGGATCGGCCAAAACGGGTAAATTAAAAAAAAATGCAGGCGTAGCTGCGGGCGTCCTCTAGTCTTAAATAAAGTAACAACTATAGCCAATATAGAAAACAAAATAGTTACCACTTTTATGATGTTAATCGCCTAGAAAACAGTAAATTTTTGGATAGTGACGAACCATACTGACATTTCAAAACAAAACCTTTTCTTTTTATCCGCTTTTGGAACATCGGATTCTTTCTAATTTCTTTGATGAAGTAAAAGACCAAGGCAATCTTATAATAATGGTCTGCCACAGAACAATACCTGATGTAGGTGTAGGTTTATGCTATGTATACGATGGCCGTCGTAGATTGGATCTTGCTTGACATCGATCGGAACGATTTATGTGGCGGTATGGGTGAAAAACAGACTTTTGCTTGTGAGCATAATTTCAAAAGAGAAAACTTCAAGGTTTTGCTTTCAAACTGCAAATCCGCAATACATACATAACACATTAATCACATATCACACAAGAGAAAGCTAGTAACTTTTACCACATACTTACAAAACGCATCATAAAATAGACAAGCACAGGCATTTCTTGAAGTATGTAGGTGGTCCTTACGAAAGACCACAGCCAAGGAACTATATAGTTTATTTAATGACTAAAACTAAAATTTTGTAGTACATCATAAAATGTAAGAAATGCTGTCTTTTTAACTATTATTTCAATGTTCTTCTTCTTCTTAGCGTGTCGCTGGCAAACACTTAAATTTTTGAGGCCCAGAAAGCAGCCACACTGACTGCATGGTCGGCGGCAGTCATCAGTTCTTCCTGCGTGCAAGTATTTGGGCACGCAGGGTACGATGTTAGGTGCGACATCGTTTGTCTTGCACCGCACAGACAAGCCAAATCGGTACCGTCCGAGAGTCCCCATCTGAACATGTTTTCTTTGCACCGGCCGACCTGAGTCCGTAGTATATTCAAGGACTTCCAGACAGACCATGGCAAGCCATGCCCAGGTGGAGGACTCTCGGCTGGTGAAACGAAAGGAGATGGTAGAAGGCTCTCTTCTCGCCATAGGTCGCACCTTGCCTTTGATGGCTCCTGGGTCAATGGATGGATACTTTTCTCAAAGCTCCTACGGCTCCTTAATCGTGCTTGCACTGGGATGTGACCATGCAATGGGTGCCGTGGGTCACAGTCCATCTTGGATCTTTCTGCAGAGCTCGCCACGGCCCTACGGACATTCGGTGGTGCGATGCCAGCAAGTGGGTACAGCAGTTTTACCGGGGTTGGTTTTAAACAACCAGTGATAATTCGGCAAGTCTCGTTGAGTGCTGTATCCACTGACCTTGCATGAGCGGATCGACTCCACACAGGGCATCCGTATTCACTCGCAGAAAATGCTAGCGCCAGGGCCGAAGTTCGCATTACTTGCGGTGCAGCTCCCCACTTAGCAGTGATGAGGCGCTGGAGCAGGTTATTGCGAGTATGAACCTTACTTTTTAATAACTCGCAGTTCCTTCTATAGGTAAGAGCCCTATCAAGCGTAATGCCTAGGTATTTGGGATGTTGATTGTGAATTATAGGTATTCCCTGCCACTCTATATTAAGTTTACGACCGGTTTGGCTGTTACGCAGATGGAATACGCAGGACTCAGTTTTAGTTGGGTTAGGTTTGAGTGCGTTTGCCTCATAGTAAGTACCCAAGATGTTAAGAGCCTTACTGAGATTTACTTCTATTTCTTCAAAGTTCGTGGCTTGGGATGTTAGGGCAAGATCGTCTGCGTAAATAAAGCGGCAGGTGTTTGGGCAGGAGGGTTGGTCATTAGTGTAGATATTGAAGAGTAGCGGAGCCAGAACACTTCCTTGGGGCAGCCCATTCTTTTGAGATCTCCAACGACTTTTTTCAGATAGAAGATGAACCTGATAGCGACGGTTATGGAGAAGCTCCCGGAATATCATGACAAATTTGTGATCGCCTGTCATGGTTTCCACCTTCCACAACAGCCGCCTGAGGTTCACTGTGTGGTAGGCTGCAGAGAGATCTACAAAAACGGCGCCAGTTATTTTACGTGTTTCAAAGCCGTCCTCTATGTACTGCGTGAGTTTCAGTGTCTGGTTGCAACATGACTTCACCGCTCTAAAGCCGGCCTGCTCTGGGATCAGAGCCGGCTCGACCAGGTTCGTGAGCCTTGCCAATAGTAATCGCTCGAATAATTTGTGAGTATGGCACAGGAGTGATATAGGCCGGAAGTTTTTTGGATTGTCTGCTGGCTTGCCCGGCTTTAGTATAGCCATAACTTTTGATTTTCGCCAGAGACGAGGTATTGAAGCGGATTCCAGACAATAATTGAAAAGAAGCCGCAGCCATGACACAGCAGCTGGGCCTAGATGTTTTATTTGCTCCACTGATATATTATCCATCCCCGAGGGTTTGCCACTCTTAAGGTCATTAATTGAAGAAACTAGATCGTTCAGGCTAAATGGCTTACTAACTAGGTCACTTGAGCTGGAACAGCTAATTAGGTTTGGAACCTTTTTAAGGACGCGTTTACGCTTGTATCAAAAAAACACATATTTCCGGTACATTTTACGACAATTTTAGATAATAACTAATAAAACTAATGATTACGATAAATTGATTACTTTTTTATCTATAAATCAATTTGAAAATAAATAAAAAATATTTAATTAATATCAATGTAAAATCGATTCGAAACGGCCTCTCATGTCAAAAATAGGCATATACTGCTATTTTTGGGTACAATTTTCTCTCTATTTTTACATTTATTTAGATTTTTAAAGATAGAATAGGGTAGTAAATATAGTCAACTCAAAAACAATTAGATTTTTTTTTTCAAAATATTGGAAATTGACTCTAAAAGAGCAAAAAATCATCTTACATTTTTCTTCTATTTTGCTCGCATACGTGTGTCTTAATATGTGGAAATAAGGTTCGTTTTATTTAGCCACTTTCTTGATTTATATATCCAAATTCTGAAATGAGTGCCGTAGGGAGTGGACTCTATGTCGCTTGTCGCTGCAGCCCGAAGACGAAAAAAGCAATATACGAATACAAAATATTCGCTTAAATCAATTTGATACTTCTCGTATTCTGTGCGAATTACGTACAAGTAAATTTCTTTTGTATAAATGGACATTATTACTTTATTTTCTATGATGGTATACCATCCCGTTCAAGTGTTGCGACTGGAACTCATAAAAGAGTAGACCTAGTTATGCCAGGTTGGGGCTCATTTTATTTGTTTTGGTGAGACCCTACCACTGGTACTAGTGAAATAACCTTCCAAGGTTATTCGATGAGTCTTGCTGGTACTCATATGTGAGTAAAGCTACGCATGCCGAGTTTGGGCTCATTTTGTTTGTACATAAGAGACCCTACCACTGGAACTTATGAAGTAACCTTCCAGGGTTATTCGATGACTCTTACTGGTACTCATATGTGAGTAGAGCTAGGCATGCCGAGTTTGTGTTCATTTTGTTTAGACATAAGAGACCCTACCACTGGAACTTATGAAGTAACCTTCCAGGGTTATTCAATGACTCTTGCTGGTACTCATGTGTGAATAGAGCTAGTCATGCTGAGTTTGGGCTCATTTTGTTTGTACATAAGAGACCCTACCACTGGAACTTATGAAGTAACCTTCCAGGGTTATTCAATGACTCTTGCTGGTACTCATGTGTGAGTAGAGCTAGGCATGCCGAGTTTGGGCTCATTTTGTTTGTACATAAGAGACCCTACCACTGCATTTTATGAAGTAACCTTCCAGGGTTATTCAATGACTCTTGCTGGTACTCATGTGTGAATAGAGCTAGTCATGCTGAGTTTGGGCTCATTTTGTTTGTACATAAGAGACCCTACCACTGGAACTTATGAAGTAACCTTCCAGGGTTATTCAATGACTCTTGCTGGTACTCATGTGTGAGTAGAGCTAGGCATGCCGAGTTTGGGCTCATTTTGTTTGTACATAAGAGACCCTACCACTGCATTTTATGAAGTAACCTTCCAGGGTTATTCAATGACTCTTACTGGTACTCATATGTCAGTACAGCTAGGCATGCCGAGTTTGGGTTCATTTTGTTTGTACATAAGTGTCCATACCACTGGAACTTATGAAGTAACCTTCCAGGGTTATTCGATGACTCTTGCTGGTACTCAAATGTGAGTAGAGCTAGGCATGCCGAGTTTGGGCTCATTTTGTTTGTACATAAGACACCCTACCACTGGAACTTATGAAGTAACCTTCCAGGGTTATTCGATCACTCTTGCTGGTACTCATATGTGAGTAGAGCTAGGCATGTTGAGTTTGGGCTCATTTTGTTTGTACATAAGAGACCCAACCACTGCAACTTATGAAGTAACCTTCCAGGGTTATTAGATGACTGTTGCTGGTTCTTATATGTGAGTAGAGCTATGCATGCCGAGTTTGGGCTCATTTTGTTTGTACATAAGAGACCCAACCACTGCAACTTATGAAGTAACCTTTCAGGGTTATTCAATGACTCTTGCTGGTTCTCATATGTGAGTAGAGCTAGGCATGCCGAGTTTGGGCTCATTTTGTTTGTACATAAGTGACCCTACCACTAGAACTTATGAAGTAACCTTCCAGGGTTATTCGATGACTCTTGCTGGTACTCATATGGAAGTAAAGCTAGGCATGCCGAGTTTGGGCTCATTTTGTTTGTACATAAGAGACCCTACCACTGGAACTTATGAAGTAACCTTTCAGGTTTTTCAGGTTTATTCGAAGACTCTTAGTGGTACTCATATGTGAGTAGAGCTAGGTATGTTCCAGTGGTCTCTGATACATACACATACATACATAGACTCACGGCTGTTTCCCCGAAGGGGTAGGCAGAGGCATATTAAACGCCCACTTTTCGCCAGTGTTTTGATCCCACGTAATAGGTGGCGAGCCTATTGCCGCTTATCGGGATATTTTGTTTGCTAGAGCCTCGTCCGTTGATCGGCAGGTGCACCACTTGCAGGTGAGGTTGGCTTGGGACCCTAAGTTCTTGGTGGGAACCCTATGCACCCTGGGGGGGGGTCTCTGATGTTCATACAAAATGAGCCCAAACTCAGTATGCCTAGCTCTACTCACATATGAGTACCAGCAAGAGTGATCGAATAACCCTGGTAGGTTACTTCATAAGTTCCAGTGGTAGGGTCTCTTATGTACAAACAAAATGAGCCCAAACCGGCATGCCTAGCTTTACTTCCATATGAGTACCAGCAAGAGTCATCGAATAACCCTGGAAGATTACTTCATAAGTTCCAGTGGTAGGGTCACGTATGTACAAACAAAATGAGCCCAAACTCGGCATGCCTAGCTCTACTCACATATGAGAACCAGCAAGAGTCATTGAATAACCCTGAAAGGTTACTTCATAAGTTGCAGTGGTTGGGTCTCTTATGTACAAAAAAAAATGAGCCCAAACTCGGCATGCCTAGCTATACTCACATATAAGAACCAGCAATAGTCATCGAATAACTCTGGAAGGTTACTTCGCAGTGGTTAGGTCTCTTATGTACAAACAAAATGAGCCCAAACTCGGCATGCCTAGCTCTACTCACATATGAGTACCAGCAAGAGTCATCTAATAACCCTGGAAGATTACTTCATTAGTTTCAGTGGTAGGGTCTCTCATGTACAATCAAAATGAGCCCAAACTCGGCATGCCTTGCTTTACGCACATATGAGTACCAGCAAGAGTCATCGAATAACCCTGGAAGGTTACTTCATAAGTTCCAGTGGTAGGGTCTCTTATGTACAAACAAAATGAGCCCAAACTCGGCATGCCTAGCTCTACTCACACATGAGTACTAGCAAGAGTCATTGAATAACCCTGGAAGGCTACTTCATAAGTTCCAGTGGTAGGGTCTCTTATGTACAAACAAAATGAGCCCAAACTCGGCATGCCTAGCTCTACTCACATATGAGTACCAGCAAGAGTCATCTAATAACCCTGGAAGGTTACTTCATAAGTTCCAGTGGTAGGGTCTCTTATGTACAAACAAAATAAGCCCAAAGTCGGCATGCCTAGCTCTACTCACATAAGAGTACCAGTAAGACTCATCGAATTACCTTGGAAAGTTACTTCACTAGTACCAGTGGTAGGGACTCACTAAAACAAATAAAATGAGCCCCAACCTGGCATAACTAGGTCTATTCTTTTATGAGTTCCAGTCGCAGCACTTGAATGGGATGGTATACCATCAGTCCACATAATCTTACCAGATTTCATCGCAAGAAACAAAATAGTATCTAAATACCGAAATATATCCTGAATCAACATAATGGAAAAAATAAAGTAATAATGTCCATTTAGGTATATAAAAATAAGAAACTTATTTGTACGTAATTCGCACAGCCAGGCCTATAACACATAGATACATATCACAAAAAATTCTAAGTCTCAAAGTTATTTAGTTGAACTACATTTCCGCAAGTTACCGTACGTAGTACGTACTGTTGCCGCCGTGTCGCTGTAGTGACGCGATTTTGTACCTACTAATTTTGTAAACGCGTCCTTAAGGCGGCACGATGACTTGCCATTTAAAAGAAGTTGATGAGCAATTTGGTTTGCGGTTACTTGACCAGGACAGGTTGGTGGAGGCGGATCGCTAGTCAGCTTCCGGATAGTATTCCATGCCTTCTTACTATTGTGAGTCAAGTCTATGCTAGTAATAGTGTTAATCCACCTCTTTTGATTCGTATCACTAATACGCGACAGCAGCTCTTCGCCGACCAAAGTGGTTTCCTCGGAGAATGGGTCATGACTGTATAGGGACTCATACTCATTTAACAGATCCACGGAATCCTTTGATAGCCCTGGAATGTAAGAAGTTCGACAGCCCCTAGGTATGCACTTGCGCGATATTTTTACAATGATATCGACAAATCTATCGTAGTTCTGAGGTATTGGCGGAACATTCAGTAGTGCTTCATCTATGAGCTGTGAAAACTGCCCCCAGTTAGCCTTGGTGTAGTTGAAACGACGCCTTAACGGGAAGCTTACAGGCCTAACAACGGGTCGAATTGTACACATGATCGGTCTATGCTGTGTACGGGGTATTGGGGAGCATACGGTTTTTATGCACTGTGAGCTTATGGTTTCACTAGCAAAGATAAGGTCTGGGTTATATCCACGCTTCCATCGACCACTGTTAAAGGAAGCCGGTTGTTTTGCGTTATGAATCAGCACCAAATCATTTGCTTCTGCCCACTCTTCAACTGATTGACCGCTAAAGTCCGTAGAGTTGTAGCCCCAGTTCGTATTGTGGCTATTAAAGTCACCGAGTACAACGCTTACGGGCTGGGCGTAGAAATTGCCCGGGGCAACAAATTGGAAAGGAATATTGGGTGGCTTATAAAGAGAAGTAACGGTACAGTATCCAAGGTCTAAAGTAATGATTTCGATTCCATTCTGGGTCGATTTCAATGTTAATTGTGCATATGATTAGTGTACGTGACTTATGGGGACTACTAAATATTTTATGCTTTTGCCCCAAGGAAGTACATAAAAAAATAAGTACCTTGACTAATTTTTACGAAGCTATAGATTTGATGGGCGTGCAAATACTGGTTACAGGAAATCGACGACTTTTGTTTGGAATGTAATTTTGTTGCACAAGGCATGTATTAAAAAGACATGCGTCATGGTTTCGCTTTTCCATAGTAAAGAAATACAAATTACATCCAATGTATTTGGATGTGGCGCATCATGTAATTTCGAAATACCCAATACAATATAAAGCTGAGCCTAAAATACATATCTACACTGTTAGTTATTGATTACTAAAATAAATGTTGATATATTGACTACAACAACTACAAAACTTCCTGCAAAGGATATTGAAGGCCCAAAAACACAAGTGCATTTTGTGTCTACAAATTGTTGATGAAATCTTTGCATGCGTTGGTTTAGTAAAATAATCGCAATGACCCGCTATATACCTAAACCATATTTGAAGTGTCATCAGCAACAACAAAGTTGGATTAATTCCTTTACTGTCCACTCACTGACCTTTGGGACACTTGGATGTTCCCAATTAGGCATAAGTTATAAGCAGAAGAAAACAATGTATCCCTCGACAACAAAAGGTGTTTCAAGTTATATACATACGCACTAATGACTTTTCGAAGTTATGTGCATATTAAATTGTTAATTATCGCTTGCTTATCGGTGAAGAAAAACATCGTGAGGAAACCTGCATGTCTGAGAGTTCTCCATAATGTTCACGAAAGACATGTGAAGCCCGCCAACCCGCACTTGGCCAGCGTGATGGACTATGGCCTTACCCTTCTAATAGAGAGAAGAGATACTGTGTGTTTCTCTACAGATATACGAATCATAATTCAGTTATTTTGGTTTGAAACCGGATTTTGCATAAGATTTTTAATTTATCATTAATTGCCCAGTAAAACTGTGAATACGTTTTAAGAAATTATCACTTGAAATTTCGATACAAATAAATTTGACGCAGAAAGCGATATAATGATTTGCATCGGCAATAGAGTAGGCGACGTTTATATAATCACTAGAGGACGACCCCGGCTATGCCCACACATTTTTTTAATTTACCCGTTTTACCCGATCCCGTGGGAATTTCGGGCAATCCCTTCTTAGTACACCCCTACCCAAGGAAAATACCTACTTGCCAAATATCAGTTGCCTGCGTCTAAAATTTTGACTGTAGTTTATCTGTCAGTGAGTCAGTAACGCAAGAATTTTATATATACAGATTAAAAAATAAACATGCCCATAGAATTTACTTAGAATGTAGCCCGAAGCATGCGATTTATTAATGATGGTACTAATGAACTATGTTACGATTTTATCGCTGCATTCTATCATTTAGAGAGCTTGAGGTATATGGTTCCTACTCATTAAACCTAATCGCTATTAAGTCACAGGCGGAAGCGATTTTATGTGGGGGAGAAATATTAATTACTTATTTTAAATTGATCGAAACCGCACTGACCAAGTGCGGTTTCGCAGACTTCACACATAATTCTCAGACATGCAGTTTTCCTCACGATGTTTTTTCCCCGTTTAGTCAGCGATAATTAGCAATTTAATACGCACCACCAGTTTAAATTACTTAACTTTCTCTATTTTCCAAAAGTTTCTTTACAACTTAAATAATACACCCAACCACAGAATAGCATCCGTATCTTTTTTTTTGCCCTACGTCTTTCGAACTCACAGCAAGTTTACAAACTGAATGCTACTATGACCACCTGCGCTATCGTTTATAACTTGCACCAAACAATACGGTGATTAGTCGCTGAAAGTCAGCGACTAATCATTTGAACTTAGAAATCATAATTATAGACCAGTGCAGATACGTTAGAAAACGGTAAAAAGTTAAATAAAATTACAGTAGGATGAAACCCATTGGAGAAGGAAGAGAATAAAGCGATCATTAAAGGAAAAATAAATTACGGACGATCTGAGGTTGGGAAGTGGATGGGGTTGCGACTTTAAGGGTAAAAAAGGGTTAGACATAGCCCTTCCCCTTTTCTCTATAAAATAACTAATGACGGGCTCAAATTGTCTGTGGGTCACTTAGGTATATACATTATCTTAAAATAGCAATAAATAGGAGTCTACGCTATAATTTAAAGAAGATTCTATAACTTTCTCAAAATATCGTAGATGTCTTCATAAATATTAACTTATTTGGTTGCTAATTTTAGTTGTATATATCGATTTTTAAGTTCTTATTTATCAATGTAGCATGGAATCTTACGTTTTTCGAGTAATTAAAGTGTTAATTTTAATAAATATCTCAAAATTGTACATTATGATTAAAAAACTCTCGGTCTCGAGGTTGTCTCATTTCTTTGCATTTTCTGAGAATGTTTACCTTAGTAATGTATAATTTATTCACACCATCAGAAAAAAGAGATTTCAACGAACAAAACGCCGAACAATTAAAAAAAGAAAGCTGATATATTGACGTGAGAATTTTCAATTGAAAATTAGGGTTTTATTTCGATATTAAGTCAAAATAAGGCGTCAAAATAAATATTTGAAATAAAAAACATTAACAGTGTGTTTGGAAGATAAAAAGGCACGATTTCACTAAATTTCGTGTAAAAGAAAAAACTATTGTGAAAGTTAAAAATAAAAAACCAAAAACTTGGTTATTTGAATTTTTCACATAAATTATGACGTTGTGTGAATAAAGTTTAAATACAAAAGTTGTAGATCTTTTTATTACCTACAACTTTGCCATTGACGTTTTTGCCCGTAGGACTTGTAGTTTTGCTGGCAATCGAGATAAACCCTTTTTTACCCTTAAAATCGCAACCCCATCCACTTCCCGACCTCAGATCGCCCGTAATTTATCTTTCCTTAAATTTTTGCTATATTCTCTTTCTTTCCAATGGGTTTCATCCTACTATAATTTTCTATCGTTTCAAAATTTATGTACCCTGGTCTTTTATTTAAACAAATAGTCCGCTATTTGTTCAAATAATTACAAAACACTTCATATTAATAATTAAATGTCTCGACGCCAACGTAAGCTTTACGTTTTCATTAATTAAAAATAGTTATAATGCGACATTGTGACTTTTGAAGCCTCGGGCTTTATATGTTAGTTAAGATTTTTGTTGTGGTGGTGTTTAATACATTCTACGTTTAGAAACTTATTTTGTGTGTAATTTTCGTAGAAATACGACTTTGGAGGTCAAAAGGTCACGTGATTCCTATCTAGGCAGAGCATTTATTATAGTAGCCAGATAAAAAAATTAAGTATGTATATTATTCAATTATAGATGACGTATATCAAGCAAATGGCACCAAATCGAGATTCAGAGAAACAAAGTTAGTGGATCACACCGTGTCATGTGTGGGGATCGAACCGACAACACTTGACGCTCTGTCAAACCGCTACATCATAAGTGCAGTCGATATTAGTTCAATAGGTGGCTTTATCATGCTCTTTACATTTACTACACACAAAAATGGTCCTGTTTGGAATTCAATCTCACAAGCAGACAGAGTACAAGTAGACAAATAGAATACGTTAATTTAAAAGCTCTTGGAACATAAGTACTATATTTCAATTTGTTCCCTACTAAAATAAAATCAAAGTTGTATTCCTATAATTGAATTAAATTACGTACTTTGCAGCCTTAGCTGTCTAGAACTTTACTAACTTATTTCATTTATATTCATTTATACGCTATAGGTAAACTCCGACACCACAGTTGCCTTACACAGCAAACTGTTCACGCGCAATAGAAAGAGTATTTTTCTTTTCGTGTATGTACTCACGCATTCTGCCTATCGGGGTAGGCAGAGACAACAGTACGCTACTTGCTTAATATATCATTACAAAACTCACGCAATTCTTCTACATTAATTACTATTTTCATACATACTCGCCTTTGCCGTGCTTTGGATATTTCAGTAAGTTACAGAAATACTAGGAAAATTATTTTATTGTCATATGTATTTTATTTTTGATGTGAGATCAATCTCAAGGTATGACAACCTTGAGATTGATCTCACATTAAAAAATAAACGAATACAATCTGGTTCGGCGTTACACCGAAACCGTTTGTTCTAGGCGATTTGGGAAAATATCAATATTGTGGACTGTAAAGGGATGGGTTCTGATCGCCTAGAATAGGAAAAGTGAAGTGAGTGGGTTCATGGGAGGAATAGGAGACGGGAGTATGGTAGCACACCTTACCTTGCACATCAGTCTTCTTCTTCACAAATGGCAGCCTCCTGGTGTCTTCGGGAATCCTGAAGCTGCACTAATCACTTCACTCGCGGGCGGTTTTGTTGCGTTTATAGTATAAAGCGGTAGAATATGGCGGTGTTCGGTACACGTGTTCGGCGCGACACGGATGATTCTCATGTCTCGTCGTCGTTGAACTCGGCAACCAATCAGCGAGGCGTGCCCCTTGTAAGGGAATGGGATAGAAAGGGACGGAAACAACAGGCATCGCTCGCATTGGACAAGCAAGCGAAGAACGATTGACGTCGATGTAATTAATTATCGATAGGAAGGTAGATGGCGCTACCATATCCCCCCCGGCCCTAAAGGGTTGCCTTTAAAAAAAAATAGAATTGAATTTAGCTATGTTGGGTGTACTATCGCATAACCCATCAATAGGCTAAGACAGCGATATGACAGTATGTCTAAAATATTATTGTCGAAGGTTTGACCCAGACCTCGATAGATGGCGATATCCCGGCCGGCTGAATCGCGATATGGTTTCGTTACCTGGACAGGTATACCACTATACTGAGCGATGCCAATTATTTTGTGTCGGAAACCTAGTGAGCAAAAAGTGATATTAAGTATAAGTCGTTGTGAACAGTGAATATAACAAGTTTATCTGCATCCGGGTGTTTTATTCAAAAAGCGCTGTAAATCCGTGTTTATGGTCCTTCGAGCCGGATGGACATTGGAAGACAGCGCTATTTTTGGTAGCTCTTCGGTGGTGATATCGGTATCACCCGCCTTGTTTTAGGTACTGGTCTGTGGATCGCAGATCAAAGCAACAATTCCCTACAGCGGGCACAAGGGAAGTGTCGAGCGCTGGAGGAGCGATTGATTGGCGTCAAGCAAGCTTTGACCTAAAGTTTGCTAGCCATCTGGGAAAGGCAGAAGGAGCGACATCGTGCGGAGATTTGCAGTACTGGGAGAGGTCTAGAAAACTAGACAACGACGCAGCTTCAAGGACCGACCAATAGAGGGCTGGATTGGAAATTGATATCGGTTTGTGTGGTGTAAAACTGTGAGTACATTTTGAACTTTATTCCTAAGAAGATTCTAACTTGTGAAAATATTTGAAATTTAGAGACTCTAGTGACTTAATAAATTTGAATAATATTTATTAAGATTTGTGCTATTTTGAGCTTTGCTATTTGAGACTTGAAATAATTTTGCCTTATATTCCAAGAACGTTATTGTGATCATTTGTTATTATAAATATGGAGGCGTTCGATGTTCTGCAGGAGGACATTAAAGAAAAAATGCTCAAGGCAGTTACAAATTACAAAAAGTCCCCTAAAAAGCGGCGAACGATTGCATATTTGGAAACAAGGCTTGAAAATTTCGAAAAGCAGTGGACCATGTTTTGTGATAATCACCGTATTATGGTTCGGCAAGTTAAAAAGGTAGAATTTTATAGTTCTAGTTATCATAAAAATTGTGTTTATGATGAGGTCGAAGAATTATACGTAGAGCATAAAACTGAGCTGAAAGAAATGTTGTCAAATCTGACATCTACTTTTTCTGCTTCACAAATGGCATCTGACCGTCAACCAAAAAGTTTTAACACTAGAGTCAAGTTACCTGAAATTAAGATTCCTATATTTTCTGGCAAGTACTCGGAATGGCAAACATTCAGGGATTTATTTTTAGGGTTGGTTCACAATAATAGCGATTTAGATGAGTCACAAAAATTTTATTATTTGAAAGGTCATCTAACGGGCGAAGCAGAGCAATTGCTTCGAAACATGAAGGTTACGTGTGACAATTATGAATTGGCGTGGTCAAAATTAGATAGCACCTATAATAATAAAAAGTTTTTGGCAAAAGGTATTCTAAAACGGTTGCTCACTCAAAAAACGCTATTTAGTGAATCAGCTCTTGGAATTAAATATCTATTAAATACTACTACTGATTGTTTGGAGTCAATAAGAAATTTAGGTGTCGATATTTCCTCTTGGGACATTATTGTCATATATATCATCAGCGAGAAATTAGACAATGATACAAGAAAGGCATGGGAATTAAAAATTTCTGAGGACTCCAACGAGGACTTACCTACTTTCGCGGAATTCTCTCGATTTCTTACGGGTCGATTTAGGGGTCTTGAGGGAATAGAGGTAAAGTCTAAAATGTCAAAGAATACTCAACAAAATACGCAATCTTTCCTATCCTTAAAAGAAAAAGGAGCCAACGATATAGGGTGTGCCTTTTGTTCGGGAAGTCATAAAATAGGAAATTGCAAGGAGTTCATTAAAGAGTCTGTAGCAAACTGGCGTCAATTCGTGCAGGAGCATGGCTTATGTTTTATCTGTCTTAACAGCAATCATTCTGCCAGAGCCTGTAGAGTTGCATTCCGATGTCAGACGTGTAAACGGCGTCATCATTCAGTGTTACACCAGGACATTGAAGATACAGTTCAGATTGTTGAAAATGTTGGTGATTCTCACACGGGAGCTTCATCTTCATCTATGAAGGAATGTGACACGCAAGGGTCAGATTCTAGCAAGGCAATGGTGTCCTGCCTTTCAACAGGGAATATCAAAACGGTTTTGCTAACTACGGCTTTGGTAAAGGCTGAGTCGAAAGCTGGGACATATAGGGTAATTAGGGCATTGCTAGATCAGGGGTCACAGGGTTTCTTCATTACGGAGTCTATGGTCCAATATTTAGGATTAAAAAGAACTGCCACAAAGAACACCGTGTTAGGTGTCGGTGGTGGAAAAAGTGTCACGTCCAGCCACACTGTCATGGTCAAGATAAAGTCTAGGAAGGATTCTACACTTCACATAAATGTTAATGCCTATGTGTTGAAGTCGGTGACTACCCTCCTACCAGTTACGAAAATAAACCCAAGTAGGATGGCTAAACTTGACAGAGGATGACTTAGCTGACCCTGGATACTACAGACCCAACAAAATTGATATTTTGCTAGGTGCTGAGGTTTACAGCCGGGTTATACAACCAGGCATGAAGCGTGATTTGAGTGGTACCTTATTAGCACAAGATACAGCACTCGGGTGGATAGTGTCGGGTGTATCGGATGTTAATAATACTTCCTATCTTTCGTCACACATTACGGTTATGCATGCGAATATCGAAAGGGACGATTTATTAAAACGTTTTCGGGAACATGAAAATAAGTTGTCTGAAACTACTAACATGCTTACAGATGAAGAAATAAAATGTAAGGAGTTCTTCACTACAACTACAACTCGAGATGAGAGCGGTCGGTGTATTGTACGATTACCGTTTCGCGATAGAGGCCTAATGAATAAGATTGATAAAACGAAGGCTATCGCTGAAAAACGGTTGAAGGGTTTAGAAACAAGGTTAGGTAAAAATCGAAGTAAAATAAATACAGTCCAATCGAAGGCGGGGTCCCATTTACAAAAATGGACCGGCAATAGCAAGAAACTATTGGCCAAATTAGAAAACCGAGATATAGTGAAAGAGGGAGAAAACAAAATCAAGGTGGATACCTAAGATTGTACCCACCTTTCGTCCAAACAAAATCCCGCTGATTGTGCTTCGCGTGGGGTAGCCCCAAGTGAACTACACAAAATGTCACTTTGGTTTAATGGACCTGAATTCTTGCGTGATACAGTAATTGCTTATAAAAAACCAAAGCATTTGATAACTGACTTAGAGGAAGTAAAGGTGCATGCGGGAATACTTGATCAGTCCTTTTGGCAAAAATATTCGTCATTGCAAAAATTGGTTAGAGTCATAGCTTACTGTAGGCGGTTTTATAAATATACGAGATCTCGAGAGAACAGATTGCAGCAACGAGATATTTCTTTAACTCAAATGGAACTGGATTAAGCAATAAAGATATGTATTAAGAAGTGCCAAGTGGAATGCTTTCTTGAGGAAATTAAAGAATTGGAGTCTCCTTATTTGAAGCTAAATACTAAAGGTAAATTTATATCATTAAATTTATTCTTGGACTCAGAAGGAGTCATAAGGGTGGGGGGTCGATTGGAAATGTCACAATTGGAGTTTAATCGGAAACATCCAATTCTCATACCCAAAGATTCTTTCCTCGCGAAGCTGTTAACAGCTGATACCCATATAAAGACGATGCATGGAGGACCTCAAGCCATGATAACATACTTGAAGTCTAATTACTGGGTTGTAGGAGTTAAGTTACTCGTGAAGGCATGTTATCAAAGTTGTGTTGTTTGCATTAGATATGCGGGCAAAACTAGGAACCAATTGATGGGTCAACTTCCCTTGCCGCGAGTATCTATGAATAAGACATTTTTAAACACTGGAGTTGATTACGCGGGTCCTTTAAATATTAGGGTATCACCAGGTCGTGGTAATAAATCTTACAAGGGCTATATTGCTCTTTTCGTTTGTATGTGTACACGGGCTATTCATCTGGAGGCTGTCAGTGACATGACATCTAAAGGCTTTTTAGCCGCATTTAAAAGATTCGTAGCTCGACGGGGCCGCTGTACTCGGTTGTACAGTGACAATGGCACGAATTTTGTGGGAGCTGCGCGTGAGTTAGCTGAATTATTTGATGAGGAGTTAACGACAGTTCTAGCTCAAATCGAGGCATGTCTCAATTCGAGACCGCTTTCTTATGTGGAAGATCAAAAAGAGCTAGAAGTTCTAACTCCTGGTCATTTTCTGGTTGGAGAGCCTTTGATATTAGTGCCTGATAGTAACTATGAAAGTTCTAATATATCTAAGCTTAGACGATGGCAACTCACCCAAAAAATGAGCCAAGATTTTTGGCGGCGTTGGTCTCAAGACTATTTAAATCAATTTTTTCAAAGGGCATAAATGGACCCACCAAATACCAGAACGTTTGGCGATGTCGTTTTAATAAAGGAGGACGAGTTACCTCCTGGTAGATGGTTGCTGGGACGCATAGAACATAAGCATCCTGGGCCTGACGGTATTACGCGCGTAGTTACACTTCGCACCAAACACTCTTTTATAAAACGACCGGTTTCCAAGGTGTCTGTCCTTCCGGTATGTACTTAGTTAAAGTAATTTATGTTAGTTTTAGAAATAAAGATTTTGGTTTGGTTCTATTTCATCATTTCTATCAGTTTTAGCTTAGAAATAATAATTGTTTAGGTGTTAAGTTAATAAATGATACGCGTTAAATAAACGCATTGTTCGTATCAACGTGGTATTATGTATAAATATGTCAAGCTATTTTTAATGTAATTTAATTTCAGTTAATGTACTTTCAGTTGTGTCAGTTGTATTTTTCGGGAATTGTTGTTAATAGAATTATGATAATAATAATTGTGAACAGTTCTTCTCTTCAAGCTTAGACCGGTGAAATTGCATTTGTCATTAGTGAATGACAAATGCAATTTCACCGGTCTAAGCTGTTGCATGGTGGGTGGTTAACCCCAATTGTTATTTAAGGACACTCTGCAATGTGTCCTTGGTGGGCGGTATGTCTAAAATATTATTGTCGAAGGTTTGACCCAGACCTCGATAGATGGCGATATCCCGGCCGGCTGAATCGCGATATGGTTTCGTTACCTGGACAGGTATAAATACTGAGCGATGCCAATTATTTTGTGTCGGAAACCTAGTGAGCAAAAAGTGATATTAAGTATAAGTCGTTGTGAACAGTGAATATAACAAGTTTATCTGCATCCGGGTGTTTTATTCAAAAAGCGCTGTAAATCCGTGTTTACAGTAAAATTAATCTAAATTAACTTTAGCGAAGATTACAAACGCAATTATAGCGAGAACTACAAACTAAATACTTAAGCTAAGAGGTAGATCCAACTTCAGGCTAGATCTCACTGAGTTGGAGGCGGACAGAGACGTACAACAGGGCGCACGTAGCTCCCCTTCGCGGTTTTCACGGTAACAACGCGGGTTGTACCATCCTTGGAAGTATGCAGTTTCTCTACGATGGCTAACGGCCATGAAAGCGGCGGAGCATTATCATGTATTATGACGACCAACGTATCCTCCTGTATAGGGGATGTAGGACTATTCCACTTGGATCTAGCCTGAAGCTGGTGGAGATATTCGCACGCCAGCGCCGCCAGAACGACTGCACGAGTTTATCCAGCAGAGTATGTCTCTGGAGCAAGCTTGAAGAGTCTGCTTCAGGAGCCGGAAATGACGATAATGGCACTGTGTTCAGAAAATGTGCAGGGCTTAACGCGGATGGTTCTGCAGGGTCACTACTCAATGCCGTGAGCGGACGCGAGTTGATCAGTGCCTCGACTTGTGCAAGGACAGTTAAAAGCTCTTCGTAAGAGAGGATCTGTTGACCTATAACTTTGAAGAGATGCGTTTTAATTACTTTGACCATGCTTTCACACCATCCACCAAAATGCGGTGATGCTGGCGGAATAAACTTCCAGTCAATATGATTTATGGAGAGTTCTTCCTGAAGACGAGTACGATATTTTTCCATGAGAAACTTATAAAGGTCGCGTAAATAAGAGCTTGCGCACACGAAACAAGTGCCGTTATCCGTATACAAACACTGTATAGGGCCGCGCCGTGAAAGAAATCGTTTAAGAGCTGCAAGGAATGACACCGTGCTTAAATCTGTCGCAACTTCAATATGCGTAGCGCGCGTCGTTAAGCATGTAAAATACATAGCCAAGCTTTACGGCTTTTAACACCTCGACCACGCACTGACGTATACTGCAGCGGTCCTGCGTAATCACAACCGGTATGTGTAAACGCTTTATCAACTTGATTGACGCGTTAGCTAGGAAGATCTGCCATGGGAGGGAAAGTCGGACGCGGACGAAATTTGAAACAGACGTTACATTTATGTATTCTGTGACGAATTATTCGTCGAGCGGTTAAAATCCAATACTTATGCCTAAGTAAGGACATAAGCAACTCTGGACCAGCATGGAGGTGCTTCTTGTGATAAAAATCAACAAGAAGGTCGACAACATGATCATGACGTGGCAGAATGCAAGGATGTTTGTAGTTATAAGGTTCATCCGAATTTTACAGACGAACCCCAACGCGTATGACGCCATGTTCATCGAGAAACGGCTCGAGTCTAAGGATAGCGGGAGAACAAGGTACATTGTTTTTAAAATTTTGAATGTCGTTACTAAAATGAACAGCCTGTACAGCTCGTAGTAACTTACATTCTGCGAATTTGATATCAGTACTTGAAACAAAAGTCCCATTAGGTAGGTGCCTAAGAAACCTACAGACATAAACGATGGCGCGGAGTAACTTAGACCACGATGACATGCGTAGTGCGAGTGCATAGATCAGAGACTCCGCAACCTCAGTAATCACGGGATAAGAAACAGACTCCCGTTCGGGTGCATCTTCGTCGTCTGCACTGTGGTCAAAGGGTTGCATGGGCCACTCTCACGGATCATGGGAAATCCAAGAAGGTCCACGATGCCACAATGGATGATGCAGAAGATTAAGTGGAGTAACACCACGAGACAAGCAGGCAGCGGGGTTCTCAGTACCCGCGACGTGATTGAAACAAGTAGCAGGAACAAGTTCAATCAATTTACTAACGCGGTTGGCGACAAAAGTCTGCCAGCGGTGAGGAGAAAAATAAATCCAAGCGAGCACTATTTTGGAGTCAGAAAACGCGTAAATTTTATTAATAGGGTAGTGGGGCAAAACTGTGTCTTGAACCTTGCGGAGCAACTGAGACAGCAGAAGGGCCGCACACAACTCCAGTCTCGCAACCGAAATGTTTTAATAGGCGAGACCTTGGACTTGGCACAAACTAACTGCACCGAGTAGTTAGAACCAATGCGAACTTGCAGATATACGACTCCGCCGTAAGCACGCTCGCTGGCGTCAGCGAAACCTATTAAGTTGATGGTACATCCATCTACCAACCCAAGATGACGCGGAATAGTAATTTTATTGAGCGCGGTAAGCTCAATACAAAACTGGCCCCAAGCGGCGACAATATGGTCAGGGGGTGTTTCATCCCACTCACACTTTGATAGCCAAAGTTCTTTGATCAAGAGCTTGGCGTACAAAATTGTGGGAGCCACAAAACACATTATGTCCCATAGTCGAGCCACTGTGGACAGCATAGTGCGTTTGGTGCACTTATCATCTGGCGGTGAGACGTCAAACCGAAAACTATCACAGGATTTGTCGCAACGTAAACCGAGAACTTTATGCGGTACAGACTTTTCAAACTCAATGTCTGGAGAAGCTTTATGAGAATCAGGTATGCTTGCGAGAATCTCCTTAGAATTGCTTGTCCATTTGACAAGATCAAACTGGCCTCGCTTGAAAAGCTGAATAAGCTCTTCACAAAGCGAAATTTCTAGCGGAGCGGATATGACACTACAGGCAATGTCATCCATATACAAAGCGGAAGTAGCAACAGCTGCTGCGGCGGAAAAGTGATCGCCTTCATCAGCGATCAACTGGCGAACAACTCGTAACGCGTGATATGGGCTAGACTTGAGTCCAAAACAAACACGATTGAACTGATACACAGATAAAGGTTCCTTATTGTTAAAACGATAAAAAATCCGTTGAAATCTACGGTCAGATTCGCAAACGCCGATATTGAGGAACATTTGGCGGCAATCAGCTGACAGAGCGATTTGGAAAAGACGAAACTTTATTATGATGTTATATAAATCACCCTGTAGATTAGGGCTGGCATGCAAAATGTCATTAATTGACTAGTCCGATGTAGTCTTACAACTAGCATCTAAAACCACACGAAGTTTAGTAGAGGTTTTATCTTCGCGAACTACGCCGTGATGCGGGATATAATACGAGAGAAGAGAGTTGCCCTCGTTGTTTACAACTACACTCAAAAAACCTTTATCTATGTAGTCACGAATGACGTCATTATAGGCGCTGCGTAACTTGAGTGATGCATCAAGTTTACGTTCTAAACAATGGAAACGTCTAAGCGCAGCAGCGTACGAGTCGCCTAACGAATAAGGGTCACCATAGAATGGCAACGCCACAACGTATCTGCCACTTTCGTCACGAACAGTGGTAGAGCGGAAATGTTCTTCACACTCGAGATCTTTACGGCTCAACAGCAAGACGTAATATATTGAGAAGTATGTAACGTAGGTACGGTACCCATAATCATATACCCAAATACCGTCTCAATAGCGTGCGGTAAATTATATTGCTCACTACGTACCACTTTAGTTAGTAGCAAGTGCGGAAATATTGCAGCTCCGATCAAAACATCAATGTCTGCCGGATTCCCAAACTCCGAGTCTGCCAGCGGCAATGACTCAAAGTGAGTGAGTAAAGCTACGTCCACATTAGCGTTCGGCAATGCGTCCGTAATACGCTCCACGATAAGCGAAGAAATGTTAAACTTAATATTCCTATAAAAACGCGAATGTATTTTAACATCTACGGAATCCTTGCAATGTTTTTCTGAACCCCCGATGCCTTTGACTACTAAATTAGTATTTCTAAAGTTATTCCGCAATCCGAGGCGTTTCAAACAATCAGAAGTTATTAAAATTACTCTGAGACGCGCTATCGAGCAGACAACGTACCATTTGCGGCGATCCATTAATATCATAAACGATAACTTGCGCTGTCGCTAACATCAAGAAGGACGCCATACACTGCGGCTTAGCCCCGCGCTGATCATTATAAATGCGCGAGGGCCGTCCGTGCACGTCTCCCGCGCAATGGATGTCGTACACAACGACACTTCGCCTTGAGACGCGGAAGGCGCAGTTACCGTGGCCTGCGCTTGCGACGTAAGTGTGTCAAGGTTACCGGCTTGGCTCGACAAACGACTACTTTTATCGAAGTGTAATAATGAGTGGTGTCGTTGATTACATGAACGTGTTCCTGACGTCACATCGAGCCGCTCACGGCGCGCGACCTTGTACATTCACCGCGGTCGCTGCGCCGGCGCCGAGCCGGCAACCAACCACTCACTCGCCGACGTTTACGACGTGCGCACGTACATATCGGCTATCTACATATGTATATATCAGTGCCTATATAGTGTAATACAGTCTTTTCTCGTGTCGAAGTTGTTTCATTCATTCAAGAACACCAGCAGCACACCTGGAGCTTGATATTCAGCCATTGGTCCTTCGAATAAAGAAGATCGCCGTCTTTTGCTGTGCGCGCGCCTCCTTTGGACTTTGGACTGGCCGTCCGTACCGCAAGCTTAATCGCCGTAGAGGACACATCAAGGACAGTCTGCCTAAAGGGACATTATTTTGAGTGAGTCCGTTCCTTTTTATCCAAAATTGCCAGTCTTTTTGCTTCTTCTTCCAGGTATTTAAAATGGTGCTATTCAGATCGGCATGTTGATCTCTTCATAATAGCTCATCATCATTAGTAAAATAAATACCTATTTTATGCAAAGTGCATTAGATAACGTAATCATTCCATTCATTTCGCACGCTAGCTTCCTTTAGTTAATAATAATATCTTGCCTTTTGTTTGCTGACCGCACACGTCGATGTATTTTAAACGTAAACAAAGTCATTAGTGTTTCTTAGAATTTTTATTCATTCATTGAATCAGTTTGCACACGGTGCTTACCTACTATATCAGCTGTTTTTACCGTTAGTTTGAACAGTTATAATCATAATATTTTCTTGGGTTTACGCGAATGTTACACATTGAAATTAAACTACAGTTTACGGATTTTATCGCGTTATATTGGTTTCACTGGTTATTTGTTATTACATTTAAACCGAAAGATCTAGAAACTACATTTTTATTACTAGCCAACGTTTCGAATTCTTTACAGGATTCGTGTTCACGGCAGACTGAGGTGATATTTGTCTTTGTCTTGAATTTATAAGTTATCTCAAAGTACCTGAACATTTTTCAACTATTGGTGTTACTATCTACGCAGAATGTGCTCACTGTGTCTTGATGTCTTCTGGTGACTTTGTCCTTCTTGGGTTTCATTAGCCTGATAACAGGGTCCCAAGCTGGAGGAACATTCCAACCATCTTCCCTATTGAAATTAGGATGTTTTTTAATTTCAATAGCTTCACGTATCATTCTTGGAATAAAGCGGTGTTCTTTTGCGAGTATCTGTGGTTTATCAAATCGCAGGTAATGGTTGGTTCCTTGTTCTACATGTTCACACACAGCAGACTTCTAATTCAAACTTTTAATAAAAATGTAGTTTCTAGATCTTTCGGTTTAAATGTAATAACAAATAACCAGTGAAACCAATATAACGCGATAAAATCCGTAAACTGTAGTTTAATTTCAAAGTTATAATCATATTATATAATAACTCGTTAACATTTTATGTAATTCTATAACTTTGTTTGCACTTCGGCCATTTTGCTTTAACTTTATACGAGCTTGCTAACGACACGTTATTATGTCTGACGCAAAAATAAAAGAACTTATTAGGAGGCGTGGTGGCTTCAAGGCAAAGCTTACGCATTTTAGTAACTTTTTAAGACTATTACCTAGTACAGAATTGGATAGTTTCCAAGCAGCGGAATTAAAAAGCCGTCTAGGTTTGTTGGAAGCTTTATATAAGGAATTCGACGTGTTACAGACGGATTTGGAGCTGTTGTCGGAGGATGCGGAAGACATGTATGCCGAAAGGGAGCAGTTCGAATCGCAGTATCATGCGCTGGTGGCCCGCGCGAGAACATGCCTCGTCCCCGTGCGTGCCGCCTCGCCTGCGCTCGTATCTGCTACTTCCGTAGAGGATCTCCCACAGAACGGCTCTGGCTGCAGACACGACTTTGTCCGGCTGCATAAGATAGACTTGCCTCACTTCAACGGGGACTATCAGCACTGGCTTGAGTTCCGAGATACGTATATTTCTCTTATTCACAACAACAATAGTATACAACCAATAAACAAATTTCATTATTTACGTGCGGCCTTAACAGGCAGCGCGTCTTTAGTTATAAAAAGCATTGATTTCACGGCCGATAACTATGAATTGGCTTGGCAGTTATTGTCTGAGAGATACAATAATAAAAATTGCTTATAAATAATCATGTGTAGGCATTATTTAAATTTGAACATATTCAATCTGAATCATGTAGCGCATTACGGAATATGATAGACGTCACAAATAAAAATCTTCGTGCCTTGTCAACATTAGGACAGCCTACTGAGAATGGTGGTCTAGGTGAAACACTTATCATATACATGATGTCAGAAAAGCTTGACAGGCTCACACGAAGAAAGTGGGAAGAATATAAAAATAATTTAGATGCCTTTCCATGTTTAAAAGATTATATTAAATTCTTAGGTACCAGAGCTGACTTATTGAAATCATTAAACTTTAATAAAAATACTACAACTATAAATATAAATGAAAATAATAAATCTAAAAATTATCTTACAACAACAACAACAACTAAAACTAAATCAATCAATTCAGATAATTTGAAATGTCCTGTGTGTTCTCAAAATCACTTTTTATTCAGTTGTCAGACTTTTAGAAATCTTGAGGTTGATGAACGCATTAGAAAAGCTTCAGAAAGCAATATTTGTTTGAACTGCCTTCGACCTGGTCATACAGCGAAGCGTTGCAGTCTATCACATTGCAAATATTGTAAGGTCAAACATAACACCCTCTTACATAGGGAATCAACAAATGAAAAACCTTCAGGGGAAAACATTGCATTGTCAACAAACGTTATGTTACCTTGTTCAGATAATAATCAAGGTCACATTTTGCTATCCACAGCTTTGGCGAAGGTGAAAGATGTCAATGGAGAGCTTTATACAGCCAGAATCCTGTTGGACAATGGCAGCACCTCCAACTTCATCACCCAAGAGCTTCATGGGAAGCTTGGCCTGGTAAAACGCAGCACTAGCTCCACCGTCTCAGGTATAAACGGTCAAGTTTCTAGTACCTCAGAAATCTGCAGTCTTCATTTGCAGTCTTGTAATGGTGGTTATCAGGCGAAAGTAAACTGTTTTGTTATACCAAAGATAACACAATCGCTACCTGGTTCTTACGTGGATAAAAGGTACATAACCATCCCGCCAGGTATTCAATTAGCAGATCCTTCATTTAATATACCTACTGCTATCGATATCCTTGTAGGTGCAGAGGTATTCTGGGACGTCTTAGATACCAAGACTATTAATTTAGGCAAACATCAACCTAGATTGCAGGCGTCCAAACTAGGTTGGCTTATCTCAGGCCGCGTCAATCAGCCTCGTACACAGCCTTCTGTTTGTCACTTTCTTTCACAAGAGGAGTCTGATCAGCTGACTCGCTTCTGGGAACTTGATACTGTGTCGTCTGCTACCTGTTTCTCTTCAGAAGAACAGGCTTGTGAAAAGCTTTTCCACGAGACCACACGTCGGGATACGCATGGTCAATTCGTTGTCACCATACCATTGAAGGACTCGCCTGAGTGCTTAGGTGACTCTTATGTCATGGCGAAGCGTCGCTTCCTATCCCTAGAGCGTAGATTCGAGCGGGACTCCACATTTAAAAACAAATATTTACAATTTATGCAGGAATATATTGACCTTAATCACATGACAGAATATTCAAGAACAAATCATTCAGAATTTAATTACTTTTTGCCTCATCACGGTGTTGTACGCGAGTCTAGCTCTACTACAAAACTCCGCGTAGTTTTTGATGCTTCAGCCGCCAGCACCTCGGGCAAGTCCTTCAATGATATTCAGATGGTAGGTCCAACTGTGCAAGAGGACTTGCTATCTATACTTCTGAGATACAGACAACACAAATATGTTGTAACGGGAGACATTGAAAAAATCTATAGAGCCATTTTAATAGAGCCTTCTCAGCGCTCCTTACAACAAATTGTTTTTAGGTTTAATTCTTCAGACCCTTTAAAGACATATGCGCTGAATACAGTGACTTACGGCACAGCTTCGGCCCCGTACCTAGCTACAAAATGCCTAGTATCTCTGGCAGATCAATGTTTGGACCCAGAGGTTAGTCAGTCCATCAGACGTGACTTTTACGTCGATGATTATTTAAGCACTGGGGATTCTATTGATTCAGTTGTAAAGGTATGTAAAGGGGTTATTAATACTCTCGATTCCGCCAAGTTTCACCTTAGAAAATGGCAATCTAATTGTCCCAAGATATTACAATCAATTACAAACACTACAGAAAATCAAGATAAACAATTAAATCTAAATGACTCGCCTAGCAAAACACTTGGTCTGTACTGGGACTGTAAAGCAGATAGATTATTCTTTTCAATAAATTTAAAAAATATTTCAAAAGTCACTAAACGTAATATTTTATCTTTAATAAGTCAGGTGTTTGACCCTCTTGGCCTCGTCGGCCCATGCGTAGTTCAAGCCAAACTTATGTTACAGCAGCTGTGGATACTCAAATGTAATTGGGATGATGAAGTACCAACAGAAATAAAATCACAGTTTCTTGACTTCATACAGTCACTTCCAGCGCTTAACTCACTTCAAATTCCTCGTTGGGTATCGTGTAATAATGCTTCTTCAATAGAATTGCACACTTTCACAGACGCATCTGAACAAGCCTATGGCGCGTGTATTTACGTTAGAACGATAGGAGCCGACGGAACAGTTTGCGTTCGCCTTTTAGCTTCCAAAAATAGGGTTGCCCCTATAAAGCCTACAACCATACCAAGGTTGGAGTTATGTGGTGCTTTACTGGGTACAAGACTTTTTCTGAAGGTACGTAAATCACTCACTCTACAGTTTAATCATTGTTATTTCTGGTGTGATTCGACGATTGTGCTAGGATGGCTGTCTACATTGCCAAGTCGACTAGATCAGTTCGTTCGCAATAGAGTGAGTGAAATCCAGGAAGCTACGACTGGACAGACGTGGAGTTATGTGCCTTCCAAGTCCAACCCCGCTGATCTCACTTCTCGGGGGGTGAAGGCTGATTGCATCAGCTCGTCCACTTTTTGGTGGTCGGATCCTGATTTTTTTAGTCAAAGAAATATTCAATTTCCAATTAGACCAAATACACAAATTCAATCTTTACCTGAAATATTTTTACACACCGCTGCTGATACACTCAAACAAAATAATAATAATATTATTTCAAATTTAATTCATAAAAAATCATCATTCACCTCACTTATAAGAATTATGGCATACATACAAAGATTTATTTTTAATTGTAAAAAACAGAATATCAAAAAATCATCGTATTTATCACTAACAGAACTAAAATCATCAGAATATCTTATATTACAGATTTCTCAGCAGGAAATGTTCCCTGAGGAATACAAATGTCTTAAAACTAACCATGCCCTACATAAGAAGAATAGATTAATAAGTCTTTCTCCATTCATTGATTCAGTCAATTTAATACGCGTAGGTGGACGTTTAAGTAATTCGAACTACAGTTACGATGTTATGCATCCTATTCTATTATGTAGCAAGCATCACTTGACAAAAATCATCTTTGAAAGGGAGCACAAAGCACTATTTCATGCAGGACCTCAACTACTCCTAGCGCATATGAGACTCACGTACTGGCCTTTAGCAGGCAGGAACTTAGCAAAGCACGTAGTGCGTAACTGCGTTCGTTGCACTCGTTTCAAAGCCCAGCCTGTTCAAGTCATCATGGGCAACCCTCCTGCCGACAGGACTCATCTTGAGTACCCTTTTTTGAATACAGGGGTTGATTATGCCGGACCAGTGCTGATAGATGACCGTAGGGGTAGGGGTTGTAAGTTGCTTAAGTCTTACATTTGTGTGTTTGTGTGTTTTGCAGTCAAAGCCGTCCATTTGGAGCTGGTTTCCGACCTGACCAAGGAAGCTTTCCTAGCGGCTTTCAGTCGATTTATTAGTCGTCGAGGCAAGCCACAACGCGTTTACTCCGACAACGGCACTACATTTGTTGGAGCCTTCAATGAGTTCGCACGCTTCTTAAAGGTTTCTTCTAGCAGCATAACATCCGATCTTGCAAACAAAGGCATAGATTTTAAATTCATTCCCGCTTACAGCCCACATTTCGGTGGGATTTGGGAGAGTGCTGTAAAATCTACAAAGCACCTATTGCGTAGGGTCATGAGTCTGACACATATGACTTATGAAGAGCTCTCAACATGCCTGATTCAGATGGAGGCTATTTTAAATTCCAGACCGTTGACGCCCCTATCCACTGATCCATCTGATCTTTCTTATCTTTCTCCTTCACATTTTCTTATCGGGCGACCACTCACATCATTCCCTCGTCCTCATATAAGTGACGGCAACATCCAGCGGCTGCAGCGCTACGAGCGTATAGAGAAGCTACGGCAGCATTTTCGGCAGCGCTTTTCCAATGAATATGTGTCTCTCCTGCAGCAAAAGACCAAATGGCAGGTAGCCGGGCAAGACCTAAAAACCGGTACTATGGTTTGAGTGAGAGACCCTAATCTTCCTCCTCTTCTATGGCTGCTGGGCAGAGTGACTGCAGTGAAGACTGGGTCTGACGGACATTGTCGGGTCGCCGACATCCTTACCAAGAAGGGCACCATTACACGTGCATATAATAACATATGCCCTCTTCCAGTTTCATCATCATCATGTTGAAGCTTTCCCTTCAATCCGGGGGAATATGTTCCTGACGTCACATCGAGCCGCTCACGGCGCGCGACCTTGTACATTCACCGCGGTCGCTGCGCCGGCGCCGAGCCGGCAACCAACCACTCACTCGCCGACGTTTACGACGTGCGCACATACATATCGGCTATCTACATATGTATATATCAGTGCCTATATAGTGTAATACAGTCTTTTCTCGTGTCGAAGTTGTTTCATTCATTCAAGAACACCAGCAGCACACCTGGAGCTTGATATTCAGCCAAACGACATCTCGTCTTACTAGAACAATCACTCGTTTTATGCTTTATACTTAAGCAATTAATGCAAGCTTTGTTATCTTTTACGCATTTGAAATGAGCAGTCGGATTTAAACCATTATAGGCGGGACACTTATGGAAATGGTCGTGCACTATATTACTGCACAGACACTTCTGTGAAATATTATTATTAGATTCCGAGCATGTTACGTAAGATTGCGGATTAGGGACCGAGTTATTATTGCTATTTTGCGCTTTATACGACCTTTGTTTGCTATTATTATTATTAGACGAGCTAGATGAACTAGACTGCGTATTATTATACATTCGACACTGATCTTTGATGAACGAAATAAAACTATCTAGTGGAGGTATTTTATGATTTCGTTCCGCCATCTCGAATGCGCGAATTGTTTCAGTGTCAAACTTTTTTAAAGCGAGTTGAAGAAACATAAAATCGGAAAGATCTTCTAATTTTAAGTTTTTAAGAGAATTAACTGCGGTAACAAAGTTGTCTATAAACAGCTGGAAATTCGAGACAGACGCGGCACCGGACAATTTAAGATTTAAAGCTTGATCAAAGTAAGTAGACGCTAGAACACGAGTATCTTGATACCCATCAATTAGTGACTGAAATATGACCTGATAATTCTCAGCACTGGGTGTGACACCTGCAAATACGGACTGGGCTGTCGGTGACAGTTTACCAATTAAATAGTACAACCTGTCAGCATCTGTCAGAGAACCATTATCGTGCACTGTAGACTTAAAACTCGCATAGAATAACGGCCAATTTCGTATATCGCCATCGAATGACATGAGCTCAATTGGCGGTAATCTCGGCGTTCAAACCGCAGAAACGGGCTGTGCTTAATATTTACCTTCCAATTGTGATTGTATGCGCATGATGATACAATAAAGATCTTCGAATGAGGTGTACGCCTGATAATTCGGCTTTTCATCAGGATTAATAGAAACAATCTTGCGTTATAATCGTCTAACAACTTATGAAAACCTGTTCAAATACTATCTACTGTCATACAATAACTAAGAAATGATTCCCTATCAATATCGGAAGCGGCGGCAGTATTCGAGCGCTCGTAAATGTTTTGAATACGCTCAAATAAAATATTGCGTTTTGCTTCTAAGATTGTCAGCTGTTTTTCTTCCGACATGCTAGGCTTCTTTTGTTGTGCCATGCTTACGTAAGTATAAGCTAATGAGACCGAATCAAAATAAGAATACCTAAAGTACCTATTATTTTACCTAAGTAGGCAACACTTTAAGGCGGTGGAATTAAAAGGTGCTTGAAATATGAGATTTACAAGACAACTATGATAGTTCCAGGAATAATAATTGGGTTAGTAGGTAGCTACATAAAAGTATATTACCTACTGATGCGTGCGGAAATCGCCCTGTAATGGGTATGTAAATGGATTAGGAGTATAGCTAGGTGCTATAACTGCGAGCGAGATAAGCGAGAGGGTGCTTTACTTAGATACTCTTCATTAGATTTCCATGTCCGCAACTTAGGTAGGTATTCTCATAAGCTCTCTCTGGAACTCAAATTGCATTCAGTAACGACTTTAAAACTTCGATGATAAGCCTATTTATCGTCTCACCGTTATCCTAGTTGCAACCCGGGGTCCGCTTACTAGTGTAACCTGATTTGACTTTCCTTTATTTCTTATTTCTTATTTGGTTTTCCACTCAGCGACAGCCTGTCTGATTTCGGCAACCCAAAAATATAGGGACATTCCATGTTTTAGACTAATGTCAGTCTATTAGAGGTACCGTCATAGGGAACTATGACTAACAAAGATTTTCATGACAGCCGGGACCGATGGCTTAACGTGCTCTCTGAGGCACGGGGCTAGCGATAATTAAGAGTTTCCACGCACATAACTTCGAAAAGTCAGTGTTGAACGCAGTGGATTCGAACCTGATACTCTCTGCATGGTAGCCTGTTGGTATCTCAATTAGGCTATCGCTATCTTTTTTATGTGATAAGCCAATCAAGTACAAAAATAGAAAACAGCACTTTGATTACTAACACGTGTTTACGGACAATATTTTATTTGAAGTAACAAATTCCAATAGTCTCAACCCAACAAATTCTTTGAAGTGATTTACCCAGAAAGGTATTTTAAGCAATTTAATGAGGCATCAAATATTTTTACACCCGAAACCGAATCACATTTTGGCACCTAAATCAAAAGCGAAAATATTTAAAAGGGTCGGCAAAGTCACTTCACAGCGCTGACAACGTGCTTAATTCTAACTAGAAAAGATTTATGATATTCTATTAGTGAAACCTATAAGAAATCTCTAAGGCGGACCGATTTCGCGAAGTCACGGTCAAATTAACTTACAAAAGAGATTAAAAAAAGTTATTTGACATTATGGTGTTTAAAATGGCGCGGCATAATCCGGGTTTACGTAGCTTGAGATCAGCTACAACAATAGAATGCGCAGTAGTTAAATCTTAGGTGTATGTCTTAGAAAGTTTAAAATTAAAAATCTTTGTGAGATAAACACGATTATTCGTTGTGTGTTTGGATGCAATTTAAAAATTCTGTAGTGCAAATTCTATTTAGTTCGGCCCCAAGTGATTATGTGTGAGTTATCCTAGGAGATTAGGCTATTTAAGTATATTGCTTGTAAATTGAATTTGATTGAATAGCCGTCAGCATACGCATATGGCCATTTAGTTTAAGTGTTCGACAGGCTATCGCCATGTCTAAAGTAGCGTAGGACGGCCTCTGACTAGAACTGACAATACAAGGACTGCAACGTGATGAAGACAGTCAGATATCCCAACCAATATAGTGGGTTGCAAAGGAACATAGATCGAAATTTTAGCAAGGGTTTTCCTCGTCCAATCTCTATTCTTTCTTCTCAAGTTTCAATTACTAAACCTTGTAAAACATATCATTTAGAATGTATTAGGTGTAGATACTCTCTCGTTATTTTTTAAGTTAGCACTCTAGAAACATTGAGAACTATTCAATGACTATTTATCTTACTAACACGTCTAGTCATTCCAACTACAGGCAGAGAAAGACCTTGGCATACATTCTCTAGTCAAACAAGTAATGTTTGGAGAAACCTATAAATTCCAGAAAGCAAAATGTACAATAAAAGCTCAAAATACAACTCTACATATTTGAGACATATTTCAAAAACAAAGTGAAGATAGACAATAACGAGTAAGAGAGTACATTCGTGAACATGGCACTTGCAACAGTGCCGAAATATCGGTTACTCCAAACAAAGGTATAAGGAATATATCCCAAAAGACAATTTAAAATAAGTTTAAATGACCACGAAAGTTTAAATTCCCATTTTTAAGATGTTTCTATTACCATCTGAACCAGGTTCTATTGTTTTACTGTTTAATTTCCATCACCGCGGCACGAAATACGTCCGGAATTCTGTTAATTCTTGTACGGAAATAATTTTATACTTTTACCCCATGGTGTAAATTCATGAGAGAGAGGCCTTTTTGATTATATTATATGAGAATAGGCTGATTTAGGGCCACACTTTATATTGAGGTTATAAAGATGGCGGCCATTATGGCGGCATTAAACTTGTTTTTTGGCGGGTAATCTCCGGAGATTTCGCGGTGTTTTTGAGGTTATGACGCCGTTAAAATGTTTTTTTTTGCTGATGTTTTAGGAAAATATTGGGACTGCAAGATATGCAGATTAAAAACATTTCTAAAATTCTGAATAATATTTTTATAGGATGCCTAATTTAGCGTCATTCCTTTTCAACAATCGTCACCAATTTCCGTGAAACTTTTCCTCAAAATGATTTTGCTGTAGATTGCCGGCTTGTTACTAGAAAATTGCAGTAAACTAGGGAGGTACTGTCACATAGCACCTCTTACAGAGTCAAGGTTCCTGAACCTATCTGGCTAGTGTCACTTGGAATTTGTATGCTAAGAATCTGCTCCATTTCGATAACATATTTACCAGTACTCGTATGACATGGAAATAGTGCATCATATCGCATGAATCTCATAAAGCTATTGTGACGCCAATTTAGAAGAGGCCTATGCTGAATAATGATTCACTAATAGTTTGGATTATTATGATCTTCTATAAAAATAAATTCTACGGTAAAAAAGATAACTACAGTTTTATGGTAAAATGTTGTAATACGGCATGACATAAATACACACATCAAAAAAGTCTAAGCAACACATACTATTTCAAATTATTAATCAATTGTTATATCATTTCTTAGCAAGTAGGTAATACCTATGTAAACTTTTTTGATCTAGAGGATATACTGGCTGGTTGTAAAAAAAATCGAGTATCATAATTGTTTTTTTTTTTCACAAAATCAAAAGCGAATGCATTTGTTCGAATTTTATAGCGTTTTCTTTGCTTTATGATTTAAATAAAATTTTATGATTTAAACAATAATTTGAAAAAGTTTTGAACAAATTTGGATTTTGGGACATTTTTTACGTCTTGGAGCGACGTCATTTGAACGCAGATGAAATGCAAAGAGCTGTAGAGATGTTGCAAGCGGGAAGAAGTCAATCTGAGGTATCTCGGTACTTTGGTATCAACAGAAGCGTTATTTGCTGTCTTCATCAGCGTTACACTAACACGGCAGATCCTGCTGAGCAGCACCCAGGTCGAGGTAGGTGTACAACCACACGGCAAGATCGATACATACAACTGACTGCAAGACGCCAGCCGATGTTAACCGCCCGAGAGATACGTTTAAGGCTACAAAATTCAAGTGGTGTTGTTGTTAGCTGCTAAACTGTGCGAAATCGACTGCATGAGTATGGTTTACGAGCGCGACGGCCAATTAGGTATCCACCGATACGTCACGGGAATCGCGCTCCTCGAAATGAATGGTGTAGGGAACACATTACATGGACCCGGGAACAATGGTATAAAATTTTATTTTGCGATGAGTCTCGATTTGGGTTCAAGCCTGATTCTAGAAGGGTAAGAGTGTACCGTCGTCCTGGCAATACAGAAAGAATGAGGTGTGTTCAGGAAGTGCATCTATACAACGGCTTAACAGTTATGGTATGGGCGGGTATTATGAAGAACAGACGAACTGAGCTCGTTTTTGGAAATGGTAACATGAACGCTGTAAATTACGTTGAGGATGTTCTAAGGCCTTATGTCCGTCCTTTCGCACAAACGCTTGGCTCCGATTTCATGTTGATGCATGACAATGCGCGTTCGCATACAGATTTGCACACACGGGAGTACTTGGCAAGGGAAAACATGCTGGTATTGCCTTGGCCTGCACAATCGCCATATCTCAACCCCATCGAGCATGCATGGGACATGCTCCAGAGACGTGTTTTAAAGGACTTGGATTGAGTGACAACAACCCAACAACTGATGGACTTACTAAAATTTCATTGGGAGCGATTGCCGCAGGATAACATTAACAATCTCATCGATTCTATAAATAATCGGTGCCAGCAAGTTCTCAATAACAGAGGAGGCCACACTTTGTATTAAATTATGCAATTGTTGTACAACCATTTAATTTTAGTTTTAGTTTAGTTGATTAGGCACCTTACTTTGTACTACATACATACAGTACTTACTCGTAATTATTGTTATTTAAGATTATTAAAAAAAAACAACTAATTGTTGTTTAATATCAAAAAAGCATTAAAATAATATAAATAAGAAATACTAAGGATTTAATGCGAAAACATATTGTAAAATTGAAATTTGTATGTGTTGCTTAGACTTTTATGAAGTGTGTATTTAAGACAGCATGTATGTATTTTGAGAAATCACTGTCTATCATGTTTGTAAAGCTGTTGGTTTTCCTAAGATAATAAAATAAATAAAATAAATAAAATAAATAAAATAAATAAAATAAATAAATAAAATAAATAAAATAAATAAAATAAATAAAATAAATAAAATAAATAAAATAAATAAAATAAATAAAATAAATAAAATAAATAAAATAAATAAAATAAATAAAATAAATAAAATAAATAAAATAAATAAAATAAATAAAATAAATAAAATAAATAAAATAAATAAAATAAATAAAATAAATAAAATAAATAAAATAAATAAAATAAATAAAATAAATAAAATAAATAAAATAAATAAAATAAATAAAATAAATAAAATAAATAAAATAAATAAAATAAATAAAATAAATAAAATAAATAAAATAAATAAAATAAATAAAATAAATAAAATAACTAAAATAAATAAATAAATGTTTTTTGCACTGAGTCTTACTTGCAGGAAGAATAGAAAAGTAAGCTATAGTTGTTCTCAGCAAGATAATTCCTATACTGAGCATAAATCAGTGAGTTTTCAATAAGAGTTAATATATATCACTTTTCTTTTATCAATCAAATTTATACATTATTTACCCGTTCAGGGTTGTTTGTTGATCATATAGAGTTCTAACACGCTCATTAACTGTACCGTATTTCTGAGAATCTACCTTCATCGAATCGGTTATATTTGCACCTTCCTCGAATCAGTTACATTTTCACAATACCTAAGCAATTTACAACATCAACAAACAAAATATCTGCCAGTTGTTCTTCGTAAAGGGAATTATACCTTGATGTTCATTTTATTTTAATTGCTATTACACGCCCTGTGGGACACGACCGGTCCATTTTGTTGTGGTTTAAGGCTGATGGGCACGCGGTCGGAGGCATTATTGGACCTGTGGTTGTAAAGTTTTAAATATTAAATTAATCAAATATTATAAACAGCCGCGCGGATTTTGAGTACAGTGGAGATGTGCGTAGAATGGTCTAGGTAAGATACTGTCTGGCACTACATGTTATAATATAATTATGCTTCTTTGTGAAAAGTCTTACAAAATCTTAAAAATACAATTTTAGATCTTGGGCACCGAGAACGTTCGATTATAATTTGTATAGGCACAGCGTTAGGATGATGTTTAGCCATGTACAAATTGTGAAAAGGTTATCCGTAGAAACAAGACGGATCACAATCCATACAAAACTACCTCACGTCCTATAACAAAGTGATGTATCTCAAAAAAAGATAAAAATGTATTAAAAATATGGCATACTCCCTAAGTTAATTTTTTCACACCTTCGTATGGAAAAATTGCTTTAAAATAGTTCAGGCGCTGTTATGAAAAATTCGTTCGTATGAGAATTTATGGACCGATTTTAAAAATGATTTTTTTGTTCGAAAGGGTACCCCCAAGGTAGTCCCACGGCCATAAAGTCAGGACTCTGATCTCTAGGATCCCGGCGAAATGAAAGTAAAACTTCAATAAATAAGCTCATTTTTGTACTTAACATTATTAGTTTTTCACTCTCTTTGAAAATTCATCTTTTGTTTGATAGGGTTTACCCCAAGGTAGTCCCATTGCCATAAATTCAGGTCTCTGGTCTCCAGGATCCCGGAGAAATGAAAGTAAAATCTCAAAAATAAGCTCATTTTTGTACTTTCTATTATTAGTTTTTCACTCTCTTGTTGTTTCTTTTGACTAATTGCATTATGGTGAGTCAGAAACGTCATTGATAACGCGAGGGAGCGGTCGACAAAGGTTGTTTCACTTACATTAACACAAATGAGAGAGACGAATAATGATAGTGAAATGACGAGGCAAGCGAAGCTAAGGAAATGCAAGTGAATGATGTTTTTTCACTCGTTCTAATGCGAGTGACTGAGATGCATAGTGACGCCAGGGACATGAAAGGATCAATTGAATGGCGCTGTCAGTCCATCATGCACTTGCGTTGAGGGTGCTACTTCTTTGCGTTTTCTTTTCTGGGGATATTGAGATTTTTTAACGACAAAGCTAATTCTTACCGGACCTGATAATTGTCAAGTGATTTGGTTTTTGTTGTTTAAATGGAAAATTTCTTTAATGAAAAGGAGCTTATTTTTGAGTTATTCTCACATTTTCATAATCAGATGAATAAAAGAGATAATCCTAAGTTGATCGTTGATTGAACAAAATAAATGTAATATAAGTACCAATAACGAGTATAACGTGACGGAGATAAAATGGCATGCCAGAAAGAAAAATAAGACTGCTACCATTGCAATAGGGAACCCCCTGTGCAGTCTTTTTGATGACGAATTACACTCAATGGTTTAGTTTTCAGTTTTAACATTGCAATTGGGTACTACTACATTTTAATGACAAGTTATTTTTTTTTATTTTTTATTTATAGTCTCACGCTTGTATCCCCGAAGGGGTAGGCAGAGGTGTAATATTACACCCACATTTCGCCATGAATTTTTAGGTCCCACGTAATAGGGGGCGAGCCTATTGCCGTTACCAGACATCACCAGACTCCGGGCTGCTACTGAGTATTCGGAAAAACCCAGTAACACTTTTCCCCGACCCGGGAATAGAACCCGAGACATCCCAATCTCACGCGCACATTAATGCCGCGAGACCAACGAGGCAGTCTAGTTAATTAGACAAGTTAATTATTTTAAAATATTTCACCCTAATCTGAACTTGATCTCGAAATAACCAACGAAATTATTAAAATGATTCATATCAAACATTTACAAGATTTTGTGGTTTATTAAAAGTCAAAATATACTACTCTACTTTTTGGGCAGTTATAATATATAATAAGCTTATACTATTATAATACTTAAGCTTAAAAATAAAATGTATTTTTTTTTTAATAATGCTTATGCCACAAATTCACTTAAGTAAGAAAAAACAACAATAAACGCTTAATATGTCTCCCTCTACATCGATACCTCTCTTAGACGACACAAAGATGAAAAATGTATACTCCTCTCGATACAAGCTAGTGGCGCCAACTATTTTACGTGGTAATTGGCAATTGGTAGCCCGATCCTCCCGAGGATAAATTTCAAGAGTATCGGACTAGCTATACCTAATGGACAAGTTGGATATTACTAGCCAGCATTGCCGAGGTGTAAGTTATTACGCAGTTTGCTGACTCAGTCATTAAAAAGATATCATCTTGACATATTAAGCGAAGTTCTTGTTTGTTTGTATTAAACTCATACACTAACGAACGGATTTTTGTACGGTTTACACCAATAGATAGGGCCATTCCTGAGAATGATTTTCGTGTGTAATTCACGAGGACAGAGAGGCGGTAAAAGTCTAGTTACAAATAAATTATAAAATAATAACATTTCTTCACGCCTCTATATTTTTGGTCCCACATAATAGGGGGCGAGCCTATCGCCTTTACCGGGCACATTGCCAGACTCCGTGCTGCTGCTTAGAATTCGGAAAAACTCAGTAACACTTTTGCCCGACCCGGGAATCGAACCCGGGATCTCCCAATCATCTGACGCATACGCTATCCACTCGACCACGGAGGCAGTCAACTATACAATATACATATTAAAAAGAGCGCAATTACAGGAACGGAACGTACGTTTGACAGCTCATAAAAACCGAGAAAATAAAATAATTTATATAAATAATAGTTTAAACCCTATATAATTACAATAGCACTGGAAAATAAACAATAGTAAATATTTTAACATAATGTTACTCAGTTTACAACAAATTCCAATGCCAGCATAAATATTACCATTCCAGAAGCTAACTGTCACGTGAAATAAAAACCGCCACATTCCGAGTCAAATTATTATAAAGCCGTTTGCAAGTCATAAGTCCCAGAATAGCACGAGTAAATTAACTCTTACTCTACACGGCCGTATATGAGAAGCACAAGAGCTCGATACAAGGAAACTGCAAACAGGACGGTGCCACTGCACCAAAAAAGTCTGGATGCCAGCATACAACTTCCGATACAATCTGTGCATCAAATATATAAACAACAATGAATTGTCTACATATAAAATGTTTATAACTATTACCAAGCATGCGCAAGTGGAATGTGGGTTTATTAGTATCAGTCTGTATCGTAAATATGTTTTATTGTGTATTTGTTTTGTAATTATTTTTTGCAATAAATTGCAAAAAATAATTACAAATGCAAGACCGATATGGCGATACGGACGTGAGTGCCAGTCAACCTGCCACATCATTGACTGGTCTGGTGCGTTGTCCGGATTGTTCCCAGGACCGTTTTTTTAAAGGTAAGCGGGGCTTGAAAGTGCATTTTGGTAAAGTACATAAATCCCAAAATGTACTTCCAGGCCCATCAATATCTTCACAATCTGGATCAGGAGACACACACCAAATTCCTTTTTGGCAAACTTTATCTAAATTAAAACATTCGGTTCCGATTATCAAAAGAGTTCCCCGTAGGGCAAGACCATCAGTGTCAAAAAAATCGGCTGAATGCATAGGTCTTGTCGTAAGGGAGAACTCAACAACGGCCTGGGAGCAATTAGTAACATTCCCTTATAGGATTTTACATGTTGATAAAAATCAGGCAGCCCAAAATTCATTAACATCCCAAATTAAGTATAATTGTCAAATTTCGGCCAACACTTTAGACCCTAAATTCACGCCATACAAGCATAAATCGCTCTATCAATATGTAGAATCCAAATTAAGAGATGGTGACATACGGGGCGCATCTAGACTATTATTCAGTAGTGATGTGGTGGCGCCTTGCTCTCCAGAGACGCTTGCGGGTCTGAAGAGCAAGCATCCAGCGCCCATTAATGATCTCTCCTTTCCTGAAGCTCCCGACAGTGAATCAGAACATCTGATCACTACGGCCAAGGACGTGTTAGCAGCAGTTTGCTCCTTCCGGAGTGGCTCGGCAGGTGGCCTCAATGCCTTGACACCACAGCATCTAAAAGATCTTGTGTGTGCAAGTGCTGGGGTGGCTGGCGATACACTTCTGAAGGAGTTGACTGCCCTAGTAAATATAATGCTCTCCGGTAATGTGGACGATGCCATCATTGACATCTTGTATGGGGCGAATCTATGTGCCCTTAACAAGACGGATGGTGGCATTCGTCCCATTGCCGTGGGTTGCACATATCGGCGTATAGCAGCCAAGATATGCTGTAAATTTTACAGCAGGGAGCTATCAGAAAAATTCCCACCCCTACAACTAGGTTTTGGTTCCAAAGGGGGTTGTGAGGCTGCTATACATGCCCTTTCTACGTACCTTGGAAGTGGTGATGGAGAGGTCATTTTGAAGGTTGACTTGAAAAACGCCTTCAATTCAGTGAATAGGGACACTTTGTAGACACAAGCAAAATTAGAGACCCCCAAAATTTTTAAATTTCTTTGGTAATGTTACTGGTATCCCACAAAATTACTATATCAGGACAATCTTTTGGAATCTGCAGTTGGATGCCAACAAGGTGACCCTCTTGGACCAGTTATTTTTAGTTTAGATATACAACCCATTATTCAGCAAATAAATTCTAAATTTAATGCATGGTTTTTAGATGACGGGACCCTAGGGGGCGCTGCAGACATTATATTACAAGATTTAGCTTTTATTATAAATAAATTCGCAGGTGTTAGACAGGGATGTGTAGCGTCGCCGTGGCTGTTCAACCTCTTCATGGACAGTTGTTTGCAAGATTTGAAAAATAGTGACTGTGGATTAAGGGTGAATAAATTACTTGTCAAATGCCTCCTTTATGCTGATGATCAGGTTATACTTGCGTCTTCAGCGGAGGAGTTGCAGGAGATGGTAACAATCATGCATGGTGCGTTAGAGAGGAAAGGAATGAAAGTAAATGTAAGTAAAACGAAAGTTATGGTTTTTGAAAAGGAGGAATGCGTTACGGCTTGTAATGTTATGATCGATGGACAGCGAGTGGAGCAAGTGAATGAGTTTGTATATTTAGGAACGCTGTTTACAAGAGATGGTAAGAATGTAGAAGATATTGAAAGAAGAGTTAATGCAGGTAATAGAGTGAATGGAGCTCTGAAGGCGTTTATGAATAGCCAAAACGTGTCCAAAAAGGCACGTTTGACTATCCATAGAGGGGTGTTAGTACCTACTCTTATGTATGGTAGTGATAGTTGGGTATGGCAGAAGAGTCATGAAAGTAGAATAAATGCTGTAGAAATGAGAGAACTGCGAAATATGTGTGGTGTTTCTTTGACTGACAGAGTAAAGAATTGTGTGATAAGAGAGTGTTGTGGGGTAAAAGAAGATGTAGTGACAAGCACCGAGAAAGGTATGCTAAGATGGTTTGGACACGTGGAGAGGATGGATGACGAAAGACTGACCAAGCAGATATATAAGGCAAGTGTGGAAGGGACAGGACGAAGGGGAAGACCTAGGTGGACGTTCTCTGACCAGATTGGAGACATCCTAAAAACAGGACAGGTTAGAAGCACCCTGAACAGAAGAGCATGCATGAGGAATCTGATGGGAGTGAATGAAGCAAGAGAGATATGTCAAGATCGTTGCAAATGGCGCTCCGTAGTCTCTGCCTACCCCTCCGGGAAACAGGCGTGAGTCTATGTATGTATGTAAATTTGCATCAATTGGCTTGGAACTAAATTCTAGTAAGTGTGAATTGTTTATAAATACAACAGACTCCACAAAAAAAACACTCGATAATATCAAAATTTAATAATTTGGCATCAAACATCAAAATTATTGATAAGACTTCTCTTCGCCTCCTAGGTTCTCCAGTATTTGAAGAATCTTTCGGTTCTTTCTTAGACGAAAAGATACAAAATTTTTGTGAAATTTCAGATCGCCTATTCAAAATTAATATTCATTCGGCCTATACTATTATTCGTTATTGTCTTTTCGTCCCAAAATTCACACATGCCTTAAGATCTTCCCAACTTTGGAAAAAAAAACACTTTTAGAACAAATCGACCAAATTATCCTAATTACTTTAAAGAGAATTTTAAATATGGACTTGGACGATCGAGCCTGGCTACAAGCGTCTTTGCCCATACGTTTGGGTGGGCTCGGCGTTCGCAAAATTTCCAGTATCAGTTTACCGGCGTTTCTGTCTTCGGTTCACAGCACGGAAGAGTTAACTAGGAAAATTTTATCACCTACACTAGTTAACTCAGAAGTGTTGTGCAAAACCGAAGCCATAAACGCCTGTAAAATGGCTTGTCCAAGCACTGATTTGCCTACCAACCTATTCTCCCAAAGACTGTGGGACGCGCCGCTTTGTAACATAGTAAGAAAAAGTCTTTTGGATACTTCTTTAAATGTTACAGAGCGTGCTCGCTTGCTGGCTGTGGGAGATTGGGAATCCGGTCTATGGCTTCAGGCACTACCATCGTCCAACACTGGAACCATGTTGGACGATGAGACATTCCGTATTGCCATTTGTCTTCGTTTAGGTGCTCCGTGTGTTTCTCAGCATCGATGTCATTGTGGAGAAGACGTCGATAGCCTCGGCCACCATGGGCTATCTTGCAGCAGAAGCGCTGGTAGAATTCCTCGTCATGCCCATCTGAATGATATAATCCGTCGTGCTCTTGTCGCGTCAGGCGTACCAGCTGTACTTGAACCAAATGGTTTGGTACGCGACGACGGTAAGAGACCTGATGGTATGTCATTGTTGCCTTGGAAAATGGGCAGGCCTTTGGTGTGGGACGCAACCTACGTAGACACCCTCGCGCCATCACACGTTCCAAGCACGGGAGGCCATGCTGGCGCTGCTGCTGCAACTGCGGAAACCCTCAAACGGCGCAAATACAGTAATTTAGTAAGTAGTTACGTGTTTGAGCCGTTTGGGGTGGAAACGCTAGGCTCATGGGGTCCGAGCGCTCGTTCTCTATTCCGGGAAATTTCTAAACGGTTAATCGACGTCTCACGTGACCAGAAGGCTGGTTTATTCTTTGCTCAGAGAATCAGCATTGCCATCCAGCGTGGCAATGCTGCCAGCCTTCTGGGCACGTTACCCGATGACATTGATGCGGAGGCATTCTACGACGCCTAAATCATGTAAATATTTTCACTTTCTAAATTTGTTTTTATGGTTTTTGTATTAGATTAGATTAGATTAAGCTTCACTTATATGCTACTTATAAATTGTGTTACTTTAATGTTCTAACTTACTTAAATAAAAAAATCCATATATTATATTTCAAACTCTTGCTTGTTACTGACTGATTGCCAGACAGCCCACAGCCGAAAGTACTGGACGAAAGAAGCTGTTTTGCATGTGTGGTCCTTGGAAAGTGTACGGAAACAATAAAAGAGGATTTAAAAAAATCTTATCCTAAAGGGGTAAATTAAGCCCACACGGGCGGAGCCGTGCCCGAAGTCTAGTGCTTTATAAACGTATTTAATAAATACTGAAAATAGCCATGTTGTCGTCAAGTCATCAACCTGAAAACGACGCTGAAATATTATAGTATTCAATATTAATTTAATATTGGTACGTTATTGATTATAACGCATCACCAGGAATAATTCATCGCAACGCTTTCAATGTATGAATCGGTGAGCAATATATTATTTGTTTTATTTTCTGATAGGTAGCGCTGTTTACAGCATTAATAATATATGTTGGTTTAATTGGTACAACAACCATCACTAGCCAAAACGGCGCTGGCGTTACAATAGAGTTATTTATACCTTTGTGAATGTAGTTATACTGAGGGACAAACAAACAAACACATTTTTGCATTTATAATATAAGTATATAGGAAAACATCGTGAGGAGGTGAAGGAAAACATCATGAGGAAACCTGCATCTCTGAGAGTTCTCCATTTTCACGAAAGGCATGTAAAGTCTGCCAACTCGCTCTTGGCCAGCGTGGTGGACTATGGCCTTACCCTTCTCATAGTGAGAAGAGGCCCTTGCCCAGCAATAGGACAGTTTAGATACAGGGCTGATGAAGATAAGTATAATTATGGATTTTCTATAACTCAGCAAGGCATCATAGTTAGGCGTCTCTTGTGTTATATGTTATTCTCTTATCGAGTTAGTAATGTTTCATATTTAAAATTTTTTCCTGTTAAAAAATGTATGCCATTCCTTTCATATTATACGCTATTATTTCACTACTTAAATACACCAACTTTCTATTTACAACGACACAAAATACTTAACAAATCTCACTTCAAATAAAATTCTTGTAAAATATAAATTAAGGTATCATAAATCCCAATACTAAATTTATAGTATCGACTCTAAGATTCTCTATGGAAAGAGTAAACCATAAAGAATATACCACCCAAGTACTAAAGAGGTGTAAACCTAAAATGTATAGTTTCAAGCAAATGTCAAATGTGCCATTAAATCAATAATATACCTACTGTAGTAAAATGTTTAGTTTATTTGTTTGTATGTATGTACATAGTTTGAATACCTCTGCTAGGCTCTGGATTTATCTGCCTCTATGCTGAGAAGTCGGTATTATATATTAGCTTACACTGCTTAAAGATTTGGGCATTGCTATTTATTTTTTTAAGACTTACGCATTAGAAATAAACCCTGTGTAGACTTTTACAATGATTCCTTTACCGTTAATGGAATCATTGTAAAAGTACACACAGGTTTTTTTCCATTAACGGACACTAAAAGCACTCAGACTTGAAACAACAATTTGTGGATCCGACAAAATATTATCTCGTGTGAAAATCGAAATCACGACACGGGACGCAACCGCTCAATGCAAAATGGCGAGTTCTGATTGCAACTGGGATAACGCTAAAACGATGACTATTACTAATTCGTAATAAATTCATAAATAAAAACACTTTTATATAGCTAGACAATCATAGATAAATCGCAAAGCATTATACTAAGCGAAGAAAGAAAACTTTCTTGGCATACGCAAGTTATTTCCCTTAGTAGTGGGTTCGAAACTAGTTTTATTCCTCTTTACTAAATGCTAAGAGAAAATGTTACACAGAAGTTAAAGTATATGCATTTATGTCGTCTGTAACTGATACTTGAATGAATGATAGTTGAATGTAACTTAAGGATTGTATACAGTATACGGTATACACCTAAAGGGTTTGAACCGCATAGAACGTCACATTAAAACCCTTTTCGTCCCGGTGTTTTGACCAGTGTCCATCGGTCATGGACACGGATAGACTAGTAAAAATACAACAGAGCCTTTGTAAAAAGATGATTTTGATGTACTTTGGTGATTAACTGTTGATATTTTTGTCGCTCAGATTAAAAAAGAAGATGTTAGATATATAATAGATTACATTCTATTCTCTATTTCAAAATTGAAACAATTTTAGTCAATTACCCTATCACCAGTATGACTGTTCGATAAAGTTGATATTCTGATGGATAAGTTGAAAGTTATATAATATAAAAATTCATTCAGTAAACATTTATGATAATTATTTGTATAGATTTGTGGTAGCTTGACAGCTCTCACTTCCAAAATAAAACATCCAAACCGAAATCAACATACAGATAAACATTATAATATATTTGAACATTATCTCACTAAATATGTTAGCAAATAAACACATTCACCTCTTCACAACATTGTAACGGTATTGAGGTCAGACGTCCTGATCATTAACTAAGCTTAGGTATGACATGTTGTCACATAAATCGTTCCAAAATCCTGCCACAAATAGTACGATTATTTGTTGTATAAATGGCATGCCAACTGTAGTAAGTTGTTACGATTATGTCGAATTGCGATGTTTATTGGAGGGTAAGGAGAGGAGTTCGGTGACAACAGATTATATATCTAAGACAGATAGTGTTGTAAAGAATTAATCATCAATCAATATAGTTATATAAAATTCTTGACTGACAAAAAAGGAACAGCCCAAACTATACATCCTTATTTTTAATTAGTACAAAAACTTTAAGGACAGATTAGCGAAGACACTATTATCATATACGTGACGTAAGAATTTCATAATATCTATAAATAGCAAAGTTATTATCATTTGTTTATTGTAGAAAATCTCACTTAAATCATAGACATATTTTACAATCCATTCACTAATTCATTGATAGTATTCCATCCTGCTCTTTCGCATTCTCTCTGTCGCACTTACGATGTAGGTAACCTTAGACAATAAAATGAAACAAAATAATAAGTGATGTATTTATACTTACTTTATTTAATTTTGCTAAATTCTAACCTCTCCTTCATACTTCATCCGGGCTTTGAACCGGAAAAATTTACCTTTTTACAAGTAATTAAATACGGAGGTATGTAATTAGAAAGCAAACAAATATCAAAATAAAAGAAGGTATTCTATAATAAAAGAAAAGAGTAATTTTGGCGTATTTCTAAAGTTAGAATCATCTGCTATTTACAAATATTATTTCATCATCACCATGTCAGCCTAGAGACGTCCACTGCTGGACATAGGCCTCTCTTAAGATTCTCCACACAGACCGATTTTGAGCCGCGCGCATCATATTATTATGTAATTAAGTAGGTATTATTTACTAAACTTACAAGTATTTGCATTGTCCTTTGAAATGTCCACCACACAGACGGGCACGTTTTAATAAATTGTTTTTAATGAGAGAAGTACGCTTCTGTCTTTTCACTTCGTCAAAAGCGTACAATATGCGCTGTTTTAATTGTTCGATACTAACCGGCTCACTTTTGTACACCCACAAAAAGAAGTCCATGGGCGCGAGGTCAGATGAGCATGTAGGCCGCCTCGACCGATCCACTGGCTTCCAAACTCTTCCCTGTACAAACGCACAGCTGCACTCGCGTTTCCTCGACTCAAAAAGTATGCACGAAGCATAGCTACATACTCCCGTGATGTGAACTGATAAGCCATCGCGTCGGTCAAACATAAAAAAAAAAACAATTAACTGTTGCGGCGAAAAATTGATGCGCTCACTTCCGCTAACAATTTAGTACTATTTGTCGCATCGGGGCGCGGTGCGGGTGCAGAGGGACCGGGGGGAATTTATCAATGGAGCAGTTTACTACTATTACTACTCATAGTGCTACACATAGGACGCGGGTCGGTCATAGTTTTAGTTATGCATTAACCAATTATAACGTATTTTGTGGACAGTTTTGAGACAGTTTTGGGACTTAGTGTTTTTATTTTTTTACCTACACAAATATGATCAGTTAAAGATACTTAGAGCCCCGTTAAATATTTTGTACTAATTCAAAAATAGTGGTGTATATAAGAAGCTGATATTTTGCGATGTTTGTTCCTTGAGATCGGCAACAAGTTTAGTAAACAAATAGTGCGGGCTTAGCTGCCCGCGACTACGTCCGCACTTCATCCTATCAGCATAATGACTACATCCTCTAGTAAAATATAATTTTTACAAACTTACAACAGTATATCTAGTAAGACAAGACTTTCATCGTCCAAATGTTGTCTGGGTTGCATCCAAGTCTTTGCACCTTGGAATAATAGGTGCTTTTGTGTAGTAAGAAATAATTTCCCAGATTTGACTGAATGTTAGCTTTTCCACAGAGCGATAGTCTAACCGCCGCAATATTAAACAAATCATTTTCTTTACAGCTTTTCGTTGTGTGCACGTCGTTCTGCTCACAACTAGACTTAAGCCCCTCCTAATTTGCTTCACAGTAGCACTGTGAGTGAATACACTGATTTGACCTACTATAGTACGCTAGCCAAGCGGATTAGTACAGGGTTTTGTGCTGAGTGTTCCGTCTCTTCCAATATATATTTTTTGACAACTCCCGCATTAGTAATAAATCCTGTGTTGCGGGGGTCTTTACAAACATACAACCAACGGGCACAATGAACACCCAGACTCGAAACAACAATTTATGGATCACACAAAGTGTTGTCTCGTGTGGGAATCGAACCCAAAAAACTCGGCGCAGTATCAAGCGGCGAGGCGGCCGCTTAAACCAATACGCCAACCGTGCAGTCATAAATACTATTTACTTTGTGTATTTTTTCTGTGTTACGTACAGTTACCAGACTCTTATCCACGGAGAGCATAGTTTAGTGACATTTTGTATTTTTAATCCGCGACCACACAGAAATTATAACAAAATATATCGACGTATGTATGTATTCTCAGACGCATATATGCTGTTAAATTGCCTTCAAATAACTATTTATGATTACCTTGATCGTGGTCAAATTGCTTAGCATCTCGACACACTGCCTACTCATACAAATTCCTTCTTTCACACTAAAACTGCTGAACGGATTATGATGAAACTTTGCAAAATTATAGCCTAAACATGAGAATAACACCTGGGCTAGAATTTGTCACGAAAACCGACATCGTCACGGACAGAACCGTGGGTAGAATATAGTCTAAAATAAAGTCCAAATAATTTTAGCATCACCGTAATTAGATAAGTACCATATAAGTCTATCAAAAAGTCCCAATAGAAAAGCATTCCAAATCCGAGGGCAAAACTAGTTCAGCCGATCACATTCATAAATAAAAACTCAATGACTATTACTATAAATCTTCATATTATCAAGACATATCAATTTATTGAGAGTGGGAGTAAATTGTACACCTACAACCTACAGAAGATACCTATAAACTTGGCTTATCTTCGTAATAAAGATGTTTGTGAGTATGTTTGTGCGTTCCGATCTCGGGAATTGATGGACCGAATTGGAGCGATACTTGGTTGTTATGGCGTGAGATGTTTGTGGTAGGTCTTGTTTTTGTAGTGAGATAATATGGTGTACCTATATTTTGTAGTGGTTTAGGAATGCTTGTCATCTAATTCGATTTGATATCATTAATCGAATTTACGGTGTAATATTTCCTTTACAAAGTAAATTCAAACCTGCTTAACTTATGAACAAATAGGTACTCCAATCGACAAATATATTTTATTTTGTAGAGTGACTCGTGTATAAGTTCTTATTAAACATTGTTTTCTATAACATTGTATATCATGGCGACTGGAGGTATGTCATGAGTTCCATGCTTTTTTTTGTTTCGCGGTAGAAACTCCTTACGAGGCGTCTCGACTCCGCCACTCGGTCGAATAGAACAATGGATCGATTTGGGGGCTGGCGGATGAGGTGTGTGAGGCTCTCACATAGAGGCTTTCTCACTAAAACCACCGCGGTGTCCACTTCGGTCCTGTATTGTGGCGGGGTCACGCGATTCGCGATTAGCATACTATACCGCGACACCGCCAGATAAGTGCCATGCTTGCTACTACTTTTGCGAGCTCTTTTGCTTGATTTTTGGGAACAATATTTTTATTTAATGTCCTTTTATTTTAGTATATTTTTATAATAAAATAGCTAATAAAATGAATAAAATTGTGATAGACTAACTTTGCCCGCGCGAATGTCACTTAGGTTTCATACAAATTCTAATCCGCATTTTACCGCCTTAGGGGGGAAATAGTAGGCGTGTCGGTGTTGCGTTGCCGCGTGCCCTATCTCCCGCGACCAAATGGGGGCGCACTATTCGATGCGTCGCGGTGGGGCCGCAGAGGAAGAGGAGATGCGGTGTTGCGTTGCCGTCCTCCCTATCCTCTGCGGCCGCTGAGTGTTTTGGCGGCGGAGCCCAACACCTTAATCCGCCGCCAAGGGAGTTTTGTGCGGGGCCCGCCTGACCATCTGGCGGGCCAATACCCGTCGGGGGGTAGCGACGAATGCTTATGCGAAAAAAAAAACAAAAAAATAATAGTAGTAGGGGAAATAGTAAAAAATCTCTGCTACACTCCCTAAGGAATACACATGCCCAATTTTAGTTCCTTATGGTTTTGCGTTGTCTGTCAGTCAGTGAGTAACTACAGATTTTTATATAGATTGATTAATAGTGACTATTTTAAAAGAAGCTAATGGAACATGGTCAAATATGATTGACGTACCAGTAGAATGTACTGCCCAATGTTTCTCAAGGCTATTGTCTTAAGCTACATAACATGTAGTTCGAAGCCAGCCATCATATGCAATTAACAGTTAAATTGAAACAACAGTCGGCTCAATTCAATTTGATGGTGCAAATAATTCAATATAAACTGGACGACCTGACTATCGTTTATGGTTTGTGATCTATTTTATATTAAAGTTAGTGGCGATCTGCATCATTTTAAAGGATAACTCTTGATAAAAACGTCAAAAGACAAAAATACAGATTATAAAATTAATAAAAATATCCTAAAGCAAGCCACGCACGGCTATTCGATCTCAAACTAGGCGAATCGTGTATTATCATAATCATAAAACTTATAATCATAATAATGTATTCTAATATACATACATACATATTACAGGTATATTTCATGTTTTAGGTCAAAAAATCATATACTCGGACGAGAAGATGCCTACATGATGATGATAAAGTTAACCGTTTTTTCCGATCCCATGGGCAGTTCGGTCAATCCCATTTTAGTCCACCGCTACGGTCTCCAAAGAACATAATTATGTATATATTCAATTTCAGCTTCTTCCGCTCAATCGTTTCGGCAGTGCGTTGTCTGTCAGTTAGTCAAGCAGTAACGCTAGAATTTTATATATTAATTTTTATCTGAGGTTAAAGGAATTTGTACATAAACACAACATATTACCATGTGTAGATTAGTGACTACTCACAACAAAACTATATTACATAATAATTACCACTGTGTAATTAACCAGTTAGCGAAAGCTGCCAATTAAATCTAATACTTTTCTACCAGCCCTGGCAATATTGTATACCCGTGATTTTATACTACTCTTTTACCCAAAATTTCACATTTCTGAAGGCGTACAACCCGCGCTTCCTTATAACAGTGAATGAGTTCGAACGCCAACGTAACAACTCTCTTAGAAAATGTAATCAGAGTCTTCATTACTAAGAAAGATGGCTATGGAAGGCAGTTCTACATAACTAAACGCGTACAATGACTTATTTTACAGATTTAATGGCATGCCTGCGTACCCCATTTGAAAGGCGTGCAGTTTTCGTCAAAGTATTATGTTACGGAAAAGGTAAGGCTAAATTGGACTTGAGTTGTTAAAATGTCAGAATGCAAGAGAGTAATTAAATATGCTAAAAACTTTAAGGTATGCGGCCCCAAACAAGAGGCAAATGTACTATTTGCTTAGTACAATAAGTAATTCAGCTTTATACGAGTATGATGATGCAAGTTTAGGGATGTTGCCAACTTTTAAAGTAATTTTCTACGTCGCCTAACCAATGTTTGCAAAATTAATCGTAAGAGGAACTCAGGTTTCCATTTTTGTTAAAAAATAAGTTTCCTAAATTGGCCTTTGTCAAATTCCTAATTGACCTGGGTCTAAGTTAAGTAAAACACGTTATGAGTTATTCGATTTTGCACAGATTTTTTTTATCCTATAAATGTTGTTCCAGCGTTGTAACAAAGGTAATAGATTCAGCCTTCCTTCAAAAATTGGCCATTCTCACGTACAAAACGGAAGATTAAATTATGACAAACGAGCGAGAAATTCAACAGATCATAAACTTGGAGCGGAATGGCCAAGTAAGTCGAGTTATGGACACATTTGTTCAGCATTTATGGTGCCCTTGTGTGTTCAGGTAAATGCTAATAATTTGTTAAGTCAAAGTTAAAGTCAAAATCCTTTATTCATTTGGGTCACAATGTGACGCTTATGAACGTCAAAATAATAAATTTATAAAATAATTACATAAAGACTCTACATTTACTGCCACGTTCGCAAAGCAAGGGCGTAGAACCATGAGAAAGAACGGGCAATAAAACTCACGGTCACTCTTTTTCATCGCCAGGTTTTGCATAATACACATAATTTACATTTTGTAAGGTGCTGCAACTGTTACACCTTATATATCACTTGTTATATACACTTACTACTTTACTGAACATAATAATACTCAAGTATAATACTTAATTTTAATTTTCATGTTCATTTAGTTAGCCTCCTCAGAATAGACATGGTGAAACAGGAGCATCCACTTATATTATATATACCTAATAATGCAGGCAATCCGCGAAAGTGATCAGAACCATGATGAAAATGATGCAGTTAAATATTAAAATTTAATACCAGCCGCAAGACTGTCATCGACCAGTCGATCATCGCAAGTAGCACCCGTTCACGGGTATGTGGCATGGGCCAGCCATCATTCCTCTCGCCATATTAGAGGGACAGGGATGACCCGACACACGACGCCACCACAAGAAATGACATTTTAGTGAGCATGACGACAACGGTATACGAAACGGCAGTAAGAAACAATCTATTGGTATAATGACCATTTTTCAGACACTTTCCAGATAGTTATATAGTTATATAGAATGCAAATGTAGAAAGAATTTTGTGAAGGTGACAAGTGAACAATGATATAATTAGGGATAAATGATGTTAAACTACATTCAACAAATCATAAAAATATCCAAATCCTACAAGGCACCTCCACTTAACATGTCACTTATCAATACGAGAATTTAACAAATGTTTATAACAATTATATTAAACGGTCAGAAAAGAAAATATAGCCTATGCCTATCACCATGGTGTCTTATCATTTAAAATTTCCTTAATAGTGTAATAACCCCTTTGTAAAAGAAAGTTCCTAATTGTCCGTTTGTATTTGTGCATGGGTAAATTCATTATCGCAAGAGGTAATTTGTTGAAAAATCGTATACCAATCCCCACAAATGAGTTCTGAACTTTATGTAAACGGTAGTTAGTTCCCACTAGTTTATGCTTATTCCTTGTGTTCACTTTGTGCAAATCACTATTTTTGCGGTAAAGAATTAAGTTTTTCTTAATCTACATTAAGTTAGCATAATTATATATATTGCGATGCAACTGTCAATATATCTACTTCTTTAAATTTATCACGTAAAGAAACTCTAGCACCTAACTTATAAATTGCATGTATGGAACCCTCTTTTGAATGTCAAAAATAGTATGTATATCAGCAGCTGTACCCCATAACATTATACCGTAAGACATTACGCTGTGAAAATAACTAAAGTAAACTAGTCTAGCAGTATCTATATCTGTGCATTCACTAACTTTTCTAACTAAGAACTAAGTTTGACTGCGAGACAGGATATTTGGGCGCCCCACTGAATCTTACTATTTAAAGTTAGACCTAAGAATACGGTTGATTTGACTAGTTGAATTGTTTCCTTATTTAAAATTATATTAGTAGGAACATTTTTGACATTAGTCAAAGAGAATTGAACACATTTGGTTTTGCTATGGTTGAGTACCAAATTATTTGTCGAAAACCAATCTAATACTTGTGCAAGAGTGTTATTGAGGGTATCAAAGTTACTTGAATTGCGATCAACTTTAAAAATTAGTGACGTATCGTCGGCAAACAAAACAATATCACATAAATTTTGAACAAAGAACGGCAAATTATTAATATATATTTAAAAAAGAAATGGACCGAGAATAGAGCCCTGTGGAACGCCCATTCCTACTGGCAAGCCTAGAGACCTACTCCCATTAACATCTACATACTAAATTCTATCTCTAAGGTAGCTGGCAACAAGATTGAGTGCGGTATCTCTAATACCATGAAGTTTCAATTTACGTAAAAGTGTTATATAAAGAAATCCTATGAAGTGAAATAATAATCTATGTTTACTAATATCACATTATTAGACCGTGCTAATATGGTGGAACTGTATCTTGTACTATATTCATACTAATACTATCAAGCTAAAGAGTTTGTTTATTTGGTTGACAAACTTATGAAGACTGCATGCTTGATTTAAACAATATTTTGATGATAAATCGTGTAATTATCGAGGAAGGTTATAACATCATGCTACGAGCCTTAAGAAGTAGCAATAAATGTCACCAGATATGCTCGCGGTTACACGCGAGCAAAGCTGGTCCTATTTAAAATCCTAATACAGCTATCCTTTAGAGACCATAGCCCATAGACAAGTAAGCATAGACTTAATTATTAAATTCTATCCTTCTTATTTTTACCGATGCCGTATTTTAATGGAGTATTTCTATATAAACACGACTTGCCGATTGGTTGCATAAGTAACAAGCAACCGAGATGAGTAAAATGAAACATCAGGTAAGTTTTCGTATATTATACTAATGGAAAGAAAAATGAACCCAGCACACACCTTCGAAGTAGTTTTTTTTACTTTTTATAGGCTAGCGTTTGACCTCGATCTCACCTGATGTTAAGCGATGATACGGTCGAAGATGGAGCACGCTTGCCTAGAAGGTACCAATTCACCCGCGACTTGAAAACACCCAGATTGTACTTATCAGGAAACACAGACTCACGCAAGAAGTTCCATACCTTTGCAGTACGCATAATAAATGAGTAAGCAAAGCGTTTCGTGCGTATGGATGGGATGTCAACCATATAACGGTGACGATGATTAGTTTGTCTGGTCGTCCGAAGTGGCCTCTAAAACTGTCGAACTTTAAAGGCACTAAAAGGCAAACAAGAATAATTATTCAAACTAGATAGCGCCCGCAGCTTCACCCGCATTTTTTTTTTCATTTATCCGTTTCTGCCTGATCCTGTGGGATTTTCATCCATGCCAATTTTTAGCTGCGACCGCCCAATAGTTTCGACTGTGCGTTGTCTGTCAGTCAGTAACGCAAGGATTTCATATTTAAAGAAGATACATTTCTAAATATCATTTTACGTGTCTTATACACCTACTACAATGTTTCAGACGTTTGAAGGAATGAGGTGTGGTGTTCCTCCATTAAGAGCGTGGATTCTCTAACGCGGCTAGGTGTCCGTGCCTGGTGGACTACAGTCTGACGGCAGTATTTTGGAACTTGTGTTTACGTAATATAGAGTATTATACTTAGCTACCGCTACAGATGTGTTACCTATTTGGCAGACCGGTTAAACGCCGTCAGGGACTAAAGGAGAAAGACCAAATATTAGCTTTTCCACGGAGCGATTGCCTGTCTGACTTCCGCAACCCGAAGGGATAGCGATATTCCATGGCTTAGTCAGTTGATTTTAGAGGTACTGACGCCCTATAACGACTGTCAAAGATATTCATGACAGCCGGGACCGACGGCTTAACGTGCTCTCCGTGGCACCAGACAAGCGATATTTATCAATTCAATACGCATATAACTCCGAAAAGTGGTGCGCGCCCTGGATTCGAACCCGATACACTCTGCATGGCAGTCCGTTGGTATCTCTACTAGGCTATCGCTGCCTAAAGTTATGTTATGTTTAATATTTTCAGCAACAATTTACTTGCGAAAAGGTATCGTGTTCGCTTATTATAACAAAAGGGTTGGACTCGATATTTTAATCTTACATATTTTCTCCTCAGATTTTTATGTTTGATATACCTACCTACATACTTATAATTTGTCGAATAATTTAATTTGATTCCTACATTACTTAAGGCCGGCTTCAGTGTCGTTAAGAGTCCAGTTACAGATAAATAAAAGTGTGTTGGTTGTCACCTAATAAGAACTTAGTTATTCCCCTATTCCGGCAACTTAGTATTCATATTCTATGTAGCTTAAATACATTTTGTGGCACTTTTTATAATATTTGTATAGATATAGCAGTTCTTAGTACCTACAGCATAATTTTAAATATAGGAGTAAGTATGTTGTTTCTCAGTGCGATTAGTCTTGCACCATTAGCCATCGACTGCGAGTAAAGCTATTCAGTTTTCTTGACATTTCTCGTTACGTGAAAAAATATGCAGTTTGCGGTCATTCGCGTAAATAGAAATTCCTCCCAATGGAAATGGGGCTCAGGTCAGGCCAGGTCCACTCTCGACTAAGTATCCACTCAGTAAAGCATGCATAAGAACTATTTTTAATCTTCATAAATAGTACTAAAGAATGCCCGCAGCTAAGACCGCACGTTATCTCTTTTTTCCCGAGGGAATTTAGGTAAAGCCTTTTATAGTGCACCCCTATAGTTCCCAAGTTCGTGTAAATTTCAACTTCTTCGCTTAATTGTATTGGCTGTAGCTTGCCTGTCAGTCAGTCCGTCACGCAAGAATTTTATATATGCAGGTAACATTACTTGTCCTGACGGACAAAAATACACAAGGTTTAAAGTTCAGGACAAGCAACGCCGTGGGCGACTGCATGTAATTTAATAATATTGCGGTTTGTAGATCTTTGTACAAGTAGCTGAAGAATTTTCTAAATTAACTCCAAGGATGTCAGGTAGTTAAATTGTTTTCCCTAAATAATTTAATAAATATAATGCCACCGGTAATGGTGGCCGATCATTTGACCAAAAACAAATGACAAATTTTCATTTGAAAATTAACATTTGACAAAATTATACTTGATAAATTTATTATTTTACAAACTATTGTGTAATAAACTACTCATTGACAATATATTAACTAAAAAAATAATCGTTATGCTAAAACATTAATTTACAAATTGATTATTTTTTAAACATGTTAGTTGGCAAAACAGCGTAAAGCATAAATAACATTTGACATTGCTTGGTAAATATTTTATTAACCAAAATCTACGTTAATACAACAATGTTTGTGTAGAGTCAACTGAAACGATGACTGCTTAGGTAAGAAAAGCGACCACAACGCACGTTTATCTTCTAACTTTTTGTATAATCACCAATTTGGCAAACGAATTATTTAGTCATGTAATAATTTATAAAATAATATTTTAACAGTTTAATTATTTTCTAAGTAAAACATTTGCGAAACCTGTATTATGTCAAATGATTGTTTTTAAAGTAATATGTTTGCGAAGTGAAAGTTTGTCAAATGATTACTTTTTCAAACGTTGTTTGTAAAATTTAATGATCTTTTGTCATACGTTTTTTGATAAACAATAGTAAACCGGTATTACCTCTATGTTCACCAAACAGATCTCTTCTAAGAATCCCTCTGGTTTGATTAAGGGAGCGTTTTAATCTTGAGGGCTTATCCTAGAACTAACTCACAGCAGCTTACCATGACTAGCAGAGGCGGCTCGTGAAAGATTATATTGGGTGTTCACTAAAAAAGAAGATGAAACTGCTTACAATTTATTTTGTGAATGCTTTTACAATTAATAGTAAGATGTGCTAAATCATCGATAGGTACCTACCCAAACCGTCCACGCAGTATCAACTCCGGCGCTACTAAACAAAATACACGGAAAACCAAACAACTTCTTACTTCCTTCGCATTTTCGCAACCACATAACAAAAGCGTTTTATCATATTGGTCGTTTTTTTACGATTTTTCACAGTTTTTTATAAAGTTTATGCTGTTATATTCCATATTAGTTACACAATTTAACTGTATTTCTTAATCAAATACACACAATCACACATACAATGAACTATATTTTAAACACCAATCCTTTTCTAATTACCAACGCACTCGCAGAGAAATGTTTTGCTTTTGTTTACATTCAAATGATACCGGCAAAACACTATTAAAAAAAACGGCGCACACGTTTTAATTTTTCTTCGTGACAAATGGTCATATAATTTAGTCGGGTAAATATTCGCGCATGCGCACCTCGTCAAGCTAGCTAGGAGCGCCGCTCCGTATTTGCCTTATTTCTCATACAAATCTTTTGTCTCACGCGCCCAGCGCATAGAACGCTCTCTCTTTCGCACTCATTACGTTTCAGTATTAAGCGTTGTACTAAGCTTTCGTCAACTAGGAGCGCTGCTATGAGCGCTCCACTCAACAAAAATACCTATGTATGTTACAAGAGTGTTGACAAATCACAAAATTATGATAAACAGTTTAGTAGTCAAATACTTATTTGTAGATATGCATTATAGAAAAGAGAATAAGTGTGTATTAAAATATCGAGCATGTTTATAGAATAAGTTTATATGAGTTGTATAATTTTATAATTTTGGGAGTTCACTGCTCCAGCGCTCCTTTGAACGAGCCGCCACTGATGACTAGACGTGTGGACAAGGCAAGATCGCCTTATGTTCGAATAAGAATTGCATAATTAGTGCCCAACATCCGAAAACAGAAAAGCTTTCAAACCTTTCAATATTTAAAACAATCGTGGCATCATTTCTCTGCAACGGTATTCAAATAACTTCCTAGATCTTCAAATATGTAAATAAAACATTCGCAGAAACGTCTGTACATCTCAAAAACAATGCGGCATCTTACATAATTCATCTTCTCTATATATAAAATCCTTGCGTTACTGACTGACTGACAGACAAGCTACAGCCAAAACTATTAGGCGTAGGAAGCTGAAATTCGGCATGTATGTTCCTCGGGGACCGTAGGGGTGCACTAAGACGGGATTTCCCGAAATTCCAACGGGAATGGGGCAGAAACGGTTAAATTTAAAAAAAAATGTGCGGGCGTAGCTGCGGGCGTCATCTAGTGTTGATATAATATTAAAACGTCGTATACATCCGCTAGTGGATATTCATTTGCAGTATGCCTTGCATTTATTTAGTACAGGAAACATACTTACTGAGTGCTTTTTTGTTATGAGTCGTTGCGTTTGGATTGTTAAGAAATGGAATATGAGTCATGCGTTGTATGTTGTTGACGTTTTCATGTAAACATTTAAAAAATATCGGGTGTTCTGTTTTGCTCATTTCAATTATACTCATTCTTCAACTATAAGTGATGTGAAAACTTTATAATTGGCTTACAGATGTTATACTAATGGTAAACACATAATGTTTTAGCTGTAAGTATTCCATGTATAAATAAATTTGAATGCTTAGGTATTCTTCTTATTTATCTACGAGAAAAGCCAGCATTTTTTTTATCAGTCTATGAAAGTGGCCCACTGCTGGGCAAAGGCCTCGCCCTTGGAAGGCCTTGTATCCCTGTCCTGTGTTATGTCCGGCCAGTCGCCGTCGAATGTGCCCAGGTCATCCTACCGTCTCCGAATGGTTTAAATAAATGAATTGTTCAATCATCATCAGCCCTATATATAAAGTGTACCACTGCTGGCTTATTCGACATAATTTTACTATTCTGCTTACTACACTTGTACAGAATTACAGACGCATACAACAATGAATAATTTTAAAAATCTACACTGAAATTTACAATGCAATCAGATAGATATTGAAATCACGCGAAATTATATTCACCAAATTTGATTGTTAATACTTACAGGCTACAGGATACAGTTTCACGAATAGCTATAACTACCGTTATTTATTGAAGAAATATAATTAAAATTATCTTCAAAGAACCCACAGCTGATACTACTGGGCGCAAGAAGCTGAAATTTGGCATGTATGTTCCTTGGCGAGTGTGGAGGAACACTACGAGGGGATATTTTACATTCACACTCAATACAATAGTCACGCAGATGGAGCCGTGGGCGAAGTAAAGTTACAAATAAAATACCAATATTAAAAATAAAAATAACTTATGACTTGTCCAAAGTGGTAAACAAACCGTAGTCCCTGTAAAATGTTCATCTTTAAACAAGAAAATCTACAAAATGGGAAAATCTTCAAGGTCTTGCCTAAAATTGCATTACTTCACAATTTTCTCTTCATAGTACAGCTACATAATAAAGCAACATAAAACATTTTAAAACTGTAACCGTTTCAAACATGAAACGTATGCGGAGTGTAAAATACTCCCACATTTCTTTTATGAACGAAATTATTTGAAGAAATTTGAGCTAAAACAAAGCATTTTGTTTTGTAGAATTTTCTGACACAAATGATCCTTTATGAAATGGAGTTGAAAGAATCGCATCTGTTGTTTTCTGAACAATGGGTTTTGTTTGGGAACTAGCGATAATTAATCTAAGGAAATGGTAAAAAAGTATAGTATGGAGAAACATTTTGATATGTTAAGAGTAAGATATGAGTGTTTGCTCTCTGTCTTGTGCAAATTAAAGAATTATATTATAGTCCATTATTACAAACTAGACGTCGCCAGTGGCTTCGCCCGCGTCAATTATACTTATAAACCTTCCTCTTGAATCATTCTATCTATTAAAAAAATCGCATTAAAATCCGTTGCGTAGTTTTTAAGATTTAAGCATACATAGGGACAAGCAGACAGAAGATAGACTTTGTTTTATACTAAGTATGTAGTGAAGATAATATTAACGGTACATCATTGATTTTTCTCACAGGTACGTATTAAAATTTTAATGTTATTTAGGGATTTTTATCCCAAGTATCGGCCGGCCCGCATTGGTTGTGGTCACGGAATTATTGAAAATAAAAAAAACTATTAAGTTAAGTGAAAACAATTAATTATGCATGAAGTGCATATCATTTAAATCTGCTTTGAGTCTGAGACTTGAAATCTGGTGCTATGAAAATGTCATTCAAGACATCAAAGTAAAATGATCAAACTCGATCGATCTGAGCTGAAGTTTTCAGCTATGAAGTTTTCATCATATCAGCCAAACGACGTCCACTGCTGGCATAGGCCTCCCCCAAGGTTCTCCACACAGACCGGTCGTTTCTTCTTTCGTCTTGAGACACTGCGGGATATCGGACGAGAAGATATGTCGTAGCTTCCCGAACGCTGCCCAACCGAGTTGTATTCGACGATTGACCTCCTTCTCGAAGTTGGACCGACCTAATTGGACTACTTGTCCCAGGTAGATATACTTGTCGACAACTTCGAGCGTAGAGTTCCCAACCTGAATAGGAGCAGGTACAACATGGATGTTCGACATGATTTTCGTCTTGTACATGTTCATCTTAAGACCTACTTGTTGGGACACTCTACAGAGGCCATCGAGGCACAATGCCTAGGTCTTCCATGGTGTCAGCCATGACTACGATATCGTCTGCGAATCGAAGGTGAGTGATGTACTCGCCGTTGATGTTGGTGCCGAGTCCATTCCAGTCCAAAAGCTTGAAAACATCCTCCAGCGCAGTGGTAAACAGTTTCGGGGATATGATATCCCCCTGTCTCACCCCATGAAGTTTTAGTTGAGTCTTTAATGAAGATTTTTTTTTCTATGACTAAACTGTTATTAAATACCCTGCTAACTTTTTAACTTTACCAGGTTTCACAACATAATTCCCACCCCGTATATTTCCTCATTCACCAAGTCACATGCATTTGCGATTGTCTTGAAGCGTTTTAGCTCAAGATATATAGCGGCATGCGGCACCATTCTGACTTACATACGCAGTACTTACCTAGCAACCTACTGTCGATGACGTCTTATAATTTATGGCCCATACTATATTAAGCTCAGCAAACTAGATTTTGGGGTAAACACTAGGATTTCAAACTGAGAGCATGGGGTATTTGTGTATTACGCTAGTTAATGGCAAGGCAACTGGGGCACATCATGTTTACTCATTAATGCAAAAGAAAAAACAGTTAGGTACCGTTTTACGAAAAAGGATGCAACTGTGTCTATTGTAAAATCGAAAAGTAAATTTAAGTGCAGGAAATTCTGAAGTCTAATTTGCGCGCCAACTAAAACATATAATAATTGGCCATTGTGAAAAAAAGATCTTGTTTGACCATGTTTACGGACGTTTATGAAAATATGCCTCCATGATACATAGACCAAGGTGGCTTGTAGCATGAGGTACAATATTCAATTTAACCAATTAAAGGCGTCAGTATCCGTTTACCAATATTAAATAACACGCATCAATCACATCAAATTATCTGCATTTTATATAAAATTCTTCCATTACTGACTGACTAAATTTGGTACGTATATTTTGGGGACCGTCAGGGTGACAGGACCGTCAAGGAGAGATTGCCCGAAACTCCCACAGGATTGGGCAGAGAAGGTAAAATTATTTTATTAATTTTATTATTTGCAGCCAAACCTGTCGCACTGCAGAGCAAAGACCTCCCTACCCTCTGAACAGATATGAAAATATATTTTTAAAGCTTTCATAATTAATACTACAACATCCCGTTATAGGTGCCTGCCCGTTATTGCCGACAGCTATTAAATTATGCAAAACGCGTGCATATCCTAAGAGCAATAGATTTACAGTGACGTTAGACGGCAGTAATTCCCATGGGCGAAGACGTCTAACTTGATGACTGACATTACGACGTAGCTCTGAGGCAGCCATCTTAGCATGACGTCATTTCGCATTAGGTACTCCTAACGTTGTATAGTGCGTAATGCTATGAAACGTGGACATGAAGAGTTACTGTAGTGTATTGTGACGTATGGACTATTAGGATAGATGATAGTGCTTTAGACTACATACATGAGACACTTACAGCGTATATTGATTTGCCGTTTGTAGTAGATTGGCAATGTAAAGCAAAGTCGGCAGAGGACAAAATTTGGATGGGTGCTTTGAAGTGCACGTAAAATTTTCGGTGCTGGTTCTTAAACACACACTCACAGGAAAATCAAAAGAAATAAGACTACACAGATGGCCAAAAGGTCAACAATAAGACTACAAACCGAAGAAAAATTAAATCTACTGACATTGTGATAAATATAATGTCGTTCGAAGCCTGACTAATTGTACATACTTAATGACTTTGCTTTCCACGTTAGTTGTTACGAAACAGGCATTATTTCAAACTGCCTGAGGAGTATTTTCAAGACTAATACGAACTCACTCCCGTAACACAGTTTTTACTAGCAAAGGCCACAAAATAAAGTACATTCGCGCTGATCACTTTCGTTAGTATGTGACAGCAAGTGGATCGCAGCGGCTGGACACAAAGAGCTGCAAATCAGTGGCGTGTCATTGGAGAGGCCTATATCCAGCAGTGGACTATGGTAAGCTGGTGATGATGATGATCACCAAACAACACCGAACTTAAGCGACCGAAGTTCGGCACGATTACGCCTGTAATGCTATTTTAATTATTGACGACACACTACGAGGGTCAAACTGAAAGTTCTTAGAAAATCAAAAACTGATTACATTAGCCAGTTATTAGTTTTATTATATCATTTCAAAATATTGTCCATTGACGTCAATACACCGCTGCATGCGATGGAACCACCGGGAAAAGCACTTTGCCCACTCGTCCTTAGGGTTCTCTTCAATGGCATCGCGATACGCAGCCACCGCTTCTTCAGCATTCATAAACCGCTTTCCTTTAAGTTTTTCTTTAATTTTTGGAAATAAATAAAAATCACAAGGCGCGAGGTCGGGGCTATACGGCGGGTGACCCAGTAATTCAACGTTTGATGTCGCCAAATAGTCGATCGTTCGCTTGGCGGTGTGCGACGAGGCGTTGTCGTGGTGAAGGAGGATCCTACTGCGAGGTCGTTTCTCTCGAACTTTTTCCAAGACAAGTGGCAAACAATTGGTAGTGTACCATTCTGCAGAAACTGTTTTTTGATCCTCTAACACAATTGTTGCGAAATGACCTATCCTTCCAAAGAACGAGGCCACCATTTTTTTTCCCGCACTTCGATCTCTCTTCACTTTAGTTGGCAACTCCTCGAAAGGAAACACCCACTGAGCAGATTGTCTTTTGGTTTCAGGATCATAACAGTAAATCCAGCTTTCGTCACCTGTTAGTATGTCGAACACAGCATTTGAGTCACCTCCGTTAAATCTTTCAATCATTTTACGGCACCAATCCACACGATGGAGTTTTTGAGCCTTAGTCAAATTATGAGGTATCCACCGGGCGCAAAGCTTCCTGACCGCTAAATGTTCGTGGAGGGTTTTGTGCATTTGACTCATACCGATGCCTAAGCTTGTCCGAATCTGCTGATAGGTCACTCTTTTGTCAGTCTCTATCATACGCCGCACAACACAGATGTTATTTTCAGTCGTCGCCGTAGAAGGCCGTCCCTCACGTACATCATCAGTGAGATTAGTGCGACCACGTTTAAACTCATTAAACCAGTTGTAAACAGTCGCACGAGATGGGGCTTCATCGTGAAAGGCCAATCGTAGTCTATCATAACTTTCTTGTTGACTTAAATGACATCGAAAGTCATAAAAAATCATTGCACGAAAATTTTCTCGTGTTAAATTCATGTTGACGTGACACAGACAATTTTCAATTTGCCGCCAAATCGTAAAACAAATGACAAATGAATGAAATATATACTCAGTAATATTGGCAAAGAGTTCTATTTTCAAATTTTAGAATATTTTTTTTATTATATTGTTTATAAGTGGCCAGTTCTAAGAACTTTCAGTTTGACCCTCGTATAATGAAATTACGTTGCGTTATAGCTTACAGCGTAACTTCGGTCGGGCGTAACCGCGTAAGTTCGGCGCCAACTTTTCTAGTAGTAGAACACACATTATACGCAACCGAAGTTCGGTTCGATTGCCGACCAAGATACTAGTAGTAGAGCACACACTATACGCGACCGAAGTTCGGTTCGATTGCCGACAAAGATACTACACAAAATTGCACGATTGAATTTCGGCCGCGTAAGTTCGGCACTTATGGTGGATCATATCAGCCGAATACGTTAGAAAGAAACTTCGGCCGCGGAACTTCGGTCGCGTAAGTTCGGCATAGTGTGTTACGATACTAAGAGATAGATGCCATGACACTCACAATATCTAAAGAAAAAATAAATACAATCACAATATCTAAAGAAAATATTTATTTACAAGACAAACAACCCACGTTGTTTGTTTTGTAAATAAATATTTTATTGCCACCAAAAGTCATTTGTTACTTGCCATGTCGAGAATTCTTTGAACTGCAATGTATTTTGATCATTAAGGAAATTAGGGTTATCATGTACCTAATTGAAGTTTTGATATTTGACTCGTTGTTACGATAAATAGTTATTACTACACCCAGTTTTAATGTTAGAGCCACAGGTTTGCCTTTTTTTACCAATTTACCTTTATTTTCAATCAAGATATTATTAAACACCAAGAAATTGGAATGTATAACTTTCATAGACCTATCTACATAAATTTATCTAAAAATATTCTGGGCGCAAAATATTCTTTTGGCTCGCTTGGCCATAGCCAAGCAAGCCAAAAGAATATTTTGGTGGACTATGCTCTTACCCTTATCCTAAAGAGAAGATGTCCGTGCCCAGCAGTGGGCCAGGTAAAATACAGAGCTGCTGGTGATGTAAACATTCTGCATGATGTATTGAGCGATGAAAAAGTAATTTCAAAGACCGCGTACAATTGAAACATCCATTTAAATACGAGTATGCTGCGCACATTTAGATAGCCGCCTACACTCTTCACATTGCTAATCACTTACCTTAATAATTACCCCGTCAGCATTTTGCCGTCAATTTTGACATTAGCACAGATAAAACTATTGTTTTGTAATAGCTGTGTTACCATTTTCATAGCTTCTTAGTTCAAATTAACGGCTTTTACACTTAATTTTAACCCCTAAGGAAAGAATAATAAAAATACTCTCATACTTGTGGATGGACATATCATAAAAGAAACCCTCTGTCTAAATTTCAAGTTTCTAGCCTCAGTAGTTGAGCCTTTGCGGTGATATACCAGACATCAAATGCCACTTAAGATATTAAATTTCAGGATTCAGAACTTGCCACTAAAGATATTTAAATAGATTTATTACCACTGCAGTAAACTATAAAACGCGGAACATAAAATATGAAAACAAAGCAACACAAAAGATACAAAATGCAAAACATTTTAAATTAATGTCAACCTAGATTTTAAAAGTCGTAACCGTTTTGAGTGGCAGTCGAGCAGTTACTGTCGTATTGTACGAACACTGTCTCCTAGACTATAAATGTTACGTCATCCGCAGTAGTACCCGACATTTGTATATTAATGCGTGTCTATAGAAGATACCCTTGCGTAAACTTCGGCTAGTGTTGTGCCACGTACGTTATCGATACACTCTAATTTCTTCCCATATTCGATTCTCATTTTGCCCGTATTCGTAAATGTTTATTAGTAATACTAAGGTTATTGATTATTTTAGCGCTTTCTGTTTAATTTCTAATGGTGTATGAGGAAAAATTTAATAAAAACGTGCGTTTATGTACAAAGTTGGGTAGAAATTGTTTTCTATAAAAATAAACAAACTATCAAATATTATTCGATATTTGTCTCATAAATGTTAAATAAATGCTATAAATATAATAATATTGTGCTTACTCTACTGCATCAGTACGTCGAAAAAAAACATATATTTTGCAATGATAATGATGAAGTAATAATAGCAATTCAAAACAACCTCCCTAGTTATTTTTTGTCTAACCTAACTCATTATATATAACGCGTTTTAAAAAGAAAATTAAGCGTCGCCTATGATGTTAAGCAACAATACAGCAAAGTAACTGCTTCTATAATTTTAACATATTGTATCAGTCTCTACCGTATCGCTTATGTCTTATTGCATATCAAATGGTCTATTGATAAACTGACAATAGAATGTCGGAATATGTATACGTACTGTTAGGAGGCCGGGTCCGTTTGCCTTTTTAAAAAAAAACTCGCAAGTAGAAAACCCAAAGTTTATTTGCACTTTACAATACCACACCGTAAAAATGGAAAATTTAATGGTTTCTAAACCGTACCGTACACTGTCGCGTCTCAGATCTAACTGATTGAATAAAATTAGTAATTTAAGTATATCGAATAATGCTTATTGTACAATTTACGCTAAAGGAAAATTACGACGGAATAGTAATTGCTGACTAGGCTTTATTTACATGGAATTAAGGGATATAACAGCCCCCCCCTTTAGACGAAGCATTATCTGAATTAAGATAAAGCGAAGTCAGATTTAGAAAAATAAATACATTTGGAAAACAAATTTAGAAACCATTGAATATAGTACAAAAATCATAAGATTAGATTAGAGTTACAGTTATAAAGAAATAGTACAGAAATAGTAGTAGATAAAAATGTAAAAGTGTTTAATCTAGAAGTACATAAAGTTCATATTAAAATAAGAACATAATAATTATAAAGAATAACTAAACGGAGTACATGACATAACAGCATCTTTAAAAGTTTTTCAAGTTTCTATTTGAATGATATTCGACTTTGTGTACAGTAGCATAAGGCTTATAATTTGTTACAGGATTTGGCAATGATTTTATAGATCTGTCATCATCAGATGTTGACATTTCAGTCATTTCAATAGAACTAGAAATTTTAGAATTATTTTTAACTGATTTCTTAGTATTACATTGGTTATATATCTGGATACAAAATTGAGAGTTGTTACGGTTTCTAAAACACTTATATAATTTATAAGTTAAGTATAAAAATAAGGATACAATCAGGATGTAAGTAAATGTAGAATAGTAATGGGCATATTTAATAAAATGAGATTCGCTTTGGATTTTATTTATCTCGCTTTCCAAATTGTTTAGCTGGTGATCTTGATATTTTAATGATTCTAAGTTTATCTTACTCAATGTGAGTGGCGTTAAATGAGGCAAAGTTTTATTAAATATGTCCTTTTTACATCAATCGTCATTTGTGATATCGAAACTTATGTCTATAGGAGATTTAATTGAAAAAGAATAAGTGTGAGTTGGTAATAGTTGAATGGTTTTCGAAAAACCTTTACAGTTTTCTGTTAATTTTACTATACCTGTGCCGACAATAGGATAATCACTAATATTATCATCACATTTAATTGTTAATTTGCTCATGTTTGATTGTACAAATATCCATTTATTATTTTTCAGCTTTTGCCAAATGTCAATAAGACCAAATAACAATTTAGAGTTACACTTTTTAGGTAATGTTAAAGTTACTTCGGTTAATAGTTTTGATTCACAATTTGGGTTATTTATACATGAGAATATAGAAATCAATTTACAAATAGAATAGTTGCTGCTAATAGGTTTACAATCATCAAGGTTACTTAACATAGTATAATGCATTCTATCATCACTTAAGGCTATATACGAGTTGGAAGGTTGTATCAAAGCGAAGGTCTGAATATGTGAATCTGTCTCTTCATGAGGAGTCGGTAAAGGTATTATTTTATGAACAATATATTTGTCTGGCATAATCAAGGGGATTTGCAAAACAAAAACAATCTTATTATTATAATAATAACAATTAAGTTCTGATACATCAATTATTGAATGAATATTATGAATGCTCAATTCAACTGGAAAATCTAGCTTTTTATTTATATGGTTGATATTCTCAGATAAATCTTTAAAAAGGTTTGTGGGACTTATAACACTAGGATGTAAAACATTTACTTTAGAGAATAAAATTGCATTTAAGGTTGTGTCTAATAAATTAGAAATGGACAGTAAAGAACCTTCAATAATGTTAAGTAAATTATTAATTCTAGAAATATAAAAATGTAGATTGTCAGTTTTAGTAATTTGTGAAAATATTTCATTCATAGCATTTATTTGTGAATTTAATTTGATTTCATTCTGGTTCAATTTAGAAATGGTCGAGTTAAAATTATTTATGGTTGATTTAATTATGTGAATATTGTCTTTGAATAAATGAAATAATTCTTTATCGCTTTTGCGACAGGATTCAATTGCTGCGTCGTATTTACGAGCATCATCGGCGTCTAATGTACCAAAGAAGAATTTAAGGATCTCGCCACCAAATTCTAAAGATCTTTTGACCTTGGTTGTCGGTTGGTTGCTAATAATGTGAGACAAAGATTGTAATTTAACATAGTTGGTTTCTATTAAGATTTCTATTGGATTAGAAAAATCTTTACAATCAATTAAATGTTCTGACTGAATTCTAGTACAAAGATTAATAGATTTTTGTAATAAGGTTTCAATTTTATTGAGATACGGATCCAAAGTCATTATGTCGATGTGTGTCACTACTTTCCAGTAATCATTATAAAAATTTATGTTAGTTATATGTTCAAAGTATATTCCGGGACTATGAAATATAGGTATAATACTGGAATCTGCTTGGCATCCATAGCAGAGGGTTCTGAAAATAATTAAAGAATATGTATAATGAAAGATTTAAAGTGAAAGATTATGAGGAAACAGCTGGTTTAATTTCATTGGTGTGATATTTAATATGCTTACGACCTACTTGCAATGTAACATTATGATTATTGTGTACTTTTATGATTTTATAAGGGCCTTTCCAGATTGGAGATAAGGCTTTCCTAAGTCGGTGGTGATGTCTTAAGAAGACTAAATCACCAACTTTATAAGTCACTTGGCGGGAATTTGTATCATAATATTGTTTAGATTTTTCCTTACTGTTATTAATGTTTTGGATAGCTTTTTCGCGACTAAAACGCATCCGATATTGTAATGCGCGTATGTACTCATTATATGTAGTGTTGTTATTAGTCTCATACAAAGAAGAAGGAATAGTTGGCTTATAACCATACAGTAACTCATAAGGAGTGAAATTAGTAGAAGAGTGAGGAGTAGTGTTGTAAGCTAATATTGCGGTAAATAAATAACAGTGCCAATCATTTTGGTTTTCATTTACAAAGGATTTAAGGTACTCTTTTAGAGTAGCATGAGAGCGCTCTAAAGCACCATTAGTTTGAGGATGATATGGAGTGGTGTAAAGGTTTTTAATTTTTAATATTTCCTTTAATTGTTTGAATAAGTCAGAGGTAAAACAAGTACCTAAGTCAGTTAATATAGATTTGGGAAAACCGAATAGCGACATAAAATGTACAAGGTTTCTAGCTATTTCTTCACTCGTGGAGGATATCATAGGATAGGCACTAGAAAACTTTGTGAGATCATCCTGTAGGGTTAGAATAAATTTAAACTTTTGAAAACCCGCCTCGGGTAGAGGTCCAACGATATCGAGAGCTAGTCGCTCAAATGGCCTCGTGGAGGTAGTAGTTATTTCCATGGGGGATTTGTTAGATAGTCTAAGTGGCTTGTTAACTTGACATAATTGACATTTTTTTACATATTCTACAATATCTGCACGCATACCTTTCCAGTAATAAGCGGCTTTAATTCTCTTATACATCCGGTTCGATCCGGGATGACCCGCAATAGGGGAATCGTGATTTTCTTTTAAAATTTTTGGAACTTCGACTGGGGTAGGATAAATTAATTGATTTTTGTAAATGTATATGTTTAAATTGGTATTGTGAAATATGTAAGTGATCATATTATAAATTTTAGTATAGGCTAATTTAGAAAAGGGGTCAGAGAAGTCTGAAATTGCTAAATCAGTGATAGTAGGGTTTTCGATAATAATTTTATCTCTAAGTTTTATAAGTAAGTTATATATATCTTTGAATTTTGTTTCTTCGTAATGATGAGTTTTAGTAAAAAGAAAGTAATATGTTTTATTTTTGTCGAGTGTCGTTTGGATAGTAAAAGGTTCGCGTTCGGTGTTAAGTAACTCGTCAGGTTTCTCTAATTGTGATAAGATTTCTTCACAGTGGGGAATAGAATAATCGAAGTCTAAGGAAACAGGACATGCAATGGTATTTAATTTTGTTAAATGTAGACCTTGAGTACATTCGTGAACAATAGTATTAGAAGTTGGGAGTTTATTAGTGAACTGAAGTTTGAAGTATTGTTCATAGGATAAATTATTTAAATTGTTAATATCTATGACATTAATTGGGCAACGAGAAAGTGCATCAGCATTAGAATTGAGACGACCTTGTTTGTAAATTATTTCATAGTCGTACTCCTCGAGTTTAAGGCGCCAGCGTATAAGTTTACTGCCTGGGTCTTTGACATTGAATAACCACACAAGGGGTCTATGATCCGTCACGATTTTAAATTTAGTGCCATATAGGTAAGGTCGAAAAGTTTTAACGGCAAACAAAATAGCTAGTAACTCCTTCTCAGTTGTAGAGTAGTTACCTTCGGCGCGATTCAGAGTACGGGAAGCGTATGCTATTGGCCTATCTTTGCCTATAGGTCCTTGAGAAAGGATTGCTCCTACAGCGTAATTACTTGCATCGGTGGTGACTATAAATGGCTGCGAGAAATCTGGGTATTGGAGAATCGGTGCGGTAATTAACATATCTTTCAGCGTATCGAAAGCGGTTTGTTGCTCAGGGGACCAGTGAAATGTGACGTCTTTCTTTAATAAAGAGGTAAGGGGTTTAGTTAATTTGGAGAAATTGTTTATGAATCGGCGATAATAGCCTATTAGGCCTAGAAATGATTTGACGTCTTTAGGATTTTTGGGCGTTGGAAACTGCGAAACGGCTTTAACTTTTTCTGGATTGGGAGAGACACCTTTATCGGTGATGATATGGCCTAGGTAAGTCACTTCGCGTCTTAGAAACTCGCACTTATCAGGTTGGAGTTTTAAATTATATTCTCTTAGTTTGTCAAATACTAGTCTTAATTTCTGTATATGGGAGTCCAAGGTCGAGCTGTACAGGATACAGTCATCCAAGTAAACATAACAATGTAGACCTTGCAGACCTGATAAGACGGTGTTCATAAGTCGTTGGAAGGTAACAGGGGCATTTTTCAACCCAAATGGCATTCTGGTGAACTCGTAATGTCCAGACATGCTTGAATTCGTGCTTATGGTAAAACCCGTTTTTGGGGCGTCCTTGGGGGCCATTCGTAATTGATGAAAACCACTGGCAAGGTCAAGGGTACTAAAATATTTTGAGTGTCCTAATTGGTCGAGGATATCTGTGATAAGAGGCAGAGGATAGCTTTCAGAAACAGTGACGTCATTGAGACGGCGATAATCTATCACTATTCGCCATTTTTCTTGCCAGAGGCGTCCATTTTCTTCGGAACTACCCATACAGGGGCACTCCAGGGTGAAACAGAGGGACGAATAATATTTTGTTCGAGCATCTTACGAATTTGGGTGTCGACTTCTTCCTTGTGACACTCGGGGAAGCGATACGATTTTACATGAATAGGAGGTGCATTGCCCGTATTTATAGAATGTTCGACGGCGTTTGTAAAAGACAGAGGCTCGCCCTCGACATGAAAAATATCTGTGTATTCTGAGCAACAACCGAGGAGAGCTTTTTTCTCCTCGTCATTAAGGTGTGAACAACGAATTAAGCTTAGAACGTGATTTGCTCGATTAGACTTAGAACAAGAAATAGAATTTATGTTATGAAAAGATTCAGAGTGCTTTAATTGATTGAAAGGTGACAGTTCCACTACATAGTCCTTGACCTCTATGTCAATGTCAGTGGTATTTAAAATTGTAACGTTGACCTTTCTGTTTGGTTTGATAGAGACTATACAATTTGCAACATAAACACCATCGCGTAAAGTGTGGTCTAATACGAGAGCTTCATTGTTATGATATAGCTCGGCGGAGTAATTTGATACAGCGCACTCGATAACGGCTTCAGAACGTGCCGGGACGATATAAATAGGTTGATGAAATAGGATCGGTACCTTATGATTATTTAAAAGCATTGTATTTGAACTATAATCTATTTTAGCATTAAAATTTCGGAGGAAATCCGTACCTAAAATACCATTGTAGTTTTTTAAATTTATACTATCGCTTATGACGTAGAATTTATGCTCGTGAGGCTTTTCCGATATTAAAAATGATAAATAAATAGAGCCTAATGATTCGCTATAAGTATCGGTATCGTTTATACCTCGTATTTTTATAGTGTCAGGGAGAAGTTCGTGTTTGTTAGTTAAGCTAGATTGTTTAACGACGCTTATGCTCGCGCCGGTATCGATAAGAAAGCTAAGACACTTATGTGATTGTTTTGTAAACAATGTCGTATATGGTAGACACACTTTACATGATAAGTTCGTTTCAAAAATGGGAATTGGATCAAGTTCACGATCACAGGAATTAGAAGGTTTGCCAAATAATAACCCTTTTGATTTATTATAAGCATTATTATTAGTATAAGAATTGGTACAAGAGTTAGAATAATGTTTAGAAAGATTTGACTCAGACACTTCAGTTGAGCTCGATTTAGTAGGACTCAGTTCCTTTTTGGATAGCTGAGATGTGGAAATATTAATTGAATTAGTATAACTCGGCTCCTTTTTGGGTAACTGAGATGTAGAAATAGTAGTTGAATTAGTATGACTCAGCTCCTTTTTGGGTAACTGAGATGTAGAAATAGTAGTTGAATTAGTATGACTCAGCTCCTTTTTGGGTAACTGAGATGTAGAAATAGTAGTTGAATTAGTATGACTCAGCTCCTTTTTGGGTAACTGAGATGTAGAAATAGTAGTTGAATTAGTAAAATTATTTGCATAAGATTTAGCATAAGAATTAGGGTACGAATTATTATAAGATTTAGGATTAGAATTGGTATAAGATTTATGATAAGAATTAGTAGACGATTTAGTATAAGAATTAGTACATGATTTAGTAAAAGACTTAGTATTCGACTTAGGATAAGAATTAGTATAAGTATCGACATTCGATTTAGGATAAGAAATAGTATACGAATTTGTGCCGTTATGATTTATCGACTTCGGCAGGCACGTATCCGAAATCTTTGCTAGTTTAAAGGTTCATCATGGACCACTTCGTCACCTTGTTGTAAAACATGCACAGCACTAGATGAACCGGGTTTAGGATTAGAAGAGTTAGAATTAGCATTTTGACGCTGCATGTTATACTGTCGCTTACGACATTGTTCTATACTGTGCCCTATGTTTTTACAGTAACTACAAATTTTTGGATATGAATTAGAATTGTTTTTTGAGTTGGAATGAAAAGAGTTTGAATTAGGATTATAATTGGACCTGTTGTTAAAATTATTAGAATTAGAACTATAATTAGATTTGTTAAAATTATTAGAATTAAATTTTGGATTAAAATTTGATTTATTTTGAAATCTAGAGTTATTTTGTAAACCAGAATTACTTTTGAATTTTAATGAACTAAAACGAAGATTGATAAGTTTTTCCTCCTCAATAGCGTGTTGTACAGCCTCATTGAGGGTTGAGGGATTTCTACACCTTACAATAGTTGAAATAGAAGTATTTAGACCTAGTATAAAGGTGTTGAGCGCTAGATCTTCCATGGCGGCTAGCCTACCGGGAAGTTCTTTGGGATCTTTAATATTATATTGAACATCAGACAAAATCCTAGTAAGGATCTGTTCTATTCGCATAGAATATTTAGTTACATCTTCGGATGGTTCTTGCTTGCAATTCTGCAAGTCGACTAAGAGATGAGTGGCATGTTTCTTTTCGCCAAACGTAGTTCGTAAAAAGGATTTTAAGTCGAGCCATTCGTCGAATGTTTTTAAACTGACTGCAACCTGGGCTTTGCCCTCAAGTTGAGATATTATAAATTTACATAAGATTGACTGCTGATCTTCGCTAGCTAATGACATGGCATTGTCACAGTTAGTGAGAAATGCCGGAAGGGACTCTTTGTCACCATTGTAAGGTTTAATAAATTTGGTTAAAAATGTTAACGTAATTTTGTCAGACATTTCAACTTTTTCTGTTTTAAAAGACATAGAATAATTGTCTAATAAAAATATACAATAATTTAAAACTATTTACGAAAGATATTTGTACACAGTTTGACGCAAAATCACACAAAAAATAGGAAAATTCACTGAAAAAATCACTTATTGGTCACGAATCTATGGCCAAGATACATAAAAACACTCACAAAATTATGCACGCGGTGAAACACGAAGCTGCTGACATTGCTAGAATCCGGTGAGCGCGTGGCGATGCAACGTGGCGCGGCTGCGCGCTGAGTGTCGGGTAACTGCGCCTTCGCAGTTATTTCTCCTTCAATACTTGGAAAATACGCAAAAATGGAAAAAGAAATTTGAAAAAATGTTAGAGATGGTAGGTGAGTTAGACCTGGTCGGTTCTGGCTCGAGCTGCTGCTGAGGCTTACAGGTTACCTGACGGAGAGTACGGCGGCGGCGGTGTGCTGGAGCGGGCTCACGCTTCAGAGCGGAGGCTTATCGTCGTCCAAGGGTACACAATCTTCTGGCGCAGGCTTAGCCACGGCAAAGTCTTACTGTCGACCAGTGGCGATAACGGAAGCTCCGAAAAAAAAACGAATGTGCCAGTACCGTATGAAGGCTATCAATCTGACACATCCCACACTTCTGACACCAATTTTGTTAGGAGGCCGGGTCCGTTTGCCTTTTAAAAAAAAAACTCGCAAGTAGAAAACCCAAAGTTTATTTGCACTTTACAATACCACACCGTAAAAATGGAAAATTTAATGGTTTCTAAACCGTACCGTACACTGTCGCGTCTCAGATCTAACTGATTGAATAAAATTAGTAATTTAAGTATATCGAATAATGCTTATTGTACAATTTACGCTAAAGGAAAATTACGACGGAATAGTAATTGCTGACTAGGCTTTATTTACATGGAATTAAGGGATATAACAGTACGATGTAGGTACTAAGCTTAATCAAACTCTAGTAGTCAACTCCTTATGAATGAACTGGAATATACGTAGGTAGTGCAAGGGGAGGTATCTTATCGACGCCTCCAAGCAATAACCCGGCAATCGAAAAATCAACATTTTACAGGAGAAAAGATTTACTGATTTTATCAAATATCTTTTCAGCGAGTTGGACTATTGAAGTATTGATGTATTAAATGAAAGCTTATTTTTTGCCAAATATAACCGTGTCATTATTATAAAAATCCTTTTATTTAAAACTTAGTAACTTACGAAAATAAATAATACCAAAACTGTTATACCTAAAATTTTACAGCAATAGTACTTGCGGGATTATTGCAGTAAATTTATCAAATAAAATATTTCATAACGTTATATTGCGGACTTTTACGGCATTATTTTATATTGAAGGGCTGATACGTAACGTGTTTTTGCGGAGTTATTGCGGTAATGTCAAATAATTTACAAAACGGTATTCATCAATGGCGTTACTTTTACGAGGAACATTAGAACAATAGTGTTATTGTTACCACTCGATACCAATTTAAAAAAATATATATGTAATATTAGAAGGTAACAAACGGAAAATATATCGATTATAAGTAATATTCAGAATGAAATTTGACACTTTAATTTGACGCGAACATTTATTAATAAAAACAATCCAATAAATCAAATCATGTAATCAACTTTGAGCTACACAATCTCTTCAATTTAGTTCTTCATCGGAAATATTTTTGATTCCCGCTTCAGAAAGTAACTAAACTTAATACAACATTTTACTTACAAAACTAACTAGCTACACATTGCAAATACTGCCTCGGTGGAAGTTATGAGTGTATGTTTTGTTAGCATTCCAAGGTTAATAAGTGCAAAGAAATTTTCTGACAAGATGTCGAATGAAATATACGCAGTAAAAGAATAAAAAGGATGGTGCAAAGTTGAAAGTATGTTCAGTAAATTTCATGTTTTGACAAAATTAACTTAATTAGTCAATGTCAACTTTACAAAAAGTTGATAATATTTACCATACAGACATTATTCTCTTAGCGTTATCCCAGTTTTCAATCTGGGGTCCGCTTTCTCCGCAACCCGAAGGGATACCGATATTCCATGGTTAAGACTAGTATCAGTTTATTAAGAAGGTACTGATTTACCATACAGTATTAAAATTAAAAATATTGGCAGCGATAGCCGAGTGGATATACCAACAGACTGCCATGCAGAGGGTATCAGGTTCGAATCCACGGCGCGCACCAATGACTTTTCGGAGTTATGTGCGTATTGAATTGTTAATTTTCGCTTGTCCCGTGCCTCGGAGAGCACGTTAAGCCGTCGGTCCCGATTGTCATGAAAATCTTTGACAGGCGTTACAGGGCGTCAGTACCTTCTAAATAAACTGACACTAGTCTAAACCATGGAATATCGCTATCCCTTCGGGTTGCGGAGGTCAGACAGGCAGTCGCTCCGTGGAAAAGCTAATATTCAGCCAAATCCCGTTAGACTAGAAAGCGGACCCCAGACTGAAACTGGGATAACGCTAAGAGAAAGGAGAAAGAAGATTAAAATTAAAAATATTATACCAATTTAATTGATAGTGAATTCTACAAATTCATATATAATGAATCTATTTTCCCAGTCATCTCTGCTATAAAATCTGACACTGTCTGTTGAGCCATATTATAATGAAATGCCAATGGGTCTTTGGTCTCCTTTGTCTTAACCCGAATATAATAAATATGCAGTCACTATCTAAAACAAATAAAACAACAATTAATGATAATGATGCTATTTTCTTGGGTTTACACGAATGATACACATTGAAATTAAACTACAGTTTACGGATTTTATCACGTTATATTGGTTTCAGGCGGTAATAACTAGTGAAACCAATATAACGCGATAAAATCAGTAAACTGTAGTTTAATTTCAATGATTATGATGTTATTATTAAGTCATACTGCAAGTTCTTTTTTTAACAATTTACTAATTTATTATGTACTTTAAAAGGGTATATTCTGTCTATAATGGAGCAACAATAAAGTAATTGCCGCTTTCATCAAATTATTAGTATGTTTGACATAAAACACTTCCTGCCTTAATAATTCATTTAATACTCAAAGAGGTGGACGTCACAAACTGCTCAAACAATGGTCTCAATTCCTCATAAGACATCAGACCATTAGGTATGTACTTTAGAGAGGCGAAATCTTTTGATGAATTCTGCTTTGTCTAATGTAATGTAAGGATCCAACTGATTTCTAGTTTGGCGCCTTTATTTACAACTCGGAGTGCTAGTTTTATTATCACATTAGACGTCGCCAGCGGCATCGCCCGCGTCAATTATACATATAAACCTTCCTTTTGAATCAATCTATCTATTAAAAAAATGCACTAAAATGCGTTGCGTAGTTTTTAAGATTTAAGCGTACATATGGACAGACAGACAAATGACAGACTTTGTATTGTACTATGTGGTAATAACTATAACACAAACCGAATACAATTACACAGAGTCCTTGGCTTTTCTATTAACAAGTTTCACAATAGGAGTATTAGAAATATGTTAGATTTAGTACACTATTATAAAAGGTTTGACCATAAAATCCAAAGAATCGACCTACAAATAACTCAAAATGTTTAAAATGCACATACAACATCTAGAAACCTAATTATAATTCTAACTATTCAGTTTATACATTACAAATTGTAACTTATATTGAATCACTAAATTTGATAATCAAGTGGTTCAGTTTAAGCTGACGAAGCATGTCATGGTACGGTCTATTATGACAAATTAATTAATGGCTTAAGATTTCGGTTCAAACGCTATTCAACTCACAGCTGCGTCACATTAAAAAACACCATAACTGAGTAGTCATATGAGGTCATGGCAGCTTTGCTTATTGGTATACGTTGGTTGTATGCCCGTTGCAACTGCACATTATCCATATCATATACAGCTGCATCTTGAAAATAAGTACGCGTTCGTCCTCTATGTCTACCTTAGGTATAATCATATATTAGGAGCTAATATCGAGCGTGGCGCAAATATCTACGTGCAAGTCCAGCGCTCTGAATTCAACTGTGTGCGACGTGTAAACCAACTTTACGCACCACGCCGATGGCCAATGACACTTGTTGGGGGCATGGCATATATTATTATGTATTATTATCTATCAGCTACCAAAAGAAATAGACAACTGCACTTTGAAATCGGCCGAAATTGACCGTATTGAAGTATTACGTACATTAATGAGCCAATTCTAATCTTAAGTAACATTGTTTGTGCATATTACGGAATACGTATTTTAAAATTATTTCAACACTAAACCCCATAAACACTTTTACCAAAGACCTAATGAAAAATTTTTACACCAATAACCCGGTAATCGTAACTTACCAAAATAAAATATAAATTGATTTTTCGTAAAGATCTATAATAAGTTTCTTGTTGAAATATTATTGTGTCTAAATTCCCAACAATAAACATGTTTGTCATGATTTCTTTGTAAATATCATTAGGAAAAATCTGAAAAAAATTGCCAAGGTGTATTCTAGTCCATATAAGATGCCGAATTTGACATAACAGCATAAACCCCATAATAGCACATTACCGAGTTCTTGGTTGGGGGCATCGTTATATATAATAATTATCTTATCCGTTTCTTTACGTTGCCGTCGAACAATTGAGACAATTAGTTGCCGAATTTATTACTATAACAATATCTTATACAATAACAATACCCCGTTTACAAGCTGCCCACTGCAGAGCACGGGATTTTCCCATTATAAGAATGGTTAGGCCATAGGTGTACTATGCTGGCCATATGAGTTTCAGCAGACTTCATGTTTGAGAAGGATTATTCCATAGCACCACGCTGGCCATGTGTGAATTGGCAGAGCTCATGTCTTTCAAGAACATTATGAAGCAAGCTTAGACCACCGGCTAGCAGGCGATAAATAATAATATCATACGCTCTTAACTTTCAAAAGTTAATGCTGCACGACGTGGATTTGTATCTAAGATAGTCTTTGTGAAGATCGATTGGTTTTATATCATACACCATACCTCCCCATAAGTAATTTTCAGTGAATTAGATTTTAAATTATTTATGTCTTGGAATATAATAATTTCGTTTAGTCCTTTGAGTTTGGAGGTTAAGGCTGTGTTAATGGAACTCAATTAAATAGCGACTTATGAAACATTTTCGGGGAAAATAGTCTGGAGCAAGTTCATTAAGAATTACCTCAAAGCTGCTTTCTGAAATTCGCTGAAATTATAAATTCTATTTATGAAAATGTCAATCAGATACATTCATAGTTCTCGAAGCAAAATAATAAATATTATAATTCATAACATTCGATTGCAATTAAGACCGAATATCTGCATTGCAACTTCAGTGGTGTAAAAACATCTGACACCATCCACCTGCAAGGCACTCTATTGAAAAAAGTAGAGAGCTTTAAATACTTAGGCTCTATCATCGCCAGGGACGGATCTATAGATGCCGATGTAGCTCATCGAATAAACATAGGATGGATGAAGTGGAGAATGCCGGTACACATAAAGGGTAAAGTGTACAAAGCTGCAGTTCGCCCAGCTATGATGTATGGTGCCGAGTGCTGGCCTCTTAAGAAAAACCAGAGGACAAACTACACGCTGCAGAAATGAGAATGTTGCGTTGGGCGGGAGGAGTTACGTTACTGGACCGCATACTAAATACGTATATACGTGGCAGCTTCAGGGTAAGACCTATCCCTGAGAAACTGGAAGAAAGCCGTCTCAGATGGTACGGACATGTCATGCGGCGTCCACCTGACCACATGACTCAGAAAGTACAGACACTGTACCCACCACTAAAACGACGAGGACCCCGAAAAATATGGAAAGCCACTGTAAATAAGGTCATGAAAAAGGAACAAACATCAGCCGAGACGACCCAGGACAGACATTCCTGGCGACGAGTTACTAGGAGAGCCGACTCCAAATAATGGGATAAGGCGGGGAAGAGAGAGAGAGATAACATTCGATTGCACATAAGGGGTTACAGCGGTCGCCTCGCCGTTTCAACTAACCTAACTTACCATAAGAATTATTTATGCCTTTTATTCTTTAGTCACATTATCTTTTATTAAAATAATGCATATTATTTAAGCAACTCGGCACCTTTTAAATAATTTTTATCGATAATATGGATGATTTCAAACAGTGAAATTAGAAACTATATGAAATGTCAAATCAATCTCTTTTTACGGATTTTGTTTGAACTACGCACTAGTAATGTCATAATTTATTGCGGTCAACTATTCTTTCTTTATCTTTTTATTTAATTTATGAACCTGTCATTATTTTAATTTAATATTTTACTAGCAGAATCATCACTATTCAGTAAGTTACAATCAAGATAAAGGTATCTTAGCATTTTTATTTTTTTTTATCGATAATTCAATTAGCAACAACACTTTAACGTGACAAACGAATGACGTAGCAAAAAGGCGGTCGGTATAGTGGACCTCCGCCATAAGGGGTCCATAAAAAAGGATCCCATAAAACAAAGATTCCCGAATGTTGGTCATGGCGTGGGGTCACTTTAACGACACATTATGTAGCGGGGTCACTGGAACTACGGTTATTGTACTACCTTAAATATATAGTTTAACTAGCTTTTGACCACGGTTTCGCGCGAAATATGTAAATTGTATCAAAGTAACTTTTACACGTGGTGTCGCCTGCGTGGGTGATTGAGATAAAAGGTAGCCCACGTGCTGTTTAATGTATAAGCTATATTACTTTAAAGTTTTATCAGAATCCGTTTAGTACCTACTTTATGCGCAACAGAATAACAAACTTCTATTTATCTATCCCTTACGTCACATATCAAGAATAAGCTCTGTGGGTTTGTAATTAAGTAAGTGATAAATTTTATTTGTTATTTATTATCATTATTCTATAATATAATAATAATCATGTTTCGCGATTATATAATAATAGTGTTAGGATTACCTAATATAATAACGCATACCTACCTATTTGTAACTTAGAAAAATAGTTTTTAGTAGCAACTTTTCAAATTCCTTAAGTTTTATTTTCGCCTTACTCTACTCGTTTGTAAAAGTTTATCAAATTCTGTTCGGACGTAAAAATAGAACATGCAACATTATCAATGGTTATTTGTGCAACGAGAGAGCAAAGTTGTTTTTTGTTTCGAGTGCTGATTTTGAGTCCCGAACAAGCGAAGGATTCTATGATTGATTCACGAGCGTAGCGAGTGAATCAAAGTTAGAATCCTGAGCGTAGTGAGGGACTCAACAGCACGAAATACAAAAAACTTTGCTCTCGTGTAGCACACATAACTTTTCAACACAGCAGTCAGAACACATATTACTTAGGAGACAGAAATGAACAGGAATAAATTGAATTCTGCATTAATCACTTGTTGATTTAACTCTTCTGGTGTTAAAGTACAGTCATCATCGCTAGTTTCACTCATCTTTTTAGATTATTTTATATATTAATATAATTTAACACGTTACGCTATACTGTATCAGCATCAGCGAAATTTTTATTCCCGCTACTTTTTTAAATCGCGTTTTAATACCGCGTCCCTGATGTTTATTTTTCAAATGTATCATTGTTGTAATTCCAAATAAAAATGTATTGGTTAAATACCAATTTTATACAATTAATTAGACTTATATTTATTAAAATCCAATAATAAATACCATATTAACAATAACATATAAAAAAGGTAATTTCTTTATAACAAATATCTTTTTTTATTTGCGTTTCCGAAGGTGTTTTCTTTGAGGTCGAATTCCAAAATCGAATTTCGAATTCGAAGGGGTTTGTTTTTCACTCACTTTTTATATGCATGTGAAAGAGACAGAGCACAGTAAAATTCGAATGTTTCAAATTTATGGCTGAACAATGTCAATTCGTGACACTGAAGATTGAAAAATTAAAAAGCTACTTTTACGCACGCTCGAATCAAAATCGCGTTTTGTTCACTGTTGTCTCGCAGCAAAGGCGGCATGTTTGAGCTGCTGTGGTGAAAATTATGTTTTGCCATTTTGACGAAAAATGCGAAGCTACGCACAATTTTGCAATTATAATGGCAATAGTCCGCGGTTCCGCCCGCGTATTATGCCAAACAAAACTATAGGTCCTACAAACAGTAGGACCAGAGACCGGCGTGTTCCTTATTTCGTAGAAAATTTTATCCTCTGATTCAGCCTAGAAAATGTCCTAGTAGCATAATTATGTTTGCCCCCGGTTAATGTGTGACTATGAACTGGATGCTAATGACCTCACCGCTGCATGTAAAACGCTGAAGAGCTCTTGAGTCGACGCTTGCGAGGTGTAGGGTAGGCAGACAATTACTTAGATAACGTTATAAAGTATAACGTATATGTACATTATAAATAAACCAGGAGAAAATACAGTTTAAATTTTAGCTAAAGCCTAACCTTTTTAAGAACAAGAACAAAAAAATATGAGGTTCGAGTTTTATAGCACTTTTTTGTATTTTCTAACCTCCGTGTGATGACGAATACAAAATTTTAACACCCTATCTTACTATTCCCTACTTTACGTAGAAAAATGTACTTTTTAAGAACAAGGACAAAAAGAACAATTTCAACTTCGAGTTATAAAGCTTTTTTCTATGGTCTCGCCTGCTTATAAAGACGAATAACAAATATTAACATCCTGTTTTATTTCGTAGATGTCGATTAAATATTAGAGCGAACTAAAGAAAATTATGAAGCTAATATTATGATCTTTGGGAAGAGACGGAAAATTCGTCTTTAAACAAGATAACAACCGGTGATATACCATACCAACCCATCTGGTTAGCGTGGTATTGTAAGACCCAATCCACCTACTGACTAAAAATGCTAATTTACCGCAAATTAGAATGCCAAGGCCTATGTTCAGTAATGGACTGCGAAATGCTTTATGATAACGAAAATGTATATTGCCAAATTTAGATAGTTTGTTAGAGAGTTTATAACTTCGTTAGAAAAGTTTATACAAGTGGTATTGTTTAAAAAGTGATAATTAATGACAGTGACGCCATACGATTGTTTATCTTGCATAATTGTATAAATATTTCTTTTAATATCCGGTACGCTTGACTGAAGTCAAGAATTATGAATAATTCTTCTACCACTAAAGGATTTGATCAACTTTGATGATCTTTTTAAATGGCTCTTTCATTGAAGTATATTTTGCTGTTTTAATTATCTAGTATTTCCTTCGTTTCTTTTTACATAATTAATAGTACTTTTAAAAATGTTTCGTATTTTCATTTATTCAAATTGAAACTACCTACCCAGAGTCAAATTCCAAATGAAAGTAATTATACGTAACAAGTAATCATTATTACAATACTTATACATATTGTCAATAAAACGTGATAAGGGTGGGCAGATTTAATTACAGTGTAAGTACTTACATATATTAATTAACTGGTAACCTTTGTTATATAATAATTATTTCCTAACTTCATTAACGTCTATTAATAACCGTTATGGACGTCCTTTGTTCACTTATATAGTGAAAGTCAATATGGCGAAGTAATTTAGTAGTTTATCTATTTTACCAGCAACATATTGTGGTATAAATTGAGTTTGGGTAAGTTAGAATTGATGCTAAAATATTGCTTGCATGGATGGCGCAGTGCAGTCACCAAACGTTGTAGAATGCCGGTTTGATTCCCACTATGTATATGTGTAAGATATTAATTATTGTTTCGAGTTTTGGTATTATTTTTGTCCACTTTTTGAATGTTCCTAAACTCTGCCCTAAAGCAGGTAACCTAGTCTCAAAAGTAATGTGGAGTAGTCTTACAAAAGTAAATACTAAAGAACCAGTTTATAACAAGTACATACATACATACCAGAAGAAAGGAAAATGATGAGTACCTGAAAGCAAATACATAAATAATTAGTCAAATGATAAAATACGTATTCAACCATTGTATTAAATAAATATGCTTATTTTATTATGATTTATCAATACTATAATTCTTAATATTATAAAGCTGAAGAGTTTGTTTGTTTGGTTGAATTTAACCCTTCTTAAAATTAGCAGCCTATGCCCGGCACTGTTTAGATGTTAAAGCAGGCTGATGTTAGTAATAATAACATCAGCCCAAGTAGTTTAGTTCATTCCCAGAGTAAGCCAATTAAATAGTATAGCCAATTTAATAGATTTTTATGACGTAAACACTTGTTAATACCGTTATATATAATTATTTGCGTAATTCTTATGTTATACGCCTTACTAGCGACCCGCCCCGGCTTCGCACTGGTGCAATGCTTATTACGCATGAATAATACATATAAACCTTCCTCTTGAATCACTCTATCTATTAAAAATAAAACGCTTCAAAATCCGTTGCGTAGTTTTGAAGATTTAAGCATACATAAGGACAGATAGACAGAAGATAGACTTTGTTTTATACTATGTCGTGATATTCATCGTTTATTTTAAGAAATACATATTAAGTAAATGCAGCAGGTAAAGTAAATATACAAGAATTCAGGTGCAACGAATTTAACATTATGTGATTTTGCTTGCGGTCGACTGAGGCTACGTATAAATATATATGTTCAGTAAATATAAATCTTCTTTTGTTATTAAATATTTGCCACTAAAAATCGCAGTAAAATATAAATTCGAATATTCGATCACCATTCCCATCACGGTCAGTAGCAGTGCATTCAACACTTGAATGCGTATGCAAAAAATTATACTAGATTTACTTCCAAGAAAATATACTAAACTAATATAAAGTCTACAATCATATATTTTAACTATAAACGCGCATACGAACACAAACGCTTCATAGCACAAAATAGAGTAGGTACCCAATCAATGTGGGTGTAATATTACACCTCTGCCTACCCCTTCGGGGATACAGGCGTGAGTCTATAAAAAAAATCAACAAAACAAGAACAGTACTTGGCCATGTAACATACAAAATGCTTGAAACACATACAATATACAAAAATACAAAAAGAACATACAATATACAAAAACTTAAGCAATAATCCAGTACTGTTGGTGATATTACTATCATAACTATAGGGTCCATATCACCGATTTCTGTCAGACAAGATGTATGTAAGTCGGCGGCTCTTTCAATAGATTGGTTTGGAAAAACACGGAATACTGCTACGTTTGTTGCCGATATTATGTTAATATATTATGATATAAGAGAGGAAAGTAAATTAGGACTTAAATATACCTACTAATGTTTATATAAGCGATCTCATTTAACTAAATAATTATGTATTTAATAATCATACCATCATGTAGATAAGATAAGGAAAACTTGATACAAAACCCTATACCAACCCGTTTGGCCAGCGTGGTATAGTAGGATAATTCCTCCTTTCAAAGGAGAGGCCTAGTCCAGCAGTGGGCTGTTAAAGGCTGGTTATGATGATGACCATCATGTGACGATTTAGCATCTTGTTATCTGATGCCAATCAGTGAATGGATAAAAACATAATTATTATACAACATTGGGAAGATCTTAATAATATTTGGTGCTTTAATTGGTTAAACAAATGTCAACAGTGGAAATGCATTATTTTCATTAATTGGTTTCAGACAAACCGTGTTCCTATTGTATATAGTGGTATATAGTAACCGAGAGCACTTAAGCGTACACTACAAACAATGTGTACTAAAGAAAAATCGTAAAATCGAATATCATAATTTTGTCTACAAAAGAGACGAAAATTTTACGATCGCTGCCAGCGTTTTATTTAAGACCAGATTTTTATCGATGCCAGCTGAAAAGTAGGTAAAAAAGGGAATATGAAATTCATGAAACATAAACTTAAAAACTCTGGTTTTCTTTTACGATAGTTGGTGCAATAAAATTTATCTGTTTCGTTAAGAAAATATTAGTCTTTGCGTGTACTTACAAAATATTGTCCCATATGTTTACACCGAGATAAGAATCTTTGCGGTTCTAGGCGTATTTTATTAAATTTGTGTTTTTTGGGTTTGGGCTAGTTCTATTGACAATCCCTTTAGAGACTATCTCTAAGTATATCCTTATATTCGATATTATGTGGGTAATCGGTAAACCTTAAACGGATTGAGATAAGACGTATATGGGACATAATTATGTAGGTTCGACAAATCACTTTTAAATTTTCAATTGGCTTCTTATTGAGAGAGCAACGAAAGATGCGATTAACAAAAGAGGCTACTGTGAACACTTACAACTCTATGGCAAACCTTCATCGTCCTAGCGTTGTCTCGGCTGCATCCAAGCTTTCGCTTTGGAGTCCAGGGTCCGCCAACTAGTCTTGCCAGATTTGATAAAATATTTTGGTTTTCTACAATGTGGCTTGGAACCTCCGCAACCTAAATGGATAGCGACATGCTCTGGCTTAGACCAGCATCAGTATATTTAAGGGAACTGACTCTTCATAACAAATGTCAAAGATTTTCATTAGAGCTGGGATCAACATCTCAATATACTTGCCGAGGCTCGCGACTAGCGATAATTAAAAAATAATTATCCACATAACCTCTAAAGGGCAGTAGTGCAAGCCATGGTTTTGAACCCGATATCCTCAGCGTAGCAGTCTGTTGGTAACTCCGCTAAGCTAACACTTCTTCCAAATATCTTAAAATCAGCTTTTTCATTGCCATGCACGACCTCACTAAAGAACAATGCCCATTTTTCTTAGAGACGCCGGCCCAGATGTGGACAGTAAAATATTGTGGTAGTTGTTATTGCATTAGATAAAAAAGTATTAAACTAGAATTTTGAGAATGATTAGAGGTCCACCACATTCATAATGTTATTACAAGAAGTACTTTTATATGCTCAAAAAACATTAAGTATGTACATACTTTTGATAGGATAGTAAAAGTATTTCGTTCTTTTAAGTAGAAAAGAATGAGTTAATAGTTTGGTAAGGATAGAAATACGAAAGAAAAGCCAAAAGTCGTTAAATCGATCCAAATACATAAAAAAGCATTTAAATGCGCACGAGCAAATAGCAAACAAAATAAATTGAATATGACATTATTGAAATTTACTAAGAGTAAAAAAAGTGTTGCCATATATGGCAGTTTTTAAATAATATTGATTAATCGATATAGTCTTTGTAGTTAATCGCAAATATACCTTAAAAATACACACATCAAAAATGTTTAAGGACCAAGTAAAGATTTGCTAGTCACTAAAATCATTTTGCGTAGAGAAAATGTGAAATCGATTAAGAAGAAGTGATCATCGATTTATTATTATAATTTCTTTACTGGCAACTTCTGATCTATTACGTTTTGGATCTATTTAGACGTTAGCACATCTTTTAAAACATATTTATTGAATAAGTTTCAGGGCACACTTTTAGTCATGCCTATATATTAAGTTATTAATAAAAAGGATTATTCAACAACTAATTGAAACTCTATTGTGCTTTTCATGAGTTTCAAACTGGGCCAGAAATGGCCATTGTTCTTTACTCCAATGAGTCAAAAAAGCAGTCTACCATACTACCAATACTTAGTTAAAGTACCTAATACGAGACTGTACAACAAAAGAAATACTTTCCCTACCACCGTAACTTCGTCTCCATATAAAAGTTCATACATAACAATACCATTCTCAATCCCCTTACCAATCATGACGGATTTTTTCTCCAACATTCGGCATATAATCATTAAGCGTAACAAAAACTAAAGTATGCCGAACATAGCCGAAGTTCGCCGAAGTTTTCCGAATGACATGTACAGTAACGGTCTATGTTGTGTAGTTCGAAATAGAAAAAGTCGCCCAGTATTTGTAACTGCAAAAGGAATGAAGAAAATAGTTGGAGCAAAAAGCTCTAAGCTACTTTCGGAGTTCAAGCCTCCGATTGTTATCGTAAGAGTTATATTGTCTTTGGTTTGGGTAATCAAAAAATAGTTTTTAAGTTGTGCTTGTTCTTTTATTAAAAATTGACAACACAGCTGTAATAGTACCTAGAATGCTTTTTGTGGCTACAAACAAGTAAGCGCTGAAAATTAAGTGATTCTGAATTATGTCTTTTGACCAGTTATTTCAGACAGATATATTTCAGATAAGTACCAACAGTTTAGTGCACAATAAAGAATTGTCTATCTATCTTTATAAAGAGTGATTATTTAAATAAGAGAGCTGCACTCGGAACTCTGTGTGTAGATTAATAAAGAACCTTTGAACTTAAATACATTTAAGTAACTTTTGGTACCCCACATTTGTTTATAAATGTTTATACATTCTAATACTTCACATTATAACCCAAGTCAAATTACTTGTACATTAAAATATTTTAGTATATAATGTACTTTTTACTTTTAGCAATTTTAAATAATTTCACTTAAAAAAACCTTATTACAATAAAAAAGCTATTAATACATACATCGTAAATATACATATATTTACGATGTCATCATCCTCCTAGCGTTATCCCAGTTGGAATCCGGGGTCCGCTCACTAGTCTAAACGAATTTTACTGAATATTAGCTTTCTCACAGAACGACTGCCTGTGTGACTGGCATAGATAAGTGTCAGTTTATTAAGAATGTATTGACGCCCTATAACGACTGTCATAGGTCTTCATGACAATCGGGACCGACGGCTTAACGTGCTCTCCGAGGCACGGGGCGAACGATTATTAACAATTCAATACGCACATAACGCCGAAAAGTCAGTGGTGCGTGCCGTGGATTCGAACCCGATACTCTCTGCACGGCAGTCTGTTGGTTTCTCCACTGAGCTATCGCTGCCTTTATAGTTGACCTTTTTACCTCATCACATTTTATACAAGCAATTGTTTTATCCCCAAGTGTACAGGTAAGCGCATTGCGAATAGCAACCCGGGCCGTAAAACTACACGAGGCGAGTGCCTTACGATACGTACTTATCAGAAAATAGTTTTTATTGCAGAAACTCGTAAAATTGCCTTGTTAACTTTAACTGTTGGGGACAGATTATCTTAGAAATATTCTGCTGATAGTTCAATTAATCTGTATTAGCATTTATGAATGTGTAATTCGAGTTATGTTATGAAAAATAAAGGTGAAATCTATAATCATCCTCACGAATAAATAATCCTTCAATTTTTGATATGATTTTAAATCGATCCTACAAAAAAAACCATTCAGACCGCTATTACTACTATCTAATTTGTCAACAGTTGAGTAAACGACGACACTTTTATATCCTCCATTTTACACTAAATTATTTCACAACATGTAAATACATAACACAGAGAACAAAGTTTTTGTCTTTCAACTAGGACGAAAGTAGTTGATATCAGCGATGCTGAACTGAGCACGTAACCGTATTGTTCGGCGAAAGCTGTTGTATTTCTTGTGCAGTGTGTGTCCTGGGTGCAACAAAGTTGTTTGTTAGTTAAATTAATGCTTTTTGTAAACGTCGCGATGTCATAGGGCGGTACTAATACATGAAAGATGGTGTAAGAAAATTCCATTTGTGTGAATTCATAGCTTTCATTTGCTTGGTTTAATATTGGAATATTTGTTGCGATTAAGTTTTGGCTTTACGAGTTGTATTGTTGATTAAAATACAACTCGTATCAGTCTTTGTCTCATTCGAGTTTGAATATTTAGATTAATTAGAAAGCAATAAATCGTAATTTCACATCTATGACAACAGTTATAAAGTAACAGAATCTCTGAATTTTGATCTACGATATCTGACTAACTGATTGACTTATAATGCATAACCATTTGACTAGAAACATCAAATTCTGCACTTAAAAAAATTCCCAGGAATGGTTAAAACTATCCGACCATCGTTGACGAACACATACGAAGTATACTAAAAGAATCGGCAGACATGAATTGCAGTTTCCTCCTCAACTGGAGAAAACCTAAAGTACTTAATACCAGTCTGTCACCACCTTAACGCGCAGTTGTGCCTTACTTACATAACAGGGCGTATAGTATTATTGTACGTTCTGATTTGAGGAAAAAAACGTTTACAAGTAGTGATAGGGGAACTATTTTATATACCCACGTCACTTGATTTTTATGGGGCAAGTTGTATTGCGCCCTTAGAGTAAGATTTGGAGGCGATAAGATACGGTTTCCAAGATTGCTTTTGTAGGCATTCCATTTACGTTTGCTGGTAAAAATGGAAATTGCCAGATTGCTTAAGTGATTTTGTAATGGATTCTAAAAAAAAAAATATACCGGCCGAATTGAGAACCTCCTCCTTTTTTTTTGTTTGAAGTCGGTTAAAAATACAACTAAGTAAAAAAATACAAAAAGTATTGCTGTTTGCCGGTACTCGACTGATTGACCTCGTTTTGTTTCGAGTTCTTCTAATGTTTCTTTCTATTTATTAGAAGTAACCATGTAGGCATGTAGGACGATAGAGAGATAAGGATAGATAGAGCAACTTTGATGAAATTGGACTAGAAGGTTTAACGGTTGTGATTTCTTAGATTTTAACACAGCTTACAATTTTCCGGATAAATAAATATTCTTCTTTCTCTTCTTTCTCTTAGCGTTATCCCAGTTTCAATCTGGGGTCCGCTTACTAGTCTAACCGGATATGGCTGAATATTAGCTTTTCCACAGAGCGACTGCACGTCTGACCTCCGCAACCCGAAGGGATAGCGATATTCCATGGTCTAGTGTCAGTTTATTTAGAAGGTACTGACGCCCTGTAACGACTGTCAAAGATCTTCATGACAACCGGGACCGACGGCTTAACGTGCTCTCCGAGGCACGGGACAAGCGATAATTAACAATTCAATACGCACATAACTCCGAAAAGTCAATGGTGCGCGCCGTGGATTCGAACCCGATACCCTCTGCATGGCTGTCTGTTGTTATATCCACTCGGCTATCGCTGCCCTCCGGATAAATAAATATTAAATAAATAATAATTTATTGAGACAAAAGTGTGTACAATGTCACACTAACATAACAATAACAACAATTGATAACAGAGCAACTATAGGGTTAAGTTGAACTCCGATATTGACGATAAGAATAAACTTGTGTTGTGGATATCAGGGCTCTCTCATATTACTTTGATCCAATTGACTTAGAAGCTATCAATTATACAAGATAAATTATGTTATGTGTGTCACTGAGTGTTACGTGTTAATTTTGCTGTGTGGTGAATTAATGTAACTTTTGTGCTTATAGCCTAGAGATCCTTATAATATCTTCAGTGTCTGCATAATTATGTGTCTGAAGCCATTTGGTTACTATATTCCTGCAGTTTTGTCTAGGCACCGGATATATGTTACTTTATCTTATTATATAGGTAGTTCCATTATACTCGAAAATGACGCTGTGCTAGGCTTGTCCGGGCTTTCTGTGTTGGACACACATGGTAATGCCGTCGGCGAATAAGTAGCGATATTAAAAGCAGTGTGGAATGTTTCTGAGTATTAGTAATATCAAGCTGCCAACCATAGGAGTAGCTTCAAATCTAAGTTAAAGAAGGAGACTGGCCCATTACCTCTTTTTTACTCTTAAGAGTATTTCCTCCAGTGCAAGAAATCAACCAAAAGCAGCGGTCGAACCATCCAGAGCTTGGTTGAAGCCAATCCAAAGATGCTAGATCGGCTTCAATCTCGAGCACTAACAAATTCCACTACCCCGATCTTGAATCCGCCTGCCATGCGTGACTATTACAGCGAAATTGCCTCAATCGGTGGAGACCGACCTAAGTTCACCAGTGGACGTCTATTTTGGCCCCAAGAGAAGAATCTTGAATTCCGAAGAAAATAGACCAGAACAAAGACGTCATATGACGTCATACGTCAGCTGTCAGTAATGCAACATTTCGGAATGTCTCCATGTTTACACAATCAGACAAAGCTTCACATTGCAAATGCGGCTGTGGCACTTACTTCTAACACCTCAACTCGCTAGTTACCCTACTCACAAGCAAGTTTGTTCGAGAAATCCACTGAGGAGTCTCCTAAAAACTTACCAACTAAACTGAATTTATATGAATAGCTTGTCGCGCGGATTTATTGTTTTGGTTTGCTTTATGCGACTAAAATTTTACTGTGTGTGCCAAGTTATTTCATAAATAAAATATAGGTACTTAGTATTTAAGTTGAAGTTTTCGCGTCAAGTTTGGAAAATTGGACATCTTTATGGGTACACATTCTTTATATTATGAGATCTTTACTTTTGTCTTAAACTGCTACTTTGTTCATCAAATAGTAGAAGAATTCGGTAGAATTTTATTTATTAATTCTAGTAGTGAACGTTTATCTCACAAGTTCTATCGTAGTTATGTATGAATATTTATCAATTAAAATCTTAAACAAACGTAACTTCATTTTAATCCATTCATCATTTCAATAACATTCCTCATACTTGGATGAAAGTAAATGGGAAGTCTTCTAAAATTAGGTACAATCGAATTGAGAACCTCTTCTTGTTCAAGTCAGTTAAATCTGTGTTTTAATTCGTAAACTATAACGAGACAAAAACTCTCCATTCATAATTCCTTGGTAAGAATAATAAGGTCGAAATTACAAAAATATAATCTAAATTAAAACGATGTTGTCTTGGTATTTTTTGCCGTGGCCAATTAATGGACCATCGAGTACTTAAGACGGCAAAGACAAACTGGAGAAAAGTTCACTTTAATTAAAAAGAAGTCTTACTCACGATACTAGTTTATTGGTGTTCAATTAATTAACTGGAAAAATCTAGAAAATTCCAAGGTTTCTAGGAAGAATTTTGAGTTGCTTTTTGCTTTGTGATTCTAGTAATACAGTTGGCGAAACGAATAGCGAAAACCATTTTTTAAGGTTGCCTGCATATGCCAACCTAATGCCTTTTTATAACAGTTTACTTTGCGTGATGCAAAGTCAAGAAGTCTTATAATATCCAGTGCGTGAACATACATCCATCGCCTAAGCGTCCCAGTTGCTACGTGGGGTCCGCTTACCTACTAGTCTAACCGGATTTGGCTGAATATAAGCTTTTCCACAGAGCGACTGGCTGTCTGACCTCCGCAGTCCGGCTAGTGTCAGTCTATTTATAGGCACTGACTCCCTATACCGACTGTCGAAGAATTGCATGGCCTGACATGACTGACTTGACATGCTCTCCGACGCACGGAACACGTGATTATTAAAATTCAGTGCATGTGCACACTTTCACATGTTTAAGAGTGCCTAAAAATTTAGTACGGCGTAAACCTTTCACTGAATTATTATTATGACTAGCTTTTGTTCTGAGACATACTAAAATCGCGAAAACAATCAGCTGTCACAAACATTTTCTTGTAGTTAAAATCTCAATTTTGTGTAGAAAAACAGCTTTTTTTAAATTACCTTGTACATAACTCGTTGAACAAAAAACCTATTTTCTTATACATATGAGTTCACTCATACTGGCAAAGTTTTTTATTATCTCTGAGATCCAGAAATGAAAAGCAAACAGATTTTCTATTAGACTTGTACGTGATTCCATTTCAGCTAGCACTCTCTGTAAAAGCAACAGTTTTTCCGCCACCCAATTCTTACGACAGCACTGGAGTCCGGAAGTGTGTGTCTTTTATTTACTATCCTATATCATTTAAGTTATTTTTAAGTATATTGCTAAAAAGTAATGCTTTTACTCAAAATATTAGCAAAACATCCATAGTCAAATATTTTCGAGATATAAACAATTTTGTTTTGAGGTGCCAATATTTTGATGGCTAAAGCACAAGGAACATTATGAACGCGAGATCCTCACAGTAGGCCGGAATTGTTTTGTGCTTCATAAACCAGCATATTCTTTTTAAATTGTCGCTAAAACGTTTCAGCTTCTAAACTAGCTCGTTGCACTAACGATATAAGATTTTTGCCGAAGAATATAGCTCGAAAAAAGTCAAGTAAGAGATTGCAAGGAAAAAGTAATGGTTTAAGCGACCGCTTCACTATTTTTTAACTGCACCATGCAATAACCGTTATTTGAATGTTTGTTAAGATATTATAACTGTATAAGATCTGCTGCTCTTACTAGTGAGGAAGATTTATTGGAAAAAAGTAAAAGCCCTTTATTTCTCGCCGACAATAATTACTACACAACAATAATAAGTAAACATTATCATTTCATTTTTGATATTCTGCTTACACATACATTAATAAATATATTTAACTGAGTCCTTTACTAAAGTCTCCTTTTGCGGTTATTTTGAGCTCCATTCAACATTTTAATATGTATGTATTCATACGCTCGCGGTTTATAGTGACACCTGAAATTGCTTTAGTTGAATAAGTATTTGACGTGGTTTTTGATCTCGCCCTTGGCATTACCTTGGACAAAGTCAAGGTGAAGGGCAAAAGTGTTAAGGTTATTTTTCAGATTTAGAAGTGGTAATCTCACAGCTATGTCTGTGGGTTTTCCTTTCACAGTCTAATCGACTAGATCATTGTCCTAATGATGATGATTAGGGAGACTGAACATAGGTACTTTAAATTGTTGTTTCTAGTCTTGGTATAATTTTGGTCCCTAGATTGAATGCCTGTAATGTCCCTTCTGACGCAGCATTTACTACGAGTGTGGGAGCTCTTAGTTTCTTCTCTTCTTTGTAATAGAAAAGAACATTAAAAAAGTCTGGCCTCAGGATCTTCTTAATAAGTGAATAAAAAAAGGCGGAACACTAAGTTCTACACCTCAAACAAGTAACCAGATGTTCCAATGTTAAAATAGCTAACAGTGGTTTGGGCATTACCAAACCACTGCTTTAAAACATGTCACACATACTTAATGCTGTTAATATTCTCAGGCTCACAATATAATCCTTAAATACACTATTTTCCAGCCCTCTAAGGCATACCCTGCCCCGCTCCACACTCCACATTTCACGATGAAATAGCCCTCACTTATATATTCCGAACACACCAGTGAATATAACGCAAACACTTTTGAATCTCACAGCATGAACCGCCATCAAAACTAGTGCGAAATCATTAAACTAGTATCCAAAGTTTTCAAGTAAAAAGTAACAAATACTGTATAAAGAAACCCAATTTCGCTCCAATTTAAACTTCTGGCAGCCATCTTTATGATGTCAGAGGTTTAAGTAATCTGATTTGAAGGCACGACACGAATATTCGTCAAACATGCCCACTTTGATCTTTGAATCAGGCTGTGCGGTCCAATACACGAGTCCCTAAATTTCTATTAATGTTAAACAAATACTTTCATCCTTATCGGGTAAAATTTATTATGTTTTGAACCGTGAGATGAACTAGGGTCGGCGACAAGTACGATTAAGTAGCTGCGTCACGATTTTTTTTAAGTCGAGCCGGCCATTTGCCTTGTACTTGTATTTAGGGTTACATATATACCTACATATCAAAATAAAAAGAAAAGCTAGCTTTTTACCTATGCAATATAGCAATTTGTGCCATGGTGTAAAAGTGTAAAACACTTACAAATCTTTTGTAAATGAAATGCAACAGCGTTTTAGGGTTCCGTGATACACTGTTAGTAGCGGTACGCGCAACTTCTGCGAATGAATTTCATTACACTTGATGGTAGATATGCGACAAGTCAAGGTGGTAAGGCCACCACGTTTACATAATGAATATTTAGTAGGTAGTCCCATTGGGATAACATCATGATCGTCATCCCGGTTGCATCCCAGACTTTTCTCTGGGATTCCGGGTCCGCTTACTTATCTAAGCAGATTTGGCAGAATATTTGCCTCCACAAAACGACTGTCGTCTTATCGCCGCAACTCATAGGCATAGCGATATTCGATATTTTAGACCAGTGTCACTATAATTATGCTATATTACTGAACCTCCATCACGACTGACAAAGACCTTCGTGACTGCCGGGACATACGGCTCACCGTGCTCTCCGAGGCATAGCGCAGGCGATAATTAATGGATTAATACCCACGCTGTATCTGGTCTCTTACATAACCGTACTATCCTAGTCAAGTCTACCTTCACAAAAATACAATCATCATCAGCCCTTTATACTGTCCCACTGCTGGGCACAAGCCTCTTCTCACTATGAGAAGGGTAAGGCCATAGTCCACCACGCTGGCCAAGTGTGGGCTGGCAGACTTCACATGTCTTTCAAGAACATTATGGAGAACTCTTAGACATGCAGGTTTCCTCACGATGTTTTCCTTCACCGATTAGCAAGCGATAATGAACAATTTAATACGCACTTAACTCCGAAGAGTAATTGGTGCGTGCCGTGGATTCGAACCCGAGACCCATTGCGTAACAGTCTGTCAGTCTCTCCACTCAGCTATCGCTGCTTACAAAAATAGAATACTAGAGATTATTCCTATATTTTTATTACGAAATTATTTTCTTATTGATATTCTATTCTAGGGCCCTTTGAAGCAAAGAGTTAACAGCACAGAACATTTAATTTCTTTCTACTCAGAATAAAAGTTAAAGATGTTTTCATTTGTGAATGTTTTCACAAATGTTTTCAAAGGAAATGATTATAACTTGTCATTATCTAAGTTTCGGGTCAGTTTCAAGTTCATGTTTCAAAAGAAATAATGAGATTTCTCTACACAGACATTCAGATAGGCCGCTTAGGTAGGAATTTCTTCATTCATTATCTATTATATAGGCTTAACTTGGAACAATTTTGATTTAATTTATGTACTACTTTGTTACAAGTATTCCTAATTACTATCTTTTATTTTAAACATATTTGAGATATTTTGATAATTGATAAAATCTTTTATAATGAACAAGAACGGAGATCTGAAGCAATACAATTAACAAAAGCTAGACTTATACTGGTCTGGCTATTTAGGTACCTGATCACAATAACAATGTCCAATTAAAGTCATCGATGTATAATACCTACCTTAATTCTAAAGTATGCTTGTAAAAATAAACTATTATAATCTCTTCGATTCAATCTCTAAGGTTAGTTAAACCCAAACTAAGCAGCTTATACTACGACAACCAAACATATAATAAATCAACGCGTTCACAGATCAAATATTTTGTGGTTGGGAATCGAACCTATAACCTTCGGCCTAGCAGTCAGGGTTATTAACCACTAAATCAACAGGTCTGCGAATTTTCATTCCTTACTATGTCATCAAGAGACCAGCTTAGTTTCCATTATTTACATTGCCACGAACAGCATTTTCATATCTGATTTCATAGTCTTGTTAGTTAAGTAGTTCTAGTGTGTAAAGTATTGCGTTTCATTACTTTTAACTGGCTTCTACTCGTGTTACCGCCCGTGGCGTTATCAGTTATCGCAATAAAAGCAAGCCCCCGTGCTGCTTCGTTGTTGTATTACTATAAAATTTTATCGAAATTCGTTAAGTAGTCTTCGTGAGAAAGAGTTTCAAACATCTGATCAATCGCCACAAATTGACGTGTTTTTGATGGTAGTAGGATATTAATTTCTGTATCCATTTATTCGTGTTAAACGATAATACTTTACGTAAAGTTATTTGGCACACAATTAAGATAAAATGAAGAATATTCTGCAAAGCGTGCCCTAGTTATTTTCTAGTAATTTCATATCTTAATCCAGTAATCTCTATTTAAATTTTAAGCGTGGTAAATTGTCTTAAGTAGACCTTCGTAAAATGATTTTTTCATAATGAAGATTGTAATTTTATAAAGTTACTTAAAGTAACAGAGTAGTGCTAAATATAGAATTATGATATCTCCTATTTTAAAATTCTATCTTTAGTGGTTTAGTTAGGTTTAGTTATTCATCTTGGAGTCAATGTACCTTCTATCTATACATATCATAGAATGAAGTCACTCGGCCGTCATGGCTGTTTGAAAAAAATGCGATAAACTCAAAAACTACCACACGGATTTCTGTACAGTTTTCACCAATAGACCGTTGTGATTGCTGAGAGAGTTTTAGGTGTAGAACTCACGAGGGTTAATAAGTAATGGCAAAATTTTAATCTAATTCACGCTTATGAAAATCTATAACTATAGAGGAGGCAGCGATTGCCAAGTAGAAATACATTAGGCTGCCCATAACGCGCACCATTCCTTAACTATCGCTTGCTCCGTGCCTCGGCGATCACGTTAAGCCGTCGGTCACAGCTGTCATGAAGATCTTTGACAGTTGTTACGGAGAGTTCTTAGTTCCAAATATACCAATACTGGTCTAAGCCATGGTAAGCTATACCTTTGACTTGCGCAGGTCAGACGGCAGTCACTCTGTGGAAAAGCCAATGCCACATCAGTCTTCCGTGACCACGGCTAATGAAAAGTTGCCGAAACGTCGGATAAATAATTAAGTTTCTAGATCATGCGGTTTAAATGTACTACTAGTAAAACCAATTTATCGCAGAAAAATCCGTAAATAGTAGATACATTTCAATTATTGATGAACTTAAACATTGAAAGGTATATTTTCCGCCTCGGTTATTCATTCACAAATCAATTAAACATTTCCGTAATTTAATATCAACAGTATTTTGTGCATATTTCAAAACGTTTTCGTAGTAATGTTTGCGCTCCACTAATGAAGTTTCAAATAGTTTATATTTAAAGTTAGTAGGTACTATGTCCACATACTGTTTACTTGACGCGTCTAGTGTATTTACTTTGTCTAAGCTACATTTAAATGTGACAGAGGCTGGTAACCAAATAGATTTATTTGCATGTAGGTGGTAGGTACATTTATATAATATACTAGAGGACGCCAGCAGCTACGCCTGCAATTTTTTTAAATTTACCCGTTTTGGCCGATCCCGTGGGAATTTCGGGAAATCCCTTCTTAGTGCACCCCTACGGTCCCCAAGGAACATACATGCCAAATTTCAGCTTCTTGCGCCCAGTAGTTTCGGCTGTAGCGTGTCTGTCAGTCAGTCAGTAACGCAAGGATTTTATATATTAAGATTAGATTTTCACAGAGCGACTGTCTGTCTGATCTCCAGAATCCAAAGGGATAGCTATATTTCATGGTATAGACAAGTGTCAGTTTATTCAGAAGCACTAACTTCCTAAGTTGTTCGTGCAACTTTACAGTGGCGCCCCACGTTGGGCGCCACTGTAACAAGAAAACAAGAATTTGCAGTCTATGCGAGCGGTTGTGATCTACTTTAAAATTTGCCCATTAGTTGTTTAATAAGAACCTGTGTTCCAGTGTATTTGTTTTAAAAATCAAATTGTATCAAAATTGGCAAATGTCGAAACCATTATTTTGTAGAATGGTTTTATAAAGAAGCATCCTTCAAACTCAAATTAGATACGGTTTGGTATTACACGTTTCCGTACCATTAAAACGTTTTCTAATTCCTTGAAGTACAAATATAAAGCTCTCTTTATTCAAACAAACCATTAATCCCACAATTTGAAATAAAGGAACCTATACGAAACTCAGCACAACGACCTAACGAACCTGAATTACAAAAATAGAAAAAATACGTAGCTAAATGAGCTAAGAAAATAGCCTAGGACATTAGTCGGGTCTAAATGAGCAATGCCGCGGCAATCAGCCACAAAATAAGCTCATTATTTCCATATCCTGTAAGTTATTTAGGCGGGCTACAAACCATCAGTACGTCTCGTCAGGTTTGCTCTATGTTACAAAAATATTAAGACACGTAGCAAATATTTCAATATCAGTGTTGAAAGAAAGCATTAGACTAATGAATATTATTACAGAAATAAATTTTTTTGGCTTCCATGAAATACCTATGGAGATACCCATGCATAATATTTCGCAGTATATTTCTTTTCGGTTTCTATGTTTGTTAACCCTAGATTACTAACCTTCGTCAATTCGACTACGCGGGTTTGTTTAAATCGTGCTTACTTTTGCGCGCGCGATCGCACTGCTTCCACACTTTAGATAATCTTAGTCGACCCGTTGCCCCCCCGACTGACGGTAGTGTATTGAGTGGAGGGGCACCGTGAGCGCCGTTCCAGCAACCATGGGTCGTCAGATCGATGAAGGTTAGTATTTACGTAACATTTTGTTTGGTGAACTCTTGCGTTTTTTTTGTTTTGTTTATTTATTTTCTTTGCGAAAATAATGCGACTGATGTACCTCCTACCTAAAAAAGGAAAATATAAGCCTTGTGTCCCTCCGCAAAGCGAAGGATGACTAAAAGTTGCACCCAGAGCAAGAAATCGTTGTGCGGGGAGCACAAACTTGACGTTTGTCACAAATGTATAACTTGATAGACTCTTACCAAAATTTTTGTTTCATTACTTTATTTCATTTGTTATTTCTAATGTTTAAAAATTGTTTTTCACATTTACTTTAAAATAATACTTTAAAAAATGTTTAAAAATGTTACCATTGTTAATTTGCCATAAAACCTACGATCTCATTTATAAGGCTGATTTTTTAATAAATATGCCGTTTTGGTTTATGTAAATTTATTAATTAATAAGAAGAATATCATAAATTTATAATAAAAAAAAAAAATATGCATGTTTAATTAAAATAAAAGTCATTATCCCCCTTTTTAAATACCGTAGTCGAAAGTACGAAGGTTAGTAATAAGGGTCGAAAAATAAGGTTAGTGATCTAGGGTTAAGTTGGATAACATATTCAATGTGGAGAGCATTAGCATAGTGTGTTATCCATAATCTTGAGCAAAGAACAAAAGTGATGATATTGATTCGTTATCGTATACCCGACGTTCTTGTCAGCCAACGCAACGATATGACATTTTAAGACACGGAGGCCATGAACGGGACAGGTAAAAGACCACCAGGACTGCATTCGAAGACACTGAGGTCATGATTGGATGCGAAGTGGCAAAGAACACCATGATAGAGATTTTAAGTAAGAGGCTTATACATAAGACTTTATAATAATTAAGCCTCATGATGATGAAAATGTACACGCCGTAGCTCAGGCTTGTAAGGCCAGTCATACCACTCATACCTAAAACCACACTAAACGTCTTAGTCTTCGTAAACATTGGTATTCGTCTAACGAATTCACGTCCAATCCTACTAGTTGTAAAAACGTAGGTCTATTTTTAAGGTCAAAAGAAACCTAAAACCCTGATCTAATAAAAGAATTTCAGACCTTTGGATAACCGAATTCCGATCGGATGTTATTGAATTCCAAAGTTAGTTTTAGAGCATAAGGCAATTTCTGTTTGTAAGTTAGGTAATAAAATAAAGCGACCACGCAAATACGTCGAGTCTAAGGTCAAATAAAACAATACCAGAGGAATAAGAGGTTTTTGTTTTACGCCCACAAACTCAGTATTTTCTTTATTAATACCTCGCATTGCCGAAGGCAGCTCTCTTCACAGCCATCTCGTGAGAAACGCAATCTGGTCTTCGTCAACACTATAATATTAATTGGATTACTAGTAATTTGTTTGTTTCTTAAATAGGTAATTGACTCGAATCAACATACCCCATAGTAGATTTTGTCACTGACTCTATTTGACTTCATGTCGTGGTTACTAGATAAAGATAAATGTAAACACAGTTATGCAATAAATTAATCTTTATATATATCTAAAATTAGTTTACGATGTCGTTTGGGATGTGTACCTTTTTTTAAGTAACCGGTATTTCGACACTGTTGTGACATTCGTGGGTTCACTGTGAAGTGATTGTTGTCACTTACAATATGTGTGTTTAAGTGTTGAGATAGAAGGTGAAGCGTGTGAGGAAAAGAAAGCAAAGGCAGAAGACGAATGCGTAATGAATTTATTTACTTATGACACGAGTATTTATAGGTAAACATAATTAATAATAATTAACGATCACGCCTGGCACTTTTATAATAAAGTTTCGCGCTTGACACTTTTTATCGCGTACACAAGTAAACAAAAGATCTGCGGCAGCCATGTTGCGCGGGCGCCGGTCGACAATAGCAGGTAGCTAGCAGGTAGCTGACCCTTTTCTTGGGGGCGCGGCCTAATCGTCGCCGGTGGTCTAGTCATAATTGTGGCGTGATTTTACAAGGCCCAATATAATGACTTTTGCGATGATCTGTATGGTAGCGGATTCGGGTCGCTACAACTGCAAGGTTCAGTTGAAAACTAGCGTCGGGCTTCAAGTCCGACCTATGCTGAATTGAACACCTGATTGCTGCTGCTTATTTTAAATATTGTAATGTTTATTATGTGTGCTTTGCTTTTGTGTATTGTTATTCCTTTAATTATCATTTGTGTTATTACTTTTTTATCTGGCTTATATACCTACAAATGCTTTTAATCTGTTTTTATACCTTTGTTACGTGAGTGTTGTGATGCTTGCAGCAATAAACGTTTCTTTCTTTCTTTCTTTCTTACAGTTGCAAGTAACATGTTCACAAAATAATTAACTGCACTTATGAAGTAAAGCGCGGATAATCGAAACAAAGATACGTAGAAAATACCCCGAAATATAAAGTAAAACGAATAACAAAAACAAAATAGTGGTGAAATCTTAATGAAACCTTAATTCAAACGTTTTTCGTCAAACAAAGTTATGGAATGACAGTTTGTTGTCCGCCTTATACAAAAAACCTGCGAGTAATCATTCAACACAGAAAGAAATGTTTGTATTCACTCCAATAACCTCAGTATAAGCATTACTAAAAACCCTCCAGAAACACACGTAAGTATATATATATATACCCGAAGGGATATGCAAACATACATACATCATAAAAATATCTGCCATTTAGACTTTGTTGGTCTCACAAAGTCACGATGTAGGCAACGTGAAGCAGTTTTTAGTATGAAGTGCTATATCGCCGGGGACATAACAAATACGCCTTTACAAAGCCCTACCTTTACGGGATGTTGACGGACATTGCGGTATTTTTAAGGAAAAATTCGCAGCCGACCGCAAACAGCAGACATGTCGCTTGACAATACGGATTTCTATTTATTTCTATAAAATCTGCACCTGCTGGTGCCGTGTAAGGGTGGATTCGAAATCATGACTATAGCGACATATCGCGACGACAGGTCGTGACAACGTGTCGCAGTTACATGACGCGGCGACACGTCACCTCCTACTATCGTCGAAGTTCGGCTACGTTCTTTAGTGGGTAAAAATCAAACGGCGGCACGGCAGAGTTACACTGGTTACACATACCCTTAACCCCAAGAGGCGAAGGTTGGTTTTCCTCTATAAAAACAAAAAAAAAATAATGATATAAACCATGTAGGTAATAGGCTTTTGGTATTATTAAAAAAATAATAATAAAATTTTGATTTCCAGAATATGGTGGTATAGGTACAAGAAAACTTATTATGTGCGACATATTCTGCCATTAGAGGCGTGAAAATATAAATTCTTATTTTAATTATGAACAACTTACTTAAGAAGAATTGATTTTATAGTAGTTAAGAATTGTATTTTACATCGACCGCAAAGAAGAAAAACATTTTATGGTATCGTCATCTATAAGATTTGCTGTTCTGAATGGAAATGATTACCAACAAAATCTATTGTTAAACGATACGCAGGTATGGAAAATTACGAGGCTTTACGTGTTATTACAACTTGTAGGCTATTATTATTTAAAACCAATCCAAAGCTAGCATTTAAAGTAAGGTACAATTAATTACAATTATCTTCTTTCATATTTTATCGATAGCTAGGTTTTGTTCTAGGGCTTTCAAAACTATACTACCGAGGTCCCATATAGTTGAACTCTCAGTACCACCTTGATGACTGGCGTTCTTCCACCGTACGTTTTACACGCCATTTCCTGCCTCATACGACAACCAACTGTAGAACCAGATATGTGCAGTGGTATAGTTTGATATTGGAACCTTTAATATATTCATTTTTAAAAGGTTGGCAACGCACTTGTGATCCTTCGGGCATTGCAGGTGTCGGGCGGCGACAACTTACTATCAGGTGACCCGCTTGCTAGTTTGGCTCCCTACACAATAAATGAAAAAGACCGAGATTGAAGTTATCAACTCTCATATAAGGTTCACGTTTGCGGTCCCTTAAGCATGCGGATAGAGACTTCCCACACTAACAATGAAGACTCTAACGACCAACGAAAATAAGTCCTACTATCTGTCCACGCTACACTGGAATAGATTTACTTGACGTATTTATCTCAACGTCACAAAACCCTCTAGAACAATGACAACTTGCAACAAAAAATAACCACATAGAAGACAACCCACAAATTAGCTGTACCTAATTCACCCAAAAAATTTGAAAATTTAAAAAAACTTTGTGATAAAATTAACGCGAAAGCGTCTGATACTCACAAAAAGCCTCTGTCAGATTATAAAAGTACTTTTCTTTGTAAACACGACTTAACAACCCCTTTACCTTTTAGAATTAAAATACTTTTAATGTCCCCTTTGCATAGGGTGGCCAAAACTTTCAATTTTGTTAGGTCAAGCCCAGCTTTCAGTCATTTTTAAGCGATGGTCTCGCCAACGACGTGTCTTGAGGATTCGATGTCCACACAAGACAACACATGTGTGATCGAAAAATTGTTATACTTATATTTCGAGTCTGGGACAATTGAGTGCGTTAATTAATCGTTTGTAAATTTCCCTGAGACACAGGATTTACTCCTATTGCCGTAGTCATTAAAAAGGAAAATAAACTTATACCTCTCAGCTCACAATCGTTGCAATTGAGACATATTACATTAATATATTCATGTCCGCGTATCACGAAAGAAAAGTACTTACTGCATGTCACACTATAACAGTCGATTCAAACTTCTGATGTAGTTTTCAACAATGTCTGCCAGCAACGCAACTATTCTTATCACGTTTCAAGCTTGCGAAACGAAAGGGAAGCTCAACTAACGCATGGATAAATAGAAATTTCATCTTGTTGGCTTTGTTATACAGTTTACAGCCCAAGTTATTGGCTGGAATTATGTATTACCAAAATATGTTTATCCTTAGAGTCGAGAACTAAAAGTTGACCCAGTTTCAGGTCAACATATTCAGTTCTATATTATACTAGCTGGTAGCGCCATCTACCTTTCCATCGAAACTAATCACATCAACGTCAATGGTTGGTCGCCGCGTGCATCGACGCGAGAGACAGTCCAGAACTTTCGAGAATCTAAATACGTGTCCGCCATACCGTACCGCACTGCGCCGCTTCCGCTATAATTATTACCGCTTATACAAAACTGCTCGCGAGGGAAAGTGATTTGTGTAGTGGAGTGAATCAAGCAGCTTCATCTCGAAAGCACCAGGAGGCTGCCATTTGCAAGGAAGGAGGACTGACGTACAAGGTAAGTGCCCCTCATCCTTAGAATATCCTATACCCACTCACAATCCTTTTCCCTTATCCTTTCTAGGCGACCCAGAACTCGCCATCCTTTGTATACAGTCCATTCCTTCTCCAAGGCGCCTAGAACCTAGGTTTTGGTGTAACGCCGAACCATTTTTTTGATCCATACAAGTCGGATTTATTTACGTTTTTATACGTTATATTGCTATACCTAGGCAGTTATAGCACCTAGCTATACTCCGAGTCTATTCACATAACCGTCACATGGTTGTTTCCGCCCGCTTCAGTAGGTAATATACTATTATGTAGCTACCTACTTACTAAATTATTATTTATTTATTTATTTATTATATACTTTACTGTACACCTATAAAATTATTACATAGCATAAACTTAGACTATAAGAAAAGTACAGAGGGCGGCCTTATCGCTAAAAGCGATCTCTGCCAGGCAACCTTTGGATGGATATGGTTTGCAGAGGAAAATAATGGTGGTTGTAGGCGTACCAAATAAATATATTATAAATATATATTTATAATATATATATATGTATAATATATACATGAATACATAATAATATTACATCAATACTTATATTCGAAAATTTTAATCATAATTTTATAATATATACCTCTGCAACTAAACATATATACATCTCAACATATATACATACATCAAAATAATCATACTAAGTATAATATTATATATTAACACGACTTATAATGATATAAATTATTATAGTAGAATGATAGCTTACCCTATAAGGACAGATAGTGTTCCTTTACCATCGCTTTAAACTTCGTTACTGTTTGAGCCTGCCTAATAGGTAGCGGTAGAGCATTCCACAAACGTACAGCAGTAACAGTAAAGGACTTATCAAAAAAGCTCGTGGAATGTCCCGGCATTTTCAGTTTTAAATTTTCTGATGACCTCAAAAACTTATTATGTGTGTCATGTAGGTACTCAAATCGACCTTTAAAATAGGAAGGAGTTGAAGGGTTAAACAATACATTGTACAGTAAAGTAAGAATGTGAGCATTCCGGCGATGACGTATGGGTAACCACTTGAGTTGCGTTCGAAATTGTGAAACATGATCATATTTGCGTAATCCAAATATGAATCGTATACAGACATTTTGGAGGCGCTCAAGTTTGTCAAGTTGGTTTTCGGCGAGATCTAGATAGCTGACATCCGCATAATCGATAATGGGTAAAAGAATCGAGTTGGCAAGCGCAATTTTGGTGGCAGTCGGAAGAAAGTTCCTCAATCTTCTCAGCGAGCCTGCTGAAGCAAACACTTTTCGACTTACTTCTTGGATCTGTGGTCCCCAAGTAAGAGCAGAGTCGATCGTAACACCCAAATTCTTGACTTTGTCCCGTATGTGAAGTATGGTACCATCAAAAACAATATCAGGGAGCTGCGACCAGTTTACTTTTGACACCAATTTGGGGCTACCAACAATAGTGACCTGCGTTTTAGAGGGGTTAACTTTCAGCCCAAATGATTTGCTCCAACTGCAAATTTGTGCCAGGTCACTGTTAATTACATTAATGGACTGTATTATCTGCGCTAATGGTGACTGCGTATAAATCTGGAGATCATCTGCATAAAGGTGGTAGGAAGAGCGAAGATTGTTAGAGATAGAATTTATAAAAATTGCGAAGAGTAATGGAGACAACACGCCACCCGGGGGCACACCAACAGTTATGTTACACCAAGCAGAAAATGTATCCTCAATGCGAATACGCTGTCGGCGGCCACACAGGTAACTACGAAGCCAATCAATCACTGTTGGAGATATGTTAAGAGAGCGAAGAACACCAACTAGAATCTCAAAGTCCACTGTATTGAAGGCGTTACTGAAATCTAACAGTGCAAGAATAGTGAGCTTTCCGCCTTCCATACCGGACCTGATGTCATCCGTAATATTGACAAGGGATGTGACTGTACTATGACCTGGGCGGAAACCAGATTGGAAGGGATTAAGGAGATTATTTCTGCAGAGGAATGAATTAATTTGGTCATGGACGAGGCGTTCGAGGACTTTGGATAGGAATGGTAGTATGGAGATGGGACGATAGTCGGCAAAGGATGAGGGATGACAGGTTTTTGGTATGGGAGTAATTTGGGCGTCCTTCCATATCGATGGAAATACCATACTGGACAAGGAGTAATTAAGGATGTGGGAAATTATGGGTAGGATTATATCGAGGATAGGAAGGAGCATATTACGGCTGACACAGTCGCTACCAACTGCATTGGAAGTGATTGAGATTATGCTCTTCTTAACATCACAATCAGAGACTTGATTAAAGACAAAAGGTGAATACGTAGGGGTTGGCAGAGATGAAAGATAGTCAATTGTATGTGCCTTAGTAGTCCTGTCAAAATTGGACGAGGCAGAGAAATGTTGATTGAGCAAATCAATATTGAGGTCTTTAGGATTGATGTCTTGACGTGATTTGCCTACCCCCAGGGTCTTTAGAAATTTCCAAACTTTTGCTGAATCTCCGTTTTTTACAGAATCGTGGATATGTTGGCGTTGTGCGTCCCTACACACCTTATTGCAGTGATTCCTAATCTTGACATATTGTTGCAAGTTATGTGCATCAGGCCTAATTTTGTACCTAAATTTAGCTGCCGCTTTTTTACGTATGAGCTGTTTTATATTGTCAGTGAGCCACGGAGAGGGAGGATTATTAATTCTGGAACTATCATAATTGTCTTGTAAATCTCATATTTCAAGCAAATTTTAATTCCACAGCTCTAAAGTGATGCCTACTTAGCCTAATTAGGTAAAATAATAGGTACATTAGATATTCTTATTTTGTTTCGGTCTCATTAGCTTATACTTACGTAAGCATGTCACAACAAAAGAAGTCACGCGTGTCGGAAGACAAAGAGATGACAATCTTAGAAGCAAAACGCAATATTTTATTTGAGCGCATTCAAAACATATACGAGCGTTCAAAAACCGCCTCTATTTCCGACAGTAATAGGGAGTCATTCCTTAGTTATTGTATGACAGTGGATAATATTCGAACAGATTTTCATAAGTTGTTAGACGATTATAACGCAAGATTACTTTCTATCAATCCTGATGAACAACCGAATTATCAGGCGTACACCTCATTCGAAGATCTTTATTGTATTATTAAGCGTAAACAATCGCAATTAGAGGGTAAATGTTCAGCACAGCCCGTTGCCGTGGCCCACAAACCGAGATTACCGCCAATCGAGATTATGTCGTTTGATGGCGATATACGAAACCGGCCGTTATTCTATGCGAGTTTTAAGTCTACAGTGCACGATAATGGTTTTCTGACAGATGCTGACAGATTGTACTATTTAATAGGTAAACTGTCACCGAAGGCCCAGTCCGTATTTGCAGGTGTCACGCCCAGTGCTGAGAATTATCAGGTCATATTTCAGTCACTACTTGACAGATATCAAGACATTCGCGTCCTGGCGTCTACTTACTTTGACCAAGCTTTAAATCTTAAACTGTCTGGTGCCGCATCTGTCTCGAATTTCCAGCTGTTTATAGATAACTTCGTAACCGCGGTTAATTCTCTTAGGAACTTAAAATTAGAAGATCTTTCCGACTTTATGTTGCTTCAACTCGCTTTAAAAAAGTTTGACACTGATACAATTCGTGCTTTCGAGAAGACGGAACGCAATAATAAAATACCTACACTAGATAGTTTTATTTCGTTCATCAAAAATCAGTGTCGAATATTTCATAATACGCAGTCTGGTTCACCTGGCCCGTCTAACATTAACAGCAACAAACAAAGGTCGAATAAAGCGCGAAATAGTAATAATAACTCGGTCCCTAATCCACAATCTTACGTAACATGCTCGGAATCTAATAGTAATAATTCACAGAAGTGTCTGTGCAGTAATATAGTGCACGACCATTTCTATAAGTGTCCCACCTTTAATAATTTAAATCCAACTGCTCGTTTTAAATGCGTAAAAGATAACAAAGCTTGCATTAACTGCTTAAGCATAAAACATAAAACAAGTAATTGTTCTAGTAAGACAAAGTGTCGCTTATGCAATCAAAAACATCATTATCTGCTTCACTTCGATAAAGGTAACTCGTTATCAAGCCAAGCCGCTAACCTTGATACACTTACGTCGCAGTTGCAGGCTACGATAACTGCGCCTGCCACGATCCAGAATGAAATATCGTTGTGTACGACATCCATTGCGCGGGCGGCACGCACGCGCGGACGGCTTTCGCGCGCTTGTAGTGATCAGAGCAGTGCTGAGCCGTGATGTATGGCGTCTAAGACTGTTCTGTTAGCGACAGCGCAAGTTATCGTATATGATGTTAATGGGTCGCCGCACATGGTACGTTGTCTACTAGATAGCGCGTCTCAGACCAATTTAATAACGTTTGAGTTGTTCAAACGCCTCGGATTGTGGAATAACTTTAAAAATACGAACTCAATAGTCCGAGGGATCGGCGGTTCAGAAAAACATTGCAAGGGTTCCGTAGATATTAAAATACATTCGCGTTTTGATGGAGACATTAATTTTAACATTTCTTCGCTTATCGTGGAGCGTATTACGGACACATTGCCAAACGCTAATGTGGACGTATCGCTTCTCACACACCTCGAGTCATTGCCGCTGGCAGACTCGGAGTTTGCGAATCCGGCAGACATTGATGTTTTGATCGGAGCCGCAATATTCCCGCACTTGCTACTAACTAAAGTGGTACGTAGTGAGCAAAACTTACCGCCCGCTATTGAGACGGTATTTGGGTATGTGATTATGGGTACCGTACCTACATTACATACTTCTCAATACGTTACGTCTTGCTGTTGTTCTGTTCTTCAAGAAAATAATATTGATTCTCTTCTCAAGCGATTTTGGGCGCTTGAAGAGGTTACCGCACCGCCCTCGATGAGCCGTAAAGATCTCGAGTTTAAAGAACATTTCCGCGCTACCACTGTTCGTGATGACAGTGGCAGATACGTTGTGCGGGCACTTGCTACTAACTAAAGTGGTACGTAGTGAGCAAAACTTACCGCCCGCTATTGAGACGGTATTTGGGTATGTGATTATGGGTACCGTACCTACATTACATACTTCTCAATACGTTACGTCTTGCTGTTGTTCTGTTCTTCAAGAAAATAATATTGATTCTCTTCTCAAGCGATTTTGGGAGCTTGAAGAGGTTACCGCACCGCCCTCGATGAGCCGTAAAGATCTCGAGTTTGAAGAACATTTCCGCGCTACCATTGTTCGTGATGACAGTGGCAGATACGTTGTGCGGGCACTTGCTACTAACTAAAGTGGTACGTAGTGAGCAAAACTTACCGCCCGCTATTGAGACGGTATTTGGGTATGTGATTATGGGTACCGTACCTACATTACATACTTCTCAATACGTTACGTCTTGCTGTTGTTCTGTTCTTCAAGAAAATAATATTGATTCTCTTCTCAAGCGATTTTGGGAGCTTGAAGAGGTTACCGCACCGCCCTCGATGAGCCGTAAAGATCTCGAGTTTGAAGAAAATTTCCGCGCTACCACTGTTCGTGACGACAGTGGCAGATACGTTGTGGCGTTGCCATTCTGTGGTGACCCTTATTCGTTAGGCGACTCGTACGCTGCTGCGCTCAGACGTTTCCATTGTTTGGAACGTAAACTTGATGCATCACTTAAGTTACGCAGCGCCTATAATGACGTCATTCGTGACTACATAGATAAAGGTTTTTTGAGTGTAGTTGTAAACAACGAGGGCAACTTTCTGCCCTCATATTATATCCCGCATCACGGCGTAGTTCGCGAAGATAAAACCTCTACTAAACTTCGTGTGGTTTTAGACGCTAGTTGTAAGACTACATCGGGTCAGTCGACATTTTGCATGCCGGCCCCAATCTACAGGTTGATTTATTTAACATCATAATAAAGTTTCGTCTTTTCCAAATCGCTCTGTCAGCTGATTGCCGCCAAATGTTTCTCAATATCGACGTTCGCGAATCGGACCGTAGATTTCAACGGATCTTTTATCGTTTTGACAAGAAAGAACCTTTATCTGTGTATCAGTTCAATCGTGTTTGTTTTGGACTTAAGTCTAGCCCATATCACGCGTTACGAGTTGTTCGCCAGTTGATCGCTGATGAAGGCGATCACTTTCTCGCCGCAGCGGCTGTTGCCACTTCCGCTTTGTATATGGATGACATTGCCTGTAGTGTCATATCCGCTCCGCTAGCAAATTGCTACGTGAACTAGGTGCAGTTAGTTTGTGCCAAGTCTAAGGTCTCGCCTGTTAAAACCATTTCGGTTGCGAGGCTGGAGTTGTGCGCGGCCCTTCTGCTGTCTCAGGTGCTCCGCAAGGTTCAAGACACAGTTTTGCCCCACTACCCCATTAATAAAATATACGCATTTTCCGACTCCAAAGTAGTGCTCGCTTGGATTCATTCTTCTCCTCATCGCTGGCAGACTTTTGTCGCCAACCGCGTTAGCAAATTGATTGAACTGGTTCCTGCTACTTGTTTCAATCACGTCGCGGGTATTGAGAACCCCGCAGATTGCTTGTCTCGTGGTGTCACTCCACTTAATCTTCTGCATCATCCATTGTGGCATCGTGGACCTTCTTGGATTTCCCATGATCCGTCAGAGTGGCCCATGCAACCCTTTGACCACAGTGCAGAAGATGAAGATGTACCCGAACGGAAATCTGTTTCTTATCCCGTGATTGCTGAGGTTGCGGAGTCTCCGATCTATGCACTCGCACTACGCATGTCATCGTGGTCTATGTTGCTCCGCGCCATCGTTTATGTCTATAGGTTTCTTAGGCACCTACCTAATGAGACTTTTTTATCAAGTACTGATATCAAATTCGCAGAATGTAAGTTACTACGAGCTGTACAGGCTGTTCATTTTAGTAACGACATTCAAAATTTGAAAGACAATGTACCTTGTTCTCCCGCTATCCTTAGACTCAAGCCGTTTCTCGATGAACACGGCGTCATACGCGTTGGGGGTCGTCTGTCAAATTCGGATGAACCTTATAACTACAAACATCCTTGTATTCTGCCGCGACATGATCATGTTGTCGACCTTCTTGTTGATTTTTATCACAAGAAACACCTCCATGCCAGTCCTTAGAGTTGCTTATGTCCTTACTTAGGCATAAGTATTGGATTTTAGCCGCTCGACGAATAATTCGTCACAGAATACATAAATGTTACGTCTGTTTCAAATTTCGTCCGCGTCCGACTTTCCCTCCCATGGCCGATCTCCGTAGCCAGCGCGTCAACCAGGTTGCTAAAGCGTTTACACACACCGGTTGTGATTACGCAGGACCACTGCAGTATACGCCAGTGCGTGGTCGAGGTGTTAAAAGCCGTAAAGCCTAGCTATGTATTTTTACATGTTTAACGACGCGCGCTACGCATATTGAAGTTGCGACAGATTTAAGCACGGTGTCATTCCTGGCAGCCCTTAAACGATTTCTCTCACGGCGCGGCCCTATACAGTGTTTGTACACGGATAACGGCACTTGTTTTGTGGGCGCAAGCTCTTATTTACGCGACCTTTATAAGTTTCTCAGGGAAGAATATCGTACTCGTGTTCACGAAGAACTTTCCATAAATCATATTGACTGGAAGTTTATTCCACCAGCATCACCACATTTCGGTGGATGTTGGGAAAGCATGGTCAAAGTAATTAAAACGCATCTCTTCAAGGTTATAGGTCAACAGATCCTCTCTTACGAAGAGCTTTTAACTGTCCTTGCACAAGTCGAGGCACTGATCAACTCGCGTCCGCTCACGGCATTGAGTAGTGACCCTGCAGAACCATCCGCGTTAAGCCCTGCACATTTTCTGAACACAGTGCCATTATCGTCATTTCCGGCTCCTGAAGCATACTCTTCAAGCTTGCTCCAGAGACATACTCTGCTGGATAAGCTCGTGCAGTCGTTCTGGCGGCGCTGGCGTGCGGAATATCTACACCAGCTTCAGGCGAGATCCAAGTGGAATAGTCTTGCATCCCCCATACAGGAGGGTATGTTGGTCGTCATAATACACGATAATGCTCCGCCGCTTTCATGGCCGTTAGCCATCGTAGAGAAACTGCATACTTCCAAGGACGGTACAACCCGCGTTGTTACCGTGAAAACCGCTAAGGGGAGCTACGTGCGCCCTGTTGTACGTCTCTGTCCGCTTCCAACTCAGTTTGATCTAGCCTGAAGTTGGATCTACCTCTTAGTTTAAGTATTTAGTTAGTAGTTTTCGCTGTTATTGCGTTTGTAGTTTTCGCTAAAGTTAATTTAGATTAATTTTATTATCATATCGCTGTCTTAGCCTATTGATGGGTTTTGCGGTAGTACACCCAACATAGCTAAGTTCAATTCTATTTCTTTTAAAGGCAACCCTTTAGGACCGGGGGGATATGGTAGCGCCATCTACCTTTCCATCGAAACTAATCACATCAACGTCAATGGTTGGTCGCTGCTTGGCCAATGCGAGCGATGCCTTTTGTTTCTATCCCTTTCTATCCCATTCCCTGGAAGGGGCACGCCTTTCGCGGATTGGTCGCCGCGTGCATCGACGCGAGAGACAGTCCAGAACTTTCGTCGAGAAGCTAAATACGTGTCCGCCATACCGTACCGCACCGCGCCGCTTCCGCTGTAATTATTACCGCTTATACAAAACCGCTCGCGAGGGAAAGTGATTTGTGTAGTGGAGTGAATCAAGCAGCTTCATCTCGGAAACACCAGGAGGCTGCCATTTGCAAGAAAGGAGGACTGACGAACAAGGTAAGTGCCCCTCATCCTTAGAATATCCTATACCCACTCACAATCCTTTTCCCTTATCCTTTCTAGGCGACCCAGAACTCGCCATCCTTTGTATACAGTCCATTCCTTCTCCAAGTCACCTAGAACCTACGGTTTCGGTATAACGCCGAACCACTAGCTGACCCGGCGAACTTCGTACCGCCATATTTTTTATTTTAATATTCGCATTTTTTTGTGAATCTAAACCATTCTCAAGTTCCCTTGAACACACACACAAAAAATTTCATCAAAATCGGTCCAGTCGTTTAGGAGGAGTTCAGTGACATACACACGCACACAAGAAATATATATATAAAGTTATGTAAAGGCCAAGAGGGAAATTTACCTTCATTAAATTCGAATAAAATACATTTCGCTGCCAGCAGCTCTATACGCTTGGGTGGACGGTTATAGCGACAAGCGCTAGCCATTATGTTAATTGTTAATATAAGATTAACAATTAACACAAGGCTAGCGTATAAGCTATATTTTATTGAGAAGTTTCCACAAAATACGTATAATTAATTTTTATGTAAAATAGTAACAAAAATTCCTCCATTAAAATATCCTCAGGAACTTCGTGGTAGAATCTCGACATATTTATTTCATGGTAACCCTACTTTAAGGTCTGATTATAACGTTCTGAGTGCTAGTAATTACGTGGACTCGAGTTCTGCAGAATTATGTAAAAACAGCCCTTAAACATGTACCTTTAGGGGCTACATCTGTTAGTTTTATTCATGATTATAAATCCTCAAAGTAAGATACTTTGATTATAAAAATACTTTGATTTAAACCACCGTAAGTCTATTTTTGGACATTAGAGATGCAAATAAAGCACTTATATAATTATAATTTTTGAAAACAGTATTATAAACGAGGTCTAAAAAGCCTTTATGTGTCGATGTCTAAATTGACCGGACTAATAGTTTTTTAACGAATGTTACGATTTCATATCGGTTTGTCTATCCTTGCTCACATAGTGGTAGCGCCATCTACCTTCCTATCTATAACTAATCGCATCAACATCAATCGTTCCACGTACAAGTGTGAGCGATACCATATTTCCGTCTCCCTCTATCCCACTCCCTGGAAGAGGCACTGCCTTTCGCCTGATTGGTCGCCGCGATCGTCGAAGCGAGTGACAGTCCAGAACATTCCGCTCGCTGAGAACGTGTCCGCTATATCGTACCGCGCCGCTCCGTATAAGTTATTACCGCATATATAAACCGCTCGCAAGTGGGAGTGACGGTGAAGTGAAGTGAAAACAAGCAGCTGCATCACGAAACCACCAGGAGACTGCCCTTCGGAAACGAAGAAGATTACCGTATAAGGTGAGTGCCCTCCATCCTTGAAATATCCTATACCCACTCACAATCACCTCTTCCCGTATCCATCTCCTAGGCGGCTAAGAACCCGCTATCCTTTGTATACAGTCCATTTCCCTCCCAAGTCGCCTAGAACCTACCTACGGTTTTAGTGTATCGCCGAACCACATAGTGTACCACCAAAACATCTTAAAACCTAAAAAAAGTGCAATTTCAACCAAAACAACAAACATGGCGCTTAAAAATTATAACGCTATTTACCACATGAAGTACACTGCTTAACGTATCCTATATTAACTCCGAAATAAAAATTAATGAACACACAACCCCACAGGGTAAATTGAATTTAAACAATAAAAACTCGGGTACAGATCTCGAAAAAAGCACCAAGCATCCGACATTCACCCGTGGACCATATTTATGTATTAGTCACTCAGGTCATTTAACAAACGTGTTACGGTTGTGTTTTTTCACATTCACACGATTTGGGTTATCTCGCTCAATGCAAATATTGGCGGTAGTGAAGCGGGTGAGCATGCGGGATTACGGGATGTGAATAAAAAATAACGGGATGTAGTGTCATTCAGTGTAGTAACTTTGACGCTTGTGGGTCTTATGTTCCCATCATCATTAGCCTTTTTGTATTGTAACACTATAATGGGTTACATTTCTGGGCACATACCTCTTTTGATTACCACGCTGGCTAGGTGCGGGTTCGTAGTCTACACATTTCTTTCATCTCATCCTCCTAGCGTTATCCCAGTTTCAATCTGGGGTCCGCTTACTAGTCTAACCGGATTTGGCTGAACATTAGCTTTTCCACAGAGCGACTGCCTGTCTGACCTCCGCAACCCGAAGGGATAGCAATATTCCATGGTTTAGACTAGTGTCAGTTTATTTAGAAGGTACTGACGCCCTATAACGGCTGTCAAAGATCTTCATGACAACCGGGACCGACGGCTTAACGTGCTCTCCGAGGCACGGGACAAGCGATAATTGACAATTTAATACGCACATAACTCCGAAAAGTCATTGGTGCGCGCCGTGGATTCGAACCCGATACCCTCTGTATGGCAGTCTGTTGGTATCTCCACTAGGCTATCGCTGCCTTGTTTAGTTTACATTTCTTTAGGGAACATTATTTTTTTAATATTATAAAAAACAAGTAGCAAGAAAGATATAGACCACACGCAAAATACACGCCAGGACGTGGAAACAGTTGCGGAAACAGCCCGTGCTACCAAGTACCAAGATATAGACCAGAATCATAATTTTAAACCCTAGTAAGGATTTTGTTTGAGTCTCTAATATATTTTTGGAAACAGGCTCCTTAGCATATGCATACTTTCATATAAATTGCATTTGGATTAATATTATCATGAATACAAGGCCTCAAAATAAGATTAACGAATTTATGCACGTAGATAGTAAGCTAACTTTCGCTAATTATCAACATTTTTCCGTACATACAGAAAAAAAGACCGAAGTCGAAAGAATTTAATTTTTACAAGATTTATTACGATTCCGGCGGTTGCGCCAACTAAAGTTAGATTCCCGGGATTTGGGGACAGCTGCCAACACTAGCCGTGGCTGATTTATTCGCGGCACCAGAGAATTTAAATTAGAGCACATTTCGTGTATTATGGTTATATTATTATGTTATATATATTAAATGCGTAATGTACCTATGTGTTTATTTTCTTTCAGACTCAGCCTGCTAGTGGCTCGCATTCAACAGCCATCTTACGGCTCATCCTTTGTGACGGGTTCTGGTATTAAAACGCAGAAAAGAGGTTCTAGATGCGTTTATTGCCGAGTATTGTCTCACTTCCCGTGCACGAGTATGACGATATAGCGGTATAGAATAGAGTAGCGGTAGTAGGTTAGTGTAGAGTAGCGGTGCCGGCCTCTCTGTCGGCCCCTTTATATACTGGGCCCTCCATCAGCGTTGGAGTCCGTTCATGACCATATTTGGTCAAGCTTCGCGAGCGCGGACGATGGCCTTCTCTGATTGGCCGAGCGTATGGGCGGTACTGTGACGCAAACGCGGTAAGTACCGGACATACGTTACACCTTCATTGAGGGAGCCAGCACGACCTGAATCATTACACATTTTAAACATTTCGATTTGAAACGTCAACAATGTTTGAAGCAATTATTATAGAACTATGTGCTTTAATATATAATTTGTCTCTTACAATGTTACCCTTACAATCCTTACAGTAAACAGAGGTCTTTTTTCCACATTTTTTTGTTATATTTCAGATCCTATAGTATACACTGCAATTCTAATCGACACATGACCACACTGAGCCAGCGAGAATTTCCCAATATCCCGAATTCGTTTCCAATACTTTTTTCACCATTTTCAATTCTTCTTCACACCGATCCATCAGCCTACGTGCTCGAAAATAAAACGGCTACAACATGTCACAACCTAATTGTATCCCTAACCTTCTGTTTGAAATAGAATTAGTTTTTATTATAAGTCAAATCGATTAGATCGATTGAGTAACAGTTTGTTTAGTCTATTGAAAATTTCTGACAATGGTCACACTGAACGGTCACTTCCGTCCTTCCCTTGCAAAATTACCTCGTTGTCGTCTCGTACGTAAAATTATCGCCTTTTGAATTAACGCGAATTGAATTAAATTGAGTAAACCGTCTTGAATGCCGCCTGATCTAGTGCTGGCAACGGTAAATAGTGATAAAAGACATTGTGAACTATTGATTGACATTTGCGAAAATTGTGAATCCGGTATCGACGTCCACGTGCCAACGTGTCTTGAAAACGTCGCGTTTGCAGCTTAATAGCTAAGTATAAGATACTTCATTCATTTATTTTGGCCAATATACTTGTATGAATGTGTCTAATTTAGCTCAAGCCTGACATCAGTAAAGATATCAGGTAACTGAAATATAATATTGATAGTTGTAATTTGGATTTCAATTCATCACTGTGCAACGCAGTGCATTGTGTCTGGTGCCTTGTCTATCGTGGTCAGGTAGATGTATTACATCTTCCACTGCGCACCCAGAAAATACCTGCCTGGCTGCGGTAATTCTAGACATAATTTTGATGCAGAGCGCTGTTGTATCTTAGCCGTTGATTGTATCTGAACTCAGATTGGTATTGTATGAGCTATATATCTCACCTTGTAGACAGTATTGTAGTGTTTATCAGGTCAGTTATTGTCTAAAATACATAATATTTAATTGTATAAGTTGACCTAGATAATTTGAAACACATTGTCACACATAACCTCAATCAGTAATTGTTGATTTGTATTGTTGAAAAATCCAACTTAAATTTGTTGTCGCATTAATAAGTCAGTTTGTTTGGATACATAACAGCTGTATGTATCAATAAATTTAGTAAATTTAGTTTATTGCATATATTCATAAACATTATAACAACCAACTTGACCTTGCCACTTGGGCGGGTCACATTAATAAACTTTGATTTGTTATAATGTAGATAATATTGCTAGATAACACATATTCTGTGCTTACTTACTATTGTATATCTCAAATAACACAGCCAGTCTGTCTGTTGCAAATAATTCATTAATTAATTTGAAGTTCAACTTTTAATTTGTTATAAGTTACAACTTTTGATAACTTTTGTGTTTGTTTCAATATATTGAAACTATTAATTTTGTTGGACAGTAGATACCTGTCACTTGCCTGCACTTGCAGTAAACAGCCTAATACTTTGTTGGTTTCAAAGAATTGAGAAAAATTAAGTTTTGATTGTTAATATTATTTAACGCTTGTCCGGGCTCTTTTGAATTTTGATTATGTCAGCTATCAAGGACTTGCGTGCGGCTGCTGGTGCTATTGCATCAGATTTGCGCTGGTTTGCCTCGGCCAGTGCTTTAGTGAACCGGCCTGATCGCCAGCAGGCCTTACTTCAAAGGTACGAGCGGATCGATGATCGCCTGGCAAGTGTGGAACAGCAGTTCCGCACTTTCAGCGCTTGCTGTCTCGAAGTGTCAGTCACTGATTTCACTGCTGACCAGCGAAATAAGGTCAGCGAAGACTATGCCCAGGTCTTAGACCTGTATGATGCTGTCTCCAATACTGCGAGACAACTAGTTGCCGATAGGGAAGGGCAACCCGGCCTGAAGCAGGAGCTTCCTAGGTCAGCACCGGGGCTGGTGAGTAGGCTCCCTACTTTGGACCTCCCCCATTTTGATGGCTGCCTAGGAAGCTACCTGGGCTTCATTAATTTGTTCGACAGCCTGGTCAATGACAGGGCTGACCTTCGGCCAGCACAAAAATTGGCATATTTAATGTCGGTTCTGGATGGGGAGGCTAAAGGCCTCATCCAGCATCTGCCCGTGTCTGACGAGGCGTACCAGACGGCTCGGGACCTAATTACCCGTAGGTACCATAATAAACGTGGCCTCGCCGACACGCACATCGAGCAGATTTTGGGTTTGCCGACGCTCACCCGGGTCTCTGGGTTGCGCACCCAACTTTTGAACCCGCTTTTGGTGGCCATCAACGCACTTAAGTTCCTTGATCTGCCCGTGGACCAATGGTCCTATCTATTAGTGCACATTGTGCTGAAGAAGCTGCCTGCCGACCTGAGGTCGCGTTTTGAATAGCGCTTTGGTGGGGATAGCGCGACCCATCTTGCCTCACCCCCCTTTGCTGAACTGGAGAGGTTCCTGGAGGATGAGTGCCGGGTCTTGGACAACTCCGGTGGTGACACGCCGGCTAAGACGCAGCCGCCCAAGGTCAAGGAGCAGGCTCGCGGTCACACCCGAGCCAATGTTGACCGGCGCCCTCCTCGCTTTGCGGTCACGCAGAGCCCAGCGGAGTGCTCCTACTGCAAGGTCACGGGGCACAGAACGGCCAGTTGTAGGGCATTCTTGGACCTACATGTCGCCTCTCGTAGGCGCATCGCGAATGCCCGCCGCCTTTGCTTCTCTTGTTTGGGGTCCCACTACCAGCGAGACTGCCCAAACTCTCGCCCCTGTCCTCACTGTGGAGGACAGCATTTGGACATTCTCTGTATGAATGCCAGAGAGGTTGGCCGCTTGTCCAACCAGCCGACGCCGCGCACGGGCGGGTGTTTTGAAGGTGGCAGCCGAGGCTCACCGGCGCGTAGCCGAGAGTCGCCTCGCTCAATTGATTGCCGCTCACCCCGCTTGGAGAACCGTAGCGTGCGCACGCCTCCTCTCTCTCGCGCACCTGAATGTGCTGTTCAGCGTCACCAGCACCATGACTGCTGCCCCAGGTATTCCCCTCCTTTGGCGGAGCGTCCCCGCCTTGACTCGCGCCCACCTCGTTTTGGGCGGGTGCGTCATTATGACCCCCCACAGATGGCGCGCGGATCGAGTCACCGCGTCTTTGAGGACTTCAAGCCGCACCCTCGTTTTGACTTGCCTGGTCCTGGCCAACGGTCGCCGCCCAGGCAACAATAGGTCATTGACCCCTGCCCTATAACGCCAACCTCCCCCATTGAGACCGTTATCCTACCAACGGTTGCTGTTAGGGTCTGGGGACCCACGGGGACCTCTGTTGTTGTCCGTGTATATTGGACACAGGTTCAAAAGGTTGCATTGTTTCCACTTATTTGGTAGGGCAGGTTAAATTAAATATGGGCTCTTTTCCAAATTGTATACGGGGCATAGGTGACGTAGCCTCTAATGTTGAAGGGCAAGTTAAGGTTTTGTTTGGCCCTGTTGAATCTTCACACCCGAGGATTAAAACCTCGGCTATTGTGTTGAAGAATATTTTGGGTATGCACCCACAGAAACAGCTACCCGCTGCTGTGGTGAATTTGACATCGGGATTGGAACTGGCAGACCCCAAATTTGACACACCGGGACAAATCGACTTGTTGATTGGCTCTGATGTCCTCGGTGGAATTTTGATTGGTGGGAAACGGGTCTTGGTGCCAAATGGTTTGACTGCCATCCCGACCATATTTGGATTTGCTTTGATGGGACCTGTACCTAGGGACCCCCCTCAACCTGAACTTTATCATTTGTTGGCTGTGGGCTCTGCTCTCTCTGATGCGGTTCAGAGGTTTTGGGAAGTAAAAGAGCCCCCTCAAGCTGCCCGTTTGAATCCAGAACATGAGGAGTTCGAGCTATTCTTCCAGAACAACACTGGTTGACTCCGTTCTGGTCGGATTATTACGAGGCTACCCTTCCTGTCTGTTCGGCCTCCGCTTGGTGAGTCACGACCTTTAGCCGAAAAGAGATTGTTGGCTATGGAGCGTCGCATGGGTCGTGATCCGGAGCTCAGACAGAAGTACATTGAGTTCATGAGGGAATATGAACAGTTGGGACACATGTCTGTGTCAAATTTGGATTGGCGTTCGGTGGATCACTACTTTCTCCCGCATCATGCGGTATTGAAGCCATTGACTGGGAAGCTGCGCACAGTATTTGATGGTTCTGCGCAGACTTCAACAGGCGTATCCTTGAACCAGTGCTTGCATTCTGGTCCCAAGTTGGTCAAGGACCTTTGTGACGTCATCACCAGCTTCCGACGACATCAGGTTGTCTTTGTGGCCGACATAAAAATGATGTTCAGGCAGACTATTATCCACCCTGATGACCGTCGCTTCCAGCTGATCCTTTGGAGAGAGTCTCCTCGCGATCCCATGGTCGTCTACGAGCTCAATACGAATACGTACGAGTTAAGATCAAGCCCCTACTTGGCAATACGTTCTCTTTGGGAGCTCGCAGACCGAGAAGGCTTACGTTTCCCACGAGCCTCCGCCATCTTGAAAGACGATATTTACGTCGATGACATTTGCTCGGGCGCCTCCACAGTGGACGAGGCGATCCTCCTGCGGGACGAATTGATAGGTATTTTGGCCTCCGCTGGTTATGAGTTGCGCAAATGGATTTCCAACTCACCAGCGCTTTTGGAAGGCTTGCCAGAGGATCATCAGCAGGATCCACATTTGTTTGAGATTGTTGACAACCCCGCCATGATGGCTGTTCTCGGCGTTCAGTACAGACCAGTCCAAGACATCTTTACATATAACGTAGACTTGAAATTGCCGTGTTCTTGGACTAAACGTCTCGTATTGTCTACTGTCGCCAGAACCTTTGATCCGAACGGTTGGATCTGTCCAATTATATTTTGGGCAAAATGCTTCTTGCAGAAGCTTTGGACAGCAGGATTGACCTGGTACGAACCTCTACACGGTACTCTTGTTGAGGAATGGACCTCTTTTGTATCCTCACTTCCTGCCGTCAACGAGATCTCCTTGCCTCGTCCCATCCTTCCTCCCGGGAAGTACAAGGCCACCCTTCACGGGTTTTGTGATGCCTCGGAACGTGGTCACGCGGCCGTGGTGTACATGTGCACAGTCTGTGCCTCAGGTCAGGTGAGAGTTTCCCTGATCATGGCGAAGTGCAAGGTTGCACCCCTTCGGACATCTCTGACCATTCCGAAATTGGAGCTCTCGGGAGCAGCACTACTTGTACGCTTATTGAACCACGTGTCTAACACTTTGGGTAAAAGCATTTGTATTAATGGGACCTACGCCTGGACAGACAGCCAAATTGTCCTTTGTTGGTTGAAGGCTTCTGTTCACACCTTGGAGGTATTTGTCGCTAATCGCGTTTCCCAAATCCAGAAATCCGAAGTCAAACTTGTTTGGAGACACGTGCCAGGTGAGCTCAACCCCGCTGATTGTGCCTCGCGCGGATGCTTGACGCCTAGTTTGATAGGTCATTCGCTGTGGTGGGGTCCGGAATGGTTGAGTCGACCAGAAATTGATTGGCCTCGAACGCCAGTTTTGAATACTTCTAATTTGCCGGGTCTACGAACACTCGCTCTTGAGAAGGTAGAACGCGCCTTCGACCCCGATTTCCTGTTAAATCGTTACAGCTCCCTCGACAAGTTGTTAGGTGTGACTGCTTGGATAAAGCGTTTTGTTTTTAACTTTAGGCACCCACAACAGAAACGACTGACACCGTTTCTCTCACCACAGGAACGACAGGAGTCCCTCACCTTTTGGGTTCGTTCTGTGCAATTGGCGCATTTTGAGAAGGAGATTGCTATCCTTAAGTCAGGGAAATCGAAATTGTCGGGAGCAATATCTAAATTGAACCCCTTTTTGGACGATACGGGTCTCTTGCGCGTTGGAGGGCGTCTCAAGAACGCCAACCTCCCTTACGGAGCACGTCACCCCCTTTTGTTACCTAAGGACGGTCATTTGGTACGGTTGTTGGTAACTGACCGTCACCTTAAAAATTTGCATGCTGGTTGTAATGCGCTCTTGGCCATTTTGCAACGCGAGTTTTGGATTTTGTCTGTCCGAAGAATAATTCGGATTGTAGTCTTTCACTGCATCCCTTGCTATAAGCTCAAGGCTTCTACCATGCAGCCTTTGATGGGAGACTTACCGGCAGATCGCGTAACTGAAAGCAGGACGTTTGACGGTGTTGGCACGGACTTCGCTGGTCCCTTTTTGGTAAAAACGTCGACACTTCGAAACAGTAAGACTGTTAAGGCCTACTTGTGCGTTTTTGTTTGTCTTTCCACAAAGGCCGTTCATTTAGAACTGGTCTCCTCGCTTACGACCGAGGCGTTTGTAGCCACATTTGACAGATTTGTATCCCGCAGAGGGCTGCCTTCCTTGATCCGTTCTGACTGCGGCACTAACTTCAAGGGCACCTATAATTATTTGAATGATGTTGTTAATTTCCTTGAAACCAACAAGGCTGATATAGGTGATAGGCTTGCCCGACGTGGGATAAATTGGTTGTTTTCCCCACCAAATTGTCCACACTGGGGTGGTATAATTGAGGCCGCCGTAAAATCGGCCAAAACACACTTGCGCAGGACAATCGGTGAATCTGTCCTTACATTTGAGGAACTCGCAACTGTGTTTTGTAAGATTGAGGCCGTTTTGAACTCTCGGCCATTGTGCCCGATCTCCTCAGATCCGAATGATTTGGAGGCCCTTACGCCAGGCCATTTTTTGATTGGTCGCCCATTTGTCGCCTTGCCTGAGTACCCCTATATTGATACGAGACCTGGTCGTCTCTCGCGTTTTGAATTGGTACGCCAGATTACTCAGAGCTTTTGGAAACGCTGGAATTTGGAATATTTGCACATACTCCAGCAACGCGTTAAGTGGACCGACAAGACCGATCCACCCAAGATTGGTGACCTCGTTTTGATCAAGGAGGCTAACCTTCCGCCACTCAGATGGCGCAGGGGGCGCATCCTTCGTTTGGTAACTGGGGCTGATGGAGTTCCCCGATTTGCTGAGGTCTTGGTGGACGGTTCGATTCTGAGGAGAGCGGTTGCAACATTGTCACGTCTACCAACCGATTAGCGGACCGGTAGGCTGGTCCGAGGCGGGTGGATGTTTGAAATAGAATTAGTTTTTATTATAAGTCAAATCGATTAGATCGATTGAGTAACATTTTGTTTAGTCTATTGAAAATTTCTGACAATGGTCACACTGAACGGTCACTTCCGTCCTTCCCTTGAAAAATTACCTCGTTGTCGTCTCGTACGTAAAATTATCGCCTTTTGAATTAACGCGAATTGAATTAAATTGAGTAAACCTTCTTGAATGCCGCCTGATCTAGTGCTGGCAACGGTAAATAGTGATAAAAGACATTGTGAACTATTGATTGACATTTGCGAAAATTGTGAATCCGGTATCGACATCCACGTGCCAACGTGTCTTGAAAACGTCGCGTTTGCAGCTTAATAACTAAGTATAAGATACTTCATTCATTTATTTTGGCCAATATATTTGTATGAATGTGTCTAATTTAGCTCAAGCCTGACATCAGTAAAGATATCAGGTAAGTGAAATATAATATTGATAGTTGTAATTTGAATTTCAATTCATCACTGTGCAACGCAGTGCATTGTGTCTGGTGCCTTGTCTATCGTGGTCAGGTAGATGTATTACATCTTCCACTGCGCACCCAGAAAATACCTGCCTGGCTGCGGTAATTCTAGACACCTTCATTTCTGAAAACAAGTCAAAATCACGGCAAGCTAACAAAAACAGATCATTTGAATAAAAACAGTCGCAAACAACTGACGGGGCATCGAGATTGGCGCTTTTGTCTGACAATCAAAGTGTCGGCATTCTGTCGGCAATTGTCGGCATTCGTCGGATTGCTGACTGGCTGACCATTAACCGTCGAATTACGTGTAGAGGTATTCGCTAGACGCCTGTTTAAAGCTTCAAAGAGTTATTTTGTATGACAACATGATAGATATTTGAACCAAATGATGATGAATTAGATTATTTAAATCGCGAAGATTGAAGGGAAATTTGAATGACAATCTTCAAAACTAACCACAGTACTCTTCAACAGAAAAATAGATAAAAGCGTTCACATCCAAAACAAACTAAATACATTTTTCTTTTTTCACTACTATCAACCAACGCATCCTAAACGATAATTTGTTAAGATCCAGCCCCTAAACTAGAAAAAGGCAACCACTGTTAACCCAAGGGTACATTGTTAGAAAAGTCAGTGAGTCGGAAGGTTATTCAGGTGGACAGTCGTTCTTATCTACTCGGAGATTGACTGCGGTCCCACCCTGTATAAATTAGATATAGTCTTTGAGATTAGTACGCTGCGGAGACAACTAGGGATAACTTAGAATATCTAGTTAAAGATAAATTGGAATTTGCAGTAGTGTTTCTAGAGTTTGTTTTATTCGGGAAGCAATCTTATAAAATATATTTTAAGCGGTATTTATAAACAGAGGAACTATGTACCTAATATATGCTACAAGTATCTCAAAAGTCTAAAACTATATTTATAAATAAATATAGAAAATATAGCTAAAGGTGTGATTTCGCCTCGCCGGACGCCTCGTAGCTGCCGGTGCTTCGCTTGCCATGGTTTCATTTCCCGAGTGATCTTAAAACTTTGCCTCCAAGCCTGAGTGTTGTTTGAACTTTGCTGTTGTTTGAATATTTTAAAGCCGCATTTTATCTTGTGCGTAAGTTTCTATAACTATATGTGTGTTTGAAGAATTGCTTAACCCGCCGTCGGTCGCGCTATATTTTGTAACATCTTTGGTCGCGTGGGGTCTTTAAAAGTCCTATATTATATATACACATTTATTATACAATACAAGGACATTTGTTTAATTTATGATTTTATTTATTATTTTAGGATATAAGTAATAAAATAAACACAAAAACTTCTTATAATTATATTTATTTTATAACCAGTCTTTCATTAAAAATGAGCATCTAAAATTTGGCTTATTTTTGGCAAAGTTTACTTATAGCAATAATAGTAATAAACAAAATAAAATTCTTCTTAAAATTATAAATGAAATTAAAAAACAACATAATAGTGACCATATGAACAAATAAAAATGATAAAAGGAGAAAACCAAAAGTTTTTATTCAGCATCGTTTCGGGCCTCGAAGCAGTTGACGCACACAGACGCTGCATGTCTTGGACATATATTTTGATGACAAGAATAACACACAGTCGAATATTTTCGGTCTATTTCTCGTGGGCAATACGCGCATCTTCTCCTGGACATGGTTGGCTGTTGTTGTGGCTGTTCTTGAAGAATATTAGGACCAGTGAATCTTCTTATATGCTGCCTGAGTTCTCGCGGTAGTGTATAATTGGTACTGTATTTCAAATAATCGTCAAACAGAACATAGGCCAAAGTTTTAAGGCACTGTTTCCTGGTCAAGGTAGTGTCTGGAATATTGGATTTCAGTATAATCTGTGAATTGATTCTGGCAATATCTAATAGGGTGAAGAATATTCTGAGAGGCCATCGGCAGCAGGATCTTGCAACTGAATAATTTTTCTTCAGACGATCAACAACCTCCACTCCACCTTTTGTAATATTATAAAACTCAATTATCTCAGGCTTATTCTGGACCGATATCGTATTTACAGCATTGTCATGATGCATTGTAGACAGTAAAATCATCATTAAATCATCTCCAGGTTCTGAAATACAGTCTTGCTCTGAATCCGTCTCATGCGAACTTTCTTCTAGTTCATCTGGTCCATAATCAGAATCTTCAGCATCCATTGGTTCATCCACTAACACATTATCCTCTTCTTCATCTGCAAGCCACCTAATTATTTTTTCTTCGTCCGGAAGTGACATTTTTGATACTTTTATCCAACAACAAAAAATAACATGTTCGGTCGCGTGGGGTCTTTCAAAGCCCGCGCGCAAATTATATGTCTGCTTTACTCAAATGCACGATGCAAATTAATCCAAATATGATTTAATTCATAGGTTGTTATTATTTAGGCAGCTACTGTGATACACAGATACCTAAGTGACACCATGTAAACAATAGGACGGTTTATCGAAACCTCGTGCTTTAAAAGACCCCGCGCGACCGACGTTGGGTTAAACGAAGACTTTCTGGTCATTGTTCTTTGGTCGAAAAACGAACATGAATAAGAAGTAAAAACAAAACTATTCCTAGTATTCCACCGAAGAAAACAGCTTTAATCTATTAAGTAATTGGCCACACAACTTTTACTATTATTGCGCGCGAGGTACATTAATAATACATAGGCAACCAACATCCATATTTACAAAGACAGCTTGCCCAAACACTTGTAGGTAGATACGTGGGAACGCGTGGGAACACGTCAGAGCCACAAGAAATATGTACTTCTGTCAAGCGGCGAGAATCGCCAGTACGAATCACATATTTTCCTAAGAAAATATTGGTTTTGGCATACAATCCAGCTGTGTCTCCAATACTGTGAATAATGTTTGTAGATTGAAAGATTTGGGTCGTACCAGCTTTGTTTTACTGATATTTGGCAGATCGTTTCTACGTCCTAATGTAGGGTTGTACCAAAATTTAATGAATTTGTTGACATTGGTGCGCTACCTACTATAGCGATTAAGTCTTAGTCTTAAATTGAACAGGAGGCAGTTTGCCCAATGTACTTTAATCATTTTAATTGTAAAATGACTTGCCCTGACTCACATAATGAAGACCTAAACTACTGAAGTTAAGCATGAAAATTGGATAGTAGGTTCAAAATGAAAGGAAAGATTTTGGTTTTTTTAGTATGTGTGGGGTGAGACCGATTGTTAGAATTCCGAATGCAGTAATACGAGAGCGATTTGGCCTGAAAGAAAATGTCGTGACAAGGATTGAAAAGGGAATGCTGAAATGGTTTGCACACGTGGAGGGAATGAGTAAAGAAATATTGACGAATCAAATATACAAGCAGATGTATGTGGGCAAGTCGGTTGCGGCATACCTCATAAGACGTTCGTCGACCAAATTTGGGACGTCTTGATAAACGTCCGAAAAAAGTCCGAAGCACCCGTAACCGGCGAGTATGTATGAAAAGAATAATGAATGTAGAGGAAGCGCGTGAGGTTTGTAAGTATAGAAGCTCATGGCGTTCTGTTGTCTCTGCCTACCACGACGGGAAAAGGCGTGAGCGTATGTATGTATAAATGTGATTTTTTTAATAGGTATATCGCCCCTAAACTGATGGTTGAAAGTTTAGGGCAGGTGGCTGCTAGTTCCATAAATAATTGTAATGCTATCCCACGTTATCTGTAATTTCATAAAAAATATAGAATACTAAAAGCTTTCCTTTGTTTTAATCCTGATTTAACAAATCGCGTAGTGGTTTAAGCTGCTTTAGAATGTTTTGGATTCGATTCACTTTGTGTGTTTATAATGGTATGAAATGTGTTTAACATAACATAATTTAATTTAAACTATAGTTTACGGATATTATCGCGATATATTGGTTTGACTGACATACATACAAACCTCAAATTTTAGAAATGTTTGTCCTCCACGATACAGGATTTATTCCTAGAGCGGATAAAAAAATAATTGTTGGTGAATTTTGTGACAACCATTACATCATTGAGGAGGCGCTACTCGCTTCGAGACCTACATAGAGGCAGTACATTACGCGTTAGAATGGGTTGCAATTACATCATTGAGGAGTACGCGTATTTAAAAGAGCTAGGTGATATTTCGTGGCATTTGGACCGTTTACTAGGTCACAGTAGTTATTAGGTCACGTATATTGATATCCATTCTAGGTTGCCTATTGAAGCTAAGCTTAATCTCTAGTTATACGTATTACAAAATAAATGCTACGTAAAGGTACGTATAAAACATTTTCTAAGTCGAGGAGGTTCTGGAGATTTTTATAGTACGTGTGGTCATTCAAATTACACATGTTATGTGCCTAGGTGCAGCAATAGTAAATTCTTTTTTTTTGTTTTTTTTTAATATTAAAAAATAATTAATAGCATCTAGTCTATCTACCTACTTTAACAAAGGTAATTAGCCCAATTGCATTAACATTTAAGACACAAAGCTAATCTAGGAATACTGAGTCGCGGAGTGCTACACAAACATTTAACCAACGTACAAAAATAACACAATTTCTGAATCACACAAAGTGTTTTACCGCATGGGGATCGAACTCACAACATTCGACTGCGTTAAACCACTACTGACTACTCCATCCGTGCAATCATAGTATTTTCCTTCTTTATTTCAACACAACTTGTCTACCTTCCTATCCTCTCTAGGTTTACATAGTCACCAATCACTATCAGTTTCTTTTGTTCTAAAGTTATCTTACGAGGTCAATGTCAAGAAAGGCTTTGTTTTGGGGTGTCTTATTATAATTTGAAGGTGCCTAACCCTGTTGAGGGTAGGTTTTATCAAGGAAAATTATAAAAGTCATTCTGTCATGATAGTAATAAGATGCTTCGTTAGAGCTTGAGCTCCTTAGCCTACCACCTATATCTGATTCTGTCTGTTTGCTTGGTTTTTTTCATGTGAGTATGTGGCCAACTGTCTTCAGACCGCCTAAAGGCCTCACGTGGCGTCCTACGTGAGCGGCTCACCACGAACGCAATTGCGGTTCGATCCGATGCGGTTTCTACGCTGTGCGGTTTGACGTGGCGGCTCTGTCCTATGTCCGCGCGATCGTTTTATTCCATTCTGCGCTGTTCATTTGGCATTAACAATTGACATGGCAGCTCATTTATTGGAAAATTCATATCTTAAAAATCAGATACTCAAGAATTATGTGCGTCAGAGAAGTGTAACTAATTATGGCGTTAATAAAAAATTATACTTCCGATATTACAATTTTATTTGTAAAAAAGTGGTGACACCGCGTCCAGTTCGCTCAAAAATATCAAACTAACTGATCGCGTTCGCGTCAACTGGTGCGGCGCCGCATCGCACGTCGTGTGCATTTGGTCACGTAGGACACGTCAATAGGTATTCACTGTTTGTTGTTACCACGCCGCGCCTCGCCGCATCGCGTTTGTATCCAGACCGTTCACGTAGGACGCCGCGTCAGACGTGGTCTAACGATTCTGAGACGAAAGCCGGTGATCCATCCAAGTCGCAGCCTGTGCAAGCGGCGCTATATCTGTCCTTGAACACTTCTTTGCTACAAAGTCAACCTACGTCGTGAAGGCCAAGGACATAGTTATTGGCTACATAAATAAAATTAACCTTCAGTACCTACTTATGTCCAGGCCATTGGCTTTTTATCTTGCTTATAATCAAGGTAATTTATTTATCTTGGCAGTCTGCGTATTTGAACAATTTCCAACTTAATTGTCACGTACTTTCGAATAGAGCACAGATGTTTAGAAACATATAACTTTTATTTGAGAAGTAATATCTTAAATGATAATAAATAACGAAATTTTGCTTAATGGCGATATTTCTATTTGTGTTTAAATATGCACATAATATTATTTGAGAAAGGAACCAGTTTTAGGTAACACAAAGATAAATTAATCTTGTAATATGTGCCCATCTGTAGACTCCGACTGGCTGTATAATTATGATCATCATCATCATCATTTCATCATCAACCTTTAGCAGTCCACTGCTGGACTAGGCCTCTCCTTTGAAAGGAGGAATTGGCCTACTATACCACGTTGGCCAAACGGATTGGTATAGGGTTTGTATCAAGTATTCCTTCTCTTACAGTGCTGTTCTCTGCATAATATGCTCCCTCTGTCGGCGCTTACGACACCCTTGGGATGATATGGGGTGGTGACAATCCGTATTCTTAATCCGTCACCACACGGACATATATATATGATCATTGATCTTAATATGGCATTTATAGCTTTGTGTTGTTCATACACGAAAATACATGGGCTAGGCTACTAAGGAAGCAAAATACAATAGTGAGGCAGCGACAACCTAATGTTCTGATCGCTATACAGAGGTTCTCGAGTTGAAAGCCACAGCATGCTTAGGTATTGTAAAGAAAATCATCGCGAGAAAACCTGCATGTCTGTAATTTGTTTATTTTATTTTAAATTTTAAACGTTAAAGACTATTCTCCGTAAAATTCTCCATAGTACATAATCATATGAAATCTGCAATCCAATTCGCACTTTGCTAGTGCCGTAAACTATAGCGCTCACAGTGAGAAAAGGCCCATACCCAGCAATGGGATGGTTTATGAAGAGATATATTATAATTTGGCTATCGACATAATTCAAAAAGCCGAAACAATTGAAGCGAATTACCGAGAAGCCGCAGGCTCTGTTCACTCAACAAATGCACACATCCACAACAAAATCTTGCACAATAAACAAAACTCACGTGTCAACCAATTCGCAACACTCTTTGTGGAGTCTCAGGTTTTTTTAACACATTATTGCCAGTACAAATCATTCAGGGATATCGCACCTCGTCCGACGTTCAATCCGATTCAACCACGATAAAAAAACTGCTGAGAATGCAATATGCATTGAATTTCTTGTGCTGGCTTTTTAGCAGGTGACGGTGTTATTGTTGTATCAGAAAGCAATGATTGATTACGTACGAGTCACAAATTGCTTACTTGATCAAAGTGCAATCGCGCGCAACTTGAGTGGCATTTTAGCTTGGTGCAATTTTTGCAGCAGTCATGACCATGATATTTTAGATACTGGGGTTGTCGATTAATATATTAACTCATGTCCACTATTGTTTTACTGATGTTGGCAGGTTTAGTAGCAGTGACCTAGAAAATATTGAGTTTTGACGCTCGTGAAGTTCTGAGATTACATCGTGGAGGCAGAATATTAAAATTACCAGTTATTCAAATGAGTTGTACTGAAATGAAAATATCCTCATTAAATTGCTTGTTCGAGCAATTCTGAAAAGGAGCTGTAAATCTTACAGCAGATATAAACAAAATTCAGAACTGATAGATTTAAAAATAATCGTATTTAGTAATACCACAAGGCTAATAATTATTTGTACTGTGGTAATACAGATGCGAAATACAGTTCAACAACCATACAATAAAAACAAAATAACCAATACCAACTTCAAAACTGCCTTTTATAAATCGTGTAATCCTGAGCTTTAAATGAAAAGGAAAAGCATTCACCAACGGTAATATGGGTAGTGAGTAGGAATTCCATAATTCAACCTAATTCTCATGGATAAACAATTTTATATGTTTGTCAGTCTATGCTTATCTTACTTATATTCCACCCATTCCGCTACTTTGAACGCCAAACATACAGCACTTACAACCACATTATATAGAGTCCTAACAAAAAATATAGCGAAACTTTATCAAAGCAAACATACTTACAGACCGTTTAATGTTTACGAAACCATTAGTGGAGAATACCTGAAATAATAAAAAAGGAGTTATGACCATGTAAAAACTTTTACGAGAACAGTGTACAGTTTCCTTGATCACATACATAAAGTTGTCAAGATAAATTACTGAAGTCTTAAATAAAATACAGCACTATACATTATTTATAAACGTACCGCTTCTCTGCAAAAAGGATGAGTCGGCGATATTGATAAATTGATTTACAAGGTCTAGCTTAGGTGTTGATTCGGCAATAAATTATAATGTCTTTGCAATAAGTTCGAAAGCCTAAGTCATCATCATCTTAGCGTTATCCTGAATTCGTTGGATGTTTATCTTGGTCTAGCTGTTAATGTCTTTGCAATAAGTTCGAAAGCCTAAGTCATCATGATCTTAGCGTTATCCTGAATTCGTTGGATGTTTGTCTTGGTCTAGCTATTTAAAAAAGGTATATAATATTTTGGGTTTATCCATTATCTAGCTTAGCTCTCTTAGTGTGGGACTAGATGGTGTTGTGTGTATCATCATTCTCCTAGCGTTATCCCAGTTTCAACCCGTGGTGAGCTTACCGGATTTGGCTGAATATTAGCTTTTCCACAGAGCGACTGCCTGTCTGACCTCCGCAACCTAGGCTAGTTTCAGTTTATTTAGTAGATCCAGACGCCCTATAACGACTGTCAAAGATCTTTATGACAACCGGGACCGACTCAATATGCACATAACTTCGAAAAGTCATTGGTGCGCGCCGTGGATTCGAACCCGATAACCTCTGCATGGCAGTCAGTTGGTATCTCCACTAGACTATCGCTATTTTAATACGTACCTATGTATTTAAAAAATAAGTACAAATACAAAGTCTTGAATGTAGAAATTATCTCAAAATATACGAACATTGTTCCACTATTGGTATTACTAATTAACCTATTAATAGGCGATTCATTGTACTCGTTGTTACGACTCGACTCGTTACAAATTTCCTTAGCTATTCCATACATCTTGATGCGGTAGTCCGTGTGGTGACGGATTAAGAATACGGAATGTCACCACCCCATATCATCCCATGGGTGTCGTAAGAGCCGATGGCACTGTAAGAGAAGAAAAACTTGATACAAACCCTATACCAACCCGTTTGGCCAGCGTGGTATAGTAGGCCAATTCCTCCTTTCAAAGGAGAGGCCTAGTCCAGCAGTGGACCGTTAGAGGCTGATGATGATGATGCGGTAAAAAGAAAAACAGTTGTTATTTTTCGCAATCTCGGCAATTCTCCAAATTATAAATATATTTGACAAAAGTTGTTCAAAATAGCGAGTATTAATAAAATTATACCCCCAAGAGGTGAGCACTATTGTAGAAATAACCTTGTAAAATTTTAACATAGTTCTGGTAGGTCTAACTTAAAAATGAAACAAGGTCGAAATTGTCTAGGTAAGTTTAGATTTTCTATATCTACTATTTAACGAGGTCACAAGTACACACTGTATACATATTATGTAAATCTCTTCGGTGATCCAATTACTTTTTTAATTTACTAAGAACATCTGACAAAAATAGGCTCGCTTTCTATAAAACAAAACCTAATATTTACTAAAATATGGCCCCTAAGGCGCTTTGCGATTTAGTTCAGAGTTGATAGAGTTTTTTACTATTGTAATTGGCTTGCTATGAAAAATGTCTATAAATGAACAACTAAAATATTACCTACCGTTAATTATAAAAAGCAGAAGTGAACAGCCTCAATATCTGTTTGTATTGGTTTTATTACACCGGCGATCTCGAAAACATCATCAAACAATATGCGGAAAACAAAATGGCAATCTACCAACTTTTGTGTTCTCTTAAAACTCTAGTAGTGCCTTGGATGGTTTACAACCTCCACGTTTGTGGGAGCAGTTTTAAAAATACAGCAATTGAGACATGAGAATCATAAAAAAGTTCCACGTGATAATTTTAGCTCTATGACATAAGTTTTGGAAAAGTGACACTGCATTCAAAAAGTGACGCTTTAATCTAATGTGGCTATTTAGCCATTCAAGATTAATTTTTAAACATTTGCTGCAACCATAGCCTAGTGAAGAAAAGCTAACCAACTTTTATGTAGAGGATCTCTAATTGACTTTTCCACGGTAGTTTAAGTTAATATTAAACTGTCAAATATCAGTGGCTAAACGGTAAAGAAAAGCAGTGTGGAGAAACCGGTATGAATGAAAAATGTCCATTCTATTCTCACAAACCGTACAAAATTTAAAATCATCTTTTTTTCTTTTTATATTGTTTTTCCCTTTCATTCTAATTCCATATTCGTTAGTCAGTTTTGGTATGTGCATTCTAAATGTAAGTGTTTCATGTTAAATGTTATAAAAATAAATCCTGCAATATACAGTATGTTTAGCTTATGTTTAGTTCTGAAAGCAGCATAGCGATTTATGGCTAAACTAAGGTTGTTGTTGTTAAATATTGAACGAAGTGACGTACTAGTGAGCGCTACAATATCCGATAGCACGGAGACTTCACGTTTCTTAGCTAAGCTTAATTAAATCTTAGGTAGTTGCTCAAAAAATTATACTCAAAATATTATGCAACCTTTTTAAACTGCTGATAGGTTGTTATAAAATTAATATAAATGTGGAGACTTTGTTTTTGTTAGAAGTTATTCGAGACAATCAAAATTGAACAAGTCTTGCTCTAAGAATAAATTTTGTGTCGCAGCTCTTGTGTAGCACATAAGCTATCATATTAAGCGATAACAGAAGCACACGCGGGCAGCAGTCGGGGCGGTCAAAACATAGCTCGTCAAATTTTATTAATGACACTTTGATACTTAATCCTAAACTTCTCTCGGCACTCAAGACTAGCAATTGGATTATCTTAAGTATTTTAAATACACACTTATAACCCTAAACCTCCTAATTTAATATTATCAACCTTAATAATACAACCCAACACTTTAATTAACACGGCAAACATTTGAAGAATCTTTCGTAAAAGGTATGTAAATGACACTTTGGGTAACTTTTTGCGTCAAATTCGGAAGTTACCAAAGTTACCACTTGACCCTTACAAAGTTACCGAGTGTCGAGAAACAGGGTGATGGGTCCTTTAAAGCCTTTTCGAAGATAACTGAGGTATCAAATCCCTGTATTGTGAAGTTTGTAAACGTGAAACAGCTTATAGAAGTGATTTTAAGTAAGTTTAGAATTAATTAAAGACGTCCACTGACTTGCAAGTTGTGAGGGCAAAGTATAATGTATCTTATAACGACTTAAGTATTAGCGAAGACTAGCTTTTGCCTGCGGCTTTGCTCGCGTGGGTGACGGTTATCGCGATTTAATGTAACTTATGTATTATACTGATGGATAAGCTAGGCATATATTTGCATAATTTCCATCATTTATCACTTTTAATTGCATAATTGCCGTGTGGTTGACGGCATAGAATACAAGCGTCACCACCCCCTATCTTCCCGTGGGTGTCGTAAGAGGCGACTAAGGGATAACACGATGCAAATACCATCTTTGCGTAGAGACGGAAAACTCGACATCAAACCCTATACGACTGCCTCGTTGGTCTCGCGGCATAAATGTGCGCGTGGGATCGGGAGGTCCCGGGTTCGATTCCTGGGTCGGGCAGTGTTATTGAGATTTTCTGTCACGAAATTCTCAGTAGCAGCACGGAGTCTGGAAATGTGCCCGGTACGGCAATAGGCTCGCCCCTTATTACGTGGGACTAAAGTATATCTGGCGAAGAGTGGGTGTAGAAATACACCTCTGCCTACCCCTTCGGGGATAAAAGGCGTGACGATATGTATGTATGTATGTATGTTATCACTTTTATAAACATGAAAGCTATCTGTCTACCCACACGCCCATCATAAATTAGTCCCTGCCTACTCATTGGGGTAAGCAGAGACCATGTAGCATTCAACGGTAGGGCGGCCGCATAAACTACTATGTCACCCGTGCACTCATACTCATGCGTATCATTGAGATGATCGACGTCGATTATACGAGATTATAAGAGTGCTCATATTTAAGCCGAAACCTTTCGGTTTCGGCTTAAATATGAGCACTCGTATAATCTCGAGATGATACGCTCATTAAACAGCCTTTCACAGTCCACTGCTGGCCATTAGATTTTATTGAATAGCAAACAAAGTCAATTATTAAAGTTTTATTATTAAATTTATACGAGTATAGAACCCAATGACTAAACCCACAACACATGCGTGTGGCATTATCCCACAGCTGTGTAGCATCAATTTCAGATATTCGCAAACAGTGCTTAAGCCAGACGGCCATAAAACAAGCCAAAACTGTTATAAGTATGACAAACTTTCACTACGCACTGTCAGATAGTTTGTCGTATATTTACTGATAGTGGTTTCATAGTCAATTTTTCATAATATTAGAAAAATGTCAGATGATGCTAGCGTATTTTGATTCAGTCTTGTTTTATATTCTTAGACTTAGATTTCGTCTGTGCTGTGCTGTGTTATACACTTCATCATCGACCTTGGTGGTATTTTGTCCCACTGCTGGGCAAAAACTAATTCTCATTATGAGAAGGGTTAAGCCATAGTCCACCACGCTGGCCAAATGCGGGTTGGCAGATGTCACGTCTTTCGAGAAAATTATGGAGAACTCTCAGACATACAATTCCGCACAATGTTTTCCTTCATAGTATATCAAGCGATAACAATCATCTATGCTTTATCTAACTTGATCTGAGAGCCGTAACAGATATAATACTCAATGAAATTAAAACATATCAATCAAGCAAGTAAACAAAATGACTTAATAAACATACAAACACAAACCACAACAAGCCATCCACATACATAACGCATATATTATACATAAAATGAAGATTGTTAACTGGAGTACGTTGGCTGACTAAGCGACAATGTGTACAGAAGCATGTAATATACATTGGTACTGATTTGCCAATGTATGTACAAGATTCAAAGGTGCGATGCGTAAGCATATTTGGTTTAGCTGTGTATACAAGGTGATACTGTCCTTGCCATGCTTGTATATAGGACAATTATGCATATTTGTAAAGCAATATCCAGACCGATTTGAATAGAAAACCACATTGCGTGGCTGTATCAAGTTATGTTTGCCGAGCATTCAACTGGAATTGTATAAGCGGAACGCATACTGCATGGCTATTAGAGTATTTAATAAACTTCCTGAAAAAAAAAATACAGCCGTTGAAATGTTTTAAATCACAAGTGTTTGATTGGGTTGCAGACAAGTGTTTTTATTCTGTAGAGGAATTTCTAAGTTATAGAACTCAATGTCATACGTAGAATTATTTATCCAAAATGTATAAATTTAATTAACACTCCGCGTTTAAGAGCACACTTGTACCTGTGTTATACAAATAAATAAATTCTTATTCTTAACTAGTTATAAGTGTTACCTAATGTTATTATTGACTTAAATTTAATGTAACAGCGCTTATAGAATTGTTTTGCTACCAAAAAATAATAATTTTATAGATTCTATGTACCCATTAATTGAAATTTACACGCCGAGATTTCGACAGAATATATTGCTACTTCTGACATTACACCATCTATTATGTATACACATATTCAGTTTCATTTCAAAAGAAAATGTCTTTTTTAATGTTGTTTTCCAATATTATTTGACTATTTATTTAAAGGCTCCTACACACACTGTCGCCGGCCAAGCCGTATGCACCCGGCGGCATACATATCCGCCAGCTTTGCCGAACGAAGGAGCCGCCGGCAAGGCCGCCCGTATAGGCCGGCGTCCCGCGCGGGTTGCAACTTGCCACTTGTGTGTGGTCGTTCTATACAACTGGAACGATGTCCGGCGGCTTTCCGCGGCAGATGCCGGCGGCACCGACGCCCGGCAAAAGCCGGCGGGCCATGCCAACGGCACTGTGTGCAGCCTTAATGTTCATGACCGTCATTTTGTGTCGTAAAGTGAATATGTGAGTTTGTCTTTGACCGATTGAAGTTTCTGCGTCGTTCAGTATGATATGTATAAGGCCCTTAGATCTTATAAGATAAGAGATAGATGATGTTTAATTATCGCTTACTATAAGTAAAGAAAATATCGTGGTGAATAATACATGTCTGAGAGTTTTCAATAATATTCTCCAATGATATGTGAAGTCTGATAACCCTCATTTGGCCGACGTGCTGGAGTATGGCCTAACATAATGTAAAGAGAGACGTGCATATTCATATCTTTTTTTTTGGCTTGACTGCAAATAATATGGGGCGATAGACAAGATTCGAAATTTTTTTCATTTCTTTTGCCCACAAAACATAACATAAAACGTTCATATGGATACATGCAAACGCTTTTTCTTACTTTTATTTTCTTTATAGCCACGTTAATACTCCATTCCTGAAGGATTGTTTGTGTAATCCGTAAACAATTAAAAAACCTAATTTCCAACTGGTGCTCTTAGGAATTTTAATAGTGAAACTATAAAGAACGTTGAAACCGCAGATTCTTCCAAATTATTTTACCTCATTTCGTGATGTATTTCCGGAGGATTTTAAACTTTCGCAACTTGTACACGTTCAAGAGAAGTCATTTGTGGATGTGAATCTCCGGTTATGCAGTGGATTTTATTAGTTACTTCTTTTACTCTGTATATAAGTTCAGTTTCTAAACCCCTATCTAATAACGCAATAAGTTGCTAAGCAGAGTGAAATACTTCTATGTATGTCAGACATTATCATACTTTTATATAAAACTAGCGGGCCCGACAGACGTTGTCCTGTACGCGCGTCTTTAATTTGAAAATTTTAAACTTTTTTTAATAAGCTATAACGATCTGGACCGTTTTGATAAAAAATAACAGCACCAGTCTTAACTGTCCTTCGCAGGGCAGCGCCGCTAAGTAATAGTGTAAGACTGTGCGGGGCTATTGCTTCCGACTGTGCTGATTTTGTGTAGAACAGCTTGTAGCTTTTATTTCTTAAATAGACGTGTGAACTGCAGTGCTGTCTAGACGAGTGCGGTTGGTTGGTTAGTGTAACCTGACCATAGTCAAAAGATATTCTTAGCGCCATTATTTTATCGACTCGTGGTGTTGATAATACGTAACGGTTTTCGTTTAAACGTGATCAGAGCCTAAGTAAAAAGTGACACTGTTATCGTTGTAATTCTGAGTTGTACAGACGGTCTCTATGTTGCAATTACACCTGCTTTTTTTGTGTGCATACATTTTTAACGTGGCACATTAAAATGTTTCGTACTCAGATTATTAGATGGCACCACTAGTAAAATTAAATTCAATTTTAATATTTTACGCGTGAACATTACCTACTGTGTTTTGTTTTAAATTCATGTGATACGCTGGGAATTTTTATCAAGTGCCTCGAGTTCTCAGGCCAATTCCAAGTTATGCTTAGGACGTTTAAGAGTGATAGTGTTTCTAGTAGAAGCTGTTAAACTCGATTATTAGACGTAGAAGAGTATGATTGAGTTATCATCGTAGTGCGTTACGATAATCAGTTTCAGAGATTTTAATTTTCATCGTAGGTAGAACTAGGTTAGTGATCGTTAGTGATGATTGTATGCTTAACTTTATTCTCATTAAATGAGTACTTTGTTAGTCGTTGTTGTGATAATTTTGTGGTACCCACGTTACTGTCAGTGTAGATTTGCATAAACTGGATAAGCCGTTTGTGCGGCTGCATGTTTAGCCATGCGTTGCCATTGGTTGGACCGGTAAAGTGCCTTTCTGGTTAGCCTAGTTTACCCTTGAGCTTTTGTGTTATTCATAGTCTCTGTTGATGCACAAATAAGACAGTTAGTGCATTGTCATAGAATCACAAACGTTATCCATCGTCTTGAACGCGAAAGATCTGTTGCTGTATCGCTAATGATTAGGTTAGGATAAGCTTCGTATTAAGACTATCCATGACAAAATTATAATGCTATAAAGACTGGTTGGATACTTGGTAGTAAACTTAACATCTAGAGTATCAGCCTAGTAAGATTTTCTTATAGTCTGCTTGCTTCTTATCACATAAGGAAAACCAAAGCAACATGTTCAACAAACCTAGTTTAAGATTACTTTGTTAGACGCTCGAAATGATTATCCGGGTGGTGTTGTGTATCCGGATGGAGGTTTCATAGCGTGATGTTGAAGACCCGATGGATGTCAGAGTATGAGCAAGGCAATATTTTAATGAGTTTCCTATTATTTTAACGAGTATGCGTTTTGTTCAACATGTCAGCTACGAGAGAAAGAGTTAGTTGTGATTTTCATTAAAACCTGTAATGATTTTGATCAGAGTAGCTTTATTCCCCACCGACTTGGGTCAGGAATAGCCGAACGACGGGAATGAGTGTTGTGCGATAATTTTCTTTTATTCCTAGAGCGAAGTACATTAAAGTGTTGTCGTTGATCGCAATCACGGATACCCTGCTACTCAAGTAGCTCTCATTTGATTTTTGAACGCTAAAATTATCTACCACTGGTTTCTGTGTCGTATGACAAGAGCATGTTGCGAGAATCTGAAAGTACTCATAGACGGTCGATTGGTTATCTCAGAACTGTAGTCGTTACCTCTATGTAGCCAAAGGAAATCAGTTTGTCCGAAAGTAGCTTATCAGTTCTCGCCATGTTCACATTTGGTTTTAGTTTTTGTCAGTGGTCAAATCCAGTTTTGACATAGCTCATTGATAGTATGGACGGGAGTTACGTTCTGTGCAGTTGTGAAGTTGAAAATGAATTTGATAATCGCTTAAAATGTACGAAGTGCGGACGTTGAATTAGTCTGAAAGAACGGATACTCTATTAACTGGGTATACAATGAGACGACTCTTCGAAATACTAATGGTAGATTTATTTCCTTTTTTTGGGTAATCCTGGTGGCTAGCGCGGCCTAATGGCCAGCGCGGCCTGGTAGCTGGCGCGGCCTGGTGGTAGTGGCCGGCGTGGCCTAGTGGCCGGCGCAGCATGGTGGCTGGCGCGGCCTGGAGGCCGGCGCGGCCTGGAGGCCGGCGCGGCCTGGAGGCCGGCGCGGCCTGGTGACCGGCGCGGCCTGGTGGCGAGTGTGGGTTGGTGGCCAGCATAGCCTGTGCTGTGTGGCGCGCGGCCCGTATGGCGCGCGGCCCGTGTGTGGCGCGGCCCGTGTGTGGCGCGGCCCGTGTGTGGCGTGCGGCCCGTGTGGAGCGCGGCCCTTGTGTGGCGCGTGGCCTGTGTGAGGTCTGTATGTGGCTTTGAGGAGCTTGGTAACTGGTAGAGCTAAAGCATATTTGGCCGAAACTGGCAATGAAAGTGAAGGTAGTTTATTGAAGGAATTTGGTTAAAAGATGTAGAGTCCAAAGACCTTAGCTTTAATGTTTTGGTTAACTTGGTTTGAAATATCTTAAAGTATAAAGGCCCATTTGAGGTCACAGGAGTTCTTTACGATGATCGTTATAATCGCAAAGCCCTTAATTATAAGCGTAACTGTAGGTATGCACTCTACAGGTTGCGAAAATGCCTGAAGGTCAAATAACAACTGACGAAATTGAGGTAGAACAAAGTAGTTCTGATATTGAAGAAAGTGTTTAAGTTTGCATGATGATCGGCTCGGACCGTACCAGAGGCTGACGTGTAGCCGTAGTCCATGAGTAGGCGGTATTGCAGTCGGCTCTGGTGGAGGTCGGGTTTCAGTGGCGTTCCCATGTGGGGTTCGCAGAAAGTAGGGTTACTGGGCTATGCGTAGCCATGATCACATGTAGAGCTTAAATGTTATGGTTTACTTGGTTTGAAATAATATCTTAAGAGATACAGCGATAGTGAAATGTCAGTTTTACTTTGAGTTTCCTGATTATTGATTTTGATACTGAAACTTTGTGGAAGAGGATCAGAGCATAACTGACGATCTTAAAGAGAAAAAAATTGTGAACCTTAATACTGACGAGACGGTAGAAAACTGGGCTTACATGTTGATTGGTTGTGTGATTTAATGTCAGAGGTCGGTTTGTAGCCGTAATAGCCGTAAATCAGTATAAATCGGATTCAATACAACTGTGAAGGCCGTGAGTACACGGTAGGTACGCAGACGACACCGATGTTTGATCGGCGCAGACAAATGGGTGGCAACCGAGTGACTGGTGTAAGGGCTGGTTTAGTAACTGGAGGTTACTGAATGGGGGCAACCGAGTGGCTGGTTGAGTGCCTGGTTTAGTAACTGGAGGTTACTGAACGGATATGAATCACATGTAGAGCTGTAGTTATTTGATATGATTATAACGTGAGACTATGGTAATTGACTATATTATCAGTGATGCTCTGAATCCAGCTCCAATAATAGATTGTAATGTAGGAGGTAATTTTGTAGAAAATTTGATTGGAATCCTAACACTGTTTTGATTCAACCCTTACCTGGGTTAAGTCAGGAGTGACCGAGCAATGTGATAGATACTGTGCGTGTAAAATTTTGTTACAGACTAACACACGGGGACATGTGTCTTGTAGGATGGCCGTATCGGAATGGTCATCAGTATAGGACGTCAATTGACTACGAAACGGAAGTGCGAAGATTGCGCGCTTCGACAGAGTCTACGCGTCATGTTCGCTACAGTCGAAGAGAGGGGATGACGGTTGACGTTCAACAGAGCAACGACAACTATCACTTCTCTTGGGGACTCTGGGCGGGCAACAAGTACCTAGAAACTGTCACTCGTTTCGTGTTCAGTAATACAAAATAGATATAGTCAGTTTTGTTAGATTTGATTTGGTGTGAACTTATAACGAACTGTGATGTGAAGTGTTGATACCGGCCAAGAATAAAGCAATCCGTCGTCATATATATATTAAGATGTATGTATAATTGGTCCATAAAATAATATTGATAAGTAATACTATATTTCTATGATAACTAGCTCAATATATTTTGAGATTACTACGTCAAGTTAGGCAAAAGGTATATGCAAAGGATATTTTAGTGAATTAACAATTTTATTCCAATTTCTTTAAACTTTAGTCCTTACTAAAAGAGCAACATCTGAACAGTCACATTCTGGTTGAATTGGCTCCGATATTCCATCAACGACCGGTACGATTCCAATCGTCGTCTGTCGCCAGAATCGAATTATGTCCCACAAGACTCAACGGCGCTCTCAAATGTGGTTCCGGCTTCCATCCACTTGTGATGGACCATTTCACTGATCTATCTGCTTCGAAGCATTATCAACATCTGGTTTGGTGAGACGCTTTTTTGTTAAAAAGTTGCGGGCTGAATCACGGCCAGCAAAGCTGACTTCAATATGTCATAGACATAAGACTTTAATTTTTCATACGTTTTCTGATTTTTACTTTTTTAATTACAGGAACGTAGTGCTGCCACGGTTTAGTGTTCGTTTTCGCGCGGGAGTCGGGACAATGGCTGGTATTCTGATGTATAAGCCATATTACTGCAAAGTTTTATTGAAATCCTTCCTGTAGTTATTACGTGCAAGCCATTCTCACAAACATTCGAATTTATGCACCTGGTTTAATTAAAGTTTTAGAAATGTGTCTGGATTGTATGAATGACGTAATGATTTATATGTAGTGGATTCAATACCCACACAGGACAGCACTTTGTGATCCACCATTGCTCCTTCTTGTCTTATAGTCATTTAGTTCCGTTGTTTGAATATTTGCAGAGACTTATTCCAACCATGGTGGTGACTTTTTGTAACTAAAAGCCTTTTTAGTGCTAAAACCAAAAGTTACTTTTCATATTTAAGCAAACAAGTTGGCCAAAACGCATAACATCAGAATAATCAAAGAATATTTAATATTATCGATAAAAAAGTTTTCAAATTCCTTTGTTTAATCCACCTATGCATTTTGCCGGTAACCGTAAATTGTATGGAGCTATTATCAGCAAAATGATGTTATAAAATGATTACATCATGCAAATAGTGCCGCTTTTGTTTAATTACCTATTCATTTTAATTAATAGATTAAATTTTATATACACAGGGTTGCTGTTGTTAAATTTTAATTAGTAATTCTTGAAATGATTACATTGCTGTATAAACAGAAAAGAGGAAAATCTTAGTCTGTGCCAGATACGTGGACACTCAGCTTAATTTTTGCATTGTGGGAATATTGAGTCCATTGGGTCTCCCTTGTTTGACCGAAAGGAATTTGAAAAATTTTCACTTCCCAAAAAATTTCTCGCATAATTTCATTTGCCAAATTATTACTTAGCAAAAAATCTATTCACAAAAAATTTATACACAAACCTAATGTTTGGGAAATGAAAGTTTAAACTATAACTTGATTACCAACTAGTACTTTTAACGTAATCGATTTTAAACTTTCGTGATTTGTATACATCATACAAAATAATTTAGCGGGTCTTAATCGCGTTAACTTATTCAAGGTATAAATACCTATTTGTTTCCGACGTTTCGCTCGTCTTGCACCGAGCGTGGTCGCGGTGAGACTGACCGAGCTGGTCTTTTTAACGATTAAGACCCGCTAAATTATTTTGTATACTTTTAACATTTTTTATTTAGGCAAATATTTCAGTTGGAATAACAGTTTTTACGCAAAATCAATAATTATCCTAATCTAAATAGTTCAGTTCCGGCTAACCTAAACAATCCCTTTTATCTATTAATGCAAGTCGTTTCTGGCACTCGCCGGCCGCTACCGCGGCACCGCTCGCTTCGCTCGCTCGGCTTGTGCGTAAGAGGTCACAGTTCTAACCTAACTGTTTGAAATAGAAATAGTTTTATGATAGGTCAAGTCGATTATATCGATTTAGTAACGTTTAGTTCAGTCTAGTATAGATTTTGACTATGGTCACACTGAACTGTCAACTTCCGTTTGCCTTGAAAAATTAACACGCCGTCTTGGTCTGTCTCGCGAGATTTGTAATTGATAAATTGATCGCCTTTTTAAAAGCGATAAAAACGATACGCGATATAAACGACACATAAACCAGCTTCGCAAATTTGTATTGTGAATTATTATAAACTGCCGCCTTTGGTTTGCCCGGCAAAAGTTGAGTTGAACATTGACATTTGCAAAACTGTAATTGTGAATCCTGTGAACGTGCCCTCGTGTCAAGACGGAGAGGACATCAAGTTGGAAGGAACAGCTAAGTGGATAATTCATTCAATCTATCGTGGCCACCTTAGTTTTTTTTGTATTTCCCTAACTTAGTCCTAGGCCTGACATCATTGAAGATATCAGGTAAGTTGAAATATAATATTGATACTTGTGATTCGCTGTGCAACGCAGTGCATTGTGTCTGGATATATTGTCTATCATGGTCAGGTAGATGTATTACAGACTTCCACTGCGCACCTCAGAACAATTTCCTACCTGCCTACGGTAACTCTAGACGTAATTTTTGGTAAGCAGAGCTGTAGTTGAAACTTAGCTAGAGATTGTAGTACCATAACAAGCGTGGCCTCGCCGACACGCACATTGAGCAGATTTTGGGTTTGCCGACGCTCACCCGGGTCTCTGGGTTGCGCACCCAACTGTTGAACCCGCTTTTGGTGGCAATCAATGCACTTAAGGGCCTTGACCTGCCCGTGGACCAATGGTCCTATCTGTTGGTGCACATTGTACTTAAAAAGCTGCCTGCCGACCTGAGGTCGCGTTTTGAGCAGCGCTTTGGTGGGAATAGCGCGACCCATCTGCCCCCCTTTGCTGACCTGGAGAGGTTCCTGGAGGATGAGTGCCGGGTCTTGGACAACTCCGGTGGTGACACGCCGGCTAAGACGCAGCCGCCCAAGGTTAAGGAGCGGGCTCGCGTTCACACCCGAGCCAATGTTGACCGGCGCCCTCCTCGCTTTGCAGTCAAGCAGAGCCCAGCGGAGTGCTCTTACTGCAAGGTCACGGGGCACAGAACGGCCAGTTGTAGGGCATTCTTGGACCTACATGTCGCCTCTCGTAGGCGCATCGCGAATGCCCGCCGCCTTTGCTTCTCTTGCTTGGGGTCCCACTACCAGCGTGACTGCCCAAACTCTCGCCCCTGTCCTCACTGTGGAGGACAGCATTTGGACATTCTCTGCATGAATGCCAGAGACGTAGGCCGCTTGTCCAATCAGCCGACGCCGCGTTCGGGCGGGTGTTTTGAAGGTGGCAGCCGAGGCTCACCGGCGCGCAGCCGAAAGTCGCCTCGCTCAATTGATCGCCACTCACCCCGCTTAGAGAACCGTAGTGTGCGCATGCCTCCTCTCTCTCGCGCACCAGAATGTGCGACTGCTCAACGTCACCAGCACCATGAATGTTGCCCCAGGTATTCCCCACCTTTGGCGGAGCGTCCCCACCTTGACTCGCACCCACCTCGTTTTGGGCCGGTGCGTCATTATGACCCCCCACAGATGGCGCGCGGATCGAGTCATCGCGCCTTTGAAGACCTCAAGCCACACCCTCATTTTGACTTGCCTGGTCCTGGCCAATGGTCGCCGCCCAGGCAACAATAGGTCATTGACCCCTGCCCTATAACGCCAACCTCCCCCATTGAGACCGTTATCCTACCAACGGTTGCTGTTAGAGTCTGGGGACCCACGGGGACCTCTGTTGTTGTCCGTGCTATATTGGACACAGGTTCACAAGGTTGCATTGTTTCCACTTATTTGGTAGGGCAGGTTAAATTAAATATGGGCTCCTTTCAAAATTATATACGGGGCATAGGGGACGTATTCTCTAATGTTGAAGGGCAAGTTAAGGGTTTGTTTGGCCCTGTTGAATCTTCACACCCGAGGATTAGAACCTCGGCTATTGTGCTGAAGAATATTTTGGGAATGCAACCACAGAAGCAGCTACCTGCTGCTGTGGTGAATTTGACATCGGGATTGGAACTGGCAGACCCCAAATTTGACACACCGGGACAAATCGACTTGTTGATTGGCTCTGATGTCCTCGGTGGAATTTTGATTGGTGGGAAACGGGTCTTGGTGCCAAATGGTTTGACTGCCATCCCGACCATATTTGGATTTACTTTGATGGGACCTGTTCCTAGGGATCCCCCTCCACCTGAACTTGATAATTTGTTGGCTGTAGGCTCCGCTCTCTCTGATGCGGTTCAGAGGTTTTGGGAGGTAGAGGAGCCCCCTCAAGCTGCTCGTTTGAATCCAGAACATGAGGAGTGCGAGCTGTTCTTCCAGACCAAAACTGGTCGACTCCGTTCTGGTCGGCTCATTACAAAGCTACCTTTTCTGTCTGTTCGGCCTCCGCTTGGTGAGTCACGACCTTTAGCCGAAAAGAGATTGTTGGCTATGGAGCGTCGCATGGGTCGTGATCCGGAGCTCAGGCAGAAGTACATTGAGTTCATGAGAGAATATGAACAGTTGGGACACATGTCTGTGTCAAATGTGGATTGGCGTTCGGTGGAGCATTACTTTCTCCCGCATCATGCGGTATTGAAGCCATCAACTGGCAAGCTGCGCACGGTGTTTGATGGTTCTGCGCAGACTTCAACAGACGCCTGTTGAAGTTCAGATCCTTGAAACAGTGCTTGCATTCTGGTCCCAAGTTGGTCAAGGACCTTTGTGACGTCATCACCAGCTTCCGACGACATCAGGTTGTCTTTGTGGCCGATATAAAAATGATGTTCAGGCAGACGATTATCCACCCTGATGACCGTCGCTTCCAGCTCATCCTTTGGAGAGAGACTCCTCGCGATCCCATGGTCGTCTACGAGCTCAATACTAATACGTACGGGTTAAGGTCAAGCCCCTACTTGGCAAGACGTTCTCTTTGGGAGCTCGCAGACCGCGAAGGCTTACGTTTCCTACGAGCCTCCGCCATCATGAAAGACGATATTTACGTCGATGACATTTGCTCGGGCGCCTCCACAGCGGACGAGGCGATCCTCCTGCGGGACGAATTGATAGGTATTTTGGCCTCCGCTGGTTATGAGTTGCGCAAATGGATTTCCAACTCACCAGCGCTTTTGGAAGGCTTGCCAGAGGATCATCAGAAGATCCACATCTATTTGAGATTGTTGACAACCCCGCCATGATGGTTGTTCTCGGCGTCCAGTACAGACCAGTCCAAGACATCTTTACGAGCCTTACGGGCGGAAGCCCGTGCAGGTCAACTCATATTTAACACCACTGATCTGCACTGACTTCTACTCCCTTCACCTGAGTCCGGTGTAGGGAGTGGCGAATGGTCTCAGGGGTAGCGCAGGTCGCGATGATCCCTTAGGCAAGGCTGGTGGACTATCCTTCTCGAGGTTGCCGCCCGTTCTTGGTCCAGTTCCTTCAGAAATGGATGCAACCAAAACCTCCAGCCGAAACACAAACAACAGGCACATTACACAAACACATACACACACGGTCACACATGCGCGCACACATCCACATACAGGAACACATCTCTTCACCACTCCCCTTCGTGGTCGGGTGGGTGTGGGCTCGTAGTAAAAAGTCACGGGTAAGAGAAGCTGACCACCTGCGCTAGGACCGCCGCGCAGTCGAGCGCCGTACGCGGGGATGACGGAGTCCTGGGGGGTTGAGCCGAGCGGCGCTGGCGGTAATGTGACCGTGAGGCAACACGCCCTCTTTGGTCCTGATTTCACGCTAAACGGTAGCCCCCGCTGTGAGCCGCAGCGGGGGAAATGGCCATCGTGTCCCGTCAGAGGGCCACAGGCTAGGGACGTAGGGTCCACATCAGCAGTTGGAATTTATTTCGGCTGTTGATGTGGTTGGTGAAGGCTATACGGAGGGCGCAAGCGAGGGATGACGGCTAGAGTTGGTAACTCGGCTCAGGCCGTTGACCCAAGCGGGCGCCCGAAGTCGTGCTGTAAACCAGCCCCGCGTTCCTATATCCCTCTGGTAATCCTAACGTCCGGATGACGTTCCCAGTTGCGGGCTCCATGGAGGGTGGGAAGCCAGAGGGATGAAGTCTTAGTAAACTTGTATGGATACCGAAATCCCTTTAATTACCCCAACTGCGACGGTGGCAGCGAAAGCTGTTCCCGCCGCATCAACTAAACAGATGGTTGACGCCGTGGCCTCGGCTGCAGGTGTTAAACCATCCCCAAGGACGAGACTTCAGCGCTGGCTAACGCTAGTACTGGTCCCGTCCTTACAATCGTCAGCCCGTTTGAAATCAAGCGGGAAGACGACTCCTCCTTCGCAGGCTGGCAAGTGGTAAGTCACCACAAGGGCAAGGGTAAGGGCAAGACCACCAAACCTGCCCAACACCCGCCCACCACACAACCGAGTGGCCCCGCTGCTACCAGCTCTGCGAAGAAGAAGAGGGCAAACAAAAACAAGAGACAGCGCTTGGCAATAAGGCGGAAGGCGGCACAAACCGCTGCCGCAGCCGGTGCTGCCTCTACAAAAACAGCGGTGCAGTTCGCTGTCGCAGGTCCCAGTAATGTGACCAGCGCGCAGCCTGCGCTCAGCAGTAGGGGGTGCACAAAGGCCGGAGGCAGTACGGGGAAGCCGCCTGCCGCCAAGCGGCGGGCTGGTCACCCTGGACGGCATCTAGCCCCAGCACCACCAGGAAACACGGCAGGTAAAACTGCCGAAAACAAGGAAAGAGGTGAGGCCAAACGCGCTCTCAACGAGACCAGCTCGCCTCGAGGGGAGCACAAGAAGCCCCGCCTCGACTCCTCCACTATACAGGGTAAGCCCTATGCACAGGTCTCCAAGGCATCTCTGGGCGTTGCAGTAACATGCAAGCGCACAGGGAACTTGCCGAAGGAGTTTGTGGACCGGATACTCACGGAGATTCAAAGGAAGATCCTGAGTGACGCCTGGTCGACTAAAACTCCAAAACGCCCCGCCCCTGCGTTCACCGGGAAACCCATGTACGCGGACGGGGTCCTCAAACTCTGGTGCGCCGATGAGGCAACGCGTACCTGGCTGACGGAGGCGGTCTCTCTCCTGGTCCCACCACCGGGCTTCGAACTGGAGGTCAGGGGCCAGGAAGCCAGGAAGAGGCCCCGAAGAGAGTGTGGTGCGGCGTTGTCGTTCCCAACGAACAGGGGGTCTGGGACGACGTGCGCGACGTGGGTCGGGCTCTGGAGTTCCAGAACCCCTGGTTGGCGGTCGACAAATGGTCTCTGCTGCACTCGGAGAAACAGTCAGGTGGGTGGTTCCTGGTCGTGGGCGTCCCGGAGGAACAAGTCCCGGTCCTGGTGCAGAACGAGCGCCGCCTCGCGTTGGGGCTAGATGCAGTCTACGTCCGGTTCCGGGACTCTACAGGAAAGTATGTCGACCATCCTCCGGGATGCGACAACTCCACACAACAAGCCTCAAACACCCAGTCAGGGTGCTCCGCGAAATCCGGCCTGTCAGAGCCGGCCGCGTCTGGCTCGGGGGCTGGCCCGTCAGCCGAGGGTAACTCGGAAGATGAGAGCTTGCTCCTGAGTCCGGTGCGGCGGGACGACGGGGTGGAGGCTGGCGACATCCTGGCTGGCCTAACGCAGCTGAAGGTCGGGGAGGAGGGGACATCACCCACAGATGAACCCTCTGCCTAGTGACGTCAGCTGCCTACAAATCAACCTCCATCATAGCCAAACGGCCACTGCGCAACTGCGCAAATGGATGGAGGTCCAACATTCAGCCATCGTGCTCATCCAGGAACCTTGGATAAGGGGTGGCCTCATTAGAGGCCTCTCCAGCCTGGGAGGTAAGATTTACTATTCTACTGACCACACACATCCAAGAACCTGCATACTTACAACTAAAAACATCAGAGCCCAAGCTTTAACGGAGTTCTGTTCCAGAGACATCACAGCAATACAAATTGAAATAATACAGCAGCCAAGGAGTATAGCGGTCGTTTTCGCATCGGTCTACATGCCCGAGGCCGAAGACCCGCCTCCGTTCGACCTCACGCGTCTGGTTAACCAGTGCGAGAGAACCAATACGGAGGTCGTAATAGGAACGGACTCCAATGCCCACCACCAAATGTGGGGCATGGACTGCAAAAATAACAGAGGTAATTCATTGGTTGAATACTTATTCACCACTAATCTTACCCTATTAAACACAGGTACGGAGCCCACCTTCGTCACTAAACGTAGTCAGACAATTATTGACTTAACTCTCGCAACAGAAGGAGCGGCTGAACGCATCAAGGGATGGCACGTCTCGAAAGAAGCATCATGCTCAGACCACAAATGGATCAGTTTCTCCATGAAAGTCGATATACAGCCCACACAGCCCCGCAGGAAACCACACAACACTGACAAAGCAAAGTATGTCTTACTACTTAATGAGAAACTTACCCTTACGGCCACGCCGCCGGTACTGGGTGACACTGAACGGATCGACGATCAGGTATGTATACTGACGCAGTCGATGCTAGACAGCTATTATGCAGCTTGCCCGGAAACCACTCCACCTTCAACCCCGGGGAAACAACCCTGGTGGGGCGCTGAACTTGACCGTAAGCGCAAGAAGGTAAGAAAGTCTCTAAATAGGGCAATGAACACAAGCGCGGACGCAGATTGGGACGCTCATAAAGCGGCCAAATCAGACTACGGAAAATGCCTCAGATTCAGACGCACCATGGGATGGAGAAAATTCTGTGGGAGCATTGAATCCTGCCAACAAGCAAACCGGGTAAGGAAACTACTGGCCCAGCAACCAAAGGTTGCACCAGGTGCTCTCCGTAAACCGGATAACACATACACTACATCGGAGGAGGAGACAAGACGCGTCCTACTCGAAACACACTTCCCAGGCTGCGTCCTCACCCCGGTAGTAACGTGGCACGATACACCAACAGTGGCGACCGAACACGAATGGAGACACGCAAACAACTTGGTCACAGAAGAAAAACTCCGATGGGCCATCGATAGCTTCCACCCCTTCAAAGCAGCCGGACTGGATGGCATCTTCCCAGGGTTATTACAATGGGGAGGGGAACCTGTCCTTAAAAGACTCCTGGCAATCATGAGGTCTAGCCTGGCCCTCAGATATGTACCGAAGAGGTGGAGGGAAGTCAAACTAATCTTCATACCAAAACCAGGCAAAACAGACTATACCCATGCAAAGTCCTTTAGACCAATAAGCCTTACCTCCTTCATGCTTAAAGCCTTGGAAAGGCTTTGCGAGAGGGAACTAAGAAGTGGGGCTCTTAAGCAGCTACCCTTACATGCCAACCAACCTGCATACAGCTCAGGGAAATCGACGGAATCGGCCTTACATCAGGTCGTGGCCCAGATAGAAGCTGCTATACAACAAAAAAGCATCTGCTTGGGCACCTTCATCGACGTAGAAGGAGCCTTCGACAAGACAAACTTTTCCAGCATAAGCAACGCCCTAGCCAGGCATGGTGTGGATCAGATGCTCATACAGTGGATCCAAAACATGCTCAGCAAAAGGGAAGTGCGCCTGTAAGGCGACAATCAGACAGCCTTGATAACTAAAGGGTGCCCGCAGGGAGGTGTACTCTCCCCGCTATTGTGGAACTTAGTCATCAATGAACTCATAGACAAACTCAACGCGAGATACTTCTATACAATAGGTTATGCAGATGATCTAACCATACTCACCTCAGGTAAGGTAACCAGTACAGTGTACGACCTAACCCAACAAGCCCTACGCATAGTAGAGTGGTGGTGTAATGAGTACGAATTATCTGTAAACCCGACCAAGACCGAACTAGTTATGTTCACACACAAACGCGCGCTGGGTACTTACCGATTGCCCAGGTTATTCGATACAGAGCTTAAGCTGCCTACCGAGGTCAAGTACCTAGGTGTCACTCTCGACAGCAAATTGACATGGAACAGCCACATGGAAAATAAGCTCAATAAAGCCAGCATCATTTTCTGGCAGTGCAAGAAGATGATAGGAAAACGCTGGGGCCTATCCCCCAAAATTGTCTTATGGCTCTATAAGACAATAATACGTCCTATGGTAAGCTACGGCGCAGTAGTGTGGTGGCCTAGGACCAACCTAATAACGGCCGCCAACAAGCTTCAGAAGCTTCAAAGACTTGCATGCCTAGCGGCCACGGGCTGTATGAAAACAACGCCTACAGCGGCACTTGAAGTGTTGCTGGATCTGCCTCCATTGCACCTGTTCATACAACAGGAAGCAACGATGTCGGCAGTCCGGCTATATACCGCACACTAACAACTTAAATACACTCTTTAAAGAAGTTCCTATCACACAAGCAATAAGCGACCGCATACCGAAACAATTTGTTTTCGACAAGAAATACAAAATCCAACTGTACGAGGATCTACACGGAGGAGCAGTTAACCACAACGAGCTCACGATCTTCACAGATGGGTCCAAAACGGATACAGGTACGGGTTCAGGAGTATTCTCCGAGGACCTAAACATCAACATCGCAGCACCGCTGGGAGCCTACAACACGGTCTACCAGGCCGAATGTTTTGGCATAATCCTAGCTGCCACAGCAATCATGGCACGTGAGGTAAGGGAACGATCCATTAGGATCCTCTCAGATAGTAAGGCTGTCCTCTCAGCCCTCAAAAGCCATACTATCACCTCGGCACTCACGCTTGAATGCCACCAGAAACTAACAGAGGTAGGTAAACTAAACAAATTAACACTGCAATGGATCAAGGGCCACAGTGGCTCAAGAGGGAATGACGCAGCCGACGTACTCGCCAGAAGAGGGGCCACTTTAGAGGTGGTGGGACCCGAGCCCATAATTCCCCTCCCTTCTGGTTTTTATCGCAATCTGGTAAGAAATAGGACCAGGACCAAACACAACCAGTCCTGGATTGGTATTGAAACATGTAGGCAGGCCAAGGAGGCTCTTCCCGCAGTAGACGGTAAGATAGCCAAACAAATCCTCCGGCTGTCCAAACAACAACTACGGACAGTCACGGCCGCCTACACAGGACACGGATTCTTTAATAAACACCTATTTACTATAGGTATCACCGACAGCCCGCTGTGCAGGGCCTGTATGGCAGCAGACGAGACGGCAGCCCACCTGCTCCTCGACTGCCCTGAGGTCGCACAGTACAGGCAGCAGTACCTGAGCAGATACAGCACCCTGAGGGAGGCCGTGGGCCACATCAAGAGTCTGCTGGCCTTCCTCGAAGAGCTGGGGTGGCTCGAATGAAGACACCATTCCCACCCGCACGCAAAATACACGCCAAGACGTGGAGTTGCGGAAACAGCCCGTGCCATCAAGTATCAAGTAAGACATCTTTACGTATAACGTAGACCTGAAATTGCCTTGTGCTTGGACTAAACGTCTCGTGTTGTCTACTGTCGCCAGAACCTATTATATTTTGGGCAAAATGCTTCTTGCAGAAGCTTTGGATAGCAGGATTGACCTGGGACGAACCTCTACACGGTACTCTTGTTGAGGAATGGACCTCTTTTGTATCCTCACTTCCTCCCGTCAACGAGATCTCCTTGCCTCGTCCCATCCTTCCTCCCGGGGAGTACAAGGCCACCCTTCACGGGTTTTGTGATGCCTCGGAAAGTGGTCACGCGGCCGTGGTGTACTTGCGCACAGTCAGTGCCTCAGGTCAGGTGAGGGTTTCCCTGATCATGGCGAAGAGCAAGGTTGCACCCCTTCGGACGTCTCTGACCATCCCAAAATTGGAGCTCTCGGGAGCAGCGCTACTTGTACGCTTATTGAACCACGTGTCTAGCACTTTGGGTAATAGCATTTGTATTAATGGGACCTACGCCTGGACAGACAGCCAAATTGTTCTCTGTTGGTTGAAGGCTTCTGTCCACACCTTGGAAGTATTTGTCGCTAATCGCGTTTCCCAAATACAAAAATCTGAAGTCAAGCTTGTTTGGAGACACGTGCCAGGTGAGCTCAACCCCGCTGATTGTGCCTCACGCGGATGCTTGACGCCTAGTTTGATAGGTCATTCGCTGTGGTGGGGTCCGGAATGGTTGAGTCGACCAGAAATTGATTGGCCTCGAACGCCAGTTTTGAATACTTCTAATTTGCCGGGTTTACGAACACTCGCTCTTGAAAAGGTAGAATGCGCCATCGACCCCGATTTCCTGTTGAATCGTTACAGCTCCCACGACAAGTTGTTAGGTGTGACTGCTTGGATAAAGCGTTTTGTTTTTAACTTTAGGCACCCACAACAGAAACGACTGACACCGTTTCTCTCACCACAGGAACGACAGGAGTCCCTCACCTTTTGGGTTCGTTCTGTGCAATTGGCGCATTTTGAGAAGGAGATTGCTATCCTTAAGTCAGGGAGATCGAAATTATCGGGAGCTGTATCTAAATTGAACCCCTTTTTGGACGATACGGGTCTCTTGCGCGTTGGAGGGCGTCTCAAGAACGCCAACCTCCCTTACGGAGCACGTCACCCCCTTTTGTTACCTAAGGACGGTCATTTGGTACGGTTGTTGGTAACTGACCGTCACCTTAAAAATTCGCATGCTGGTTGTAATGCGCTCTTGGCCATTTTGCAACGCGAGTTTTGGATTTTGTCTGTCCGAAGAATAATTCGGATTGTAGTCTTTCGCTGCATCCCTTGCTATAAGCTCAAGGCTTCTACCATGCAGCCCTTGATGGGCGACTTACCGGCAGATCGCGTAATTGAGAGCAGGACGTTTGACGGTGTTGGCACGGACTTCGCTGGTCCCTTTTTGGTGAAAACGTCGACACTTCGAAACAGCAAGACTGTTAAGGCCTACTTGTGTGTTTTTGTTTGTCTTTCCACAAGGGCCGTACACTTGGAACTGGTCTCCTCGCTTACGACCGAGGCTTTTGTAGCCACATTTGACAGATTTGTATCCCGCAGAGGGCTGCCTTCCTTGATCCGTTCTGACTGCGGCACTAACTTCAAGGACACGTATAATTATTTGAATGATGTTGTTAATTTTCTTGAAACCAACAAGGCTGATATAGGTGATAGGCTTGCCCGACGTGGGATAAATTGATTGTTTTCCCCACCAAATTGATTGGTCGCCCACTTGTCGCCTTGCCTGAGTACCCCTATATTGATACGAGACCTGGTCGTCTCTCGCGTTTTGAATTGGTACGCCAGATTACTCAGAGCTTTTGGAAACGCTGGAATTTGGAATATTTGCACATACTCCAGCAACGCGTTAAGTGGACCGACAAGACCGATCCACCCAAGATTGGTGACCTCGTTTTGATCAAGGAGGCTAACCTTCCGCCACTCAGATGGCGCAGGGGCGCATTCTTATTTTGGTAACTGAAGCAGATGGATTTACCCGATTTGCTGAGGTCTTGGTGGACGGTTCGATTCTGAGGAGAGCGGTTGCAACATTGTCACGTCTACCAACCGATTAGCGGACCGGTAGGCCGGTCCGGGGCGGGTGGATGTTTGAAATAGAAATAGTTTTATGATAGGTCAAGTCGATTATATCGATTTAGTAACGTTTAGTTCAGTCTAGAGTAGATTTTGACTATGGTCACACTGAACTGTCAACTTCCGCTTGCCTTGAAAAATTAACACGCCGTCTTGGTCTGTCTCGCGAGATTTGTAATTGATATAAATTGATCGCCTTTTTAAAAGCACATAAACCAGCTTCGCGAATTTGTATTGTGAATAATTATAAACTGCCGCCTTTGGTTTGCCCGGTAAAAGTTGAGTTGAACATTGACATTTGCAAAACTGTAATTGTGAATCCTGTGAACGTTCCCTCGTGTCAAGACGGAGAGGACATCAAGTTGGAAGGAACAGCTAAGTGGATAATTCATTCAATCTATCGTGGCCACCTTAGTTTTGTTTGTATTTCCCTAACTTAGTCCTAGGCCTGACATCATTGAAGATATCAGGTAAGTTGAAATATAATATTGATACTTGTGATTCGCTGTGCAACGCAGTGTATTGTGTCTGGATATATTGTCTATCGTGGTCAGGTAGATGTATTACAGACTTCCACTGCGCACCTCAGAACAATTTCCACACATTTACAAGTGTTTTCAAGTGTCTAGAGTTACCGTAGGCAGGTCTTCTTAGGCGTTACACTCTTGGCAGAGTGGTCGTGGTCGTCACATCTCTACAGCTGTGGCCTGCTTCACAATTCGACGCCACTCGTCACGTTTTTCCGCTCTTTTTGTGCATTCGTGTAGTGAGGCAGGTAGCCTACGGTAAATCTAGACCCTAACCTTACCATTTTTTTAATAATCAACCAACTGTAACTACTTCCATATTAATATCACCAAACGTTTATTGTCTGAAGATTGTTTGCTGTAATAAATCATTTGATAAATGACCAAATGCCATAATGACATTATACTTGGTAATATTTTGCCAAGCAAAAACTTGACCAAATAAAAATAAGCGTATTAAAATCATTCGAAATATTGCAATGGTATAAAAAAAGGGTTGCAAATTTTTTCAAAATCTTTTCGGCAAAACGGCAGGATCTCGAGTCCATTATTGGGACAGTTTATAAACAGGAATGATACTTTATCAGCTCATCTGGTATAGATTTGATGCCCGAAGTAAAGCTAAGTAAAGGTTTACGGCAAGCGTAAGTTTTCAAATGTCATACAAATATGAGGTCACTTACACAATTAATATAAAAAAAAACGATCCCCAGTTAGCCCGAGCACACACCTCTGACTTTTCGTAGTTATGTGGCCCTTCGGCGATAAAAGGCGTGCCGGTTTGTTATGACGTTATTACTAATATATCTACAACGAGCACTAAATTCCATTTTTTTTTTATCTAAATTCTATGTTTCCAAATATGAATCTTTAAGATAGTCAATTTTATTCATCATCGTTATCATCTTAGCGTTATCTCGCTAGACTCCAAAGATTTCGCCTCTGAGCTTATGATTCGCTTTCTAGTTTTAGGTACCAGATTTGACAGAATACTAGTTTTTCCACAGAGCTACTCCATCTCACCTCTGCTATCCGGATATATAGGATGGCTAGATGCATATCTCCATTCCATGGTTTTTCAGACTTTCATAGATCTCCAAGACAGCCAAACAAAACTGTTTTACGTGCTTTCTCAAAACGATGTGACTTTCGCGATCGGTCATCCATCCGTAAATTACACGGTGACAACCGCACTCAACCTCGCGAATCGATAAATTGGTCTATTACCCTCTAGACAGCTAAATTTATTCAAAAATAAAAACTCGCAGTAGATTAAGCTCGGATACTTTCCCTGAAACGTCAGACGTATGGACATTAAAATTTAAATGGCATCCGCGCTTATCCTCAAATTTCGCTGTAGAACACTAAAAATGATTTAATACAGGTATCTGGTTCAATGTTTGGTGTCCACAGTTAAAAAGCCAGCACTTATGGCACGGAATTCACGTCGGACCAGTATTTTGCTAGGCGCCAACTTGGTTTTAAAAGTCCGTAATAAAGATCGATTTGTGTACCCATTGGATGATATAAGTTTTGGCTGGCTGTTCGTAATAGATCGTAAAAGCGAAGCAACATTCACAAAGGTCATTACTCGGATCGGTGACCGCTTAGGTGTCATTCATATCAGAGTGCTGCCATGCTTCAGAGGACGGTAGCATGAAATTGAAACTACTAAAACTCTTCTCCTATTTCCTTAATCGATCCTATCTAAAACCGAAGACACAAAACAACCAACAAATTTTATCGCTCCTTCCTCATAAAATATAGTTCATATTCTTCCCAACTAATAACCTGAAAGAGCATAAAAGACGATCCCTGTTCTTGGCCGGGTTAAGCAACCGTAATAATTTTAGCGGAACTCAAACTTCTATGACTGAGTTCTCAAAGGATATATATACTTATAAATCTTGCTGGAATTTCGGACCAGTAGGCCGTAGTGGAATTTTGGACAATCCAAAGTGTTAACTGGAGACAAAGTTTTAGAAAGCTCAAATAGAAATGGATTGTGAGGAAATGTTGAGTGTGCCATTATAAGTTGGGCTCTGGCATTCCGCCAGTGTTTGTAAAGTACGTTAGGTTTATGAATATTGAAGCGGTATTGGTGCAAGGCAGCGCCGTGATAGAAGTTAATCAATACTTGGCTGCAAACACGATGACCTTTTTAGTTATAAGTCTGGGCGAATTTGCTTTCAAGCTCCTTAAGGAGGTACCAACGGTTTGATCATTATGTGAACGGTAGAACAACTGCAATCTTTTGAGAGGCAGTGGAGGATCTCCTATTATAGAGAGCCAAATAAGGTAGTACTTATTTTTAAATGACCTGTACAATTGTATATGGTTTGGCACTGCACTCTTCTGAGTGAAAGGTAAGTTCATAGGCCATAATATTGGCCAAGTGCGGCTCAGCAGACTTCAGTTTTAGGATTATGCCGAAATCGGGCAAAAAATCAACTGTTTCATAAATTTTATCGGTTAAAAGTTCAATTTAGTTTAGAATTTCACATTTTTGTTCACGATATTGGCAACGAACTTAAAACAAAACTTCTTCACAACTAGAAGATTTTGTTTAGAGACTACATTTTGTTTTAATTGAACCGTTCTTTCTCTATCCCGTGGTAGTTACAGACAATCCTTTCTGGTCTCCAAGGAACATACATGCCAAATCCCAACTTCTTGAACCTAATAGTTTTGGCTCTACGTTGTTGTACGTTGTGAGTCAGTCAGTAACGCAACAATTTGACATTTGGCAGCCGTAACCAGCGAAGTACAGCTAGATTGCTATATTTTGAAAATAATAAGTATTCCCAAGGTTTTTCCTTTCCATGTAAATACTGTTTACATGTACTTATATTTATCACGTCGTAAGAATTTCAGAGCCTTTCATCGAATACACAACCTTATTTTCGCCTCTATCCCGTAAAACTAAACACTCCCTTTCAAGACTTTGGTGAAGGCACATCTCTGACGTACAACACATACAGTCCTATTCAAGTAACGGTTTGTACGAAAACCTTTGGCAAGTCTATACAACGTATCTCACAAATCAGACTCTATTTGGTACCTTGCCAATGTTGTATAGTTAACATTTAGTTCGCCGTTTTTTCTGAGTAAATAAATACCAATTTCAGAAGACCCTGCCGTATGTAGAAAAGGATAGTAAATATATATCAACTTATATTGGACATAACTATTTGGATAAACGACCTGTTAGACTAGAACTTTTTGGGTGCAAATTTTTGTGTAGCCAGCAAGGTCAAGTTAATTTGGAAACTTAAGCCATACCATTACAAAAACCAGTTTATATAGACCTATCTGGAAGTAAACTATTTTACTGGCGCACGGGTCATACTAATTTGTCTATTCCCAGACTAGATTATTATTATTTATCGCTCTCAACTTAAATGGTTGCCTATTGCCAACGCCGTAGCTTACGTGCGCTGACCACACTCATCTCTTTTCTTAACTCTTCCTCTCTTCCCTCTTATCTTAATCACTATCTTCAATATTTAAAAGCTCCAATCATGACAAGCATTTAAGATCATCAAAATATAATCGTCTGCTTTTGTGTCCCTCTCATACTTCAGGGTTTGTCAACTCGTTCAATCTGTCCAGTTATGGAATGCGCTCCCTCTCGAAATCAGGATGTGCAACAATCGGTTCACCTTTAAACTGAAGGTTCGCAATCATTTATTGTGTAAATTGGCAGAATCATCTCAAGTTTAACTGATTATTTTTATATATATTTTTTTTTTTTTTTTTTTGTATCTTTAATCATATATGTTTTTGTATCTTTTATTAATAAATGTATTTATTCATCTTAATATATATATTTCTTGTGTGCGTGTGTATGTCACTGAACTCCTCCTAAGCGAATGGACCGATCTTGATGAAATTTTTTGTGTGTGTTCAAGGGGACTCGAGAATGGTTTAGATTCACAATTTAGTTCACTGGAAAATGTTTTTTAGTTAATTTTTAATTTGTAAGTAGTTGTGGATTTTGGAATGTTTCACATTGGAACCGACGGGCTGCGCTGCTATCGCAGTGTCAAATCTTATATTATTAATTTCGTCAAGGAGTACATACATACCTAACCTGAATAATAAAACATTAAAAAATAAAGATTTCGAGTCGACAACATATATCCGCAAAATTCTGATTGTCGAGTATTTTGTTAAATTCTAATGGTTCTGACAGACAAATCGCAGTCGCCATATTGGCCACTCTAGCGAAACGTCAACATAACATTTTGAGTACTAGTAAGTTTTAAGTAGTACTAAGAAGTTTGTATGTGTAAATACTTTTTGCAGTTATATTCCTTAAACAGTATTTGTATTACCCCGAACATCGATGATATACTATAACTTGGGAATCTCGAATTTACGTGAGCGAAGCCGCGCGCAAAAGCTAGTAATTATATAAGTACCTAGATATTTATGTACCTTTTTAAATATACAGTATTTATTTACAATTATACCTAGTATTTATTAAAATATTATTCTAATATCATTACTCATTTTTTAATGTCGCACCTACTGTTATATTATCTTTGCACCACCCTAGGTTGACTGTTAGAGAATGCCTAAGGCATTAAGACCACCTATGTACCACTTTTTGTAGTGCAAGAAGTTAAATAAATAAATAAAAAAAATATTGAACATAGGCGGATTTATGAATAAAATTAGAAGTCTTCGTAAATTAATGGTCTTTCACATCGTGGTCAAATATTCACTAAGTTATTCAAATATTAATATGACAGTGAACGTTTATAACTTTAAGTTACTTTTGGTAGGATGCCAAGTAATAAATTGAGAGTTTTCTGACCTTATAAATGTCAAGTATTTGCTGAATCTCACCTCTGTATTTGATGCCAAGCAGGTCAAATTTTAGTTAGGTCGATGACTTATGGTAAAAAGCTCGTTAAAGAATTTATGATTAAGGAGTTAACAATCAAGGTTTGTATAGGTGGCTAGTTGACACAAAAATGTTTATTAGTTCGAAACTAAGCATTATACTCCAAAAGCATCATTAATCACTTTGAGTTCTATTATACTATACTCAGTGCCGAAATCAAGTCAAATGAAATATACAAGTATGTTTATCAGCTATATGGTTGATAAAGTATAGGCTATGCTGAGTTCGGGATCATATAAACATCTGTGTCTTATCTTAGGGTTTTATATTATCATTCTTTTTCATATAATAGGCGACAAACGAGCAAACGGTAAACGATTACCGCCGCATAGACAACAAGCATAAGCAACAGAACACAGAAGAATCACAAATAAGTTGCCGTACTTTTAGTTGGGAAAAGGAATAAAAGGGAGGAGTGGGAAGAAAGGGAAGAAATAGGTGATGGGCCTCCGGTATTCCCACTCATCGAACTAAACGCAACAGTATAGATACTCTTACTTTGCGTCGATTTTCTGCCATTATCAGATGTGCTGCTAAGGACAATATCATGTCTATACGCACATATGAAACCATGTACAAACTTACACCAAGAAACCTTAAGACACGCCTTAAGCTAACAAAATATTCCAACCCAAATACCAACCAAGAAAAGATGACCCAGGCATTCTCCTGTCCACATGGTCCTAACAATAACGACTAAGCCGGCGTGGCAAAAAGCTCGTAAATTACAAAAACTACAGCTAGCATATTTTCCGCTATTATGCGACAAACAACCATGTTATAATACCTGCTTGTGGCAAAAATATGGCCTGAATACTAAACGTTTGTGGATAAAGAGTTTGGACGAAAAATATGTGGAAATATTTTATAACTTTTATAATAACTTTATTTTGAGAAATGTTTTGAGTAGATATCCTTTAAAAACAGCTCTTGCACTAGCATAAGTTTGTATGTGGCAGAGACTTTACAAGCATTAAAAACAGACACAAAGTACTACTCTATTTTTGGATCACGCAAAGTGTTGTCCTGTGCTTATTTCGAATTATGCACTAGCAGTGGCGAAGCAACCACTTAATGTTAAATGAAACCAGCTGTTTCAGATTTCTGTTTTGAAGTAACGATAGGATCTGCAATAACATTTTCGTCAATCAAATATTTTGTACGTTACAAACTATGGTAGTTTAAATATTATTTTTGAAATATTTGTGATGAGGCAGCGACTACTTAACTACACGAAATCCACCGAAAAGTAGTCAACGCGATCCAAGGAATCAGTGTGCTTAATTTCAAGTTTTTACAGCCACAGGCTATCCTTAGTTCGGGATCATATAAACATCTTTGTCTTATCCTAGGGTATTATATTATCATGCTTTTTCATATAATAGACGACAAACGAGCAAACGGTAAACGATTACGGCCGCATGGACACAAGCAACAGAACACAGAGGAATCACAAATAAATTGCCGTACTTTGAGTTGGAAAATGGAATAGTAGGGAGGAGTGGGAAGAAAGGGAAGAAGCAGGGGATGGGGCCTCCAGTATTCCCACTCATCGAACTAAACTAAACAGTATAGATACTCTTACCTTGCGTGGATTTTCTGTTACTATTAGATGTGTTGCTAAAGAAAATATATAAACGTAAATACGTATGAAACCAAGTACCAACTTACGAGACTTAGTTTAAGACACGCCTCAAGCTAACAGGAAAATATTCCAACCCAAATACTAACCAAGAACCGCATGACCCCACCATTCTCCTGTCTGTACGGTTCTTCACAAAAACGGCGTGGAAACAAGCTCGTAAATTACAAATACTACAGCTAGCATATTTGCAGCTATTATGCGACAAACAACTATGTCTTAACACCTGCTTGTGGCTGAAATATGACCTGAATACTTAAACGTTTGTTGGTAAAGAGTTTAGACGAAAAGAAGCGGAAATACTAAACTTTATTTTGAGTAATATTTTAATATCAAAACAGCAGGCTCATGCACTAGGATAAAATCTTATGTGGCAAGGATTTTACATGCATTCAAAAACAGACAGTATCACCATATTTTAGGATCACACAAAGTGTTATCTTATCTTGTGCTTATTTCGAATTAGGCACTAGCATTGGCGAAGCAACCATTTATTGTGAAATGAAACCAGCTGTTTAAGATTTCTCTATTGAAGTAGTTATATGACCCGAGATGTTATTCTTGAACTGAATGCTCAAGAATAACGTCTCGGGTCATATTTCTTTCGAATATGTTCATTATCAGCTATTATATATTTTTTTATAAAATAAGATAGTTAAAGGGTTGTATTATAATACAGATTATGCATTTCAGATGACGACCAGGCAACTTGCAATATATATGTAATATATTCAAAAGCAGCCAACCCGATCCAAATCCAAGTTTTTGAAATCACAGGTTTGTGCCGTTCGTTTTTAAAGAAATCATTCTCTCTTTGTTTAATATTTATGTTTAAATAACTTTATTTTCATTTAAGACGACGTATGACAAGCAGAGGATGAAAAACAAAATAAAATACATCACAAAAAAATACGTTGTAATTTCATTTCATTTCTTCAAACACCCTCCACATCTCTCGAAAACAGAACTGACACAGACATAATATAAAAAACTTTCACTCGGTACTCGGAAGCATCACAGACGCGAAAGCTAGCCTGGTTATAGAAAAAAACACATCATGCAATTTTTCATAAGAAAAATAAGAAAACCTAAAACACAATACGCAACTTTCTATGTAAGCACCGTGTACGCGCGTGAAAAATGCACGGAGAACTTTAAAGAGACTTCACACTAGCCGTTTGTGACTGTGTTTTGAATAAGACTGTTTTGCTGCCTTTGAGCACTGAGTTTACTGCGAATAAGCTGAGAACACTGGATATAATGATTTTGTAGACTGTGTAAGTAAGGCATTGAATAGCCTCAGGCTTTTTAATGCTATTGGTAGCATTAAAAAACTGGGCTATCCTCTTGTAAGCAATGTCTAACTCATCGCCACGCAGAGCGGTCCCTTAGCCAAATACAAGCTTTGAAAAAGAAGAGAAATGTCATGCTTATAATGGAAAGGTGGGACAGAGAACAGTGTGACGAAGATGAAGAGAAAACGAAGGATGTGCGTGTTATAAGGCTAACACTCTGTCAATTACTGATCATTATTAGGCCAACACGCGGTCTAGTCAAGAGTACAGATTTTCACATGATTTATTATGAAAGCTATAGTCTAGCTAGTAATTTCCAGGTCAGACTGACCCCCAGACGCCCATCTAATAAGCAGTATGGTCAGCCAAATTAACGGTAGGCAGTCAAGATTGTGTGTCAACAGTGTGTAGCCGAAAAAACCTTAAGACATGTAGTCAAATACTTTATTTGGTCCATTATAACTACTAGTTTAGCAACCCATATAACCCAGGAGGGAGAGCTATTTTGCCCTATTAGTACAAGCAACCAACAAATACTCACAAAGCACCACGTTCCTACGGCAAGTCCAAAAATTTCATATACCCGCTGATATTTTCACGCATTGCCAGTTTGCTAGCTCTGTTACAGCAACGTAACCTTCGATATATGACGGTATGTGTCACGAACACACGTTTTCCCGGCAAGTAACGTATTAAAATGTTGCAAAATTGGATTTTGGAGATTTGTGGAGATATATGTACTAGCGATTTCTAAACATTATATACCGAATACTTGACGAGGTAAACGCCATTTGGCCATCATCATCATATCAGCCAAGCGACGTTCACTGCTGGACATAGGCCTCCCTCAAGGTTCTCCACACAGACCAGTCTTGAGCCGCCCGCATCCAACCACCTCCCGCGATCTTGACGAGATCGTCGGTCCACCTTGCGGGGGGCCTACCTCTGCTGCGTCGTCCGGTACGTGGCCGCCACTCCAGAACATTTCTGCCCCAACGGCCATCGGTTCTTCGAGCTATGTGCCCTGCCCACTGCCACTTCAGCTTGGCTATCCGGAGAGCTATGTCAGCGACTTTGGTTCTACTGCGGATCTCCTCATTTCTGATTCGATCTCGCAGGGAAACTGCAAGCATAGCTCTCTCCATTGCTCTCTGAGTGACCTTGAGCCTTCTGATAAGGCCCATAGTGAGCGACCACGTCTCTGATCCGTAAGTCATCACTGGCAACACACACTGGTCAAAGACTTTCGTCTTGAGACACTGCGGGATATCGGACGAGAAGATATGTCGTAGCTTCCCGAACGGTGCCCAACCGAGTTGGATTCGACGATTGACCTCATTCTCGAAGTTGGACCTACCTAATTGGACTACTTGTCCCAGGTAGATATACTTGTCGACAACTTCGAGCGTAGAGTTCCCAACTTGAATAGGAGCAGGTACAACATGGACGTTCGACATGATTTTCGTCTTGTCCATGTTCATCTTAAGACCTACTTGTTGGGAGACTCTACAGAGGCCATCGAGCATTGTGCCTAGGTCTTCCATGGTCTCAGCCATGACTACGATATCGCCTGCGAATCGAAGGTGAGTGATGTACTCGCCGTTGATGTTGATGCCGAGTCCATTCCAGTCCAAAAGCTTGAAAACATCCTCCAGCGCAGTGGTAAACAGTTTCGGGGATATGATATCCCCCTGTCTCACTCCTCGCTGGAGTTGAATAGGTTTCGAACTCTGGTCCTGGAGGCGGACTGACATAGTGGCGTTTTCATACAAACACTTCAGCACTTCGATATATCGGTAGTCAATCCGGCACCGTTGGAGAGACTGTAGCACCGCCCAGGTTTCGATCGAATCGAAGGCTTTCTCATAGTCCACAAACGCCAAGCATAGGGGCTGGTTATGCTCCTCGGACTTCTGTATAACCTGCCGCAGCGTATGTATGTGGTCTATGGTACTATAGCCTTTACGGAAACCGGCTTGTTCGGGAGGCTGGAAGTCGTCTAGCTTGCTCTCGAGACGATTCGTGATGACCCTCGAAAACAGCTTGTAGACGTGGCTCAGAAGTGTGATGGGTCTGTAGTACTTTAAGAGGGTTTTATCCCCTTTCTTAAAGAAAAGCACCACCACACCTCTGTGCCACGCCTGTGGCGTTTTACCCTCGAGAATGACGGAATTAAATAGCTTCCGAAGGGCTTCTCTAGCGGGTGCACCGCAAGCCTTCAGAAGCTCGCTCGTAATTCCGTCATCACCCGGCGCCTTGTTGTTTTTGAGCTGTTTGAGAGCCACACTAATCTCGTGCATGCTGACGTCCGGGATATCTTCGGTATAGTGTCGGGACAATCCAGCTCTAGGGTCTGACGCTGGAGTACTTGCGGGTTGTTGCGTTGTCGTGTATAGCTGTCCATAGAACCTTTCGATCTCCTCCAAGAGCTCAGGCTTGGACGATACGATTCTGCCATCTTCCGTCTTCAGCTTTGTTAGCTGACTCTGCCCAACAGACAGATCCCTCTGGAACACTTTGGATCCCTTATTCTGCTCGATTGCCTCACGAACACATTTTGTGTTGTATTGGCGGAGATCGCGAGTCAGAGACTTAGAGATCTGTCTGTTGAGGTGCCGAAGTAGAGTAAAATTGGGGCTTCTGCATCACTTGCTCTCGCGTCGCCGCTCGAGCTGCGTGATACAGAAGCCCCAATTTTACAATCGAGGTCGATTCATATTAATGTGTTCTGCATAACTCAGAGTGCCCAGTAATACCATACTGTTATAGTTAACATAATTTTTTAAGTTTAGCAATTATTTAGTGATCAATGGTAGCGTTACTTTTAGTGAGTTTTTATTATGAATGTGTGTACCTAATGAATTCCTCACTCCATGTAATATCAATGTAATCATGTTATCAATTTAAAAAATAAATGGATATGTTAAAGAGTCTAGGAAACTATTAAGTAAAATAAAACAATGTATATTATCAATTTAAAAAAAGTTTATTATCAATGCACCATTTTTTTAAACACGAAACATTTTTTAAAGCACATATTGAGTCATGATAAATACAATTGTACAAATCTTCAGAACACTTATATCGATCATATAAACATAACAAATTAGGGCAACATTTATCTTCTAAATTAATTAAATTATTAGTATTTAAAATATCCTTCAACCATAACATTTTTTCAAGACCTTTAACGTAAATACACTTATCTTTTAAAACATCTGCAATTAAATATTGATAATTTGAGTAAGGTATACATAAATCCTTCACCCTAGTATATTTTTCTGTTACGTTCAATCCAGCAAACCTGCCGTCTTTCTGATTTAGTCAAATCGTAAAAAGAAAATGGTGGTTTGATTAAAAACACTTGTAGGTTTTTATTACACCATACAGCTATTTCTTTTAGTATAAATTCATTTGCTTCTGTTTTAAAGCCTTGAACGTCAACAATGGCCGTCATGATAGCCTACGCACGATGTTGCTTAGAGGTTTGTATTCCACAATTCGGTACTGAGCTACTAAATTCAGCCACAACATTTATTTAATTTTTACATAAATATAAAGCATGCATACAAACATTGACTCATAACAATTACACATTTTTAAAAAGATAACATTTATTTATTTTTAGAAATACAACTAAACTTAAATAAAAACATTATCTTAAGACTACTCAGTATCACACAATTTCTTACTTATTTTTTTTATTAATGTCTCTGTGATATCCATTACATCATCATAAGGCTCCTCAACCACATATTTTGCACTTAAGCAAGCCTCGTTTTTTTTTATTTTTGTCTACATAATCTAATTCACGTAGGTATAATTACCGACTCATTTTATTCATGAATTTATATCTGATACTGCTCCAAGTCACGGCTACATAGAAATACCTCAGAACGTTATTTACTTTCCAGTTAACAAAAATATAATTTCATCCATATCTGTTAGGATTGTAGATCATTTTGGTTACCGTATTGACTTTGGTGAAGAAAATATTCAATTACGTCTTCATTTAAGAAAAGCAAAATGGTAGTATATTATAAAAACGCTTCAGTGAAAATAAAACGTCCTATTCCGTTAACGACCATAAAGGTGCACAGACGTAAGAAAAACGTGAAGGAATTGACTAAATCAAATAAAGATTTTCTTGAAGCTTTAGGGTTTAAAGTATGAGTATACTACAGATTACCGATTTACTACACTTTGATAGTTCGATCGAAAGTTATGAAATCCATTCATACAATCCCTACAATAACAGTTTTAGAGAAAACGATGAAATCAGAATCCCCATACACCAGCAAGATATATACGTGCTACCATCAGCCAGTTCCATCTACATCGAAGGTCAAGCAAAGCTGTTCGGTAAGGATGGGCATCAGATCAAGAAAGCTGTTACGTTTACTAATAACCCTGTTATGTACTTGTTCCAAGACACAGGTACGAAATGAATGGAATTGAAATAGATCGTATAAAAAATTCTGGAATAACATCAACAATAAAGTCATACATCTCATTTCATGAAGCAGAAAGTAAAGTTTCTGCATTATGGGGTTGGAATTTAAACGGATTCCAAAGTGATGGACATTTTAGCGTTGTGGTGCCCTTAAATAAGATTTTAGGGTTTGCAGAGGATTACAATAAAATAGTGATAAATTGTAAACACGAACTTATATTGAATAGGAGTAATTCTAACTTAAATAGTATTATTCTTACTGACGAAGTCGTTCAGCTTCAAATAGATATACAGAGAATTCAATGGAGAGTACCACATATAAAAGTTTCCGATCGAGAACGTTTAATACTTTTAAAGCACTTAGAAAGAGATAAACCTATTCAGATGGCCTTTAGAAATTGGGATTTTTATGAGTATCCTTTACTACCTAAAACCACAAAGCATTCTTGGTCAGTAAAGACTGCTTCTCAATTAGAAAAGCCTCGGTATGTAATTTTTTGCTTGCAAACTAATAGAAAAAATAATAGAACTAAAGACAGTTCGGTATTTGATCATTGTGAGGTGACAAATGTTACGCTCTTTTTAAATTCGCAATATTATCCTTATGAGCCTTTATCTTTAAAGTTTTGTGAGAACAAATATAGTATATTATATGAAATGTATGTGAAATTTCGCCAGTCGTATTACAACTCTCCGGTAGAACCGTTGCTTGATCTGCAGGATTTCAAAGAAAAGGCCCCAGTCTTCATCTTAGACTGCTCGAGGCAAAATGATAGTTTAAAAACTGGTCCAGTGGATGTAAGATTGGAATTTGAATGTTCAACACAAATACCAGATAAGACAACTGCATACTGTTTGATTATAAACGACCGACTTGTGGAATACAAACCTCTGAGCAACATCGTGCGTAGATTATCATGACTGCTATTGTAGACATCCAAGGCTTTAAAACAGAAGCTAATGAATTTATAATAAAAGGAATTGCTATATGGTGTAATCAAAGCCTGCAAGTGTTTTTAATCAAACCGCCATTTCCTTTTTACGATTTGACTAAATCGGAAAGACAACAAGTTTGCTGGATTGAGCGTAATAGAAAAATATACTGGAGCAAAGGATTTATACCTTACTCAAATTATCAATATTTAGTTTTAGATATCTTAAAAGATAAGTGTGTTTTCGTTAAAGGTCTTGAAAAAGTGTCATGGTAGAAAAATATTTTAAATATTGTTAATGTAATTAATTTAGAAGATAAAGGTTGTCCTAATTTGTTAACCCTATATGATCGCTATAAATATTCCGGAGATTTGTACAATTGTATCTATCATGACTCAATATGTGCATTAAAAAATGTTATGTGCTTAAAAAAATGGTGCTTTGATAATAAACTTTTTTTAAAAGATACAATATGGATTGTTTCATTTTACTTAATCGTTTTACCTATACTCACTAACATACCCATTTAGTTTTAATATATACTATGATTGGAATATTACATGAATTGATACACATTCATAAGTACAATAAAAATCAGCAAAGAGAACAGTTACATTGGTCACTAAGACAAGGAGTTAAATTCCTAACCTGAAAACCTTAGAATAGGTGTTATTATTCTAAGCTGAAAACATAATGTTAATAATCTATATCGTGAATAAAACGGATCGCAGATAACAAAAATAGGTATTATTGGAGGCGTCTGCGTCGCGAAACGAGCGAAGCGAGTTGAGTGACGCAGAAGTCAGAACACATTTATATTAATCGATCGAACACTACACGTGCAGTCAATCTGCTTTATCTCGATACGTCCGCATCACCTGGAATCCGAGTGACCGTGGGTTCAAGTTCCATGTAGACGAAGTCAGAGGCAAAAGCTAGTTGTGGATAAAACAATGATATAATTCATAAGTACATATATTCATAGTCTTATGCCTGTAACCCTGAAGAGGTAGGCAAAGGTGTATTACTACACCCACTTTTCGCCAGATATATTTAAGTCCCACGTAATAGGGAGGCGAGCCTATTGCCGTACCGGGCACATTTCTAGACTTCATGCTGTTACTGAGAATTTCCTAACAGAAAAACCCAATAACACTTTGGCCGACCCGGTAATCGAACCCGGGAGCCACCCAATTCTACTTTCAACATTGTTAAGATTTTGCATTCATTCATTAAAATTATCAACGAGCTGTGCAAAGATAACAGTATGTACATATAAATTATTATGAATGCATCGCTGTGCCCGAGCCGCACTGAGCGCGTCGAACGAACTTGAGAATGTTGTTTATATTATGTCATCCCAAGTAAAAACATTGTTACTATGCTACCAGTATTACGATGCATCGATGAATGAAATAATATTATACTTCTAATGCCAACCGTCCGTATCGCAGATCATGTTAGTAGTGTGATTTTTGGGGCGCTCTGCATTGCGAACGGAGCGAAGCGAGGTGAGTGATGCAGTAAGCAAATGAATTTATACTAAAAGAAATAGCTGTATGGTGTAATAAAAACCTACAAGTGTTTTTAATCAAACCACCATTTCCTTTTTACGATTTGACTAAATCAGAAAGACGGCAGGTTTGCTGGATTGAATGCCTGTAGTATATGAAAATGAAATGCATAATTATTATTATTAAAAGAGTAATTAAATAATCTTATAAGAAATAAGTGATTCCTAATCTAACATTTATTGTATTTTAAAGTGCTATTTGTTTTAAGACTAAGATATATAAATCATCCATCAAGAATCCTAATTGTCTACTACTTAAATATATTATATATTAGAAGATTTTACTATTGTAATTATAAAAAATAAACGTTTGTACTGAGTTATTGATTATCTTGGATAATTCTATACACGTCATGTTAAGACAAAGTGGTCCAATATTTTATCACATCTTTGACGACACGTTTGGCGCATTGGCTAAGAGTATGACTCGCATCACAATGTAAATAGTAGGTTTAATAGACGCAGCAACTAATGCACCAACGTGTTGCGGGTTTGATTCCCGCACGGAACAAATGAGTATTGTTCCGGTTTTGATTTTGTTTTTATGTTTTTTTACTTAATTTTTTTTTGTATTATAAGCAATTATTATGTCTCCATAATACCTACTGTTGGCTACTTACTAAGAAAGAAAGAAAGAGAAAAATTATTTATTTGTCACTGACACAGAAAAAGTATTACATATAAAAGAAAACATTGCAAGGCATAAGATTAGTCTGTGACAAATATGTGCACTTGATGTGCACACTCAGCTATATTGTTGCATTGTGGTAGTGTCTACAACTCTATTATTGAGTTATAGTTGCTAGTAAAAGCTAACCTCTCATTATACGGAAGGCCCTGTGCATTCATTAGTACAAGATGTGCACCAAATCGTTTCGATGCAACAATGTGCCGTGATCGAACATGATATTGTTGTTTATTGTACTTATTTAAGTGCGCGCGATAATTTTTACTTGGCTATGTCAGTTCGACACCATACCAGATTATGATACACACAACAACCGATCGGACTGATCGCGTCGACTGAACACAGCAGTCTAACTTGAGAATGTTGTTACATTAGCATCTCAAACTAGAAACGACAGTAAGTTGTCCCATTGCATTGCTACTACAATGATATGTCGGTGAATGAAATACAATATTATATCGTGAATCAGACGGATCGCAGATAACAACGGTATTATTGGGAGCGTCTGCGTCAGCTCACTTTGTTCTGAGTGATGCAGATCACATTTATATTAATCGATCTCGATTGTAAAATTGGGGCTTCTGTATCACGAGAGCAAGTGATGCAGAAGCCCCAATTTTACCCTACTTGCCGATATTTCGGCATGTCGTCGGAGGATAGCAGAACCATTTGGCCATACTTGTATTAAAATTTGGGGGTGTATATACTTATGTCATCATCATTATCATCATCATCATCAGCCTGCAAGAGTCCACTGCTGGATATAGGCCTCTCCAATGGCATATCAATCATTAAAGAAATAAAAAATATATTGCGGTATTGTCTATCTTTTTCTATTTGCAATAGTTTGGTTGGTCAATCCGAGGGTGCGTGGTCAGCGTGGTGGATTCTTCTTGCTTCCATTAGGTTACAATGTAGTTCCGCCAAGTAACGCCTGATTCAATCAACTACATATTATTAATATAGGTAATTATTAAAACATTTTTTTTCATTTGTGTTGTTTTCGCCTGTTATTGTCATCAAATATGTGCTTGAGCTATATGCGAAGTTCTAAATGAATTTTGCATGAACTCTTTTGTGTCCATTTATCTTGAATTATATTGATTTCCATGCACCACATCAATATCATAACTATAACTTTACTCATAATAAATTTTACTATATAATACATCCAAAGTAAAACTAAATAAACTTTCCAATAAAACTTAAACAAGAATTTGTATATAATCTCATAAAATATGATGTTACATAAAACGCATTCAGTTTTATTATGAGGCAAGAGAGTCGTGCTAGTTTACATGGGTTTACTTGACGTAGGTACGAGATTTCAGTACTTACTGAGTTTGTTGAGTTATTACCAAAGTGCTTCGACTTTAAAAAAATGCTAGTCAGAATGCTTTTTTGCTAAGCTGTTTGATTTCTTTGGTAAAGTGTTATTGGATGGTTCTGTAATACAAGTCTTCAGAAGAGTACAGAATCTAGTAATGTACCTACTTGGAAAAGGTCAGTACGGCTATCTTGATGTTTATTATGGTTATGGGGTTTTCAAAATGTGAGCCCTCACATTTTTACATTCATTTTATTTTAATTTAACTGTGGGAATTTCGGCAAATCCTTTCTTAGTGCACCCTTACGGTTCCCAAGGAACATACGTACCAAATTTCAGCTGCCTACACCCCGTAGTTTTGGCTATGAGCCGTCTGTCAGTCAGTCAGTAACAGAATAATTTAATTTTACCGGTAAATTTAGTTTATTCGTGCATCAGAGAATTAATAATTATCCTTGTCAATAAAATAATCGTATTCAAAACTCTCCGCCCATAGAACTCACTGAAACCGAAGCTTTACTTCAAAAAACGCACCGCATACCCATGGTACAGAGAGCAGAACAAAAGTATGAATATTTAACCAGCATGCCGACTATTTTTTTTTACGTGTTTTGTTATAATGTGCCATTCGCGCAGTATTTTATTGTAAAAGCTATGTACTTACGTACCCGTTACATTTTATTCCATAAAATAATATTTTTTTTCAATATAATAAGGATATTAATTTTGTTTGTGTCCAGTAAGATTGCAGTTATTGATATAAAAAAAGTATAACGCTCACATTGGGAACTAAGCTTGTATCGCGGCTGATTTTACAAACATTCAACTGACACATACTGACTAAAAAGAATATGTATTTTTAGACGACTTCCGAACTAGGTTTATATCCTGTGTTGCAGGCGACTTTACAAATATGCAACTAATGGACCCAATTGTTGTTTCGAATCTGGGTGTTCATACCCAGACTCGAAAATTTATGAATCACAAAAAGTGTTGTCTCGTATGGGAATCGAACCCAAACTACTCGGCGCTGTGTCAAGCTGCGAGGTGACCATTTAAACCGCTACGGCAACCGTGCAGTTATACAATGCTGGTGATTTATATACTTGCTGTATCCGATTGGCTGTACACACATTTCAGGACGGAGAGGAGTATGAAAAAAATTTACCAATTGCGAGTCGGACTCGCGCACGAAGGGTTCCGTACCATCATCTATAAAAGAAAATCACGTTTGTTGTATGTATACTTAAATATTTTTTAAGTTAACAGATAGTATGTTTATTGAGATCGAGTAAAAAATTGCTTGAAAATTGCGTTTGTTGTATGGGAACCCCCCTTTAATATTTACTTTTTTATATTTAATTATTTATTTTGAAATGTAATAATTATACAACTACATATTCTGTGAAATTTTAAGCGTCTACCTGTTACCGTTAGTAACATTGAGCAAAAAATACGATAACAAACACGTTTGTTGTATGGGACCCCCTTTAATTATTATATATATAATTTTTGGGATTTGTTGTTATAGCGACAATAGAAATACATACTTTGTAAAAATTTCAGCTTCTTGGCTATCACGGTTTATGAGATACAGCCTGTTGACAGACAGACGGACGGACAGACAGACAGCGGGGGCTTAGTTATAGGGTCCCGTTTTTACCTTTTAGGTACAGAACACTAAAAAGACAATTGTTAGTCTATATTCTGGCAATATTGTCCCATAAGTTCATTTAAATGCCTCTTAATGACTGGAGATAGATCGAGACTGACATCATAATTTTGAACCAAATTTAGCAATTTATTACAAATCCAATAATCAAATCTCTGCCTGACAAACTTATAAAATATATCCAACAATTTCCACATTCTTGTTGACAATGAAGTGTTAGCTTCACACATCAAGTAGGCCACAAGAATTCCATAACTCCACAACTTCCAAATATTAATTTCACCTAATTTCCTTATTAACCACGAACTTCGGAAGGCAACATACACGTACTTAACAACAACATCGGCAAAGTAAGTTTCGTTGCAAATAAAGCCTTAAGCAACACGTCACCAAACTTCTATAGAACAACACATTGAGAACAAAAAGCACTGAAAGTGAAAACGCCATTACAATAACTTGCGAGACTAATTTTCCATGTGTGTATCGTAAAATTTTGTCTCTAAACTTTGGAGCCGATGAAGATTCCTACAAAGTTCAGTCCAGTGACACACGAACATTTTTAATGAGTACTCCCATTTTGTTAATGTAGTCATAAAGGGGATACTTACATAATGTTAAGCAGTTAAAGTTACTTCTTAACATTGGGACTGTGAGGATTTTTGGTAGGCTGAAGTATTCCAGGTGGTTTAACGAGTATTTTACTTGTTAGTCCAACAATATGGTGGCAAATTGTTTGGCAATGCTAAGAGTTGTCTAGTTAGTGGGTACGTTCGCGTTATTTATGTTTTGTGGTTTTACGTACTTAGGCATCAGGGTCTCAAACGACACTGATTACAATCTGAAGATCACATAAAGTGTAATTGCATGCGGCGACCGTTCGGCTTACATTTCCGTTCGCAGTCAATGGCACACGTCTATAGCACATCAAAAAACGTTCATTAAATTAATCTTTCGGTTACTTCGTTTCTGAACCGTTTAGAGTTGCAACGCTAAGCCCATGGTTTTTGAGCGTTTGCATCTGATTCCGAAATTCCGCCGCATATTTGATCTACATCTCATGTGGCCAAGGGGCTAGTATCCTGACCTATACTCTATTTAAACCGGTTTTTTTTTTCAAAGAATCAAGAGCTATACAGAGCGGCATTGCTGCTAGCCTTCTGGATACGTTACCTAGGAACCTTATAATAATAATTAAATTATTTCTAAATAGATACGAAAAGTTTATGTTATAACTAGAATAAGCATCTCTGAAAGTGAGAAATGATGACAAATTGCGCACCTCAAGAATACCGCAAACAGAAGTTCTCTACCAGGATTATAAAATTACTTCTTGCCACAGCAGCGAAATAAAAACACAATTCTAGATTACTCTCTCGGCTTGGGATTAATGAAGTTACCAAGAATTCTAGATGAAACCGAGATGTTTATTTCATAAGTTTTGGTATTCATTGGTATTTATAAGTTTTAATTATTGTTTCAAAGTTCGTAATATTAAGTTGTATATTTAAACAGCGTTTTGCGGTTTTCATTAGAGATACGTATCATCGTTATTGTGGTGTAGACGAAATCTTGTAAGATAAAAGCCTTTTGAAAGCGTAGAATTTTTGAGCGACAATTCGGTTTAAGTATTACCGAGTTTATATCGTTTTAGGGCTGTACAAGCTCAGTGTATTATTATTATGTACCATCATTCTGGTTTTATCTCGGTCACATCTAAGACTTTGTAGCCCGAAGTCCGCTTTCATGTCTAAACAAATTTGAGAGTATAATAGCTTTCTTACATTGTGACATCCGCAACTCGAAGCAATAAGATGTGTTCTATGGTTTCTGATGGTTTTATATTTGTGGTCAATACCTAAAGAATAGATCTGAACATGGGCGTCGCCAAATGGGGGCAGGGGAGAGCAGCTGCCCCCCTCCCTAGAGATTCAAAAAAATCTACAATTTATTCTTTTCGCCATACTTCTCTCATTTTTCATATCAACTTGCCCCCGTAGACCATCGGCTGGGGTCCTTACCCCCCCCCCCCCCCTAAGCGATCGGCTGAAGACGCCCTTGGATCTGCACGACATCCTGGACTAACGACATAACGTGCACTCCGAGCTGGATGACTACTGACGAGGCAACTTGCTTCATCACTTTGCTAAGTGTCCTTCAATAAAACAGATATAGACAGTAAGGGTGACTCAGTAAGAGTGCACTTTTTAATTTTAAAATAAAAACAAGTATTTTATGTCCGAGTTGTGATATTTTTATTGTATTGTAAAGAAGACATGTTCCGATTAAGTATGGAATAACATATACGACAAATGACCCCACGGCTCCGATGACAGGCCATTACTCTTTTCATGAAATTTTCCATGAATTTTGCACAGAGATGTGGCTGTATCTCACCGATGACGCGTTGGATTTACGATTTGAGCTCAGGAATTGTTTCGGGTTTGTTCGCATAAACCCAAGATTACTCAAAACCCCAAAGAAAAAAATCACAGGGCGTTAAATCGCACGACGTTGGTGGCCAGTTGACATCAGAATTTCGTGAGATAATGTGTTCTGAAAATCGTTGTTGCAATAAGTCGATTGTTTCATGCACGGTGTGGCAGGTTGCGCCGTCCTGCTGAAACCACATGTTGTCCAGATTCATGCCTCCCAGTTGAGGTCACAAGAAGTCCGTTATCATATTCCTGTAACGAATGCCGTTCACAGTCACTGCAATTTCTGCCTCATTTAAAAAAAAGTAAGGTCCAATCATGCCGCCTAATCAAAATCTGCACCAGACAGTTACTTGTTGTGGGCGCATTTGTTTCTCATGGATTGCATGAGGATTTTTTGCGTCCCAAATTCGACAATTTTGTGTATTCACGATGCCAATCATATGGAAATGCGCTTATTGGAGAAAATGACTTTTATCGAAAAATTGGCATCCACTTTACTTTGCTCCATTACCCATTGAACGAATCGCCGGCGCTTTCCGTGGTGTGCTGGTTTGAGCTCCTGAGTTAACTGAATCTTGTACGCATGAAGGTGGAGGTCTTTAGTCAAAATTCTCTACGTAGTGCTTCGTGAAATTTGAAGTTGTTGAGAACGATGTCGCATTGACGTTTTCGGGTTTTCGGCGACACTCTCGTTTACAGCAGCAATGTTTTCAAGAGACCGACCGGTACGTTGACGCAAAGGATTCTTATTATCCATAATTGACCCAGTTTCTTCAAATTTTTTGACCACTAAATGGTTGACACATTAGGTGCACTTTCTCGGCTGAAAATTTGGCGAAGTTTGCGAGCGGTTTCGTAACTTTCCCCATTTTTGTAATGAGTTTTTACAATTAAAACGCGTTGTTCTTTTGAAAAGCTTTTTAATAATCGGAATAAACAGAGGTGACAGCTGTCAAATTTTAGAGTTGTCACATGAAAAAAAAAATTCAAATTGTAAAAAGTGCACTCTTTCCGTTTATCTACTCATGTGCTCTTACTGAGACACCCGTTATTATACGAAGTAGATTTTTAAAGTGTATGGAAATGTACGGAATTTGAAATCTCCTATATTATTATGCATGTCAAATCAGAGAGGTTGGACGTTTAGACTAGAGAGAACATGCTCGCCATATTTCCTTATATCGAACGTGCAACGTGTAATGTCAGTTGGTCTTAGTTGGTTAATCACAAAGAGATTGGATAATATACATAGAGGTAGTCCTAGTACTCCCAAATTGAACACAGTCAACTGACGTGTAAGATACAATTTAGACAATTTATGCCATCAAATTATATAACCCTAGTGATTTTTCTTTTATAACAGTTCTATCATGATTTTGAATTTAGCCGTATAATATTTATATCGACTTTTCAAGTGTTGTAAAAAATCTTATCGATATGTCTATCCACCGTATATTTTTACCTCGTTATTTTTTACATTCTAAATGCACGTGATAAAGATTTATGAAATAAGTGGATTGCTGCAGTATATCGTGGAGAAAATTGGGTGCCCAGAAAGCACCATAGAATTTGTTCCAAGCATTTTACTGCGGAATGTTTTTATAGTATTGACAGATGGCGCAGACTAAAAGAAAATTCTGTGCCAACATTACTCCTCCATTCTAAACGTATCAGTGTGGTGAGTGTTTAAATAATTACTTGCTTTTACTTTTATTAGGGTAGTAGTGCCAAACAGGAGTCGGATCTTGGGCTCCATTCGATGTCTCGACCAAAGGAATAATTTAATTTTAATATTTTGTTCAATTTTATTATCAGTGCATAGGGCTCCCACCAAGAACGTAGGGTCCCAAGCCAACCTCACCTGCAAGTGGTGTACCTGTTTATCAACGGACGAGGCTCTGGCAAACAAAACATCCCGATTAGCGGCATTAGGCTCGCCACCTATTACGTGGGATCAAAAGTCTGGCGTGTAATATGCCTCCGTCTACCCCTTCGGGGAAACAGGCGTGAGCCTATGTATGTATGTTATAACAGTATTTAGCCAGCTACCTGCAGTTACACTGTTGCCACGAAAAGCCACGACACGCTAAGCGACAAGCGATTTTGATGTTTATTTCTGCAGTTTAGTTCTGCACTGAAGTGACAGCGCCGGCGGCAGAATAAGGAGCGGCTTGAACATTGAAATCGCTTGTCGCTCAGCGTGTCGCGGCCGTTCGTGGCCAGGCTGTTAGGCGACATCCACTCATTTCATAGTTTTACCATATCCTTACTAATACCTATTATAAATGTAAGTGAATTTATTTATTTGTTAAGCTTTCACATTTTGGCTACTCAATCGATCATAAAAGTTCAATGCACGTTGCCGGGAGTAATGGGAGTACAGAAAAAGATGTAAGGTACTTTTTATCAATCGGTTTTGGCCTATAAATCAAGCTTCAGGTATCATCAGTGATTGCTAGGGTAGCAAACACAAAGGGAATGCTTATTTATTTTAATATACTGCTTTGCATTAAACGGGGTTTTTTTCTTTCTTTAGTGTACGCGTGCGCCTTCCATTAATGAGACATCTTCTGTTTCTCCAACAACCAGCACTAAAGCGCCTACGTTAGTTACAATTTCTCCGCCAGTTGGTACAGAGGCGATGAAAATCGTGTGCGCTAAACACTTACGTACAATAGAAAAACTACAAAAAGAAGTTTTTCACCTTGAGCAGCTTGCTAAAAGACGTTTGTTAAAAATAAATTATTTAAGACAACGGTCTAAACGTCTGATAAGAAAGAACATTGCTATGAATTACGATTACTTGATAGTTTGCAAAACGAAAATATCGTGAAGGAGGATTTGATAATTTTAGATCACGTGAAAAATAACAGTGTTATTGAAAAATACCTTTCACGCGCGGCTGGTGACAAAACACGTGAGATTAGCTTGAAGTTAAAAAAAAAATGCTGTGACGCTTCATTATTATGTGGTACTGAGTAGGTACCCATTTTAAACAAAAAAAATATAGATTCAGTTTAAAAATGCAAGTTTGTGTAATTATTATATAAATACTATCCATTAACTAGCGTTCTGACTGCTGTGGACACAGCACGGAATTATAACATGTAAAAACTTAATATACTTTACAAGTATGTTTGATTTTGAACCTATATTGAAACTTTGATCGATATCGATAGCGGATTTGCTCAATCACTAAAAAATTAAAAAGTTACGAAATTTGTGTTCAAATGGTCTTTAGACCTAACTGACAAAAATAGTGCCATCTTCTTCTGGCAACTCTAATTTGTCATATGAGTGAAGAGTGTAGCTATATTCATAAAAATATTGTTAATTCCATGCTTTAGTTATTCTTCTGTGGTTAATCATAACGTCAAATTACGCGTCTCATTTAAAGAGGCATAGACTCCTTACAGACTAATATCTTTGACTGCATTCTCTAAATAGCTGTGCTGTCAAATCCCATCATTAAGGAGTGGTGGGATTTGACAGTGAAAGGAGATATCGATGTTTTTTGAATGAGGGATAAATACGGAAGCAAACTATCGGACATGAATGTAAAACTGAATCTTACCCGCAAGCTTCGGCGTGGCAGTCGGTTGCACTCACGCGGATGTCGGAGCGACGAGCGTAGTTACTAGTTGCGTAGACAAACGCAAACAATCGAATTCTTATTGTATTGTCATGTCATGCGTCCATATTTCGCTTGGTTTGCGTGACATATTAAAAAAGAAACCCTACTAACTACCTAAAAATAAGTGTTAAAAAACTCAGTCGCCAAACAAACTAAAATTACAACACAAATTGTTTCTGTTTATTTACACTTAACAATCCTAAACTACTACTAAGTACCTAAAACTAATTGTTAAAAAACTTAGTCACCAAACAAACTAAAATTACACAATACGAATTTTTCTATTTATTTACACTTTACAATCCTAACCTGCTAACTACCTAAAACTAATTGTTACAAAACTCAGTTGCCAAACAAACTAAAATTACACAACACGAATTGTTTCTATTTATTTACACATTACAATCCTAACAATTTAACAATAAAACTTTTTAAATCCTAATATTATAACATTTATAACTTTCACGAAAACCAAATATAGGTACTTAATTATTATTACGCGTGCACCACACTGCACGTGTCACCTAGGTCAAGTGAACAATTAATAAACATCGATCAAGTCAAAACTCCAAACATGAATCCCTAATAACTATTAAAACTATTTGCAATTTTCAAAACAAACATTAAATAGTTGCAATCTGAATTAGATCTTATCGCCTCGATGTTTAGTTTTACTGTTTTATTTTTCTATTCAATCTGCAATTCATAAAACCGCCAAAATCCATAACGCACGACTACGACTGGCTTGCTTGGCAACGATCGATTCGCTTCATCTCTTTTGCACTTTAAACGGATCACTAAGTAAGAAAGAAACGGATATAAAATTCGCTCTCTCTCATTCTAACTAAGTAGTCGTTGGGTCGATTGAAAGAGAACGAATGAATATGAAAACTATCGAAAACGTAAGCTTTAGATTTACTTTGTAGTTTGGTTGCGCTTGCACCGTTTTCGTTTGGTTCGTATAATTCGTATTAGATTGTTTGCGTCACAGATCTGTGAATAACATGGATTGGACGTACCTACGAAATTAGCGTGCATACCTACGAAATGATGTTGCAAATAAAATGGCTGCCGTTGGGTTGGACTCCAGAATATAATCGATATCGACATTGAGCCGGTTAGAGGTAAATAATACATTACTGTAGATTTAGAAAAAATATGTAAATTGATATTTGTAGTAAGTTACTTAAAATCTTTTGCCAGTTTAGTTTATTCCATAATGCAAATGCGGGTGAACATGGTAAAGCGAAAAACGTCCCTTGTATCAAACATGTAACAAAGTATTCTCTGGTAGCCAATATCGATACTGTGTCGCTGTGACAGTACCGGATATGAATGGCACCATCCATACCGTTATGAAACACAGCCACACTGAAATACCATGAGGGGTAAGAAAAATCAAAATTGATTAATCAATTAGTAGCAAGTACCCGCTCGTGTCGTTACTCGAAGCAGACGTGTTACTGTGTGTCTCACAAAATATTAAAGAAAAAGTGGTAAAATACTTAATATTGATATTGAGACTTTTGTCAGTGTATCGACAATCTAAAACCAAGTAAAACTGTGCAAAAACAGGAACTGTGCGTGAAAAAATAATAAAGTTATTACCAAAAAACTGTTTAAAAAAGTGCAAAAGTGCCGGTAAATGACATTGAAGAACAATAGTCAAGGACAAAATCCAAAGGACGGCTCAAAAGTCGCCACAATAAAAGTTTAGAAAGACATCTTATAATTCGCTGCTAAGCTTACACACAAACATAGCGCGGTTGTAGAGCGCCCGACACGCTACAAGTGCAGAACGACGTGGCGTGGGATCGATCCTCCGTAAAGTCATTCTTTTTGTGAGATTTTATTACACAATAAGGAACAGGTTCGATCCCGAGTTGTAACTACATTCAACTTTTTGCCGGCATATTGTTTTAAATTTGGTTTAGTAATTTATTTTTCAAGATGAAATGCAACGGCTGTTTGAAAAACTACAAAGACTCCAATTTCCTGACATGTTCTACAACATCTTGCGAGAAAAACTTCTGTTCGCTATGTATTAACCCAGCTACGCTTACAACTGAGAAAATCAAGACGTGGAAATGCCCTGACTGCTGCTCTTCTCAGAAAAAAGGTGGCGATAATAGCTCCACTCCTATACGCTCCGCATCAGACAACGTCACTAAGAGAAAGAAAGCTGACGTTGAATCCAACACAAACTCAGAGATGAAGGAGCTGATTGAAGAAGTTCACATGTTGACAAGGGAAATAGCGTCACTGAAACAGAACCTCGCTGACGCAACTACCTCGCTCATAAATTGTCAAACAAGACTTGAGGAATTGGGAACAACTGTAGCTACGCAAGATAAACAAATAAAACTATTTGAATGTCGTGAACAAGAGGTGAAATTACTGGAAGCAAAAGTATCAGAACTGCAACAGGAACTCGATACACAAGCGCAACAAAACTTAAGGAACGAATTGGAAATAGCTGGGATCCCGGAGCACGCGAATGAAAACCTTCACCATATTGCGCTTTTGGCTGCGCGGAAGGTGGGTGTCGAGTTAAACGATTGTGATATCGACTGGGTGACTAGAGCAGGCCCCCGTATTAAATCCGCATTAAATCCTGAAAATAACACCAAGTTCTCGCGGCCTGTAGTAGTGCGTCTCATTCGCAGAATTAAACGTGATCAAATAATCAAGGCCTCAAAAGCGAGGAAAACCATCACGAGCGCGGACATTGATGTTCCCGGTACACCAACTAAAATATATTACAATGAGCGTCTCACTAAGAAAAACAGGATGCTTTTTCGGGAAACAAGAGCCAAGTCAAAGGAGCAAGACTATGCCTACTGTTGGTGCGCTCAAGGCGTTATATATGTCAAGCAACGCGAAGGTAAGCCTGCCCTGTCGGTACGCACTCAAGACGACCTATTACGTATATTTAACACCCCTTAAACCAATTGAAACTGCGGATTCACTTCCGGTAGTAACTGTAAATTGTGATCATATTCATTATTTTACCTGTATTTTTTATCATAATATCATTTATATATTTTTGCATTCGTATATTAAATCTTATGTATTTATCATAATATTACATGTTTATATTAACAGTATTTTATTAAATCTTAAAAAAATGTTACACTTTCTGTGGCGTCATATAGTATTGTTCTTTTTATTGGAAGTATGTAAATATATTGCGAAAAGAATGAATACAGATACATGGTGCAAAATCCAGTTCTATTTTACATAATCGAACAAAACTATAGTTTCAAAGTTCTGAAACACTGCTTATATCATTTTGTACTCAAGGCTGTGATAGCTCATCATCATAGTGTGACAATTATTTTAACTCCGTATCCCAGGTATCGCTCATTAGCATATGACACTCATTGTATATACCCATGATTGATAATGCAATAGTAGAGGAGTTAGATTCTATTGCCATAAAATGTCACACAATAGAAGCGCCTGAGCAATGCGACACAGCAATTACGTCAGTCTACAACTTTAGATTATTAACACTCAACATACGTAGTATAAACAAGAATTTTGACAATTTGATAATTACTCTGCAAAGAATCAACATGCCTATCGATATTATTATATTAACCGAGTGCTGGATCGATGATTTTACAGTAACTCCTATACTACGATCATACAATAGCTATAAAACACAAACATATATTAACCAAAACAGCGGTGTCGTAGTATACATACGAGACACTTTGAAAGCGAGTGTTTCTGAGCCGGGTATTTGTGAGGCGGATTGTCTACAGCTGGATTTGGGTAACAATATAACTATATTCGGCATATATCGCCCACCGTCATTTAAAAATGTCAATAATTTTTTATGCTCTCTTCATGAAGTGCTTGATGCTTATCAAAGTAAATCTAGAATTCTGGTTTTAGCGGGGGACCTAAATATTAACATTCTAGCCACTACAAGTAACCAGGAGCTAGAATATCTATGTCTAACAGCGGAACATGGCTTATTTCCCGCTATAACAGGACCAACGAGATCAGGTGCCTGTCTCGACCATATTTTTATTAATACTATAAAAAATGTTGTAGGCGTAATCTGCTCTTCAGATATTACCGATCATGACCTAGTTTTGTTGGGTTTGGCTATTGGTGGACCTCAGCAAAAATGCTTGGATCGAACAGCTGTCAAACGCGACTTTGATGCCATTAAAAAAGAGCTATCAATGATAACGTGGTTCCCACAAATCAGTAAGTTAGATGCTAATCAAGCGACAAACTATTTGTGTAACCAGGTGTCTGCTATTGTTAATAAACATACCAAAAAAATACGCATAAGTCATTCAAAGTATAACATAAAACCCTGGATTACTACAGGACTTATAAGATGTATGCGACACAGGGATCGCCTGCATATGAGGTTAAAAAAATTTCCTAACGACCAGCTTTTACGGACAGTTTACGCTCGATATAGGAACTTCTGTAACGACTTATTGCGTAAAATAAAAGTAGAGTATGAGAACAAAGAGCTATCCAACAACGCCAAGGATACAAAAAAAATGTGGAAATCCATCAAAACCGTATGTCATCTTAGCGGAAACAAAAACATACCGACAGAACTCTTATCCCTTGAAAACAGTGTAAATGCTGTTAGCTCACTGAATATATGTTGTAAATATTTTTCGACAGTGGGTCAAAAGCTTTCCAGTGACATATTGACTAATCTACAAATGACTCAGGAAGCAATTGCACGTAAAGTGAGTAGCAATCATATAAAGGACTCTTTTTTTCTGGAGCCCACTGACTGTGCGGAAATAGAGGGTCTTATACTGTCACTACATAATGACAAAGCACCCGGGACGGACGGTCTAACAAACATGATTTTGAAAGAGATTAGAAATGTTATTATACCACCCTTAACAGAAGTATTTAATACAAGCTTAAAGACTGGGATCTTTCCCGATGTATGGAAGATAGCGCGTATCATGCCAATATATAAAAGTGGTCTCAAGAACTCCCCAGACAGCTATAGACCTATTTCTTTATTGACAGCTTTTTCGAAATTGCTTGAAAGGGTGGTTAATAATAGACTAATTCAATACATTGAAACCAAGAACCTCATTTCTCCACGGCAATATGGATTTAGGAGAGGCAGATCGACTGAGGATGCTGTGTCATTACTAACGTCCTCGGTATCGTCATTATTAGATGAGAATAAACACTGCATAGGTATTTTCTTAGACTTGGCTAAAGCCTTTGATACCGTCTCGATTCCGATACTGCTTCAGAAACTCGAAAAGCGCTTTGGCATAAGAGGTATAGCACTGGAATGGTTCAAAAGCTATTTGTCTGGGAGAAAACAATGTGTTAAAATTGGCAACCATGAAAGTGATTTACACTCTGTGGAATTTGGTGTTCCGCAGGGCAGTGTATTGGGACCTACACTATTCATTATGTACATGGACGACATACACGACACTATTCCCACAGAAATAATATGTTATGCTGACGATACTGTCCTAGTAGTTGACGGATCCACTTGGGCAGAGACGTTTGCGAATGCAGAAGAAAGCATGAAAAAAATATCGACATGGCTTAATCACAATCTATTGACACTTAATGCCAATAAGACTAAATACATTTGTTTTCATAAGACTGCAGCGTCAGCTCCAGATAACACTCATAAAATAAGATTACACCTATGTCAAGATCACAACTCATGTAACTGCCAATATATACAAAAAACGGATAATTTGCGATACCTTGGTGTTGTCTTGGATAAAAACCTTAACTTTACGGCGCATATTGACTCCTTGTCAGGTCGAGTTCGGAAGACGGCAAATATTATGCGACTTCTACGTTCCTCAGCACCAAAAAATATCTTACGAACTGTTTATTATGCATTGAGCCAATCACTTATCACATATTGCATTGGCTGCTGGGGAAATGCATCGAAAACTGCAATGATATGCATTGAAAGAGCCCAACGTTCTGTCCTCAAAACAATGCTCAAGAAACCCTTTAGGTACCCCACTACGCAGGTTTATAAAGATAGTGAAGTACTTAATGTGCGACAATTATTTGTTCTAAGGACATTTCTTAAGATGCATAAAAGGGTTACCAGCTCTAAAGAGTATTCTGATCTGTGCAAACGCCGTATATACAGAGTTGACCTACCAAAAACCAACACATCATTCGCTAGACGATTCAGCCCTTTCAAAGATTACTATGTTTATAATAAAGTTGTTAGGTCATGTGCTGTAAAGCATTGTTCGCTGAGGGAGGCAAAAATTAAGGTAATAAAGTGGCTTGCTTCGTTAACGTATGACGGAACCGAAAATCTCTTCGTTCACCTGGTATAAATTTTAGTATACTAACAATAAAACATTTACTAAATAAAATTATTAAGTATTAACTTTTATCATACATAATACACACTAAAAGTATCTATATTTATATATATATAATATTTCACACATAGATTATTTATATTTACCATATACCTACAACCTACATGCACTCACATTTTGTTTGCTTATAATGTTTAGATTATATCATAATCATGTGTAAGTATTTTAAGTCTAAGTAAAACGGTACGACCGAGCAATTAAATCACTAAGTAAATCGTGACAGGTACCCACAGGACAGGCTTGCCTAGTGTGGGGCCAAAGGACATTGCGTAATTTGTGTATTTCACTTTGGTAATAAATGTATTTTTATTTTTTTTATTTTTTTTTATTTTATTTATTTGTTTTTATCTGTATATATATAAAATCCTTGCGTTACTGACTGCCTGACAGATAAGCTACAGCCAAAACTATAAGGTGCAGGAAGCTGAAATTTGGCAAGTATGTTCTTTGGGGATCGCAGGAGTGCACTAAGAAGGAGTTTCTTCAAATTCCCTCGGGATCGGACAGAAACAGTCAAACAAATGTGCAGGTGTAGCTGCGGCCGTCCTCTTGTTTATAAATAAAATTATTTTCTTCAACGTTTCATTGCTAGGAATTCTCGCATACAGTTGCTGTTCATGTTATCTGTTTGCAAAAAACATAATATAATTATTTTAACTGCACATTTTCCTCAACATAGATCAGGATGCAGAGGTTTTGGGTTTTATGTAATCAGGGCTAAGTAAATAAGTTAGTCAAATAACTCAAATATCGCTTTTCCTTTACTAGGTACAGACAAAATTGGTGGAATGTTTCATTAATTTCCGTTTACAGACACGAGATGTTTTTAACAATGTTATCGTTTGTGGAAGTATCTATACATTACGGATATATCGATAACCCATATCGATATTATCAGTAACATCACTACTAACCTCTGTTTGTGTTGATTAGAGCTTTATCTTGCACTGCACAGTTCAACTCAACACTATGACATAATTTTACGATCTCTAGGAAAGCCTGAAGCACTGATTCATCTGGTTTTTAGACATATTTATCCACAAAATCAAAATTATTATGTTCGATACACAACGATTTGACAGCAGATGTACCAAAAACACTTGGAAAACAATATGGCGACACTGGCACGATTGACATTTCTGATAAAAAATCGCTATGATCAGTGTATTCAGTAACCTATGGCTATCTCTTTTTTCTAACAGAGATATCGCTAAGTAAAAACGTGACAACACTATGTTTCGTGGCTTTATGTCGATTTCATATATATTTCTATAATATAAAGTATCCATATGTACTATTTGTCCACTCCATATTATATTCTTTTCTCAAAGGTTTGCGTTATCGTGGTATTGCTTTGCGTTTTCTAAAATCGGTTTTCTCAAATTGGAATATTGATACGATACGATTTCTGACTACAATCGGATTTCAGTTTTGTTTTAATATATGGGTCCCATGCCTATAATATTTACATAAAGGCGAATCATTTGTGCTGGCGGATCACAAATCGGATTACCTACAACTCTAAAAAAATCAAGCAGTGTCCAACGTAAGCGATAGCAAGCAACGTGATATGATGCGACGCACACAAATTGCCAAAGCCTGCCGCATTAGCCAATCTGATATAATTTGTACAATACATAATCTAAGTGACAGTTTCTTAGCATCTCATCGCAACGCATCGCTCATTAGTTTGTGAATACTTTTTGTCAATAGATTTTATGGCTCAAACGAACAATTAAACACGTGAGTTTTTTTAGTACTGTCTGTCTGGCAAGCCTTTGCAAAGCACTGTCCGGCGTCAACAGCAAAAACTACAATTTCAATATTTTAGTTTTTTACTTCTACGGCTTAAATATATCGACACATACTAAAGTTAGACATTTGACCAAAAATATTTATCGATAAATCATCACTGTTACGAACAACACTCGGTTTCCTAACTCTATGTTTTGTCTACTGTTTGCCTACCACGAGGCTGCTATAAGAGCGTGCTGCTAAACCTATCGACAGCTCTTTCTATCATACTGCATGTGCCATTAGAAAGAAGATGTCAATCATAGCAACCGCTGTTTGCTATTTAGTGTTACTTCTATGCCTTGAGGTTATATTTCTTTGTGTCAAATAATCAGAACATGGTCCTTCTTTGGCAGTCTTATAAATATAAAATGTCATTTAAACGTCATGATTGTAATTCTAATTCCTTTACTTATACTACCAAGTCTGAACAAAGACACTCTCCACTCATAAGCACGAAGTCTCGTCCATCATCATCAGCAAATTCGTAAATATTTGCGAATTTGATAAGTAAACGTATCCCGTATATATATTGTAGTCTTTGAACGTATCGAGTCCTCGATAACAGAATTATAGCAGCCAGCACCAACCAATTTTGACATATATCGTTTACTCGATGACTTTACAGTACGGTATCGTACATAGGGATGTGGCCATGTGAGCTAAATTACCGTCTTATTGAATGAATGGTACGTTCCAAACTAGGTGAAATAGTTAATATTAATAAATAAAATTTATATTGTAAAAACTCTTTTGTAGAAAACATAAAAAATATTTTATGGTTTCCGAATGTCCTTTCTTGTCATCGTCAGATGACGGACTTGTGTCAATAAATAAAAATCTAGTAAATCAAAATACGAGTAATTAAATCATTGGCACATTGTTATATAAAGAACTAGAGGACGCCAGCAGCTACGCTTGCAATTTTTTTAAATTTACCCGTTTTGGCCGATCCCGTGGGAATTTCGGGAAATCCCTTCTTAGTGCACCCCTACGGTCCTCAAGGAACATACATGCCAAATTTCAGCTTCCTGCGCCCAATAGTTTCGGCTGTAGCGTGTCTGTCAGTCAGTCAGTAACGCAAGGATTTTATATATTAAGATTAGGTAAATACTATTATGGAAGGTTTTCGTGATACCTTATTTTATTTTGGTTAAACTGTGTGAATACTACTATATAAAGTGTTCAACGAGAAAATTATAATAATATAAGTTTACAAGTTTCATTGTTGTTGGAACACCTTAAATGTATGATGTCTAAAGAAGATTTCGGTTATTTGTATAGCTACGAAGCATGAAGTTTTATACAGAAGCTAATAAAGCGGACCAGTGTTATGTACCTGACATTCAAAGCCTATTTTTATAAGAATATTTAGTTGAAAATAAAATAATGGTTATTGTTGTATTGGTGTTTTTCATTTATTACTACAGCTTAATAAGATTAAGGCCTACCTCAAATTGGGCGTCAGCGTTACTCGAGCGTACACTCAGCGTGCGCTCGGCGTTCACTCTGTAGTACAAAGTGAACCGCGCCGGGCTCACGCCGAACGGACGCCGAGCGTACGCTCGAGGAACGCTCATGACCAATGTGAGGGAGGCCTAATAGACAGCTATCTTATCACATGTCTTCTGAATAAAGCGTTCGATTTTTATTGATATTCAGTCATATCCGAGAGGGCTAGCTAAGACGCTGATATATGACTCACGAATTATTTACGGCAGATACTAGTCCGTCACCTAAATTTTATTATTATACTCGCTGTGCCCGCATATTGTTTCTTTAAAATAAGAGGGTTTTAAAACAACCTTACAAACCCAATTTTACCCCCTTGAAGATGCAATATGAAAATCCTTCCTAAGTGTTATAAAATAAATCCGCGGTCCAAATTGTATGTTTCTATCTTAGGCGTTTGATTATACATATTGTTACGAGCTGGGGTTCGTGATAAATTATATGCACTTTGCCAGAAAAACTGCACTTTATTCACTAACACAATAACGCTAGATACACACACTTATTTACACAACTAGTAAAAACACACTTAATTTTCACTTCACTAATAAAAACACCACTATTCACACCACTAGAACAACACTAAACACTTTCGAATTACTTCCCTTCGCTTCTTGTTGATCGCTTCCTTATTCACTTGTTACTGTCTGTCTCGCGCACTCTCGCTCTATTTATACTGGCCGGATAACATCACTAGGCTTTTCGAGACGACTCACGATATTTCTGGAAACGTGTAAGGTGTTTCTAGAATTGCGTAAATGTTCTATTTACACCTACGCCATCTATTAGAGGATAGCTGAATTACCTTCAAACCACCGATACATTCAATCTCTTCTAGTACCCCCATTCACCGATAGATGGCGTAACACTGCCCCCCTCTTAAACGTGTTCGTCCCGAACATCGTTGGACCCATAGTAACGAGCCAACCGGTCCTCATGAACTATCTTCGGTGCACCTCGCGACCCCTTCTGGATTCGATAGGTGACGTCGTTCATCCTGATAATTATGCGATATGGCCCGTCCCACCTGGCTTGTAACTTAGGCGATTTACCGTTGCTTCGTACTGGGTTATGAAGCCACACCAATGATCCCTCATCGGAGCCTTTGTTGTTTGCCTTCCGGTCGTAGCGAGTCTTCATCTTCTCAGACATCTGTTGTCCAGATTCCCCTGGAGCTCCTACATTGTACGCCTTCAATGCACCTCTGCTACGAGAGTGTGGCCTCTTGACAGCCGCACAACTTGTGCATTTGCGGCACCAATCCTCGACGTCGTTCCGACAGTGGAGCCAATAAAACCGCTCTCGGACCTTAGTAAGCGTCTTCTTAACACCCATGTGACCTCCCGAAGCACCATTGTGATAGAGCCGCAGTACTTCCGGCACCTTAGTCTTGGGCACTACCATTTGCAGATGGCATTGGTTACCTCGAGCGTTTTCCCATTTGCGGCACAGAACTCCATCCTGGATAACCAAGCTTTCCCACTGTGCCCAATAACCTTTGGTGACAGGGCTCATTGCTGCAATATCACTCCATTTGGGCCTAGGAGCGCCTGATTTCTTCCATTCGAGAATCGGTTGTACGTCCTTGTCTTCTTGCTGAGCACTCTGCAAAGCTTCTTTCCATCCGTCGCTCAGATCCGTCTTCAATATTCTCACTAGCGCTGCCGGCTTCGCTTCCTGTCTTGCACAGTGTTTGCGTTGGTCGGGGTAAGCCCTACCTATCAGAGCATCTGCGCTACGTTGCTCTTGCCGCCAGACAGGTACGTCAGGTGACCCCTTTGGTGGAGACAGGGTACCAACGTGCCGCTTACGCTTTGGGCAGCTCAAGCGGATATGGCCTCTTTCCCCGCAGTTGTAGCACCGTGGTGAAGAAACAACTTCCCTGATACGGTAAGGTCGATCCTCGTGACGTGCTGCTTCCACCTCCAGAGCGTAGGCCAAGGCTGCCTTCAGGGACTTGAAGTGCCCAAGTCTTACCGCTGCTCTAACTTCTAGGTCCCGGATCCCATCCGTAAACGCTTGTACGAGGTTCTCGTCAATAAGCGCAGGCGACGACTGGTATGCCTTCCTGACCAGCCTTTCCACCTCTAGAGCCCACTGCTGCAGAGTTTCTCCAGTGCGTTGTGCCCTGTCCTTCAGCTGAGCACGATACACATGTTCTAGGTGTGCGTCACCGTATCTCGCCTCCAGCGCCTCCATCAGCTTTTCATAGGAGACGTCTTGCCCAAGCACCTCCAACACCGTCAAGGCCTGATCACGAAGGCCCAAGGTTAGGGCGGTGAAGGCCTGTTCTTTGTTCCACCCATTCGTTCGCATAACGGCCTCAAACTGGACCTTGTATGCATACCACGATGATGAGCCATCAAATGGTGGAACCTTAAACCAACGAGGTGAGGGCGCCACAGCTGCAGGTGTAACGTCGTAGGACCCGAGCCTACACAATTTCTTCTCCACTTCGGCAATACGGGTCTCGAGCTGATCATGTACACGCTTCTCAATAGAGGCGACGCGAGTCTCAAGCTTGTCGTGCACGAGCATCTCTACGTCGCTGATACGGGCCTCGTGCTGCTGAAGTTCCTCCTTTACCACCTTCAGGTCCTTCCCTACAGCGGCGCTGAGGTCTTTCATCACCACCAGCTGTTCCTCCAAACGGCGGGCCTGCTCCTCCTTGTCGCGCTGCAGCTGTTCCTCTAGGCGGCGCGCGTGCTCCTCTTGACGGCGAGCCTGCTCCTGTTGACGACGGTCCTGCTCCTCTTGACGGCGGGCCTGCTCCTCCTTGTCGCGCTGCAGCTGTTCCTCTAGGCGGCGCGCGTGCTCCTCTTGACGGCGAGCCTGTTCCTGTTGACGACGGTCCTGCTCCTCTTGACGGCGGGCCTGCTCCTCTTGACGGCGGGCCTGCTCCTCCTTGTCGCGCTGTCGCTGTTCTTCCATGCGGCGCGCGTGCTCCTCCTGACGGCGGGCCTGCTCCTGCATGAACGCCATCAGAGCCGCGATGTCGGGCACCGTCACGGAGTGTGTGGCGCTTGCAGGCTCCACTGCAGCCGCGGAGTCGCCTGGTCCACCAGACGATGGAGTAGGAACGTCTCCGAAGCGTCTCTGGTCCAGGTCTTGCTGGCGCTGGTTCCTGGTACGCACTCCTTCAGTTTCTTCTTTCGGCATAACCGGCATAATTTATCCCTTTCTTCTGACACCAATTTGTTACGAGCTGGGGTTCGTGATAAATTATATGCACTTTGCCAGAAAAACTGCACTTTATTCACTAACACAATAACGCTAGATACACACACTTATTTACACAACTAGTAAAAACACACTTAATTTTCACTTCACTAATAAAAACACCACTATTCACACCACTAGAACAACACTAAACACTTTCGAATTACTTCCCTTCGCTTCTTGTTGATCGCTTCCTTATTCACTTGTTACTGTCTGTCTCGCGCACTCTCGCTCTATTTATACTGGCCGGATAACATCACTAGGCTTTTCGAGACGACTCACGATATTTCTGGAAACGTGTAAGGTGTTTCTAGAATTGCGTAAATGTTCTATTTACACCTACGCCATCTATTAGAGGATAGCTGAATTACCTTCAAACCACCGATACATTCAATCTCTTCTAGTACCCCCATTCACCGATAGATGGCGTAACAATATGTTAGTCAGGATAAGTTTTTTTTATACTTGTAGAGTAGAGCACCTACTTAATTGTAGAGTAGAATACGCAGGAGTGTTAAAAGAGTCTCTAAATAACATCCTATGTTCATATTAGAAAATTGATATGATGTCGATGTCGATTGGTACTTTGTTTTTCGTATATAGATAATTTTCACACATATTTTACATGCTCGCAACCAAAATATGGGGTTATTTACTACATATTTAAAGTGGCGAAATTTGCGTGTTTGCTTCTTTATTGTGTCAATAATCAGGTCCTACATTCAAAAGGAACACATAAAATATGAATCTTCATAAATATTCAACATAAAAAGGCTCAAAACGTATAAATACGATACATATATATGTTTCGAATCTTTTCTCACCAACAAATTCTAGGTGAAAATTGTTTCGACAAAATGACATTAGATTTACATTAGGTTTACTTTGCTTAAGTCAAATCAGGAGTTCGTTCTGCCGTTTTTTGCTTATTTGTTAGAAAACTCGATACATTTACATGACATTTACCGCAGGATTGTCGTCGAAAGTAGTTTGTGCTGCCAATATTAGTTGCACCTTACGCACGATAGGGGCGCTGTACAATTGCCATACAAATTTTGACATTTACGATACGAATACTTTCTCGATAGTTTTTCGTGCTAGGGCCTCTGTATATGTATATACTAACCCACTGCTGGGCCTCTTCTCACTACGAGAAGGGTAAGGCCATAGTTCACCACGCTGGACAAGTGGAAGTTGGCAGACTTCACATGTCTTTCGAGAACATTATGGAGAACTCTCAAACGTGCTGTTTTCCTCACGATGTTTTCCTTGACCGTTAAGCAAGCGATAATAATTAACAATTCTCTCGATAAATAAAAAGTCTTGACCATGATACGTTAAACGACGAACTAAAAACACGAGCCAAAAAACCAACCGAATTACGCACCCTACTATCCGTCCGTTGACCCTAATAATAAATACGACAGTAAAACATAGTGAAACAAGATTATGCTTAACATGTGGAGTTGTGACGTCAGCAGGTTCACCGGGGGAAATCAAAATAACACGACCACCTGCACAAGTTGGGTTTTAGTTCATTCTACATTTCGTAGACCGGTGATTCATTTTATTTGCATATTTATAGGTTACTAGTCAACGCCAGCGGCTTCGCACGCACATATTTTCGAATTTCCCGTTTTACCCGATCCCGTGGCTATTTCGGAAAATCCCGTCTTAGTGCACCCCTACGGTCCCCAAGGAACATACATGCTAAAGGGGAATGACCATTTTTGGTATCGCTTGATGCTTATGATCTGAGCTGTGATGTTCACGAGTTCGTGATGTGGAAATTTTTTGTTAATAATTATAATGCTGTTATAACGTAATATGGAGTCTCACATTTGCCGGAAAACGTAACAAGAATTAACAGTCGTTATATTTGGTAACGTGAATTTCCGTTAGGGAGTATTTTTGTTGTGGTAACATTATTACACTTTTAATCGATTTTCTACATGATCACAATCGTTAAAAAAATGTTAAATGTAATTATTTTTGTAAATATGAATATTTAAAACATATATAATTTTAAACCAACGTATAAACATATGTTTGTATAATAAAAAGTTTCTTATTTTGTCATTAATTCAAAACTTAACTAAATTATTAAATTAATTAACTTAACTAACTAAATTCGATATAGTTAGTTCTTAAAACTAACTGTTTGAGATCGTACAAAAAATATTTGGTCGAAAGTCTTTTTTATAATTAATTATTAAATACAGAAAAAGGCACAAGGCCTTTTTCTGTATTTAAAAATCTTACAACTTATGTTTCTCGGAACACGTAACATCGCATACAAAATATCCAAATTCGTAATCGATTTTTAATATAAAGCCTTTTTTTATATGCTGGCAACATTGTACCCCACTTGTCAAGTTTGTTTGTTTTCGTCCGTTCCTTTTTTGGATTAACATTGTTTGTTGTTAGTATTTGTATGTGTGATTTCGTATATTAACTATTATACTATATTTGAGAACAGAACTCCTACATATATTTTATTTTTTGAGACAGAGATTCCTTGTTTATACTGATTGTGATATTATCGCCATCGTAGCAAGTTGTCGCCTTGCGTCGCTGTACTATTCCCTTCAGCTGTAGCATGGAATTTGGCAGTCATTAATGAAGTGAATGATAATATCTACACTACTCTATCAGCTTGGAGTTCACCCACTCCGGTAAGTCATATTGACTGACCGCCAGTTTGGCATTTTGACTTTTAAAGTTCACCTATCTATTTCCCTGAAACCCGGCAAATTACGAATATGATGTTTAGTTTTTATGAAACTACATATTAATACGAATCTCAAAACATTGGTTTCATCTTGGCACAGTAATATTTATACCGATACCAATTCCCTTAGTCGCTTGGTCATTCCCCTTTCAGCTTATTGCGCCGAGTAGTTCGGCTGTAGCTTGCCTGTCAGTCAGTCAGTAACGCAAGGATTTTATAAATATTCTTAGATTTTGGTTTGGTTTGTGAAAAAGTGGATTGAAAATTGAAGGTTTACTGATAGAAAACATATTTGCTTTTAAATTAACAATCAAACTTACATGCCAATCTGAACCGAACACATTAAACGAAAATAAAAAATAGGGGTGCATAGGGTTCCCACCAAGAACTTAGGGTCCCAAGCCAACCTCACCTGCAAGTGGTGCACCTGCCGATCAACAGACGAGGCTCTGGCAAACAAAATATCCCGATAAGCGGCAATAGGCTCGCCACCTATTACGTGGGATCAAAACACTGGAGAAAAGTGGGTGTTTAATATGCCTCTGCCTACCCCTTCGGGGAAACAGGCGTGAGTCTATGTACGTATGTATGTAAAAAATAGGTATGTCTCAATAATTTATGTTAGTCGAACGTCTGGTCTATGGACCAACCATAGTCTTTGATAAGGTTTAATTGTAGTCTTTGATAAAGTTTAGTTGATTTAGTCATGTTTATATAAATACTAAAATACGGGAATGTGAATTATACACCAGATTCAACCAAGTGAATTATACACCAGACCTGGAATCACGCTACTATTGGAAACTGTACAAAAATCCGTTAGGCAATTCTTATGTTTAACGCGTTTACATGGACAAAAACTGTCATTGAGGCTTGAAAAGTTACAAGAAACGCCACTGACTTTTAAGCTAGGACTACTTATAACATAACATTACTTCGCCTTACACGTCCCAACATTCTAAAGACGCTTACACCAGATATCAACATTTCCATTTAGACTTTAAGCTTCTAAAGTGATCAAAGTCAGGCATTCAACTAGTCAGAACTGGAGAGTAAACGCTAGAATTCCAAGGCCAATATCCAGCACCTTTCAAATGTCTATAAATCTTTGGTGACAATTTTACTAGACATGGCGAACTTTAAATTCTTTTCATCTTGCTACGAGTGAATTGCCAATGGTGGCGTGCAAATTGGATATATAAAACGGTTGCATTTTAGCGTGACGTGTAACGTAGGGGCAGTTAAAGATAACTCTGACTGGTTTATTTTTATAGAACTTAAAGTTTCTGTAACATTCTCGTTTGCAAAATTCATGGAGCAACACAGAGCTTACGTAAATAAAGTTAGCTACTAAAGAGCTGGTGCTCCAAAACAAACCAAATGTATATGTATGTATGTGCTGATAAACATACCAAAGTCGGATGGATTAAGACATGTGCGTCTGATACGGTATATCCTTGGTACACCACACACCTTAGTCAACGTAGATATAAAATGGATTATTTGTACTATGAATAATAAACACTCTTCAACCATGAAGTTAGGGTTGATTTCTGGCATGAATATTCTGTCATATAAAGTTAAATTATTTAAATATGCCTACTTTTTTGGTTACGACGAAAAACTCTTTATAGGCTCATCCGTCGCCCTAGAGATGTGGTCTAAGAACTCTTTTGGAAAGAACAGACCTTCGTCTGTGGACTTAATAAGAATACCAGGTCACGCGAACCGTTTTAATACTTTTGAAAATTATCCAAAACAGTTATTTTCAACTGCATACACGTATCTCAGAGATTGCGACCTACTAAACCGATTTAAAGGTAGATAATTTTGTTACGCGCAATTTTACTAGCAAATTTATTTGACCACTGCTGCCGAAATATAGCTGAATAGCACGCTGTATATTAGAAGCTTTAATAGTTTAAAGCAGAGCTGAACAAGTTTGCTTTGTTGGTGAATTGCAGGCGCGTAAATGAGTGCTTGCACAATAGCTTATAATGAGAAGGATTAGAAAGGTATCATGCCAAGTTACACCTGGATATGGTTGCAGTTACAGTGGAATGAACAAACTCCTACTTAAGAAGATCTGCAAACTGTAACTATTTGTACTAGACTGCACGGTTGGCGTAGTGGTTTAAGCGGTCGCCTCGCCGCTTGACACTGCGCTGAGTGTTGTGTTTTCGATTCCCATACGGACAATACTTTGTGAAATCCATAAATTGTTGTTTCGATTCTGGGTGTTTTATTGTGTCCGTTGGTTGTATGTTTGTGAAGTCCCCCGCAACACAGGATTTATTCCTCGTGCGGGAGTTTTCCTTTAAACAAAAAAAAACTGCACTTATCTTGTGGTCTTGGTAGAATGTTGTAAATCTGTGCAGAGAAAAGGTTTCAGGAAAAGGACCTCTTCAAAGGTGGTGTGCTGAAATATGTGTCTTCATATTGTCGAAACTACTCATTAAAGCATATTATAAAATCTCAGATCCGTTAAAGAAAAGTCTTCAGTTCTTCAGTCTTCATTTGACTGTTTTCATGGCAACGAGTTTTATTAATATTTCAGAAATCTCAAACATGCCAACTTTTATTTATTCTGTAATAACGTACAAATTATTTTTTTTGCTTTGGATGATGGTAAGATGTTAAGTGTATTAGGTACTTACTAATTTTCACGTGATGCCGATTTGCTTTATTTATTGTTTTTATTATATTTATTTTAAAACTCTTGACAGTGCTTAGTTAACAGCGATAGCATAGTGGAGATACGAACAGACTGCCATGCAGAAGGTTCGAATCCACGTCGCGCACCACTGTCTTTTTCGCGTTATGAGCGTATTAAATTGTTAATTATCGATTGCGCCGTGCTTCAGAGAGCTCGTTAAGCCGAAGGTCCCGGCTAGCATGAAGATCTTTGACAGTCTTTATAGGTCGTCAGTACCTCTGAATAAACTGACAATAATAAATAATATTCAATAGTCTACAACCATGGAATATCGCTACCCCTTCAGGTTGCGGTGGTCAGACAGGCAGTCGCTCTGTAGAAAACCTAATATTCAGCCAAATCCGGTTAGACTAGTAAGCGGTCTCCGGGTTGAAACTGGGATAACGCTAGGAGGATGATAATTGGTTAACAAAACTTTAACTTAAAAAACACACACACCAAAAGAACATCATATTTGTGGCAGATCATTGGTCGCACTCAAATTAAATCGCCATTGATACGATAAAAGAAGATCCAAAACAATAACACATATGAGGAAAATAAAAGGATGTTAAATCAAATCAGCCTAGATATATCTGAGGATACCGGAGCCTCTGTTCCAGTAGCATCTTCTCTAATGGCTCCCTCGTGCGCTTTGAGAAACGCTGTCTCACTGCTTATAGTCAGGGCGCTTGAGGATGAATGCAATCTATAATGTAGTTTTTGTTACGACTATTTTATAACATGTTCACAACTTTTAATTTCATAGTTAGGGGTTCCTAAAACTTTAAATTCCATCAATACTAAAGTAATAATTTAAGCATTTCAATGGGCCTTCCCATGAAAGAAAAGAAAGGAACTCACGCGGACAAAGTCTAGTAAATGATAATTTATTTATAGACTCACGCCTGTATCCCCGAAGGGGTAGGCAGAAGTGTAATATTACACCCACATTTCGCCATGAATTTTTGAGGTCCACGTAATAGGGTGCGAGCCTATTGAATGATAATCTTAGTAGTATTTAAGCTCGTTCCAATTCTGAATTTATCTGGAAAGTAGGGGCTCTCCGTAGGTGGTGAAACTGTACCTTTATACTCTTAATCCGTCACTACACGGAATCTAGCAATAGCATTCAAGTATTATTTATTGACGTCTTAAGCACTTTAACTAACATATTTACAGTATAAATACATACCACGACGAAATCCAAAATGTTCAGTCAAATCCGGTGGAACTTACTAGCAGAACCAGGGTTGCAACTGGGATAAATCAAGGATAATGATGATAACGGACCATGAAATAATTTCAAAAGGCAACCGAAATTTTTGTAAAATAGATACATAAATACTGAAGAAAGTATGTTCTACTTTTAGCCGGTGAAAACGGAGAACAAACCTGTCGGAAATTTAATATTCTAATTAACTAAGAACTTAATGTTTCCGTAGACATAAGACACTATTATGTTCAAAGCTACTCTAAATTGAAATCTAATACAAATTTAGAACGTCAGCTCCATACCTATCACATATAATACCATAATGTCTTCGATCTCTCATTCCGAATACGATTTCTATGTTTGTTTAAAGTCGGCTCATCCCTCGGGTTTCGGTCGTATGATCTGCAATGCTTTCTTTCCGGGTTTGAGTGATTCCGCTTCGACTTTCTTTGTAAACAGTACTGTGTGCTTGAAGATGAAACGACGTCGTAGTTTCCAATGAATGCGTGGCTTTATTTTCATGGTGTGGCTTCATTTTTGACGTTTGCTGTCATATTGGTTATTGTTATAAGTCGCAGCACGGCATTTAGGCGCTAGAAAATATATCGCATAGGTATACACTCAACTGCAAAGTAATTATTGAAAAAATACCGCTTCGTCTATGACCAATGATTTTAATACGGGATAATGTAATTGCTTAATATTTAGTTACAGAGGTATTCAATTATGTGATGTGTAGTGTCTTTTTATATTGAGAATTCTGTATTTTTTATCATATGTATATATGTACCCTACTTAAAATCCCTGATCTCTACGTCATACATAATGCTTTTTTATTGCATAGGCTGACAAAAAAGCAAGCGGGTCACCTGATGGTAAGTTTTCACCGCCGCCCATGGACCATGTAATGCTTCTTAGCTCTCTACATTGGTCTAAGTCTAAGGTAAGTCACCGCCGATATGTTTATAAGGAATAAATAAGTGAATAGAACTATCATCCTAACAGCTTAAATCTAACTTAAAACTATAGTAATTAAACTATATTACAACCAAAAACTCAAAATATCAATTTATTTATTCAATTCTAAAAATGGAAACAGAAACAGAACTGTCTTATTATATTTCTCTGAAATATACATTACCAATATATCACTTGTCCAACTACCAATACTTGACATTTTATAAATTTAATATCATCAACGAACCGTAATATAAAAAAATATAATACCCCCAAGTTTTCCTAGTTAATATGAGTTTTTACCTTTTTAAAGCCTGCCACCATATTGCAAATATTTCTTTTAAAAACAGTTATAAAACAAATACAACTCTTTGGTTACACAAAAATAGAGAAACGTAACACAAACACATTGCACTATTAAAATTCATATATTATATGCATCTAAAACTGTGAAAATTTCAAAACGTTTTTAATAAAAAATAAACTTCCTCTATTCAGTGAAATCGAAAAAAAATCGAAGCAATTCGCTAGCGAATTTCAACTTTAGTTTTCAAATATAAGGTCTATATTTGATTGGGGTTGTTTGGTTTTCCTGTGGCAAGCATTTTGGCTTCTGCAATATCAGAAATGGCACAAGCAAAAAGTATTGCTCTGCGGATAATAATAAAGTCTATTATGAACTTAGGGTTTTATTGGAAGTCTTCAGTTGTCATTCTAGTCGTTAGTGGAATGTCTGACTGTTTGTGGTAGTAGTTTTATTACGCACACAAGTAGGTACTTTGTCAGTCTACATTTATAGCTCTAGTAGCTAGTAGCTATTGAAGGCTTGGTTTTTTAAGCTGAAGAAAAATATATTTATATGCCTTTGTATGTCTTTAAATGTAGACTTTAGGCCCAAGTTTTGTTTGAAAGAGTTTAATTTCAAATTTTGCCCGACAGGTTTACTGTCGGGCAAAATTTGAAATTAAACTCTTTTTTGCTTTATTTTTTTTAGTGCTTACGATAACGGAGAATGTGGATGGAAATGTCCGAGGTCCAGTGGATAACATATGCGTCTGCTAATCGAAGACCCCGGATTCCATTCCCGGGTCGGGGAAAAGTGTTACCTACTGGATTTTCCAAATTCTCAGTAGCAGCACGGAGTGTGGTGATGTGCCCGGTAGCGGCAATAGGCTTGCTCTCTATTAAGTAGAACTTAAAAATTCATGACAAAATGTAGGTGTGAGCTGCACGGTTGGCGTAGCGGTCGCCTCGCCGCTTGACACTGCACCGAGTGTTGTGGGTTCGATCCCCACACGAGACAACACTTTGTGTGATCTATAAATTGTTGTTTCGAATCTGGGTGTTCATTGTGTCCGTTGGTTGTATGTTTGTAAAGTCCCACGCAACACAGGATTTAGTCCTAGTGCGGGAGATGCTTTTGCCTTTGCCTTTGCTAATTTAATGTACGTTAAGAAAAACTTAACTCTTTACCGTAAAAATAGTGACGTGCACAAAGTGAACACAAGGAATAAGCATAAACTAGTGGGCACTAACTACCGTCTACATAAAGTTCATAACTCATTTGCGGGACTCGGTATACAATTCTTCAACAAATTACCTCTGGAAATAATGAATTTACCTCTGCACAAATTTAAAACCACTACTAGGAATTTTCTTTTAAAAAGGGGTTATTACACTATTAAAGAATTTCTAGATGACAAGACATCATGGGTCTAGTTGCTTTTTTTTTAAATTCACCATTATTGTTATTTTTATGACTGTGTAAAATACTCTCTTCTTAATTAGTAACATGTTAAGTGGAGGTGCCTCGTGAACACATGATTTTTGCAGGATTTGGATATTATTACGATTTGTTGAATGTAGTTTAACATTATTTATTCCTGATCATATCGTTGTTCACTTGTCACCTTCACAAAATTCTTTCTACATTTGCATTCCTTCACGCGGTCCACTGATTTATGTTCATAATAACGATCTGGAAAATGGAGGTAATTGGCGGTCATGGTCAGTATACCAATAGATTGTTTCTTACTGCCGGTTCGTATACCGTTATCGTCATGCTCACTAAAATGTCATTTCTTGTGGTGGCGTCGTGTGTCGGGTCATCCCTGTCCCTCTAATATGGCGAGAGGGATAATGGCTGGCACATGCGTCATACTCGTGAACGGGTGCTACTTGCGATGACTGGACGATGATGGTCTTGCGGGCTGGTATTAGATTTTAATATTTAACTGCATCATTTCCATTATGGGTCTGATCACTTTCGCGGATTGCCTGCATTATTCGGTATATATAATGTAAGTGGATGCTCCTGTTTCACCATGTCTATTCTGAGGAGACTAACCAAATGAACATCAAAAGTATTATGCTTGAGTATTATTATGTACAGTAAATATATACAAATGATATAGAAGGTGTAACAGTTGCAGCACCTTACAAAATGTAAATTATGTGTATTATGCAAAACCTGGCGAAGAAAAAGAGTGACCGTGAGTTTTATTGCCCGTTCTTTCTCATGGTTCTACCTATTGCTTTGCGAACGTGGCAGTAAATGTAAATGTAGAGTCTTTAAGTAATTATTTTATAAATTTATTATTTTGACGTTCATAAGCGTCACATTGTGACCCAAATGAATAAACGATTTTGAATTTGAATTTGAATTTGATGTCTTTCTAAAAGAAAAATAAATAAAAGAAAGAAAGATTGCACCTTTGCCTACCGCTTCGCGGAAAAAGGCGTGAGTCCATAAAAACAAAATAGATAACTGAAAAGTGGTAGCCCCGGCTCATAGATGGCTGTGTGCGAAAACACAACCAAGCCACTGCCCATCGTGATGATAACTCCGTCTTCAGGATACGCAGCAAAGAAACAGTAATGGAGTTGACGGAAGGATAGGAAAAAGGGGATAGAATCGCTCTCGTTTTCAATACATACGTAGTTCGTGTATCTGTTGTCCCTAAAGTCAGGCAAGTTAAAGTTACTCGTGTGGTCTTAGCGCGCCAAATCGTTGACTATATCAATATATGCAGTATAGACGACTTTGGTCACTTTAACATGTTACCGCTGTGAAAGCAGGTGCTATAAGAAAATAACTTAAAAAAACATCGACTAGGACGTATTTTGGATTGATTGTCACGGCAGTCTTACTGCCGTACCTTATTCCTATATTTCTCCATAGAAAACCCAAAGGCGATATTAAAGCTTAACAATAAAAGTCATAGTGTATTAACAACTGAAGTGCGCCTACATTTCTAATCAGCTAAAAACTTTGAGCAATTTACAGTCCATCCGCGCGAAACGAACGCAAATGCCGCACCAAACCATATTCCATAGCTAAACATCAAATGAGAATCAGATCGATGGCCTGAACATTTGTTATCATCGATAATATCACGGACTAACTGGCAACTCGTGATGTCATCAATCATCGTGAAAACGTCATTAATATTAGAATATTTGTTGGAAACGACCAAGTTTAAGCGTTACAAACGATTTCCGATATGCAATCCTTGTACGGATAAAATGTATGTAGGCTGATGAAACGCCGAGGGTAATGTTTATACCGAGGTATGTTTATGGTAGGTATGTCGTGGCGCAGTCATGGGAACCAGTGGGATAAATTATTGAAAGATCAGTAAGAAACAGGCCGTGAAGGAGTCACAGTGCACCAGGAATAAAAATAATTATCTAGACTAAGATAGCCGATAGCCCAGTGGAGAGACCGATAGTCTGCTACGCACAGGGTTTCGATTCGAATCGACGGCACGCACCAATGACTTTTGAAGTTGGGTGCGTATTAAATTGTTAATTATCGCTTGCTAAACGGTGAAGGAAAGTATCGAGAGAAAATCTGCATGTCTGAGAGTTCTACGTAATGTTCTCGAAAGGCATGTGAAGTCTGCCATCCCGCACTTGGCCAGCGTGGTGGACTATCGCCTTACCCTTCTCATAGTGAGAAGAGTGGCATAATATATAGGACTGATGATAATATACTTACGCAAACCGAATCCTGAATATACGGAGAAGTTTGAGAGAAACTACTGAACGAAATTTATTGACACTCTGTAGCTTATATAAAGACATTAGAATAGCACATAGTAGGTTACATTTCATAGCCATACATGACATGTGTGGCGACACATGCCAATACACGGGTGGGGACAAAGGCAGAAGCAACTGAAATAATAATATTTTAAGAACTAAGTACAAATAGCCGAAAACATGTCATGACAAACTTCACGTTGATAGCCTTCCGATATGCATAGTTTTGTGCTGTTCCGCTAAAGAATCCGTTAAATATTTATGTACATTCATGTTCAGTTATCGTTATTCCGTAATTATACACCATAAAAACAACAAACAAACATCTACATTTACGAGAAAACTTTCACAACCCCCCACATACGACCTTGAAAGAAATCATGTCCAATGTCCTAAACTTCCACATGACTTATGCAAAAGTCACAAAAGAGTAGGAACCCTTTATTGCGTGAGTTGAGTTGCCGTTCTTATTAGATTAGCAAAGTTAAATTACGTTTACACAGGTCATTATTTTGATGGGTGACCGCCTTTTGTGGCATGAAAAAATTGTTAGACCATGTAGGACGCTTTCAGGCGATCTATAAACTCTAACACCGGAGTTGGCCGCACACTCACGAAAAAGAACGAGACAAACAATTAATATTCATCAAATATTAAACAAGTAATTATGTGAAACAATTTGGATCCATGGTAATCTGCCTTAACGACATTCGCTCACAAAAAAATACGATCCTCACTGCTGACTTCAACAAATCTTTAGCATGCCGCTTTTCAATATTAGATATATAACTTATCCCGTCTTCAGCAAACCTGGACTGTACCTAATAGCTTTCATAATTTAATTTTGTACAAAGGTTCTTATGGCAGAGGTCCAAGTGAAAACTATCATGATCAGTACTTAGCTAGGATTAACTTGAACGGGCGGACTCTTACTTCGCCAACTTGAAATAGTGACTTCAAGAAACCTACATTTGATTTCATATATGTTGAGTTTCTTCCAAGCACTTCTCGTCAATTAGATCTCACAAATTGAAAAGAGGAATCCATTTGTTATTGTGTTAAAGTTGAACCTCCTGAGGGAGGTTCAACTTTAACACAATAATAAACAACAACTTTAACACAGTAAATAAATGAACCTTTAACACTCTCAAGTGTTAAAGGTTAATTTATTTACTGATGTTAAGTGAATTACCCATTTCTAGATTATGAATTATATTTTCCTATTTCCTTGCTGAAATATGGTATGAAAAATATAATAAAAGTCTCGGATTTGATTCTTGAGTAATGTTTGGCATTTCTAATGAAATATGAGCCATAGATTCCAGGTTCCATACCTATTTTGACATATTATTATTAACACATAAAAGCAACTAGTTATTTATACGAAAAATATCTTGATGCTTATCTTGACACTTGATATGATCAGTGTTTCAAGATAATATAATATCTATCAAATCATGTCTAATATATTCTTACCGATTCAGTTTTTTTTATCATAAAAAAATGTGCCTAAGCCTATAAAAACACCTCACCACCAAAATTACACCGCAGACTTAAATGACATATTTTTTTTCATTTATTGGAATTTATGATATTACGTAAGATTTTTCCGGTGTCGCTGTTGTCAAATTTCAAACAAAGGAGCCATATTGCTTTGCAAAAATATTTTTCTAGATCACATCTAGCTTCTCCAAAGACGAATCACCAAAAGAATTATTGAAATGGTTACATAGCCTATCACTGCCTCTCCCAAAAGAGGTTAAGCAACCAGCAAGCAAAGGAGGCTATTTTATAAACGTTACATATAAATACCGATACATTACTAGAGCTTCCTTTATCGACTTCCAGACGTATCGTTACGATATGTGTCAACTTTCCTCTTGCTTAAGAAAAACTGACTCTGTAAAGCGGTGATAAGGTTGGTATTGCAAAGCCTGAGGGTTTCTTAAGGGTCTAAATGACAGTGAATTCCTCGCAAAGATTTGTTAGAAAGCTTTTGTATATTCAATCTCGTTCTTTTAAGGCGTTAGGAGAAGGTATGTCGAGATCATTTATTGCGGCAGTGTTTATTTTTCATGTAAAGGAATAGTGTTATAGTTGTAGTAACTAGAAGGATATACGTATAGAGATGTTTATGGAAAGGAGGAGAATTAAATAAATAGATGTGTTTGTAAGCGTTGGTGAAACTAAACATTTATTTGAGCAGACTTCCAGTAAGGACTAAGCATTGTACATATGTGAGAAGCTTCTCCTATAATAAAGATTTGTGGCATCATTAAGACATAAAATGTCTTCTAACTGCAGCAATGCGGGAGTTGAGAACGACACAATTAAGTGAAGAATATGGAGATGGAAGTTTTTGTGGGCTATTACATTTCCGCAGAGGAAGTTATAGTCTTTATTGACGATTCCCGCGAATCCCGAGTAAATCCTGTGTCGGGCGAAACTTTCCAAATAAACAACCAACAAATAAAAGTATACCGACTATCAGAACAACAATTTATGGATCATCATTCATGGATTTATAATTTATTGCGAGTAAGACCCGCTATATAACCTTGGATAATGTATACTGATCGCGAAAGTTTAAAATCGTTTAATTTATGAATCACACAAATTGTTATCTCGTGTGAGGATCGAACCCACAAGATTCAGCGCTGTGTCAAGCGGCGAGGAGGCCGCTTAAAACACTACGCAAATCGTGCAGTCGTGTGTTACAATCTCCTTCGAAAATAAAAGATGGCCATCATTAAGCCATAAAATGTCTATAAACTGCAGCAGTGCGGTAGCATAAAATGAAGATTATAAATGAAAGCGATATAAAATACGTAGCTGAAAGAATTTCAGTGCAGTTATCTGCAGTGGCAATTAATATTTCATTGACTATAGTATTTTTTATTTTTTTTTATTGAGCCTATCAAAATGTCCCGCTGCTGGGCAAAGACCTCTCCCTTGGACCACTATGCATCCCGGTCCTGTGTTAAGTCCGGCCAGTCACTGCCAAATGCATTCTGGAGGTCAATTCTCGTATTTTATATGACATTGAATAGTTTCAAAATATAGTTATTTTGAACGAAATGAGACTATACTTTGAATTGACTCAGGATCGGTATTCTGCTAATTTATTGTCAATTATCGTCTAATTTGACTTCTATAGTTCGACGTTGACACATTGTTTGATTTACGAACTAGTCACAATAACATTCAAATATCAGTAAATTTAGGCGAATACCATTTGTGCAATGATTATGACACTGACATGTCATTAGATCGGAACCCGCCATCTCCGTTTAGGTCTGAAGCGTCGTCGTCGACTGGATATTACATTATATAGTCAAAGTATTAGTTAGTGCCGTGTGGTTCAGTGCCGTGTGGTTGACGGCAGTGCCGTGTGGTTGACGGCATAGAATACAAGTGTCACCACCCCCTATCTTCCCGTGGGTGTCGTAAGAGGCGACTAAGGGATAACACGATGTAAATACCATCTTTGCGTAGAGACGGAAAACTCGACATCAAAGCCTATACGACTGCCTCGTTGGTCTCGCCGTCTCGCGGCATAAATGTGCGCGTGGGATCGGGAGGTCCCGGGTTCGATTCCTGGGCCGGGCAGTGTTATTGGGTTTTTCTGTCACGAAATTCTCAGTAGCAGCACGGAGTCTGAAAATGTGCCCGGTACGGCAATAGGCTCGCCCCTTATTACGTGGGACTAAAGTATATCTGGCGAAAAGTGGGTGTAGAAATACACCGCTGCCTACCCCTTCGGGGATAAAAGGCGTGACGATATGTATGTATGTATGTAGTATTACATAGTCGAAATTAGCATTCGAGTCCAAGCAACGAATTACTTATTTCAAACCTATAACTCAATTAATATGAAACCCCACCTCCAACTAAACTGTATGCTGTATTATAATAGGCAAAACCATAATTTACTTTACTCTAGTGGCAGAAATCACACGCGTATAATCCATTTATACAGCCGCAATTCGCACCGAATTTTCAAATAACCTGACCTCGAAATACGGTGAATGGTTCGATTCTAATATCCTGGCTTCAGTTAATATATCGTACGCCTATTTGTAACACCTGAGAAATACTTAGAATTCTAATATACCTATGTATTGCTACAATAGTTCTTTAGCCCAGCAAAGTCGCAATTGTTGAATGTTTAATCGGTTGAAGGAAAACATTTGAGCAAGTAATAATGTATATTTGGAGCAAGGAAATCGTTTATTTACCTCGGCTTTGAAAATTTGATAGGTACTAAAATTGGACATTGTATTAGACACTTACGTGGTTTTAGAAACAATTTTTTTTCTTGTTGCCTTGATAAGAATGTTCGCTGGATTCACATATACATATGTAGGTATCTTGTAAATTATTTCTATGAATGCAGTATTGTATATCAGATTGTATAATGTATATTGTGAATCATCATCAGCCCCTTATACTATCCCACTGCTAGGCATGGGCTTCTTCTCACTATGAGAAGGGTAAGGCCATAGTCCACCAAGCTGGCCAAGTGCGGGTTGGCAGACTTCACATGTCTTTCGAGAACATTATGAAGAACTCTCAGACATGCAGGTTTCCTCACGATGTTTTCCTTCACCGATTAGCAAGCTATAATTAACATTTTAATACGCATATAACTCCGCAAAGTCATTGGTGCGCGCCGTGGATTCGAACCCGGACCTTCTCCATAGCAGTTCTTCGGTCTCTCCACTAGGCTATCGTTGCCTTTTGTGAATAGCAATGAAAAATAAAACACTTTCTCTTGAACAGAATCTGGAACTATAAACTATACTATAACTGGAACTAATGTTGTCAAATACTGAAATGATACTTCGCTAAATTTGAAGTAAGTACTCACTGCTATTCGTTCGGCTTAGGAAATAAGGATTAAATCGTACTGTAACTGTTAAGCTTAACTTGTCGCTGTGTGTATAAGTATCTACGAATAGAACGTTGCATAAAGTAAGCCGTCTTCTCCGTATTATTTATATAAGATAATTCTTCGTAGTCGCTTGACAGTGTCTAATGGTTGGCAAAATGTTACCCTCCTTTGACGAATGTGGATGAAATGGGGACCAAATAATATTATTCCTCCTCTGATAATACACATGCGTATGTTTATATAGGATGAATATTCATAATTTCAGCAGAAAGACCTCTACGGAATATACATAATATATGTAGGCTTCCTCCAAGGTAGCTACAGTAAATATTATTTACTTGATGAGCCCTCGGTTACACCCGCATTATTTTAGACTTCTACTCCGCTCCTATGGCTCATAGCGTGATGTTATATAACCTATAGCCTTCCCCGATAAATGGGCTATCTAACACTGAAATATTTTTTTAAATCGGACTTTTAGTTCTTAAAATGAGCGCGTTCAACAAACAAACAAACTTTTTAGCTTTATATATTGGTATTAGATGATCCCGCGGTTACACCCGCGTTATTTAAGGCTACTGTTCCCTAATAAGACTACGTTGAAACCTTAAAAAGCTTAAAAGACTGATACGACTAAAACGACTCAGTCCTTTAAGAAAATGCTTACACCTTAGTCGGTTAATAATAATATCTTATACAGCTAGACTTTTAAGTCAGTGTCCCCATGATAACTATCTAGCGATATTCATGGTTAAAACATCGCAATAAACCTTACCCTCGGTCTCCTGCCAGCCCTGTCGGACATACAACATGTTTATCTAATATATAAAATTCTCGTGTCACAGTTTTCGTTCCCATACTACTCCGAAACGGCTTGACCGATTTTGATGAAATTTTTTGTGCTTATCCGGTATCTATGAGAATCGGCCAACATCTATTTTTCAAAAAAAAATTAAAAATTTGCAAAACAACGTTTGCTGGGTCAGCTAGTTATAATATAATAAACAAGTAGATTTTATTTTACATCGAGTATTTTATGCTAATAAAAAACTGAAACGTCACTTGTATAATTTTAAAGTTTAAAATATGTTGCACGTTACGTCTACTTTGCAAATATACTTGATTTCTTTTTATAATGGAGTTTAGCTAGTGCATAGTTTAGTAGTTACTGCAATGGGGATTAGAATTTTTGGATAATTCTTAAAATATTGAGTAAATTTAAGTCTTTTTCAAAACTAATCAATCATATATACGACTCCCGAGACGAGTCTTTTTAGCTCAAGCTTAAAAGCCTATAAGACTAAAAGGCCTTATAAGCCTTAAACCACTAGGGACTATGCTTAATCTACGCAAGCCTTAGTCAAGAGCTAAAAAGACTTACGAGTCAAGAAACCAAGGGCTTAAAGGACTAAGTCAGTCTTTACCTGTCAAAATGTAGTCTAGTCGCTTCTTAAAAGACTAAAACGACTGAGTCTCTTTCATCACTCATAGCGTGATGTTATATAGCCTATAGACTTCCTCGGCAAATGGGCTATCTAAAACTGAAATAATTTTTCAAATCCGACCAGTAGTTTCTGAGATTAGCGCGTTCAACCAAACAAACAAACTCTTCGGCTTTATATATTAGTATTAGATAAGATTAGATTTAAATTCTGAGAATTGATGTCTGTGAAAGCATGTTGAACAATGAATATACAGCAATACAAACATTATATCAGTTATAAAAACAATAAACTACAATAATTTATGAAGTAGCCTGATCATTAATCGTTAAATATTTCTTGTATTTATAGTCATAGAGCTGTCTAATAGTGACAAATGTTTGAGTAGGCATTTTACCTTTTTTTTTCGAATAACTACGTAATTACACTCGAGATATTTTTTAAATGAGTTTAAAAATTAATATGTGTAAAAGTGGCGAAGGTTTTATAAGTATTCATTGCTTTAGTAAGGTTTTTAAGACAAAAGTTAAAAGACCAGAATAGGTTGCCAAGGTATAGAAGCTAAATCTTAACATATATATTTCTTGTGTGCGTGTGTATGTCACTGAACTCCTCCTAAACGAATGGACCGATCTTGATAATTTTTTTTGTATGTGTTCAAGGGGACTTGAGAATGGTTTAGATTCACAATTTAGTCCCAGTGGACTAAATTGTGAATCTAAACCATTCTCAAGTCCCCTTGAACACAATGTATTTTTAGTTAATTTTTAATTTGTAAGTAGTTGTGGATTTTGGAATGTTTCACATTGGAACCGACGGACTCCGCTGCTATCGCAGCGTCAAGTCTTATATTAATAATTTCGTCAAGGAGTACATTGAAACCTTACCTGAATAATAAAACATTAAAAAATAAATATTTCGAGTCGACAACATATATCCGCAAAATTCGGATTGTCGAGTACTTTGTTAAATTGTAATGGTTCTGACAGACAAATCACAGTCGCCATATTGGCCAGTCTAGCGAAACCTCACAGATACCGGATAACATTTTGAGTACTACTTAGTCTTAGTACTAAGTAGTTTGTATGTGTAAATACTTTTTGCAGTTATCTATACTATCTATACTAATATAATAAAGCGGAAGAGTTTGTTTGTTTGTTTGAACGCGTTAATCTCAGGAACTACCGGTCGGATCTGAAAAATTCTTTTTGTATACGATAGCCCAGTTATTCCGGAAGGCTATAGGCTATACAACATAGCGCTTCGACCCTTTGGAGCCGGGCAAAAGGCTAAAAAGGCTTAAACATAATGTCGGCTAATCTCAGGAACTAGCAGTCGGATTTTAAAAATTGTTATTGCCTATGATAGCCCAATTATTCCGAAAGGCTATAGGCTATATAAAATTACGTCACAACTTTTAGGGGCCAGACAAAAATAATAAAATGGTCAAACGAGAAGGGGGAGGATTGGGTTAAAGGCAAAAAAGGCTAAACGAATAGGATACAATCTATATGGGTATCGTTTTAGATTTTCGGGACGCTGATTAATAATATGAAATTTATTTAGTGATACAAGATGGAAATCAAAGATGGCGGATGAGAAAATTTTAAATATCAATATGGGTATCGCCTTCGATATTTAAAGGGGTGGAGAATCTAAATACAACATCTATTTCGTGATCAAAGATGGCGGATGGGCAATCAAAGATGGTGGATGGGAAAATTTAAAAAAATCAATATTGGTATCATCTCCGATGTTTAAAGGGATGGGGAATCCAAATATAACATCTATTTCGTGATTCAAGATGGCGGATGGGAAATCAAAAATGGCGGATGGAAAAAAAATTAAAAATCAATATTGGTATCGTCTCTGATGATTTAAGGGATGGTGAATCAAAGTACAACATCTATTTCGTGATCAAAGATGGCGGATAGGAAATCAAAGATGTATTCGATGGTAAAAATAAAGAAGACTTCTTCTTGGACAAAATAAATGTTATTTATTTATACTGCACAGTAAGCGATACAAAACAAGAATAAAAAAATCTACAAGAAGACATTACAAGAAGACAACACACGATACGTAATGTTTGAATTCAAGAAACCACAGATAAAGATTATAAACATGATACGGCCAGTATTCATATAAACAGCCAGTATTAAAATTTACTCCAATAAGATGGCGGACGGGATTTTTTTTAAAGTCGATATGGGTATCGTCGCCGTTATTTAAAGGGATGGGAAATCCAAATCCGACATCTATTTCGTGATCAAAGATGGTGGATGAGAAATCAAAGATGGCGGATGTGAAAGTTTTAAAAAATCAATATGGTTATCGTCTCCGATGTTTGAAGGGATGGAAAATCCAAATACAACATCTATTTCGTGATCAAAGATGGCGGATAGGAAATCAAAGATGGCGTATGGGATTTTTTTTAAAGTCGATATAGGTATCGTCTCCGATATTTTAAGGAATGGATAATTCAAAAACACGTGCACGGGCCCTACCAAGTTCTTCGGGGCCCAAGCCAACCTCCCCTGCGAGTCGGTGCACCTGCTGAATGACGGACGAGGCTCTGGCGCAAGCCTTCCCTAGGGGTTGGGAGGTCAGACGGCAGTCGCTCCCGTAAAGGCAAAACAGTCAAATCAAGAATGGAAAGCAACAGGATTGGTAACAGTGTTTCGGGTAGGGCACCGCCGCAAAACGGTGCGCAGGAGCCTCGCCCGACTCTTGTGGCAAGTGGGCAAGGGCTACCGTGTCGGGGGTGGACACGGCCAAAGAAGTTAGCCCCAACCCGGAAGATCCGCTTCGCATCTTGGAACATTGGCACGCTAACCGGACGCGTGAGAGAGCTGGCCGATGTACTCTCCAGGCGGAGGGTGGCCGTAGCGTTCCTGCAGGAGACTCGGTGGAAAGGCAGCAGATCCCGGTCCATTGGGAGTGGCTACAAGCTGATCTACACGGGTGGAACTGGCGGGGAGAGCGGGGTAGCGGTTGTGCTCGCCGAGGAGTTTCAGGACGGGATCTTGGAGGTGAAGCGTTACAGCGACCGGCTTATGGCTGTGGGGGTGCTTATTGAAGGGGTTGTGACCCATTTGATAAGCGCCTATGCACCACAGGCAGGTTGCAGCGACGCCGTCAAGATGTCGTTCTGGGATCAACTCGGCGAAGTTCTTCGTGAAATCCCGCTCTCACAGGGAATCATTCTGGGTGGTGATCTGAACGGTCATGTGGGTGAGGGGTGTGAGGAATTTGAGCGTGTTCACGGTGGCTTTGGCTACGGTGGCCGTAATGAGGGAGGGGAGTGTATCCTCCGAACTTGTGCGGCTGCCGACCTTGCCATTGTGAACACGTACTTCAAAAAGAAAGCCGAACACCTTGTCACCTACAAGAGCGGGAGGCACGCGACCCAGATTGATTTCCTACTTACCAGGAGACACCATATCAGCAAAGTAGCCAACTGCAAGGTCATACCCGGTGAGAGTCTCACGGCACAACACCGCCTCCTTGTCATGGACCTCCGCGTGAAGCCCAAAGGCAAGCACGCCGACCGCTGTCAACGTCAAATTCGGTGGTGGCTACTCAAGGATGCCAAATCCCTGGAGTTCGCCTCAGCTATCGGTGACAAGTGCGCTGCTACTGAAGGCGAACCAACTCAGAGCCAGTGGGATAGAATCCAGGCGGTCATCACTGGAGCGGCGAAGGCAGTGCTGGGCATGTCTAAGGGCGGACGCAAGTGTGACAAGGAGACTTGGTGGTGGAACGACACAGTCCAGAGGGAGACAAGGGTGAAGAAAGCCCTCTTTAAAGCGTGGCAAGCGTCCAAATCTCCTGAAGACCGCGACGCATACAGGGCTGCCAAACGTGCCACTAAGAGGGCTGTAGCCAGAGCCAGACGAGACCACTTGGAACCGCTTTATACCAAGCTGGAATCGTCTGAGGGGCAGAAGCTCTTATACAAGTTGGCACGCTCCAGGGTCAAAGCGGCACAGGACATTACTAAGTGTCGCTGTGTTAAAGACCCTGAGGGCAACCTATTATGCGCGTCAAGCGCGGTGAAGGAGAGATGGCGCTCGTACTTCCACGAGCTGCTTAACAAGCAGCATAAAGAGGTGCAGCCACCGGAACTCCCTCCGAACCAAGGACTAGTGCCGCTGGTAACGCCTGAAGAAGTCCAGAGGGCCCTTCGCCACATGAAGAATCGGAAAGCTGTCGGAACTGATGGAGTCCCCATTGAGGCCTGGAAGGCAATGGGCCTGCGGGGTGTGGGCACCCTTACTAATCTATTTAACCGCATACTCCTAACCGGCAAAATCCCGAACCAATGGAGACTGAGTATCATCACTCCAGTCTTCAAAGGCAAGGGATCGGTACAGGAGTGCAGTAGCTATCGCGGTATTAAGGTGATGTCCCATACCCTTAAGCTCTTTGAGCGAATCATCGACTCCCGGATCCCACAGGAGACCACAGTCTCGGAGTGTCAATATGGGTTTCGCCCTGGTCACGGCACCATGGACCCAAGTTTCGCCCTCAGGATCGTCATAGAGCGGTACAGGTCGAAGAACACGCCTCTGCATCTTCTGTTTCTAGACATGCAGAAGGCCTTCGACTGTGTGCCGAGACAGATGATCTGGTGGGCGCTAAGATCCAAAGGTGTACCAGAAGCATATATTGACATCATCCGAGACATGTACTCCAATTCCGATTCCGTAGTTCGGACTGCTGTTGGCGACACAAGAACCTTTCCCATCACCGTCGGGGTCCACCAGGGTTCCGTCCTTAGTCCGTACCTATTCAGTGTCATATTAGACGTACTGTCGGACAGCATCAGAGACTCACATGAGCAGCCCCCGTGGCTGCTCATGTATGCTGATGATATCGCGCTGGCGGATGCGGACAGGGGACGCTTGGTGCGGCGTGTGAATGCGTGGAAGGAGTCGCTTGAGAACGGCGGTCTGAAAATAAACGTGGCGAAGACCGAGTACTTGGCCTGCAACAGTACTGATCCCGCGTCAATTCGTATAGGCGGAGACATTGCCCAGCGAAAGGACCTGGTCAAGTACCTGGGATCAGTACTGCACGCGTCTGGTGACATCGATTGCGACGTCAAGGCACGCATTTCGGCAGCCTGGGCCAAATGGCGTGAGGTGAGCGGTGTCATTTGTGACCCCAAAATGCCGGTTAAGCTCAAAGGACAGGTCTATAAATCCATCATTAGACCTGTCCTGTTATATGGCAGTGAGACGTGGCCTGTGCTTGAGCGACACAAGCAGAGTCTGCGTGTCACGGAGATGAACATGCTGCGCTGGATGTGTGGTGTCACGCGGAAGGACCGCATTAGGAACTCCCGCATCCGGGGTAGCCTTCATGTCCGTGACATTGCTGACAAACTGCAGGAGTGTCGTCTACGCTGGTATGGACACGTCTTACGTCAACCGGCATCTTACGTGGGTAACAAATGTCTTGCCATGCTACCTCCACCGGGCCCCAGTAAACGGGGAAGGCCAAAAAAATGCTGGCTTGATATCGTAAGGGATGATATGCGTGCCAACCAACTAACCACCAGGGATGCTGAAGACCGTGCAAAGTGGAGGAGACATAGCCGGAAAGCGGACCCCGGGCTCCAAGGCGTGGGTTTTGGAGCGCAACCGGGACAGCGCTAGGATGATGATGATGGATAATTCAAAAACACCATATTTTTCGTGATCAAAGATGGCGGATGGGATTTTTTTTTTAAATCAATATGGGTATCGTCTCCGATGTTTGAAGGGATGGGGAATCCAAATACAACATCTATTTCGTGATTCAAGTTGGCGGATGGGAAATCAAAGATGGCGGATGGGAAAAATTTTAAAAATCAATATGGTTATCGTGTCTGATGATTTAAGGGATGGTGAATCCAAATAAAACATCTATTTCGTGATCAAAGATGGCGGATAGGAAATCAAAGATGGCGGACGGGATTTTTTTTTAAAGTCGATATGGATAAATATCGGAAACGATACTTTAAGGAATGGGCAATTCAATATTATATAAAAATCTATGTTTGTTTTTGCATCATTTATAGACCCTGCAATGATAAGAGATTAAGCGCTAAGTCAATGGTAACTTGGAAAAGGGGCTTGGAAAAAAGGGAATTCAATAAAAACTCTTAAAAAGGCGATACGGAGTTCGCTGGGTCAGCTAGTATATAATATAATAAAGCGGAAGAGTTTGTTTTTTTGTTTGTTTGAACGCGTTAATCTCAGGAACTACCGGTTGGATCTGAAAAATATTTCTGTATACGATAGCCCAGTTATTTCGGAAGGCTATAGGCTATATAACATAACGCTACAACCCTTTGGGGCCGGGCAAAAGGCTAAAAATGCTAAAAGATAATGTCTGCTAATCTCAGGAACTAGCAGTCGGATTTTAAAAATTGTTTTAGCCTAAGGCTATAGGCTATATTAAATTACGCCATAACTTTTAGGGGCCAGACAAAATAATAAAATGGTCAAACGAGAAGGGGGAGGGTAGGGTCAAAGGCAAAAAAAGGCTATACGAATAGGATACAATCTATATATGGGTATCGTTTTCTAGATTTTCGGGACGCTGATTAATAATATGAAATTTATTTAGTGATCCAAGATATCGGTCGGACGGAAAATCAAAGATGGCGAATGAGAAAATTTTAAAAATCAATATGGGTATCGCCTTCGATATTTTAAGGGGTGGGGAATCGAAATACAACATCTATTTCGTGATCAAAGATGGCGGATGGGAAATCAATGATGGCGGATGGGAAAATTTTAAAAATCAATATTAAAAGGGATGGGGAATCCAAATACAACATCTGTTTCGTGATTCAAGATGTTGGATGGGAAATCAAAGATGACGGATGGGAAAAATTTAAAAATCAATATGGGTATCGTCTCTGATGATTTAAGGGATGGAGAATCCAAATACAACATCTATTTTGTGATCAAAGATGGCGGATAGGAAATCAAAAATGGCGGACGGGATTTTTTTAAAAGTCGATATGGGTATCGTCTCCAACATTTTAATGAATGGGGAATTCAATATTATATAAAAATCTTTGTTTGTTTGTTCATCATTTATATACTCTGAAATGATAAGAGATTAAGCGCTAAGTCAATGGTAACTTTGGAAAAGGGGCTTCGAAAAAAGGGAAATAAATAAAAATTCTTAAAAAGGCGAAAAGTAGTTCGCTGGGTCAGCTAGTATGTTGTATAATATTCTGATTGTTTTGGTTTTGCACATACCAAACCATTATTCATGAGCTTAGTATCTACCTAATAGGGAGCAGTATTCTGCTGCTGAGTACAAGTTTTATCGGATTTTTTTGTAAGAACTAACAAGTGTTCTGTAAACGAAAATGATTTCACTTACTATTGAAAAGATGAACTGAGTTCCAAATTTTTTTATGTTTTGAGAATTTAGATTTTTCAGAGAAAAATTAACTGAATTACAAAACTCTTGTTTTGATAATTATTACTGATATCTTCGAGCATTCGGATTTGGCCAACATTCACAGCGTGCCTAGTAGCAAATCCGTGACCACCATAACTCACCTACATAACACGTACCTCTGAAAGAGGTCATAAATAGTCTTAAAGTTAATTTACCGCGAATTACAATGGCATAGAATAGAGCCCATTGTACGGTATACAATTCAGGTACAGAGTCATAATACAATTGTTGCGAATGCCTGCTTAAATTAAACACCTGTACTTGTAACATGTTCTTTGTGCGGTTACACTTGTAGTTGGTTTTATTAATTAATTTTGGGTATGTTCATTTTAGCGTAATAATTTAAGGGTAAGCGGACCCCAGATTGAAACTAGGATAACGCTAAGAGTCAAACAGTCACTTGAATTTGTGGTATCAACATAATGCCGTCAGTCTTTTCTTCTCGTTTGTTTGCTGACATATTATCGCAATTTTCATATTTTATTTTCTTAGTTTTATTTTACAAAGCAGTCAAATTAATACCTTAGACTTTTAAATAAATCACAAAGAAACTTCCAAATTCAATGACCTTGACCTCAAGAATATCCAACAGTGTCAAGAACGGGTGACTTACGATCGTATTAATAACTTGGAACTTAGGCAATGTGTCAATCAATATAATGAACACGGTCATACGATAACCTTGACCTCGGCTACTGGTCATGTAGTCAAGGGCGCGCGACCTTTGATCGTGTAATATTGAAAATTAATAGCAGTCTATAGACCGATTTGTCATACTTCTTATATACACCACTATTTTTTAATTAGTACAAAAAAATTAACGGGGTACTAAGTATCTTTAACTGATCATATTTACATAGTTAAAAAATAAAAACACTAAGTCCCAAAACTGTCCACCAAAATACGTAATATAATTGGTAAATGCATAACTAAGACTATGACCGACTCGCATACTATGTGTAGTAACAGTAGTAAACTGCTCTATTAATAAATTTCCCCCTGTCCCTCTGCGACAACGCCGCGTCCCGATGCAACAAACAGTGCTAAATTGCTAGCGGAAGTGAGCGCATCCATTTTTTCGCTGCAACAGTTAATTGTTTGTCTACGTTTGCCCAACGCGATAGCTTATCAGTTCACATCACGGGAGAATGCAGCTATGCATCATGCGTACTTTTTGAGTCAAGGAATTGCGAGTGCAGCTGTGTACCCATGGACATCTTTTTGTGCATGTAAAAAAGTGAGCCGGTTAGTGTCGAACAATTAAAACAGCGTATATTGGACGCTTTCGACGAAGTGAAAAGAGACACGCGTACTTCTCTCGTTAAAAAATCTTAATATATAAAATCCTTGCGTTACTGACTGACTGACAGACACGCTACAGCCGAAACTATTGGGCGCAGGAAGCTGAAATTTGGCATGTATGTACCTTGGGGACCGTAGGGGTGCACTACGAAGGGATTTCCCGAAATTCTTACGAAATCGGCCAAAACGAGTAAATTAAAAAAAAATGCAGGCGCAGCTGCTGGCGTCCTCTAGTAATTTAATAAAACGTGCCCGTCTGTGTATTGACAATGGTGGTGGACATTTCGAAGGACAATGAAAATACTTGTAAGTTCAATAAATAACACCTACTACAGTAAGTAATAATTTGATGCGGGCGGCTCAAAATCGGTCTGTGTGGAGAACCTTGAGGGAGGCCTATGTCCAGCAATGGACGTCTCTAGGCTGACATTATGATGATAAAATAATATTTGTAAATAGCAGATGATTCCAACTTCATAAAAACGCGAAAATTACTTTTTTCTTTTTATACCTTCTTTTATTTTGATATTTGTTTGCTTTCTAGTTACATACCTCCGTATTTAATTACTTGCAAAACGGTAAATTTTTCCGGTCCTAAGCCCGGATGAAGTATGAAGGAGAGGGTAGAATTTAGAAAATTAAAAAGTAACTACCTACACTTAATGTTTTGCTTCATTTTATTGTATAAGACTACCCACATTATAAGTGCGACGGCAAGAATGCGTATGAGTAGGACGGAAAGTAAGTACTATCAATAAAGTAGTGAATGGATGGCGCCAACACTGATGTATGGTAGCGAATCATGGGTATGGCAGACGAAGCATGAAAGTAGAATCAATGCTGTGGAGATGAGAGCTTTAAGGAGTATGTGCGGAATAAGTTTGAAAGATAAAGTGCGTAACAGTGTGATACGGGAAAAGTGTGGTCTAAAAGAAGATGTAGTGACAAAGATTGAAAAAGGAATGTTACGTTGGTTTGGACATCTGGAGCGGATGGATGAAAGAAGAAATACGAAAGGAGTGTATCGTGCGAGAATAAATGGAAATGTCGGTAGGGGACGCCCTAGGCGGACGTACGCCGACCAAATAGGTGATCTACTGATAAAGGGCAAAATAAAAAGTACCTATAACCGACGCGCATGCATGACGAGGTTAATGAATGTCGATGAAGCGAAAGAGGTATGTTTGAACCGAAGCATGTGGCGTTCCATAGTCTCTGCCTACCCCAATGGGAGACAGGCGTGACGTTATAGATAGATAGATAGATAGATGGATTGTAAAATATGTCTATGATTTAGGTGAGATTTTCTACAAAAAACAAATGATTATAACTTTGCTATGTAAAGATATTATCAAATTCTTACGTAACATATATGATAATAATGTCTTCGCTAATATGTCCTTAAAATTTTGTACTAATAAAAAAATTGTGGTGTATTTATCACAAGTATGACTGGAGTCAAAACTTATAAAAAAATTAGAGCATGCCTGCAGCTACGCCCGCGCGTATGTATATATTTAATAAACCAATTATCACGAGTAAGACCCGCAAAATAATACTGTATGATGTATACAAATCGCCAAAGTTTATAATCGATTAATATCTAACATGTCTAATCTTACAGCAATTTCCCTTTGAGCGATTATAAAAATCGCTGTCTATCGCACATAGCCTTACGTCTTGTCAGTTTTCGAAAAGAAATAAGTATAAAAATGTGTTCCAACATTTCTTGCTACCTAAAATGTAATTTAATTTAGTTGTGTTCCATATTTCTTGCCACCTAAAATGTAATTTATTTTGTTGTGTTACCTATTTTTTAATAACTCAAGTTTGGAGGACGAACTTAATTACTTTGTAAACTATCGGAATTCCACGAATCAAGTTGAAAATTATAATTTCATTAAAACAATATTGCTACTAGTATCATAAAGTTACTAATTTCTATATAGATAACGAATGTATAGCGATCTCGGTAATACACATAAGTTAAATATGCATAAATAATATTATTAGCGTGTAAAATGTTCATATGAAAAACTTAGCTTTAGTATCAGTTGCTGATGAAATGAAAAAAATTTAAGCCTAATAACATACTTATGGTCTAATATAATAATGAACGAATTTTACTAAATATTTTAATAATATCTTCCTTTTTGTAATATAAGTAGCACCCATAATTTTACTTGGCTTGCCGTTTGCAATAGGTCGGCAAAGACAAACAATGCTTGCACAAGTTACCACCGAGACGTGTGAATACGTGTGGCATTTATATCAGAAAGCAAATTCTCAAAATTTATTTGACATCGAAACTGTATTTTGAACGAAACTAGATTATATCTTGAATTGATTTACAATTGGGATTCTGCTAACTTATTGTCATTATCCTCTCAGCCATTTTCAATATTCGAACTATAGAAAGATCTGTACAGTTTAGATTCGTGTTTGACGTATTTTGTATGGAGTATGACGTATTTTGGAGGAGGTGTCAAAAACAATAAAAAACGAATCTAAAATCTACAGATCTATCTATCGTTCGAATATTTAATTCTGTAGTAAATAGTTCATCGTTGACACATATTTTGTCACATAGTTCAGTTCACGATCTAGTCACGATATTATTCAAATATCAGTTAATTTAAGAGAATACAAGTTATGACATAAGTATGACACATACATTGTACCAAAATTATATTTTTAACCAATAAAATTTCGGGACTTGGGCCTCAGAGAGCTACCGTTCTTTGCCGGGCACATAAACGCACGCTGTCGGTCCCGGGTCTGTCTCAGAACAAAAATTTTGTTTTGATGTTTGTAGAGTATCAGTTATTTTTATCTTTATATAATCGCATTTTCTATGATATTCAATATATTTCTCTGTTTTTGCTGACGTTTCAACTAATTTACAAACGTCGCAGATCTTTACTCGACTTTTAATGCATTTCTTAATATAGCGTATTTCACCCGCTTACTGTTACACCTCGATCTTACTAAAAACTCATTGTACTTAAGATAATTGTCCTTTTGTTAACTTTGGACCTTTGAAGACGGCGGTATAAAATTTATCATTGAAAGGTTCTTGAAACCCGCTGACTTGAATAAGAACTAGGTACCCGTTAAATGAATAACTAAGTCGAAAAAATACACCGAGCGGATTAAATTTATGTTTGTTTTATAAGAGCTTAATATATAAATTTATCTCGAAGTTAATAGTATATTTATATAGGAACCATTAAGGCTAAACACTTAATTAGATACCTCTCACGGAATTTCGCGGGGCAATGACTATTAGTTTCCATTAATAATGTGTGGGGGTATATAGAGGTATAATGTAGGAGAAATAATGTGGAGGTGAAAATAAAAATCTTGAGAAAGTATACTATGCACACTTTTTTATTACTATGATCTCAACCTAAAGACGTCAACTGCTGGACATAGGCCTTCCCCAAGGCTACACACCGATCTAGAGCCGCCCGCATCCAACGATCTCTCCCCGCGATCTTAACCAGTTTTTCAATCCATCATGCGTAGAAAAAGGGAAAAGAATATTTAGAAATATTTTTTAATTCTGTATAAATATTTATTTTTAAATCTGTGCAGAATCGTGCCTTTGTGCAAGCTACCACAACACCTAAGTAAAACAATTAGAGCCCTTACAATACAACATTAAACCTCTCAACTTAAACCAGTTAGTTTAAGTGAAGAAAAATGTATGTTACTTCAACAATACCAAAAAATCTGAACCAAAATTTCTCCCTGTCAAACGCAACTCCTTTTAAAATATAGAAGTATTTTCAACCCTAGACACAATGATAAATAAAAAAGCGTCACCAATAAAATACGACGCGCACAACACACACACACCTCCAATACATTTGATCCAACAAAAAATATTGCATCGACTATCTAAGGGTGTGTTCCCGTTAAGCTAATAGTATGCAGCTGAGTTTTTGTGCATGTTAACCACGCAGTTTTAATTTTGCTGCGAGTAATGAGAATAGTAGTTGAGTTAGAAGTGTTATTATTCCATTACAGACTTCCTCAACGACAGGGTTTAAACAGTATAATTGTTGTTTATTATTGATATCCTTTAAGGTTTGTTATTATAGAGATTTTTTGTTATTTGTGTTCTTCTTCATTACATTATTTTTAATTTTTTTGTTAATTGCATGTTAATATTTGTACGCCAACATTGGCAGGACACAGAACTGTACTTCTGTTATTTCGTAACATCTTACCATAAACCTGTGTTAAACAAATAAATATAATTTGAATTTTAACATTTGAATTTGTTAGGTACTACGTGTTGAATGTGTTTGTTGTGTATGTCACATTTTATATAGTTTATTGCATTGCATGTAGATTGATTGAAGATTAACGGCTGAGCCCAAACTTTGATCTATCATGATACATTTTGTACGGAGCTCATGTAAAATATGCATCTCTAGTGGCCAAATCTATGGAAAGATTAAATACTGGGGCCACCCATAAATTTATTTCGTGCTTTTATATACCTACAGGTAACACTATAATAAATAACGTATTCTTCCCTAACTTTTGATAAACGTAGATAAAGCAAATTTTCCGCCACAAACACACCGCCAAACGCGATAACCCACATAACATTACCAAAAAGCCTTTTTATTCTCCAAGTCAATATAAAAGGACTGCACTGTTGGCGTAGTGGTTTAAGCGGCCGCCTCGCCGCTTGACACTGCACCGAGTATTGTGGGTTCGATCCCCACACGAGACAACACTTTGTGTCATTGTTTATATTTTGTTATTTATAAATTGTTGTGTCGAGTCTGGGTGTTCATTGTGTCTGTTAGTTGTATGTTTGTAAAGTCCCCCGCGACACAGGATTTAGTCCTAGTGCGAGAGTTGTCTTTAAAAAAATATTCAAAAAAAACGTTTGGGTGTCGATAACTCAAACTATATTAGGTGCGAGTTCTTTCTTTGCAACTTATTTTTATTTAGTTATATTCATATCCATTTTTTTATATTCTATAGTTCTAATCTTCTCCCACGTTGGAGTCGATTATCGCGGTAAATGTTATTATTCAGCCTCCTATCTCCGCACATAAAAACCATACAATAAAATTGGTCCATTGTGACGTGAAAGATTACAAAAGTACATTTTTTCGCATTTGTAACATTAGTATGGATTGCTACCAACTAATGCGTCAAAAATCTTTTGATTCAGATATAAACAAAAACAATGAAAAATATTATAATATGTATTATAGCCATGATAACAGACTGCAAAAAGGCACGTTTGGCTGCGCATAGAGGGGTATTAGTACCTACACTTATGTATGGTAGTGAAAGTTGGGCATGGAAGAATAGACATGGAAGTAGAATAAATGCTGTAGAAATGAGAGCACTGAGAAGTATGTGTGGAGTGTCTTTGAACGACACAGTAAAGAATTGTGTGAAGAAAGTGTTGTGGGGTAAAAGAAGATGCAGTGATAACCATTGAGAAAGGTATGCTAAGATGGTTTGGACACATGGAGCGGATGGATGACGAAAGACTGACCAAGAAGTTATATAAGGCAAGTGTGAATGGGACGTGGGGAAGGGGATGACCTAGGCGGACGTTCTCTGACCAGATTGGAGACATCCTAAAAGAAGGCAGGTTAGAAATACCCTTAACCGAAGAGCATGCATGAGAAATTAGATGGGAGTGAGTGAAGCAAGAGAGATATGTCAGGACCTTTGCAAATGGCGTTCCGTTGTCTCTGCCAACCCCTCACAGGCGTGCTACGCAGGCTCAGCCGCGCTCGATGTCTACTATATTACTCAAGCCTATGTGATAGGATCCATAAAATCTGAAATCGTGTTAGAGTAATAAATCTTATGTTAATGGACGTGTGACATCATTTCGCATTTTTTGCTTAGTATATCCAAGATGCCTTATAGACATTTATTTTAATGAGTTTTTATTTATGACGTCACAATGTATATGATCGATTTAAATGAAGGTACTGAATTAAAAGTATCATTTTCATATTGTAATGTAAAAGATTTTATTGACTTACTTACTTAGTGCAGATATCAGTTACGTGAAGATACAGAATGCGAACTTTAGTTTCATACTCATAGTATAAATGTAAAAAGTTTCTGTTGACTTACTTACCTACTGCAAATATTATGGGTTAGTTTATCTCATAGTGTCCTTAATTTGTGAAATAAAGGTACCTGTTATGAGCAAAAGAAACAAATTATTCCTAAGGTTCTGCCGAAACACAATGCCTGGACTACCAAATACCTATCTTAACCAACTTATGTTCAATACAAAATTCAATTCACATAGGTATGTTTACTTATTTACAGTTTAAGACCATTTATCAAAAATTTGTTAGTTATTTCAAATTTGTTTTTTTATATAATTTTACGTGCGAAATTGCAACTAAATGGCAAAATTTACGACCTGGAATTAAACACGACTTAAGAGAAAATCCAAATACTTTTTAGACTTGAATTGCCTGTTTTATGAGTGAAAAAACCTTAGAGGCTACTAAAAGAAAATGAAACCATTATATTTTCACAATATGTTATTATGTTGTGAAAATATATCCTTCTAAATTACTATACCAGTTTGGTTTCAAGAAAAAAGATAAGTCGAGAAATTCTTTAAACAAAATTGGTCGTAATGTTGAAATGAGACTATACGCTTAGGACGGTCGACCCTGAAAATTCGATACTTTTTATACCAAGTTTTGATGAATCTGCATAATAATGCTTGTGATTATATTGTGTAAGACTTACTATAATTCCTTTAGTCGTAAAGGGTCAACAGAAAAAAGAATAAAAACCCGCCTGGCTAGCCTGGTATAGTAGGCAAAAAGCCAAAAGACTCACAATAGTCACAATGGTATGACGCAAATTAGGCTTAATTACGACGAGTAGTGACTTGCGAAAGGCTGTAAAGATAAAATATGACTCTAAAAGAAAAGAAAAAATTACTTCAAAATTTTTATTTACCACTACTGAAAAAGCAAATAAAAATAGTATCAATGTTTTCTAGAATGACTAAAGTATGAAGTATAATAACACATTATTTATATTCCGTGTGTTTCGTTAATAAATAACTGTCACAAAAATAAAAACAGTTATGAATCATACAAGCATCCTTCATTGAATCTCCTGCTTATAAGAACATCAATAACAGAAAACCACTCCGTAAATGATAAAATACGTTTTCTTATTTACTTGTACGAAGCTGGAATTAATCATATTCGTTCTAAGACTCGACGCAAAATATAGTCTGTATAAACATAAACTAAGTATATTTTGTATTTAATATTTATGTCACAAGCTACTTGAATAGTTTTTGCTGAAACACTGTTTTTAATAAGACAACAACTTTTTTTCTTAAATAACATCTATTCAATAGCTTTGAGGTGACGGATTAAGAATATAAAGTGAACTTCGTGTTTGACAAGAAGAACAATATTCAACTGTACGAGGATCTACATGGAGGAGCGGTAAACCATAACGAGCTTACGATCTTCACAGATGGGTCAAAGACGGGCAGGTACGGGTTCAGGAGTATTCTCCGTGGACCTAAACATCAATATTGCAGCACCACAGGCAGCATACACGGTCTACGAGGTTGAATGTTTCGGCATATTCCTAGCTGCCACAGAAATCATGGCACGTGAGGTAAGGGAACGATCCATTAGGATCCTTTCGGATAGTATGGCTGTCCTTTCAGTCCTCAAAAGCCATACTTTTACCTCGGCACTCACACTAGAATGCCACCAGCATCTAACAGAGGTAGGTGAACTAAACAAACTAACACTGCAATGGATCAAGAGCCACAGTGGCTCAAGAGGGAATGACGCAGCCGACGTACTTGCCAGAAGAGGGGCCACCTTAGAGGTGGTGGGACCCGAGCCCATTATGCCCCTTCCTTCTGGTTTTTATCGCAAACTGGTAAAAAACAGAACCAGGACCCAGCACAACCAGTCCTGGATTGGTATTGAAACATGCAGGCAGGCCAAGTAGGCTCTTCCCACTGTAAGATAGCCAAACAAGTCCGCCTGTCCAAACAACAACTGCGGACAGTCACGGCCGCCTACACAGGATACGGATCCTTTAATAAGCACCTATTTACTATAGGTATCACCGGCAGCCCACCTGCTCCTTGACTGCCCTGAGGTCTCACAGTATAGGCAGCAGTACCTGACCAAACACAGCACCCTAAGGGAAGCAGTGGGCCACATCAAGAGCCTGCTAGCCTTCCTCGAAGAGCTGGGGTGGCTCGAGTGACAAGACCATTCCCACCTGCACGCAAAATACACGCCAAGACGTGGAGTTGCGGAAACAGCCCGTGCTATCAAGTGTCAAGTGGTAGTATAATCAACTGGGGTCTCGAGCTCTCAAGTTCGATGCCCAGGTCGACGAAATGTGATGATAGGTTTTTTGTTAAGAACACTCTAATAGAGGCCCGGTGTGAAGCACAAAAAAGATATTCAGCCGTTGGTGCTGTGCCACATCTCTCTTTGGTTCCGTCGGATATGGCGTCTCATCGGACTATGAGAGTGAGGGAATAGAGGGTGCACTTAGATTTGCGGACTCACTTATGCACTATAATAGCTCCCGCACAATTGACTAGTCCCTGTGGACACTAACCATCGTGGCCGAAATTACATGTGGTGTAGTGATTTAAGCACTGACCTTGCCATTTAGACCTGCAGCGTTTGTTATTGGTTTGAACCCCAAAGGAGGCAACACTTTGTGTGATCCACAAATTGTTGTTTCGAGTCTAGGTGTACTTTGTGTCTGTTAACTGAATATTTAAGTCCACAGCGACAGATCCAATCTTAGTGCAAAATTCGTTTTTATAAAAAGTTAACAAAACTTGAAAATAAATGAGACTTCAGAATCTTCGTAAATTTTTTTAGCTATTCAATTTCACACATCTTTAATACCTACTGCCTTACGAGTCTGTCTGATACGCGGTACCTATTTTTCTAAAATAATGGTCAGATTAGGAGAGCTTTTTATCATCTTTACAACCTGTGACCTTTTTACTAAACGCTTTTTCTTTATCTGTCTGTCTGGCTAAGTGTTGCATATCAGATGAAGTGAAGAATAACATTGTTTATTTTAAGAAAGGCTGCTACTAACACAGTAGATATTTTATCATGCTTTCAAGATGACTAATGCTAGATTTATACCTGTCTTAGATAAAGTGGATAAAATTTGGAGACTAGGCCGAAATAATGGACTGGAATTAGAATGGATAATACAAACGTTGGAAGTTTATACTCTTTATACAAATTACAAGACTTTATCAGCGATATTGGTGATCTTGTTTTCTGATGTGCTTAAAATAGAAGGAAACAAAAACATCTATACAATTTAGATCCACTACTTTAAAATTAATTTCGTCAATTTAATACCAACGAAGACGCTATAGTCATAGTCAGGCATATTATACGAATTTTAGTTTAAATTATTTTTAAAGCATCACTCCTTCAAACTCACATTACATCTAAGTAGTATGTTGTACAAACAATAAAAATAATTAAAATGCGTAAAACCGATACAGACTATAAAGCTTGAAATCCCTTTTTATTAGGTACATATAATCAACATATAACCACACACGGTCTACCAATAAACGATAAAATATACCGAATGACATCAGATGATCTTAATTAGCAGACTTCCCCAATCAATACTACCATAACACCATGGTGTAAGATGGCGTCCCGCCATTAAAACTAGTTTAACGGCCATACCCATGACTATAGAGAATATTACATTACTGATATCCATAGCTATATTAAAGACTTAGAGAAGGCAAGCAAAGCAATAATTCGTCGCGTTGATAGACGAAGAAGAAAATTAGCTTTGTGCTTGTTTCTCTTTCTGTTTTTAGCAGCTTCAATAAGAAGTCATCGAATTATTTCATGTCTATATAGAACCTTGTACTTTAAGCATTTAGGCATATGCCTAAATGCTAAAAGTACAAGGTTACCAAAACCGAAAAAAGAGGCCCCTATTCAACAGTGGAATAATTTATTTTATTTATAAACAGGGCTGATATTGTACTAATATAAAAATAATGAAATCTAAGTAAGATGTTGTAATAAAATCCTCTGAAAGTAATAATTTCAAGGAGTAACATTCTCATAAATGTAAGTTAATGCAGCACTAATATTTCATTGTCTAGAATATTATATTGCTTTGTACGATACATTTGTATCTAAAAGCTTCTCTTTGCGTGTGTCTCGACAAAAAATAAAATAAAAATATAAGTTAATAAGTTAAGCAAGCAACGGAAAGAACAAAAGTTTTTTCTGTTTTTCTACTTAAATATCTCTGTGATTAAACCATTGCGCTTTGAAAAAACGTAATAAAAAATTGCAATGTATTTCGCTAGAGATACTTTCTTGCGTATCGAAGCGTGAATTCGTAGCGGTTCTACGAGTTCCGTAGCGCTCGTAGCTGTACACGGTCGTGGCAAGCCATATTCGCAATCTATATTAGGTACTTAGAGATTTTCTTTCTAGTTGGAAGATATTATTTGCCGTTTTTATTTCTTTAGTAATAAAAGAAATGCGAAAGTGGTGTGTTATTATTTTATTGGTACTTTATCGACAAATTTCGTAACGAGAGTGCTACGGACAGGATACGTCTAGGATGTGTAGACTAGAAAAGATACTAACAAACTTATCGTGTCGTTGGCAACACTTTGAATATATTTGGCCCAAAACTCGGCCACTCGGATGGCATTTGGCCTTGCCTCATACAGGTCGTCAAGCGTACACGGCTCTGGGCCTGCGGGGCACGTAAGTAAATGGCCCCTCGTCTATGGAAAATACTAGAAAAGAATATGTATTTGTTAATTGAAAATATGAAGAAAAATATTAAGACGTTTTAATCGCTTTTGTTGCAAGACCAATACACTTCTGATATCCTCTGTGTGTGGATACATGTAGGTACTGATATATACAGAGCTCATCTACCACATTTTGTGCGTATTCACCAGTCCATTATAGTGAAGTGTGTGTATGCTCCCTTACATTATTTAGCTAGTAAGTACGCTCCTTAAGAATTATAAGTCTCGTATTTGTAACGCGTCAGCATTTTACTTGTACGAACCATTTTACTGTAATTTTCCTTTAATATAATTCTATTCGCTGAAGTGAACGAAAGTCTTTTATTTAACCCTCGCAATTCACCGCATGGTGACCTTGCCATGCACAATACATCTCATGGCGACCCTGCCATGCCGGCCTTGAGTTAGGAATATTTTGGCAGTTTTCGAAAATTAGACGATGTGTCGTTCTACCGTTGAGAAGGATGAAGTATTTATTACGCAAAACGCTGCTGGAAACAATGATGCGACTTTGAAAGATGTTGGGCAACACGTACAGCGACTAAATATTGCCGTCTACGCAATGCTGGCCATCCTTAGCATTGTGGCTTGCTACTTCTTGGTACGTCTATACAAGAAGATCCATCGCCATTGGATTCAAGAAGAAATTGGTCTCCAGGCCATGCAACGTATCCGCGCTTCACTACGAGGACGTCAGCGTGAGGAAACAATGGAAGAGTAAAATGACCGTGAGTTACTTTAAATACTTAAAACCTTGAAAGTATCTACCTAAATAGTTTGGTGAAAATAATAGTTAATGTGCGTCAGTGCGTATACTTACATATGTGCGTAATATTTTCGCGAGTGAACGTCCGAATTTTTCCTACATTATGGACTTTTATTCATACCTAGTTAATATTTAGATCTAAAAATAGATTAAGCATGACAATATTATTTTATAACGTTCTTTGGTAACTTGTCAAGAATCGTGCAAAAACACTCATGCAATAAGATACCCTGCCGCGAATATGGCAACGTAAGCATTTCTTTACTTGCACCTGCATGGTTTAAAGTTTCTTTACTTATGTTTTATGTTAATTATACAACGTTGATTTAATTTCTGTAGTTCTATTTTTAGATTATGTTAGAAACATTGATAAAACATTTTAATATTTTGAAAGATATAAGGAAATATTTAGTTAAAAAGGGTAAATCAAGATATTTGGGTAATACTATAGAAATTAAGTCAAAGGAAGCGAAAAATTGTTTTGATAAGTGTAGTGAATTACTTTTACTTTTAAAATCGGAAAAGGATCCGAAAATTATTGCATCTGCAACTGAAATTTTCCAAAATATAAGACAAATTTATGAGGAAATTAATAAACTTTGTGTGTGTCCAAATATAAATATTTCAAAAATGGAGTTCAATTTAAAAACGGCTTGTAGTTTGTTGCCTGTAATGGACGGTTCAGAAGATGTAACGAAACGATTGATTGATGGTATAGAGATGTATTCTAATATGATTAACGAGGCAGATAGGCATTTATTAATAACTTTTGTTTTAAAAAATAGGCTTTCAGAAACTGCGAAGCTGCGAATGTCTTCGACGTATAAATCTGTTTCAGAACTTGTCAAGGACATGCGTAATCACTTTTTACCTAAAAAATCTTTTATGGCAATTCAATCGCGTCTTCAAAATATTTCACAAGGTTGGAGATCCATAGATGAGTACGGCTCAGAACTTGAAAAACTTTTTACGGACTTGACAATTTCTCAAGCAGACGGCGAGTCAACGAAATATGACATTTTAAAACCAATCAATGAAAAACAAGCGATTAGAAAATTCGCAGATGGTTTAAAAAATTCTAGATTGAGTATCATAGTAGCATCTCGTAACTGTAGCTCCCTAAAAGAGGCTATACAGGTCGCAAAGGACGAGGAGAGTCTGAGTTTATCAATTCCAGGTAATGTTATGCATTTTACTAATAAATCTTTTAATAGGGGACAAAGAGGTAACTATTCCGATCGTTCGAGTTTTCAAGGACGTGGCTTCTGCGTTGGAAGAGGTGAACAAAGACGTGGCTTTCATGGCGGAAATGGTGCCAACATCCTTCGTGGACAATCATCTAACCGGTACGTACGTGGTCAATATTTTTCTTACGCTAACCCTAATTCTCGTGGTAATCGTAATAACAGCTCGTTCAGCCCCCGAAATGGTGGTCCACCAGTTCGATATTTTAGAGGTCGAAATTTTTATAATTCTAATCGTGGAAATACGCGTCAAATTTTTACGGCTCAAGAAAATGACTCGACTCCTGTCAATGTCTTAAAAACTGAGCAATCAGATTTTTTTCGTGAATAAATATGAAATTTTTGCTACCAAAGGATTATCGAAATTAGTTTCTTTTAATTTAGATAATTATAAATATTATTGGTTATTAGATACAGGAGCTTCTTTATCAATTATAAAAGTTTACCCCAAGATATTCATATTTATGAAAATGATGTTTTAGTTTCTGGTATAGGAGGTCAAATTAAGTCACAAGGTCATGTCTATCTCACATTGTCTACTGATGGAGGTGATTCATTTCAACATAAGTTTCACGTATTCAGTAATCTACCTCTTATGGCCGATGGTATTATCGGATTAGACTTTTTAAGTACTTATTTGTCAAGAATTGATTTAATTACTAATATTTTGACTTTAAATATAAATGGCAAAGACGTTATAACACGAATATTTGACAGAACAGAATGCAAAACGGATTATTTGACGATCCCAGCACGAAGCGAATCTTTTCATTATGTAGATTGTAATTCAAATTTAAAAGAAGATGGTGTAGTTTTTCCAAAAGATTTGGGACAAGATTTATTTTTAGCTGGTGCTATAGTGAATGCAAGTAAAGGTAAAATACCTATTAAAATTTTAAATGTTAGTGAAAAGGGTGTACGTATTCCTAAGTTTACTCCAGTAGTAGAACCATTATCATCTTATGAATGTCATACTTTTGATAAAATTAAAGCAAACTCGACTAGAGCAAACACTTTGAACTCACTTTTAAATTTAAAACATCTTAATGCCGAAGAGAAACAGTCTATCGAAAATATTTGTAAAAAGTATTCAGATATTTTTCAATTACCAAATGATAAACTGACAGTAACTAATATTTATGAACAGAAAATAACATTGAAACCAAATACTACTCCAATTTATACAAAACCGTACAGGTTACCACACAGTTTGAAAGGAGAATTAAATAAACAAATTGAAGATATGATTAAAGATGACATTATTGAAGAAGCTCATAGTGAGTGGTCTAGTCCAATATTGCTTGTGCCTAAGAAAAGTAATGATGAGAAAAAGTGGAGATTAGTAGTAGATTATCGCAAACTTAACGAGAAAGTTCAAGATGATAAGTTTCCACTACCAAATATCACTGAAATTTTAAATTCTCTTTCTGGTGCAGTTTTATATAGCCATCTCGATTTACATTCTGGTTACTATCAAGTTTCATTAGAACCTTCAAGCAGAAAGTGCACAGCATTTTGCACAAATTCAGGACAGTTCCAAATGAAACGCTTACCAATGGGTTTAAAAATTTCTCCAAGTGCTTTTAGTAGAGTAATGACAATAGCTATGTCTGGCCTTACTTTTGATAAATGTTTTGTGTATCTTGATGATTTGATTGTTATTGGACGTAATTTAGATAACCATAACCGTAACCTTATAGACATTTTCGAAAGACTGAGAAAGGTAAATTTAAAATTAAATCCCGCTAAATGTCAATTTCTGAAAAAAGAACTATTATATCTAGGTCATGTTGTATCTGCGCAAGGTGTCTCGCCAGACCCTGAAAAAATTAAAGCCATACTAAATTACCCAGTACCACAAAATTCTGACGATATAAAACGTTTTGTTGCTTTCTGTAACTATTACCGAAAGTTTATCCCTTCCTTTGCAGAAATAACATTTCCACTAAATAGATTGTGCAGAAAAAATGAAGCATTTATTTGGTCCCAGGAGTGTCAAAATTCATTTGATCAACTTAGACATTTCATGAGTAATCCACCAATTTTGCAGTACCCTGATTTTTCAGATGATAGCAAATTCATATTAAAAACGGATGCTTCAGGAATAGCTATTGGATCAGTTCTATGCAACAAAGACATGAAACCCATTGCATATGCGAGTCGACCGTTAAACAAGGCTGAAAGGAACTACCCAACAATTCATAAGGAGTTGCTAGCCATTGTTTGGTCTGTAAAATATTTTAGACCATACCTTTACGGTAAACATTTTACTATTGAAACAGACCATAAACCGTTAATATATCTTTTCGGAATGAAAGATCCTAGTAGTCGTTTATTAAAATTTAGATTGACACTTGAGGAATATGACTATGAAATAGTTTATGTGAAAGGTAAAGACAATGTAGCTGCAGACGCATTGTCGAGGATAGTGATAACATCAGATGAATTGAAAGATATGAATAATGACGTAGTAAATGTTTTGACTAGAGCGCAAAAGAGAAATCTTGCAAATAATGAGAATAAAGAGGATACAGATTTGCTTAGTAATTCCGTCGACACAAGGTCTGATCAACCAAGAGTTGCGGAAATATTAAAGAAATCTAAAGACTCTGTAGAAATGACTTTGATTAAAGGAGACGATTTGAATAAGTTTTTAAAATATAATAGGATATCCTTAGAAGAAGAATGTTTTGCTTATGAAGAAAACAGAAAGATTATATATGTTAATCTCAACTTCAGGTTACATTTTACGCGAGCCGAATTTGTGACAAAGTTGAGTGCATTTTGTAATAAGTTAAAGATTAAAGAGATTTGTATAATTAAAGATATAAATAATGCTAGCTTTTTGAAAGAATTATGTAAGGAAATAGACTCAATGAAAACATGGTCCGGACCACAAATACATGTTTTACGAGGAGTTACAAGAATTACTAAAGATGAGGACATTAAGTTTATCTTACACGATTTTCATTTATTACCAACCAGTGGACATGCTGGTATACGTAGAATGGTAAATAACATTAAAAGACAATTTTACTGGCCAGGTCTCGAAAAAGATGTCCAAGATTTTGTATCCAAGTGTGACAAATGTCAAAAAATGAAATACGGCAAAAATATTAAGGAACCCATGTGCATAACAACCACAGCGTCGTATGCATTTGAAAAAATATTTTTGGATATTGTAGGTCCATTACCACAAGATTATGACGGTAATGTATACATTTTAAGTCTCCAGTGTGAGCTGAGTAAATTCGTGGAGGCATATCCACTTAAATCTAAGGACACCGTAACTGTAAGTAAAGCATTAGTAGATAACTTTATTTTAAGATTTGGACTACCGAAAACAATTGCAACTGATCGCGGTACTGAATTTATGTCATCAACTTTAGAACAGGTTTGTAAACTTTTAGATATAGATAAAATATCCTCAACAGCATACCATCATCAGTCTATCGGTTCGTTAGAAAATAGTCATAAAAATTTAGGAGCTTTTCTCAGAATTCAATGCAATAATAATCCACAGTCTTGGTCACATTGGCTACCCTACTGGTGTTTCAGTTATAACACAAGTGTTCATTCATCAACAAAATATCAGCCGTTTGAACTTGTTTTTGGTAGGCCTTGTAATGTTCCTTCTAGATTAATTAATGAAGTTGAACCATTGTATAACCCTGAAAATTATTGTAGTAGTCTTAGATATAAGCTTCAAATAGCTAATAGAGAAGCTAAAAATAACTTAATTTTAAGTAAAAATAATCGTAAAATTAATTATTATGATAAAAATGTAAACCCTATTAAGTATAAAAAAGATGATTTGATATTGTTGAAAAATGAAGTTGGAGGGAAACTAAATCCTGTATTTGACGGTCCTTTCACTGTTTTGGAAGATATGGGTTGTAATGTCAAAATTCTAAAAAATAATAAAAGCGATATTGTGCATAAAAATAGGACCAAACCTTTTGTAACCTAATAATATAGTAATTTTTGTCAAAATTGTTGTATAAAAAAAAATATATAGCTTAAGTATATATTTTTTTTTCTTAAATGCCGGAGGTGAAGTGTGTGTATGCTCCCTTACATTATTTAGCTAGTAAGTACGCTCCTTAAGAATTATAAGTCTCGTATTTGTAACGCGTCAGCATTTTACTTGTACGAACCATTTTACTGTAATTTTCCTTTAATATAATTCTATTCGCTGAAGTGAACGAAAGTCTTTTATTTAACCCTCGCAATTCACCGCATGGTGACCTTGCCATGCACAATACATCAAAGGCATGGGCCTTGGAGTGCCCGTTAAGCCATCAGTTTTGGCTGTCAGAAACTGTCGAGAATCAACGACGATGTACCACAGATATTAATAGATAGTGATTTACATAGGCTAATATTATGTGCGGTGAAGGACTGAAATACAAAGGCCTCTATATGAGAGGCAACTAAGAAACATACACGACGAAAATAGTATATTGAGGAAGATACAATCACTACATAGTATAAAACAAAGTCTGTCTTCTGTCTGTCTGTCCCTATATGTGCTTAAATCTTTAAAACTACGCAACGGATTTTGAAGCGGTTTTTTTAATGGATTGAGTGATTCAAGACGAAGGTTTATATGTATAATTTTGCACCCGTGCGAAGCCGGGGTGGGTCGCTAGTAAATATTATAAAACTGAAGAGCTTGTTTGGTTACTTGAACGCGCTAATCTCAAGAACTACTGGACTGATTTGAAAAAATCTTTTAGTGTTTGATAGCCCATTTATCCAGAAAGGCTATGAGCCATATAACACCTCGCTATGAGCCATGGGAGCGGAGCGGTAGCCTTAAATAATGCGGGTGTAACCGCAGGCTTATCTTGTCTCTAGTATAGGTATACGTGCAAACTGCCATATATCACGTGCGTATATTTAGAACGGTTTTACTATCATATTTTATTTTAGTTCTACCGTTCTATCTATTATGGCAACTCTCCAAATAACGGGTCATGTTTTTCTATGTGGACTAGTCATATTTTATCGGTGTTTTGCAGTAAAAAAGTTATGTAGACTATGGTGAAGTGAATAGACAACGCACCTACACCCGAAATAACTATTTTGGGGGTCACACAAAGTCTGGATTTTAAATTGTCTTTCGGGATATAGAAGATAGTTTAAATTCCTATATCAAAAAAGTGGTGTCCATGATCGTCCTAATCCTACCTTTAATTTAACAAATAACTTTTATCTTCTAAACTCTCCCACAGCTGGGCAGGTGCCGCTTCTCACTATGAGAAGGGAAGCCTAGCGCGGATTGGCAGACTTCGCATGAATTTCGGGAAAATATGGAAAATTCTCAGACATGCAGTTTTTCCCACGATGTTTTCTTCAATTGACAATACATGGAATAGTCATTAGAGCGCGCATTGGATTCGTGCCTGCGACACTGTGCGTTGCAGTCTGTTGGTCTCTCCACTAGATAATCGCTGCTATAACGTTACACAAATTTAATAAATGAACTATGACGTCGACATTCTACTTCTGAATCAGAATAACACAAGTAACTTACAACCTTATACATACGTTGCCTAAGGAACCTTTAAGGACTTATTATTCAACGCCCTCGCAAATCAGAAACATTCAACGCAACATTTTTCAACTAAACTGTTTAGATCGTAAGCCACATGAAATTTTCACAGGCTACTACGGGGTAACTTTTTTTAAATGGCAGAGTATGAATTTCAAGCGGCTAACTCAAGCATTGTTAATATGGTTAGCTACCTCGAGCCGTCGCGGGTTTAACTGGGAAATTTTACAACATGCCACACCTATATAAGAATCTGGAGACTAATATTTTATCCCATAGAAACAAAACTTGTCAAAAATACCAAGTCTCGCGACCGTAAAAATTTGTGAGATCCATGTAATACCAAGTCGGTTAATTAAAAATCTTGAATGGTATAAATAAATATATTGATTCGGCCATCGCATGGAAACACAATATATCTCATAAGTAATACATATAATTATATATTAGATTGTTTAATGCGATTGCCAAGTCAATATATTGAGGTTCCTAAAAATTCAGGCTTCTAGTTTTATCCACAACGAAGTTATAGGGGGTCGAAAATGGCCTGAATTGCTTCGAGAAAAGGATGGTACGGCCGTGCCGCTTTTATGCTCGACTTCACTACCGTGCCCCCAGATATTACAGAACCACTATTTTCCATGCTGTTTTTGTAAGATCGGTAATTGTTACTGAGCTGATAGCGTTCGGCAAAAGTTAAGCAACGCTTGCACAGGCCGCCGCTCTGATAGGTGACCGCGTGTGGCATTTACATCAGAGTAATAAGCGCGAGAAGCTGTCGGCCCCGGTTCTTGGGTCATGACAAAAATTGTTAGGTCATGTCAGAGGTCTTCGGGTGGTCTGAAAAACTCTGACACCAGAGTTAGCCACACAATCACTTCACTTGAAAATCAATCACAAAATATAATAATTATACATAATTATACCTACATACTCATGATAAATTTCACACTTTTGTATATATAATATAACAGAACTATGGATGTATTTCTCTTTTTTACTATTTCATATAATATAAATTAAGTAACTATGTATATACAGGGTGTAAAAAGACCCTTAACGAAAACTGAAATCCTATGTTGTACCAATCACTACGAACATTTTTTACTTCGGCACCATACCTAGGAAATTACTGGTTCAGGAGATATTGAGGCTCAAAGTTAGTATGGAATTTTTCGAATTAGGTACAAAATCATTGCATTTACCCCGCCAATGTGTTCTTTAGATGCCCTATGACCCCATGGACAAGTAGGTATTTCGCGCTTTGCATGCGCGCGCTTTTAATTGCGGTTTAAAAAATGTGAATACTTAAAAAAAGTTCGTTTCCCAGGTATTATTTTTGGTTAGTAGGACTTGGCATGATGTCCACAACGAGTAGACTTCGGCTTGGTGATGGGTCTTGTGACACCCTGTATATATATTAATCTAATTAGCTTATGTTTAACTTACCACCAGATATAGTAACATAATGTAACAAACAAAAATAGTAAATGATCACCAAAATGAAACCCGCATTTTAATTTTAAAATAATAACCAAAGTTTTAACATTTCACTATCCTATTTAAGCAAATCATCATAATTCATGAGAATTTTATTGATTTCTTATACGTTATTTCTATACTTACTAAAAGTTATGTGTACTCAAGTACACATAACTTTTTTCCTGCGACGTTTCGTCCGGCTTACATCGGCTGTGATCACGGAAAAGTTTCATCATTCAGGTATATCAGTATTTCTTAATTTAAGTCGAAGTAACATTGTAAGTCATTACAATGATTTGGCCTACTATATCACGCTGGCCAGATGCGTTCGTGCAGAGATGTTCGTCTTTCGAAGGAATTTGCAAATTATTTGCTTTGTCACTTTATATTCTTAATTCGTCACTACGCGGACAAGAGCTTGCCCGAATTAAAATATAATCTACGCGATTAAAACCCGTCACATCACCAATTATAGTGAAACGCTTAATGTTCAATTCATAAAGATAAAATTTCCATCAATATAAATGAACAAAAATTTGGCATAAAACCAAGTAATACTCTGTGTACTATGGAAACCATTTAGTCAGTGGGCAAATCCTAGATATTAAATTCTGCCAACCCTGTAACCTTACGTTACAAGCAAAGGATACAACTTTTTCTTTTTCAAATAAAATTTAAAAACTTAATGAAATTCAAACAAGACGCCAGTCTAGTTCTATGTACAAGCTAAAGTAAATTTAAATTTTTTGAGATCCAACGCTGTAATAAAATCTACATTTTTCATAATACTTTTTTTTTGTGCATTTATAAAATTCTTGCGTTACTGACTGACAGACAACGCACAGTCGAAACTAGAACTAGAAACGACGCACAGTCTATACGAACTAGCCGTAGAAAGGTGAAATTTGTCATATATTCTGTTCCTTGGAACCGAAGGGGTAAGAAGAAATTTCCCGTAATGCCCTCTAAATCCATTAAATTAAAACAGTTAAATTAGAATAAAATAAGAAGGCGTAGCTACAGGCATCCTTTAGTTTATTTACATACCTTTCATGTTTTTGGACAGTGGTACAGAGGTGGACGAAGGTGAAGGCATTAATTAGCCTTAGGTTATCTTTGCAAGTCAATCTACGGCCACGCAGAGATAATTAGCATTATTATAAATTTAAATTATTTATCAAATAATCTTCAAAAAGTCAGCAGTGCGCGTTGTGGGTGTGAACCTAAGACCCTGCGTAGCGGTTTCATTAGTAAGATATCGCTACCTCTTAGTGTTAGATTAAATACTGTTTTCAGTGTTAGTTAATTAAGCATTGCCATGGCGTCCATTTTGTGCTGGCTTTAATCCTGCCACTCTATTTGTTGTCGTCTAATTGGAAGTGGTAATTGACACTATGTAAACTACGGTTAATGCGTAAGCGGCCGAGGACACTTGCGATTAGTCGTAGCGTTTATATTACGACTTTTTGTGGAGTAAATCTCAGATTTACATCTACGCTTTGAGAATAGGCTCGTTGAAAAATATGTATGAACTAGCTGTTTCCGACGGTTTCACCCGCGTCCTAATGGAACTAGTTCGCGTACTCGGTTAATTTATGCCTAAGTTACTCCTTGGTACATCAGCTATCCGCCAGTGAACGTCCCGTCAAAATCGGTCCAGCCATTCCAGAGATCAGCGAGAACAAACAGACAGACAGACACAAAAATTAAAAAAAAAATGTCATTTCTGTATATGTACCGTGTATACATCCATATGCATTTATTAAAAAGCGGTTATTTTAATATTACAAACAGACACTCCAATTTTATTTAAGTGTATACACCGCTATTTTTTAATTAGTACAAAAAATTTAACAGGGCACTAAGTATCTTTAACTGATCATAATTATGTAGTTGAAAAATAAAAACACTAAGTCCCAAAACTGTCTCAAAACTGTCCACAAAAATACGTGATAATTGGTAAATGCAATACTAATACTATGACCGACCCGTGTACTATCATACCATTGATAAATTAGCCCCCTGCCCCTCTGCGCCTGCGCCACGCCCCGACGATGCGACAAACGACAGTACGAAATTGTTAGCTAAAGTGAGCGTATCTAATTTCGTTGCAAAACTTAATTGTTTGTCTACGTTTGCCCGACGCGATGGCCTATCATGTCAGTTCATATCACGGGAGTATGTAGCTATGCTTCGTGCGTACTTTTTGAGTGGAAAAATCGCGAGTGCAGCTGTGTACCCATGGACATCGTATTGTGAGTGTACAAAAGTGACCGGGTCAGTGTCAAACAATTAAAACAGTGCATATTGGATGCTTTTGACAACGGTGGTGGACATTTCGAAGGACAATGGAAATACTTGTAAGTTTAGTAAATAATACGTACTTAATTAAATAATAATTTGATGCAGGCGCCTCAAAATCGGTCTGTGTTCTCCACACACCTTGAGGAAGGCCTATGTCCAACAGTGGACGTCTCTAGGCTGACATGATGATGATAAAATAATTTGTAAATAGCAGATGATTCTAACTTCATAAATACGCCAAAATTACTCTTTTCTTTTAGTCCAGAACACCATCTTTTATTTTGATATTTGTTTGCTTTCTAATTACATATCTCAGTATTTAATTACTTGTTAAACGATAAAGTTTACCGGTCCTACGCCCGAATGAAGTATGAAGGAGAGGGTAGAACTAACAAAATTAAAAAATAACTACCTACATTTATTATTTTTCTTCATTTTATTTTCTATTGCTACCTACATCATAAGTGCGACAGAGAGAATGTGAATGAGCAGGATGGAATATTATCAATGAATTAGTGAATGGATTGTAAAATATGACTATGATTTAAGTGAGATTTTCTACAATAAACAAATGATAATAACTTTGCTCTTTATTGATATTATGAAATTCTTACATCACATATATGATAATAATATCTTCGCTAATCTGTCCTTAAAGTTTTTGTACTAATAAAAAAATTGCGGTGTATATAATCTGATAAAAGTGAAATGATTATAGCTTTATTATACCTACTAGAATTTGAGCGCTGCTTTTTCTCAATCCTGGCTATTTTAATTAAAATAGGTATTTTTTTTACTTTCTTGTTACCTGATATTAAGCATAGGATTAAATTAATTACATTTTAATATAGGTATATTTACTTCCCTTTTTTTGCACTCTACATTAATTTATGAGTGTATGGAGTGTAAGTTACAGATGGCAACTACTTCCTCTTCCAAGGCCAATATTACCTCCAGATCGATGGCGTCGCAATGGGGAGTCCAGTAGCCCCGGTACTGGCTAATATCTGGATGGAACACTTTGAAGAAAAGGCGCTTAGCAGCGGGCCCAAGACCATCAGGCTTTGGAAAAGATATGAGGACGACATCTTCAGTATCGTAAAAGGAGGTAAGCAGGAAGTAGATCAATATGTGCAACACCTTAACTCCATTCATCCGAAAATGAGGTTCACCTACGAAATGGAAACTGACAGATCGTTGTCATTCTTGGATGTCAAAGTGACTGTGAGACCAGATGGGTCCTTAACACATTGCGTATACCGGAAGCCTACGCACACAGATAGATACCTGCACGCCATGTCGCACCACCACCCTCGACACCTGCAATCCGTTGTGACGTCACTCAAAAACAGAGCACATGACCTCTGTGACCCTGAGCATTTGAAGCTAGAGCTAGACCATGTTCAGGAGGTACTTAGGAAGAACGGATACCAGGTACAACGACCTATGACGCGGCCTATCAAACGCGATAAACATCCGGCGGTAAATAGACCTACATTCCGACCTACATGCCCTACATTAGAGGTGTTACGGATAAAATAAGAGAAAAGTTAAAAAACTACTCCATTCCGACAGTATTTACACCAGGGGCCAAAGTATACAACATGGTGGGCACACCAAAGGATGTTCTACCGCTACAAACCCCAGGTGTCTATAAAATCAACTGCAGCTGCGGAAGCTCTTACATAGGGCAAACGAAGCGGACTATCGCTGAACGTATAAAGGAGCACATCGCAGCTGTAAAGAACCGTCAAACGAACAAATCGGCGATTGCGGAACATTTACTTCAATCGGGCACCAACCACTGGATTGAATTTCATCGTCCCCAAGTCCTCTCCACGGAACGCCACTTTTACCCAAGAGTTGTGCGTGAAGCGATTGAAATCAGAAAATATAAAAAAAATTAATCGGGAAGAGGGCTTCAAATTGTCATCGGCGTGGAATCCTGTGATTCGGCTAACAACACCCCACTTTAACGCGCAGTCGGCGAATGTTCAATATACAGATACGGTTAGTGTGTTTTGCGCCGGTACTTCGAATATCGACGACCCGGGGGTAGAAATAGAATCTTCTACCTCGCACTCGGAGACGTGACATCGCCACACCAGTCAGCTTGCGACCACGGGACGTGCAACCGTCTCGAAACGTCAAGCAAAATAAGGTATGTAAATACCTAATTTGCATGTTCGCGTTAATTCCCGTCTATATATATATTCTCAAACATGCAACGCGAGTGTTTAAAAGTTTCTAAGTTACACTCATCGTATATTATTTACTATCTGAGCCTGCGGTTACACACGCGTTATTTGGGCCTACTTCTCGGCATCCGTAGCTCATAGTGTTATGTTATGTAGCCTATAGCCTTCTTGTATGAATGGGTTATACAATACAAAAAATAAATTTTCAAAAAAAGTTCCTGAGATGAACATGAACAACCAAGAGAACTCATTTCCTTAATTATAAAATAATTGATTATACGGTCAGAGCTTACACATAGCTAGGTAATAATACATTTTCATTGAGAATCGACAATGCGCGCTGTACCTTAGTTCGCGATTGACCGTACCCGGCTCCGACGATTAATGGTCACAGCCCAATCAAAATCATAATATTATTTTTTTAATTAGTCTAGTAGTGAAGGAAGTCTTGTATGCAACTGGGATAGCACTAGGACAATGATGATGATGATAAATCTGAAACTGAAGGACTAGAAAAGCATTGTCTTTTTGTCTATAAATATGGCAGTGGCATAGGAATAAATACTGTATTGCGGGCGACTAAACCAATTCTTGTCCTTTCAGTTCCTGTCCTTGGAACACAAGATCTCATTCCTAGTGCATCACCCGCATTAGGATTAAACCAATCTTAAACTTGATTTGTTTATAAATGGACACAATGATTTAATAAAGCTATAATCATTTCACTTTTACCAGATTATATATACACTTAAATAAAATTGGAGTGTCTGTTTGTAATATTAAAATAACCGCTTTTTAATAAATGCATATGGATGTATACACGGTACATATACAGAAATGACATTTTTTTTTAATTTTTGTGTCTGTCTGTCTGTTTGTTCTCGCTGATCTCTGGAATGGCTGGACCGATTTTGACGGGACGTTCACTGGCGGATAGCTGATGTACCAAGGAGTAACTTAGGCATAAATTAACCGAGTACGCGAACTAGTTCCCTTAGGACGCGGGTGAAACCGCCGGAAACAGCTAGTTCATACATATTTTTCAACGAGCCTATTCTCAAAGCGTAGATGTAAATCTGAGATTTACTCCACAAAAAGTCGTAATATAAACGCTACGACTAATCGCAAGTGTCCTCGGCCGCTTACGCATTAACCGTAGTTTACATAGTGTCAATTACCGCTTCCAATTAGACGACAAAAAATAGAGTGGCAGGATTAAAGCCAGCACAAAATGGACGCCATGGCAATGCTTAATTAACTAACACTGAAAACAGTATTTAATCTAACACTAAGAGGTAGCGATATCTTACTAATGAAACCGCTACGCAGGGTCTTAGGTTCACACCCACAACGCGCACTGCTGACTTTTTGAAGATTATTTGATAAATAATTTAAATTTATAATAATGCTAATTATCTCTGCGTGGCCGTAGATTGACTTGCAAAGATAACCTAAGGCTAATTAATGCCTTCACCTTCGTCCACCTCTGTACCACTGTCCAAAAACATGAAAGGTATGTAAATAAACTAAAGGATGCCTGTAGCTACGCCTTCTTATTTTATTCTAATTTAACTGTTTTAATTTAATGGATTTAGAGGGCATTACGGGAAATTTCTTCTTACCCCTTCGGTTCCAAGGAACAGAATATATGACAAATTTCACCTTTCTACGGCTAGTTCGTATAGACTGTGCGTCGTTTCTAGTTCTAGTTTCGACTGTGCGTTGTCTGTCAGTCAGTAACGCAAGAATTTTATAAATGCACAAAAAATAAAGTATTATGAAAATGTAGATTTTATTACAGCGTTGGATCTCAAAAAATTTAAATTTACTTTAGCTTGTACATAGAACTAGACTGGCGTCTTGTTTGAATTTCATTAAGTTTTTAAATTTTATTTGAAAAAGAAAAAGTTGTATCCTTTGCTTGTAACGTAAGGTTACAGGGTTGGCAAAATTTAATATCTAGGATTTGCCCAGTGACTAAATGGTTTCCATAGTACACAGAGTATTACTTGGTTTTATGGCAAATTTTTGTTCATTTATATTGATGGAAATTTTATCTTTATGAATTGAACATTAAGCGTTTCACTATAATTGGTGATGTGACGGGTTTTAATCACGTAGATTATTCTGTTCCTTGGAACCGAAGGGGTAAGAAGAAATTTCCCGTAATGCCCTCTAAATCCATTAAATTAAAACAGTTAAATTAGAATAAAATAAGAAGGCGTAGCTACAGGCATCCTTTAGTTTATTTACATACCTTTCATGTTTTTGGACAGTGGTACAGAGGTGGACGAAGGTGAAGGCATTAATTAGCCTTAAGTTATCTTTGCAAGTCAATCTACGGCCACGCAGAGATAATTAGCATTATTATAAATTTAAATTATTTATCAAATAATCTTCAAAAAGACAGCAGTGCGCGTTGTGGGTGTGAACCTAAGACCCTGCGTAGCGGTTTCATTAGTAAGATATCGCTACCTCTTAGTGTTAGATTAAATACTGTTTTCAGTGTTAGTTAATTAAGCATTGCCATGGCGTCCATTTTTTGTGTTCTTTTCTTTAGTGTGATGTTATAAGACTAGTGATGATATTGATTACGAAAAAGACTCAGTTCGTATGCAAGGCTGGTGATGGAAAGTGTGTTCTTTTCTTAAGTGTGATGTTATAAGGCTGGTGATGATATTGATTACGAAAAAGACTCAGTTCGTATGCAAGGCTGGTGATGGAAAGTGTGTTCTTTTCTTAAGTGTGATGTTATAAGGCTGGTGATGATATTGATTACGAAAAAGACTCATTTCGTATGCAAGGCTGGTGATGGAAAGTGTGTTCTTTTCTTTAGTGTGATGTTATAAGGCTAGTGATGATATTGATTACGAAAAAGACTCAGTTCGTATGCAAGGCTGGTGATGGAAAGTGTGTTATTTTCTTTAGTGTGATGTTATAAGGCTAGTGATGATATTGATTACGAAAAAGACTCAGTTCGTATGCAAGGCTGGTGATGGAAAGTGTGTTCTTTTCTTAAGTGTGATGTTATAAGGCTGGTGATGATATTGATTACGAAAAAGACTCAGTTCGTATGCAAGGCTGGTGATGGAAAGTGTGTTCTTTTCTTAAGTGTGATGTTATAAGGCTGGTGATGATATTGATTACGAAAAAGACTCAGTTCGTATGCAAGGCTGGTGATGGAAAGTGTGTTCTTTTCTTAAGTGTGATGTTATAAGGCTAGTGATGATATTGATTACGAAAAAGACTCAGTTTGTATGCAAGGCTGGTGATGGAAAGTGTGTTCTTTTCTTAAGTGTGATGTTATAAGGCTGGTGATGATATTGATTACGAAAAAGACTCAGTTCGTATGCAAGGCTGGTGATGGAAAGTGTGTTCTTTTCTTTAGTGTGATGTTATAAGGCTGGTGATGATATTGATTACGAAAAAGACTCAGTTCGTATGCAAGGCTGGTGATGGAAAGTGTGTTCTTTTCTTTAGTGTGATGTTATAAGGCTGGTGATGATATTGATTACGAAAAAGACTCAGTTCGTATGCAAGGCTGGTGATGGAAAGTGTGTTCTTTTCTTTAGTGTGATGTTATAAGGCTAGTGATGATATTGATTACGAAAAAGACTCAGTTCGTATGCAAGGCTGGTGATGGAAAGTGTGTTCTTTTCTTAAGTGTGATGTTACAAGGCTGGTGATGATATTGATTACGAAAAAGACTCAGTTCGTATGCAAGGCTGGTGATGGAAAGTGTGTTCTTTTCTTAAGTGTGATGTTATAAGGCTGGTGATGATATTGATTACGAAAAAGACTCAGTTCGTATGCAAGGCTGGTGATGGAAAGTGTGTTCTTTTCTTAAGTGTGATGTTATAAGGCTGGTGATGATATTGATTACGAAAAAGACTCAGTTCGTATGCAAGGCTGGTGATGGAAAGTGTGTTCTTTTCTTAAGTGTGATGTTATAAGGCTGGTGATGATATTGATTACGAAAAAGACTCAGTTCGTATGCAAGGCTGGTGATGGAAAGTGTGTTCTTTTCTTAAGTGTGATGTTATAAGGCTAGTGATGATATTGATTACGAAAAAGACTCAGTTTGTATGCAAGGCTGGTGATGGAAAGTGTGTTCTTTTCTTAAGTGTGATGTTATAAGGCTGGTGATGATATTGATTACGAAAAAGACTCAGTTCGTATGCAAGGCTGGTGATGGAAAGTGTGTTCTTTTCTTTAGTGTGATGTTATAAGGCTGGTGATGATATTGATTACGAAAAAGACTCAGTTCGTATGCAAGGCTGGTGATGGAAAGTGTGTTCTTTTCTTTAGTGTGATGTTATAAGGCTGGTGATGATATTGATTACGAAAAAGACTCAGTTCGTATGCAAGGCTGGTGATGGAAAGTGTGTTCTTTTCTTTAGTGTGATGTTATAAGGCTAGTGATGATATTGATTACGAAAAAGACTCAGTTCGTATGCAAGGCTGGTGATGGAAAGTGTGTTCTTTTCTTAAGTGTGATGTTACAAGGCTGGTGATGATATTGATTACGAAAAAGACTCAGTTCGTATGCAAGGCTGGTGATGGAAAGTGTGTTCTTTTCTTAAGTGTGATGTTATAAGGCTGGTGATGATATTGATTACGAAAAAGACTCAGTTCGTATGCAAGGCTGGTGATGGAAAGTGTGTTCTTTTCTTAAGTGTGATGTTATAAGGCTGGTGATGATATTGATTACGAAAAAGACTCAGTTCGTATGCAAGGCCGGTGATGGAAAGTGTGTTCTTTTCTTTAGTGTGATGTTATAAGGCTGGTGATGATATTGATTACGAAAAAGACTCAGTTCGTATGCAAGGCTGGTGATGGAAAGTGTGTTCTTTTCTTAAGTGTGATGTTATAAGGCTGGTGATGATATTGATTACGAAAAAGACTCAGTTCGTATGCAAGGCTGGTGATGGAAAGTGTGTTCTTTTCTTAAGTGTGATGTTATAAGGCTGGTGATGATATTGATTACGAAAAAGACTCAGTTCGTATGCAAGGCTGGTGATGGAAAGTGTGTTCTTTTCTTAAGTGTAATGTTATAAGGCTAGTGATGATACTGATTACGAAAAAGACTCAGTTCTTATTGGTGAGACGTACCTAAACGATTTGCGTCGCATTTGTATGTCCCGTTACATTATGGGGCTGATACACTTGAGCATTCACCTGCATTGAGCAGTCTCGCGAATGTTACAAACCAAATGAGCGTGTTTTAGCGAGCATTCGCACGAACATTCGAGCAAGCCTTATAATATAGATAACACATATAATTCGCGCTACAATGGCGGTTAAAACCAAAATATTTGCTTCTCTTTGAGTTGTGATTTTAATCTAGGGAAGAATCTTCGCAGTTTGTCACTAATTTTAACTTGACTAGTGATGGGCCTACTCAAAATAAATATCGATAAAATATCGATAATGTTTGCAATAGATGCTTAGATTTGGTTTACTCAGAATTCATTTCAAAAGAATGTTGATAAACTCTCGATATCGATAAATAAATTTGAACGTAGGAACAGACACTTGTGTGATTTATTGAACCTGTTCAAATTAAAATTGGCATTTTATAATTTATAAATTTATATTTTATATTTAGAAACTTCATTTGTTTATGTATCTTACTCTAGAAATAATTCATAAGTGAAGCTGAAGTTAACATATTGGGCAAACTGCTGTTGTAGTGCGATTTCTATATATTTTGAGGGTTCCGTACCTCGAAATGAAAAAACGGAACCCTTATAGGATCACTTTGTTGTCCGTCCGTCTGTCAAGATCCTTTTTCTCAGAAGGGTGAGAAGGTATCAAACTGTAATTTATATCAAATAGTCAAGTTTACTGTTCCTTGAAGCTGTGAAAAAATCAAACTTCTTAGCCAACGCAATCAAAAGATACAGCCGTTTACGCTGCATATTTCTGCAAATTTACGAAACTCGCAAGGAAATCAAAACCTACAGGGTACTTTCCGTGAACTCAGAATCTTGAAATTTAGTACGAAGCAATGTCTTATAGCACAGATTAAGGTTTGCGAAAACAGTAAATTTTTAGTAATTTTTCGCCGAACCGAATGTTCCTAGTCGATTTGGGCAAAGTGGACTGTAGGATTTGAGTTCTTATCGACTAGGAAATGAGGAAGTGAAAAGGTGTTGTGGTTAGGACCTTGCTCGGCAGTCCTTTTCCTTGCAAATGGCGGCCGCTTGGTTTCTTCGGGAATCCTGAAGCTGCTTGAATCACTCCACTACACAAATCACTTTCACTCGCGAGCGGGTTTGTTAGGTTTTTTGGTATAAGCTGTAATAATTATATATAGCGGTGCGGATTGCGGAATGCGACGGACATGAGATCGGCGCGTCTCGAATCTTCCATTATTTCTTCGTCGCCGTTGAGCAGGGCGGCCAATAGCGAGGCGTTTTGGGAGGGGATTCATGAAAAGGATCGCTCGGATTGGCCGAGCAGCGACGAACCATTGACGTTGACGTGATAAGTTACCGATAGGAAGGTAGATGGCGCTACCATATCCCCGCGGCCCTAAAGGGTTGCCTTTCAAAAAATAGAATTGAACTTAGCTATGTTGGGTGTACTACCGCATAACCCATCAATAGTCTAAGACAGCGATATGACAATAAAATTAATCTAAATTAACTTTAACGAAAACTACAAACGCAATAACAGCGAAAACTACAAACTAAATACTTAAACTAAGAGGTAGATCCAACTTCAGTCTAGATCTCACTGAGTTGAAAGCGGACAGAGACGTACAACAGGGCGCACGTAGCTCCCCTTCGCGGTTTTCACGGTAAAAACCCGGGTTGTACCGTCCTTGGAAGTATGCAGTTTCTCTACGATGGCTAACGGCCATGAAAGCGGCGGAGTATTATCATGTATTATGACGACCAACATACCCTCCTGTATAGGGGATGCAGGACTATTCCTGATTCCTGATGATTGGATCTAGACTGAAGCTGGTGTAGATATTCCATTGACCATGCTTTCCCAACATCCACCGAAATGTGGTGATGCTGGTGGAATAAACTTCCAGTCAATATGATCTATGGAAAGTTCTTCCTGAAGACGAGTACGATAACCCGCGACGTGATTGAAACAAGTAGCGGGAACAAGTTCAATCAATTTACTAACGCGGTTGGCGACAAAAGTCTGCCAGCGGTGAGGAGATGAATAAATCCAAGCGAGCACTACTTTGGAGTCGGAAAATGCGTATATCTTATTAACAGGGTAGTGGGGCGAAACTGTGTCTTGAACCTTGCGGAGCAACTGAGCCAGCAGAAGGGCCGCGCACAACTCCAGTCTCGCAACCGAAATGGTTTTAACAGGCGAGACCTTAGACTTGGCACAAACTAACTGCACCGAGTAGTTAGAACCAATGCGGACTTGCAGATATACGACTCCGCCGTAAGCACGCTCGCTGGCGTCAGCGAAACCTATTAAGTTGATGAACATCCATCTACAAACCCAAGATGACGTGGAATAGTAATTTGATTGAGCGCGGCAAGCTCAATACAAAACTGGCCCCAAGCGGCTACAATACGGTCAGGGGGTGTTTCATCCCACTCACACTTTGATAGCCAAAGCTCTTTGATCAAGAGCTTGGCGTACAAAATTGTGGCAGCCACAAAACCCATTATGTCCCATAGTCGAGCCACTGTGGACAGCATAGTGCGTTTGGTGCACTTATCATCTGGTGGTGAGACGTCAAACCGAAAACTATCACAGGACCTGTCCCAGCGCAAACCGAGAACCTTACGCGGTACAGACTTCTCAAACTCAATGTCCAGACATAAAGCTTCTCCAGAGAAGCTTTATGAGAATCTGGTATGCGTGCGAGAACCTCCTTAGAGTTGCTTGTCCATTTGACAAGATCAAACTGGCCTCGCTTGAAAAGCTGAATAAGCTCTTCACAAGCGAAATTGCTAGCGGAGCGGATATGACACTACAGGCAATGTCATCCATATACAAAGCGGAAGTCTAGTATTGTATAGTGTAGCGTAGCGTAGCTTAGCATAGCATAGCATAGCGTAGCATAGCGTAGCATAGCGTAGCATAGCGTAGCATAGCGTAGCATAGCGTAGCATAGCGTAGCATAGCGTAGCATAGCGTAGCATAGCATAGCGTAGCATAGCGTAGCATAACGTAGCACAGCGTAGAATAGCGTAGCGTAGCGTAGCGTAGCATAGCGTAGCATAGCGTAGCATAGCGTAGCATAGCGTAGCATAGCGTAGCATAGCGTAGCGTAGCATATCGTAGCATAGCGTAGCATAGCGTAGCATAGCGTAGCATAGCGTAGCATAGCGTAGCATAGCGTAGCATAGCGTAGCATAGCGTAGCATAGCGTAGCATAGCGTAGCATAGCGTAGCATAGCGTAGCATAGCGTAGCATAGCATAGTCAAAGTCAAAAGTCAAAAATCATTTATTCATCTAGGTCACAACGTGACGCTTATGAACGTCAATTTTTTAAAGTAAATTAATAATGCTTCTACATTTACATTTACTGCCCATTCGCAAAGCAATAGGTAGAACCACGAGAAAGAACGGGCAATAAAACTCGTGGCCACTCTTTTTAATCGCCAGTGTTATGGTACATATTTTGTTTTTGTAAGGAGCTGCAACTGTTTCACATTGTAATTAAATACTTGTAAATAGTAAATAAGAACATACATAATACTTAAACAAATATGTAGTTACTAAATTAAGTGCTGTAGTAGTCTTCAAATGTGAATCTTGTATAACAGGAGCATCCACTTACGCTTTATAATGTAGGCAACTCGCGATCATGTTCAGAACTATGGTTGAAAAGTATGTTACAGAAAGTGACGGTATATGAATACACGAAAATTACAAAAACGTTAGTATCCAGTCCATGATAACGAGTTACCTTCAAATTCAAACTCAAAATCATTTATTCATTTAGGTCACAAAGTGACGCTTATGAACGTCAAAGATTAAAGTTAATTACTAGATGATTCTACATTTACTGCCACGTTCGCAATGCAATAGGTAGAACCACGAGAAAGAACGGGCAATAAAACTCGTGGCCACTCTTTTTAACTGCCAGTATAATTCTTTTACATGTTATATTTGTAAGGAGCTGCAACTGTTTCACATTGCGAGTTATCTACTATTGCAAAAGTTAATAGTTATTGATATCATACTCGAGCAATAAATTATGTTCATTTAGTAAGCCTCCCAAAGTGAATATGGTGAAACAGGAGCATCCACTTACGTCTTTTGATGTAAGCAACTCGCGAACATGACTGTTCTGATCTATGGTGGAACAGTATGTTCCGAAAAGTAATGGTATATGAACCTGCAGCAATTTACAATCTATTAGTTAGCAGTTCATGACCACGAGTTACCCTCTTGTTGAAATTTTGCAGTTATGTGCGTATTGAATTGTTAATAATTGCTTGCCTCGGAGAGCACGTGAGAGAGAGATGTGACAGGCAGTCGCTCTGTGGCAAGCTAATATTATAGGTTGCAACTGGGATAACGCTGGGAGGATGAGATTTTTTTTGGTCTCATTTAGTGTGCTACTGTTTTTTTCTCTGATATTAACTTCGACACATGAAATAAATCCCGAAAATACATTTAAATAAAGATAGCTCTATTTTATACCTTTGCATAAAATAACATAATTAATTACTTCAGAACCCTTCTTACTGTTTTGATCACATCTCCGATATAAAATTACTTGAACGTAAATTAAGGGGCATAAATAATTCACACGGCACTAATTGGAGGTAAGGCGTCCCCTTTGCCCGTAATTGTTACCCCTCTGTGTTACTTAGAGTCTTATCAACAGGAGGGGCAAGCAACACGTCCCTAGGGAAAGTGCGGGGGAGGTAAAGCCACTAAATATGTAGTTGTAGAAAGCCTCTCTATAAAACTAGAAATTATCCGTGTTACGAAGCGTGAGTTCGTATCCTATATCCTCTAAGTGAAAGTATGTTGGTATCGCCACTAGGCTATCGCTGCCTGCATATTAATGTATATTTATTGTCTAACATTCACCTTACTGTCTTACTCCCATGAACTCTGATCATTCATGGATAAACCTTTACGGGAGCGGCCAATGTCCTCTATCAATAATGACCATCAGTTCGGGTGACTGATGCAATATTCATTCAAACCGCGATCGCCATTGATCGAAATTAATCTAAACGTCAATTATTGATAAATGTTACGGCATTTAGAACAGTTTAAATGATAGGTTTAGGCCTACGATTGTAGAATTATTAAATGTTTAATTGTAATTTAGTATATTAGAGATTTGACCAAAGCAACCATTGAAAATTACGTTGATAATTAAGTCTGCCTTTATACGCTTCCATGTATATTAAGTTACTGAACAAATAAGTAAAATTTAAATAATAACATTATTTAATTTTAGGTATCTTTGTAATATAGGGCGATTTTAACAGGCCCTTAAAATTCCGCTTACAAAAACACCGATTATAGACAGACAGACAGACAAGGACGAATACATATCGTGTCAGATCTAGAGTATACAAACAGTCCATTTGATATTTAATTGGTTAGTTAGGCAATAGCCATCAGTCAAATTCAGGAAGTGTGTCATTGGACGAGAGCAAGTGATTAAGTACTGTGAAAATAAATAATTAGCGATCAAGGTTGAGTACTTAAGTTAAATAATCAGAGAATTAAAATCTCTGAAAATAACACGATATTTTACCAAAAGCAATAAAAATATTACAAAAATCGATGCACTGACACTGAGGCGTCCATAAAAAGTCTCTGTGTTTGGGTCTTTGAGAGCATATATAGTAAAATAATGACAAGATGTCATTATTTTACTTAATACTACTTACTAAAAAATTACTGCCTGCTTGGTCCAGTAGATAGTATGTGTCTGCTAATCGGTCGCGGGTTCGATTACCGGGTCTGGCAAAAGAGTCACAGAGTTTTTCTGAATTCTCAGTAGCAGCACGGCGTCTGGCAATGTGCCTAGAACGGGCAGTAGACTCGCGCCCTATAACGTGGGACTTAGAATTCATAACATGGCGAAATGTGAGTGTTGTAGGTATTACAACTCTGCCTACCCCTTCAGGCTAAAAAATATACTAAAAGAATATGTAAATCGCCTTAACAAAAATTAAACATCTTACATAATAAACACAATGTATCATAACATAATTCATGATCATAACACAAGCACATGAATGTTTAGTTATAAAACGGCGTCTTGAATGTTAAATAAGTCTATAACACAATCAAAGGCGCCGACGTTCTACTAACCATAACTTGATGCCCTGATAATGATACACATGTGTTCGCAACTAGTAAACATTGATGTGGGAAGGGCAGTGACAGAGGTATTTTTTCATTCTTGTGTCAGTTATTAATTATGACCATAACTGACTTAACAGTGGACTGACGATTCTAAAAACATAATTGAGCAGTGCTGATCGGTACCAGGCATAGTTATAATCACAAAAGTTTACGAAGTAAGATGGATGGTTGTTACTATTCACGCAAAAACTACTGAACGGGTTTGGATGATAGTTTGCAGTGATGTAGCTCAGCTTCAGTACATTAGAATACCAGTATAGGCAAATTTTTGTTGTAATAACCTCCAGTCACTCAGGCGGCGCCAGAACAAAATAATTATTATAAAGGTTTTGGATTTTCAGGTGAATTGCACACTGGATGTCACTACCGCATATATGTACAGCCAACCAAATGTCAAACAAAATCCCAATCTTAAATACACCTTACTTGACAAAATAAGTAAAATAATCTTGTTTACAAATATTACTAAGTAAGTACTAAGTATTACTATATTACAAGAAAAATATTTCGAAACAAATATATAAGTATAAACAACTGACAAAGACAGATAATGCATTAGCGCGAATTTTAAACGAATCAATCTCACTTTTTAAGACTAAGATGTTTTAAAAATCTACTCTTTATAAAATACTCAAAAGATTTCAAAGCAAAAATAACAATTCCTTTCATCAAAAGTATGTATACAAACAGAAAACAAAATTGAAATACATCGATCAACATATTTCACCTGAGAAAAGAAAATACAATAGTTATAGTTATAGTTGGTCGTGGGTTTTCCGCACTTAGCCACTTATTTGGGCCATTGTGCGTATGTGGCGACTTGATTGACGCCGACTACTCATACCACCTTAGTTCCTTCCAGAAAGCCATTAGTTGGCTGGTGTCGTTTAAAGCTTCACTCATGGTTCTGGGGTTGTTCAGCAGCTTAGCCCGTTGATCGCTCACACTTGCACAGTACAGAATGACGTGAGCGGGTGTTTCTTCGGTTTCCATGCAGCCCCTGCACAGTGGGCTGTCCGTAACGCCTATGTTGAATAGGTGCTTGTTGAGTGGAAAATACAATATTACAACGATAATCGTGTTTAAGAAAATTTGGCAACAAAACGAACCGAAAGCATTGATTTATTTAATCCCCTGTGTATAATAAATAAATAGTACAGACGAGCAACTTTTTGTTGCTGTTAAATCGCGCGACTTACAACTTTTAGGCCTATCGTACATGATAACACTTCGGAAATTTTCGATACATGAAGTTCTTCATCTCTAATTTTAGTCCAATTGTATGAGTTCAAAATAGGCTAACATGATATGATATGAGTGCTTAGAGATTGAAAGCAGTAAAAGAGTTAGGTATGTAATCTAAAAAAATAATTTACTTATTGAGTTAATATTTCATATCAAAATTTCATAATACGATTTATAGTTATTCTTAACAATTTCGTTTCAAATGCGTAATGAATACATTTGGTTTAGTAGGTAAATAATAACAAAATATGTTTGCAGTGTGATGCAAAACAAAGCGACATATTCGGTTTTACGTCGGCCGTCATTCCTTACACTGTACATTTCCACCAGCCTGTATGAATAGCAACAAAACGCATCGTCAATAGACTATAATCGCATTTGTTGCTAAACCTCCTAACAACGAGTTGCCAGTCTGCACCACCCAAATTCCAAAGTTACAATTTCTGAAATAAAAATTGTCACATTTCGCAAGATCCCCAAACACGATTATCCGGAATATCCAAGTTATTTTGTTCAACTGGTCAAACTTGGTACTTTATTAAAAATATTTCGAGAATTGCCAAAAGGGTATGGTACGAATTCAATTTTGGGCATTATTAAATGCTGTAGCGAGCATTGTTTGAAAAAAAGTTTCATGAAGATGTAAATTTTAATGTCTTAGAGGCTATACAATTCATTTGCGTAACCACAAACTGTTTTAATTAGATTGTCTTTTAATTATGTTTTTGTTTCTGTAGTCTTTTTATTGCTTTCTTACTTTGAAGACCATGTTACGGAAACACGATGGTAAATGGGAACTGATGCTCTCGAAATTCGCAAACATCAATAGTATGGCACAGCAAAACTGCTCCTTCTGGGAAAAACAATGCTCTTAAAATTATTTTGAAAAGATTTCTAGGAAAGGTCATACTGCACGAGATACTGCACAAGTTAGCTCGCTGGTAAACTGGCACATACGAGTAAGAAATGAGCGATGAAAGCATATCGAGCTGGACGAATATTATCTCTGTCAGGCGACCGCTTATACCACTACGCTTTTAAAGGAGCAGTCTATTACCGGCATAATTTGTTTTATTTTTCGAATCGTTGAGATTTATATTCCTCATGAATCACTCTGGCCATTAATACCTTCACTAAAATCGGTTTGGTAGTTTTTGAGTTTACCACTTACAGATAAACAGGCAGACGCAGCGGCAAGGTTTTTATATATTGATAAACAGTGATAACGAATACAACCTTCCTTTCTACGACCTGCAACCATTCTATCTCAAAACCTTACTAACAAAAATATACGATGGCAAAAGAAAGAACATTACCCTATAAAATGCACATAAATCATGTCACCGAACTCAATCTATCTCTATCACACCACAGCAGTGGAGCTGAGACAAAGATTATGTGTATTTTCATTTAGTACCAGTAATGTTATCGTATGCCCAAAAACGGCCGCTATAAATTCAATCTACGGATCATACTTGACTCGGGTAACAGAGCTTGGCGCTCTTTATCACATACGCACACACATGGGTGGCAGAGAGGAATGGGAGAAGGAGAAATCCGTATTGTTTTTAGAAGATACCAAGCTGATTTTGCTAGGTATTATTAGGATAGGCCATAGGCCTTTATTTTCAAAGTGTTTGGATCAAAATTAGCGGATTTCGTTAACCTATATTATTCTCTATGGAAATATTCAAGAATACTTTCTTAGTAAGCTTCTGCGTTATTAATGCAAGCCAGTACAAATTACCCAAATCTCATGTTTCCAGCTTCAGTAGTTTTTTATTTAAAAAAAAGACAACTCCCGCATAAGGCAATGCGGTGACCTTAAATGTGTAATCCAGGTGTAGGTTTTTATTTACCTATAGCTAGTGTTCTCACTCTGGTGTATGTCCGGCAGTGATCGTCTTTAGGCTAATATGATGATGATGATTAATCACTGGCCGGTCTATTAACTGACTTTTAAAACTTGATCTTCGTAACAACGTACATGGCTCATTTTAATAGTCTTTCGAGAATATTATGGAGAACTCTCTAACATGCACATTACCTCAAGATGTTCCTTCGCTTATAGCTGTGGTACGTTGAACAAATACTGTCTAACCCGGAAGTCATATTCCACTCCTGGCGTCAACACTTCCACTTATCCTTGCGCCATCGGAAACCAAAACAAAGAACGTCCCATCCTCTTTTAGATAAAATCTCTTAAAATCTGTCTTTGAATTCACCACTGACAAAAAGATGTAGGGTGGTTTCCTCCCTTAATTATAACGACGTCACTAATTTTTTTCTCTTTGGACTACTGCCTTTTTAACCGCAACGTATCAAATGTCGTGAGGGATGAAAAATGGCCACCCTTAGACCTCTAACCGACAAGCTACGTTACAGGAATAAGCGGCGCGATACGCGATGTACCAAACGCAGGCGGAAAAGCTACCTGCAGGATATAAACTTCCTTGGCCAACTTGGAAGGCACTCAATAGGCTGCGCATCCAGTTTGGCAGTTCTAAAGATAATCTGTCAAGGTGGGGTTTTATCGACCCAAGCGAAAATAAGTGCGACTGCGGCGTATCACTTCAGAAAATTAGCCATAATATGCTGACGTGTCACACAAGCCCACAATCGTGCATACTTGACGACATGTAGGTTCAAAGCAAGGCCCAATGCGATACGCGTTGCTGAGTACTGGGTTTAAACCAAGTGACAAATTTTCCCATCGACACGAGAAGAAGAAGTCACAGAAATCGGAGCGTCGCGAAAAAAGGATGTTGGAGAAGGAAAACGGGTTGGGCTGCCTTTGAATGCCTTCAAGGCTCTACTACTTGTAACTACAAAGATGAGCTACGTTAGCGATCAGCAACTATGCTATGCGAACGAAATATATGGCGCCTTCAGCGCTCTGTACTTTACTTCATCTCGCCCGCTACCATTGCGAACTGTGCTTGAACATCGCTTCGCTCACCGTTCCGCCTAATACCGTGGCCTAACTTTAAGGTTGTTTTTGTAGGGCGCGTCTTGTCGACACCTTTTATTCTAGAAGGGTTAACTTTTTACTTGATGGGTTGATTTGTTGGTATGTAAAAAGGTGGTTTTATTGGGGATGGAATTGAGATTATATGTTTCAGTCTTGTTTTAAGGTTATTTTGTTAATTTGTTTCTGGGGACCACGAATACTGCGGAGAGAATATTTTTGAGATAAATTAAGAATTACACTTAATAAGACAATTTTGTAGTATTATATTATATCTCTTACTAATATATAATTGACTAGCTACTCCTCTGAACCCGTAGTTTATACCGTAATAGCCTGCAGCCTGCCTCGATAAATGGGCTACCTATCATAAAAATAATCCATCCAGATCGAATTAGTAGTTTTGAGATAAGCGCGTTCAACTTATCAAAATAACAAAAACGTCAGCTTTATAAAATTGTCTTTCCTGAATTTTCATACAAAACCACTAAACCGATTTTCTGATAATCTTTATTTCATATTTCATATCCTAGTAAAAAAAACATCAAACATACTATTCAGCATGAACACTTAACCCTTTATAAGGCAGAGGGAACTAGGGCAGTTACAAATTTAAACTAAATGGATTTTGTAAGCCAAGATGTTATGAATGCCTTATGAATTTTTTTTTCTTGAAAATCGGTGGGAAAATTTTAGAATATTTGGTGGCAATATAGTTGCCGCTACCTGTAAAAGACTATGAAAAATAAAATAAGGTTTATTCTTAATGCAAATTTTTATTTCTTTCTCTATGTCTTATCGATAATTATAGTTCGTGTTAATACATAGTATATATACGTAATTATTAGGGTGGCAGGCTGATTTCTTTTGGTGTCAACAATATGAATCGAGAAAAACAATATCATATCGTTTCGGGGAGTCAGTAGCTTTGAATAAACTGACACTAGTTTAAACAATGGAATTTTGGTATGGGTTACGTAGGTAGTTTTATTTTTTTGAAAATCAATTTGGTTTTCAAAAAAATAAAACTTCATCGTTGGCCATATTTCAACTATTCCAAAGTATTTGGGAAAATATAAACAAAAGAAGAGATGCAAAGTTTTATTCCTCGATATGTCAAAAGCTTTTGATTGTGTGCATTTTAATATTTTATTAAATCAATTAGAAAATATAGGTAAGTATAAGAGGCGTGGCGAAAGAGCTAATAAAATTATATCTAGAAAATAGGAAGCAAGCCACTGTCATCGAAACTTTCGATACTATCACTACTACTACCTACTATACTACCACTAACACATTAGTGCCTATTCAATCAAGGTTCGAAAAGGCATTACTAGGTGTTCCACAAGGCAGCATATTGGGCTCATTATTATTTTTAATTTACGTAAATAACCTGCCTAACTTAACTAACCATCTGTGCATTATGTATGCAGATGATGCTACAAAATAAATCTGGCGAAATGTGGCTGTAGTATTTACACCTCTGCCTACCCCTTCTAGGATACAGGCGTGAGACTATAAATAAATAAAAAAATGATGCTACAATCTTTATATGTAATGATAATTTAAATGACACTGAATATAAAATTGAAATAAATAATACATTAAATATAAAATTAAATAAACTTAAAATATACGCTCATGCCTGTATCCCCGAAGGGGTGGGCAGAGGCGTAATATTACATCAACATTTTGCCATGCATTTTTAGGTCCCACGTAATAGGGGGCGAGCCTATTGCCATTACCGGGCACATCACCAGACTCCGTGCTGCTACTGAGTATTCGGAAAAACCCAGTAACACTTTTGACCAACCCGGGAATCGAACCCTGGACCTCCGATCAGCAGTCGCATACGCTTTCCACTGGACCACGGAGGCAGTAAACTTAAAAGTAAATTTGACAAATCAAAATAGATGCAATTTCGGAATTATAAAAATAAGCCATCATCGTTGAATATACGTGAATCGGATACATTTATAGAAGAGGTAAATCAAATATATATATCCTTGGAGTTACAATAGTCCATCACTTAAATTGGAAACATGATATTGAAAAAAAAAAACAAAAGGTTATCGAAAACAGTTATACCGTATCTATACTTGCCGAAACAACTTCTGTCAATACTGCAAAATTAGCCTATTTTGGTTATGTATATCCATTGTTAACCTACGGAGTGATATATTAAGGCAACTCATGTGATGTACAATCTACATTTGTTCTACAAAAAAGTGTCCCCGCATTATCTATAATATGCAAAGTATGGACTCTCTTAAATGTGTCTTTAGTGAAAGCATTGTAATATTGATATGACAAAGATTGATAAAGCAGGCTACGGTAAAGAAAGACTCATCATCCTCTAGGCGTTATCCCAGTTACAGCCCGGGTCCCCTTACTAGTCTAACCAGATGTTACAGAATATCAGCTTTTCAACAGAACGACTATCGTTCGATCTCCGCAACCCAAATGGGTAGCGATATTCCATGGCTTTGACCAGTATCAGTTTATTTGAGCTGCTGGCTCCCGTAGCGACTGTCAAAAATCTTCATGACATCCGGGACCGGCGTTTTAACGTGCTCTCCGAGGCACGTGGCAAGCTATAATTAACAATTTAATACGCACATACTTACTTGGAAAATTTTGTGATCTAATTACGCAAAGATGATCTAATTATGCATAGCACGGTATGACGTAACACCTGGCTTCCTATTTAAAATCCTAATCTATTAACTTCACTCACTGATTATAATACACAAAATAATTTCTACAGGTTCTACTTTTTGTATAACTTTAGTTTGAATTTAGTGTAAAAGGACTGGTACTGAGAGCTTTACGTCCCCGACGAAACAAAGTAGCGCACTGAATTTACCTTTGTAAACTTTGTTTAACTCATATACGTAAAGTATATAAACAAAATCGTTCTCTATAATAGCTATGTCTTTATCCAAATAATATTTCTATATTAAGTTAGTTGTAAATGGTCATAATAAATCTAATATGTCTAGTCTTAGATAAATCTTAGTGCGCATTTAGGCTTGGTCATAAGTAATATTCGTCTTTTAGACGTGATAATTGCAAGCTCAAACGCGTAGGACATTAATACCTGTAAGTAGTTTACTTTGGCCCTTGACATAAATGGTAAAGTCAGTGCATACAAATATTGTTATGTAAACCTTAAGTTTGTTTGGACGCGCTCTTTTCAGAAACAACTATACCTCTATTTAACTTTATTATTACTTATTAACAACATTGTTTCGGAGGCTATATTGTTAATTCTGACGAAACGCGCTTGGCTAGCGCGATGGACAGTGGCCTAAACATTATCATATTTTAAGAAGAGGCCCGTGTCCAGCAGTGGGACAGTTTAAAGGGCTGGTGATGATGATGTTTTGTAAAGGTGGTCCAACACCACCCTTATGACTAAGGGGTTTGAAAAATAGATTAAGTAAGACCGATTCTCAGACTTAAAGAATATACATATAAAATTTCATACAACTCAGTAAGTATAGCCGTTTCGGAGGAGTATTGTGACTAACACTGTAAAACATTTTTTTTTACTCCGGTATGCCCCTGACGTGCGCTCTCCCCAACACTGTTCATCTTGCATATCAATGACTTGTTATCAATTGAGAACATGCATTGCTATGCAGATGACAGTACGGGTGATGCGCGGTACACCAGCCACCAGAATGTCCCTCGGAGCCAGGTACAGGAAAGACGATTGCAACTTGTGTCTGAAGTCGAGGACTCTCTAGGGCGCGCCTCCAACTGGGGTGAAAAGAACCTTGTTCAATTTAACCCCACTAAGACACAATTATGCGCGTTCACTGCGAAGAAGGACCCTTTCGTTATAGCGCCTCGGTTTCAAGGAGTACCCCTGCATATTGCCGAGAATATTGGGATCCTCGGCATCGAAATATCGAACAAAGTCCAATTTGGGAGTCAATTGGCAAGCAAGAAGCTGGAAGTGCTGAACCGGGCTAAGCGGTACTTCACACCAAGCCAACAGCTTATGCTTTATAAAGCGCAAGTCCGGCCACATGTGGAGTACTGCTCACATCTCTGGGCCGGAGCGCCAAAATATCAGCTTGATCCACTTGACTCCCTACAGAGACGAGCTGTTCGAATCGTCGATGATCCCGATCTCACGGCTAGACTAGAGTCGCTGGAGCAGCGGAGAGATTTTGGTTCTCTCTGCGTATTTTACCGACTTTTTCACGGGGAGTGCTCCGAAGAATTGTTTAATTTGATACCAGGGTCACCCTTCTACCAACGTACCACTCGCCGACGCAGTAGAGTTCACCCGTACTACCTAGAAGCGTTCTCATCTAGTACGGTGCGCTTCCAGCGATCTTTTCTACCACGTACGTGTAGGCTCTGGAATGAACTACCTGCTGCGGTGTTTCCCGAGCACTATGACTTGTCCTTCTTCAAACGAGGTTTAAAGAGAGCATTACTTTCACGGTAGGCAGCGGCTTTGCTGCGTATACCCTGACATTAGCGAAGTCCATGAGCAGCGGTTACCGTTAACCATCAGATGGGCCGTTCGCTCGTCTGTCACTAGCAGCAATAAAAAAAAAAAGACGTGGTCAACAGATCAAGTGATATGATTAAACTAGAGGACGCCAGCAGCTATGCCTGCACATTTTTTAAATTTATCTGTTTTGACCAATCCCGTAGGTATTTCGAGAAATCCCTTCTTAGTGCACTCCCACGGTCCCCAAGGAACATACATGCCAAATTTCAGCTTCCTGCGCCCAATAATTTCGGCTGTAGCGTGTCTGTCAGTCAGTCAGTAACGCAAGGATTTTATATATTAAGATTACTAATATGCTAATAAAAAAATAAGGCTTGGTACTTTAAGGCTGAAAATTAAGGATTGTATGTAAATTATAATGCCACATCATTAAAAAATACAAATAAAAAAGAACAAATACGAAAAAAAATTTTTTGGGTTGGCCACCCTTACGACTTGGGGATTCGAAAAATAGATTACAACCGATTGTGAGGCCTACCGAATATACATTCAAATTTCATACAAATCGGTCCAGCCGTTTCGGAGGAGTATTTTAACTAACACTGTGACACGAGTATTTTATATATATAGATCTATAACGCACTAATCGTTGCTATACTTACATACTTACTTATTTCCGTTTTCAGACGGAAATATACACCTCATCTAGTAAAAAAACCTTGGCAACTCTAAAGCCAACACGAAATTATCTACCCAAGTACCCAGCTCTTAATTTAGATTTTTCCACCTGGTAAGTTTTATCGAGTGCGGGTCAATCAGTAATTTTGTTGGCCCTCAAGGGACTATCTGTCTATTTTAAAAGATTAATAAAGGGATCGGTTTTTTGTGACTCAACTATAAACTTATTTCAGAAATTCGAAAGGGACATTTTATTAAGCCATTCAGAGGGAATTTGTGAATTTATAACAACAAAGTTTCACTTAATTTAAATGTTTATCGGGTTAAGTTTGCCCTCTATAAAATTCTTGCGTTACTGACTAACAGACAACGCATAGTCAAAACTAATGCACATAAGAAGATGGTATAAGGCATTTTGTTACTTGGGGACCGAAACTCCCAAGGCATCGGGAGAAATAGTATAATAGATAGATAATTCTTTATTGTACACCACAAGTCACATTACAGAGTAAGAAGAGAACAAGAAGAAGTTTACAAATACAATGCACAATGGGCGGCCTTATCGCTAAAAGCGATTTCTTCCAGGCAACCTTTGGATGGAAAGAAATAGATAAGGGAAATAGAATTATAAAATGGTGTAGTAATAAAGTTCCTTGCTATATAATATAATAATAGCTAATCAATCTTGCGTACATCTGTTATTACCCTGTTTACACTCAACTGAAATCCTGATTGACAGCTGGTCTGTACAAAGTAACAATAATTATTGCACACTATACATTATTTAACAAATCAACTCAAGCCGACGGAACCAGAAGCGCGAACCGCACCAATATAGGCCTAGCAATTTCCATAAAGTTTGTTAATAAACGAAATTAATTTAGACATCGCGGCCTGCTATTCTAAGCGTCGTTTGCATTCTATCACAGCGACATTTGTAAATAAATTGAATACAGAAACGGTCCAATAGTTTAGACTACGTGCTTAGATCAAATATATTATTTAAAGCAAAGCGCAGCAACAAACTGCTCTCAGTTTTCACTGCATAAGTACTATTATCGACATTGCATTTATCTCATTTTGAACCTAGTCCAAAATCACTTATCACATGATAATTGATTGTGTGTGTGTAAGCATTGTTTTTGGTAATTAATTTTGGACATTATTTAAAATGATAATAATGCCGAGAATAGTGAAAAATAGCGGACGCCCGCTAAAGTTTCTAGATATAGCACGCCCTATAATATACTTATATTGTAAGATTTGCAAGTATGTAGTCTGTGTAGTAACCGATTAAGAATACAGAGGGTAGTTCATCCCGTGTGTGACGTAAGAGACGGCTGATAAACACGAAGCAAACAATATCTTTGGAAAGAGATGGAAGTCTCTACATCAACCCCGGTTTCAACTAGTCTAGCCACCGTGGTATTGTAGGCCAAATCCTCTAAAGAATTGAATCACAATACAAAAATGTGTTGACAAATAGTATTGTCGGTGAATTTAAGTATTGGCGGGTATACATTTCTAGACTTATAGACAGATTAAAACCAATTTAATGAATCGAATTAAAGTTCAGTTATTCTGTAACAAATTATACACCTACGTGGTTTTGTTAAACATGGCTATAAATATATATTTACTGTGTTCAAATTTAAACAAAAATATGTATATTTATTCCTGACTTTTTGCACAAAGCAAAATAATTTGTACGAAGGCGGACTTAATGCCTAAGAGTCCACCTTTGGGTGGTGCAGAGGCAAATCAAGGTGGGTGCTAAAACCATAGATAATGGCTAAAACAAACATTCTTTAGAAGACATCTTTATTAGGCTATGATTTGCCCACTACTGTGTCACCTGTGTAGCCTGTTTCAGCAGCAGTGACCATCGAAGACAAGGAACTTTAACAATTTTAAATTGTTCACTTGATGTTTGTAAGGTCCCACGACACAGTATAAAATTTACTCTTAGTGAAAGAGATGTCTTAAAAAAAAAGTTAATTGTTTTAAGTGTATAGTCATAGTCTATATAGATAGTTATTAAAACGTATGCGGTATACATATGTAGGTACTTCCTTATTAATGCAAACTGTCTTAAATAATCTATAGATATAAAAAACGAATTTTAATTTAATAGATAATCAAGAGCTTCTTAAATAGACAACTACAATCTATTTTTAACACCAGGAAGCAGTGCCAAGCTAACACGACGGAACCCAAACAGTATTCAAAGATTCTCTAGAATTAAACAATAACAAACACGATGTGAGAATAGCTCATCACGCTTGCATTTCGCCGTAGGGATAAACAGATGTGGGTAATACATATAGCTGGACACCTAATTTGACTTTGACGTTGACTTTAATCGTACTCTTCAAAAGGGAGATAGTAAAGGGGTGTTTTACACACAAAAATTGGCCAAGTGCGAGTCGGACTCGCGCACGCAGGTTTCGTGCCATCATCTATGAAAGAAAATCACGTTTATACTTAAAAAAAATTAAGTTACTATCTGTTTATTAAGACCGAGAAAAATTGCTTCAAAATTACGTTTGTTGTATGGGAGCCCCCCTTTATTATTTACTTTATTTTTATTTAATTATTTATTTAGGGGTGCATAGGGTTCCCAACCAATAACTTAGGGTTCCAAGCCAACCTCACCTGCAAGTGGTGCACCTGCCGATCAACGGACGAGGCTCTGGCAAACGAACTATCCCGATAAGCGGCAATAGGCTCGCCACCTATTACGTGGGATCAAAACAATGGCGAAAAGTGGGCGTTTAATATGCCTCTGCCTACCCCTTCGGGGAAACAGGCGTGAGTCTATGTATGTATGTATGTATGTTATTTATTTTGAAAGGTAATATACAACTACATGTTCTGTGAAAATTTTAAGCGTCTACCTGCTACCGTTATCAATATAGAGCAAAAAATACGAAAAAAAACATGTTCATTGTATGGGACCCTCCCTTAATATTTTTATTTTTAGTATTTGTTGTTTTAGCGGCAACGGAAATACATAACTTGTGAAAATTTAAGCTTTCTAGCTATCACGGTTTATGAGATACAGCATAGTGATAGACAGACAGACAGACAGCGGAGGCTTAGTAATAGGGTCCCGTTCTTAACCTTTTAGGTACGGAACCCTAAAATAGGGCAGAACACTTCATAAGACATACCAAATACCTGCTTATCTGCATAGCAAGAGTTTTACGAGATGATATTTGATTGCACGGATGGCACAGTGGATTAAGCGGGCTACCTCGCAGTTCTGTACCGCAATAAGACTACTGTAATACTACTGTGGGTTCGAACCCCAAACGAAACCACACTTAGTGTGATTTAGCATTTGTTGTTTTAAATCTGAGTGTACTTTGTGTCCGTTGATTGAATTTTTGTAATGTCTCCCGTGACAGAAAATATATTCTGTTGGTGAGCGAGTTATCATGTACAAAAAATGGTAATGACTGCGTAGGTTAGTATAATTACACTCATCATATTAACTACACATTATAATAAGTTAATATACTTTACTTATTATCTCAAATAAGATATTTCACGTGAAGCAAAAACGAACCAAAAGTGACTTTCTGAAAATTGTTCATAATATAATAAAGCTTACGAGAAATTTTCAGAACCTCATTGTACTTTGATCTTTGATGTTATACGTAATCAAAAAAAAAAGTGTAACACTTTCTTTTTTTTTGTTTACATACCTGTATGATGTTTGTAAGAGAACTTTTACTACTTTAATTTGTGATCTTCAGTTTTTAATACATCTCAGTTATACATCCCAAATTGATTCTATAACGCAACATGTTAAAAAAACGGTTAAAAGTGACTTTTGCAAAACGAACAGTAATCCACTAATCCCAAACCGAACTAAACGTCGCGCATCGTAATCTATGACCCGATGACTATGGCCGCCATAGGTCGATTGATTCGCTTTGTAGAAGTTTGAGTGTCGTCTCGAGTGTCGAAGTCGGAGTGTTGAAGCAAACCGGTTTGCAACTCGGTTTACTTATTTTGTTGATTCGGTTTACCCGGTTTGATAAAAGTACGGTTTATTCCTGTGGTTTATCCCATCGCTATAATGAATCTTATTTTCTAGTTTCTTTGTTTTTGCTACTATAGGTTTATAAGAAACTCTGTCTTCGACATTAAATATTTTTTTGTTATTCCATATACATTGTAGTATTAATTTCCAGATAATATTCCTTAATGTAGTAAACGTGGTCCGATTTCATATTTGTGTAATAATTCAAACAATTGATAGTTTAAATAAAATCATCTTAGATAAATAACTTGTCTCGCTGCGCTCTACTGGATACCGCACTATCTGAAAACAAAAACTCCGTGAATGCGGCAACTCATTAAAGCAGTGTATGTTTATGGGAGTAGGAAGATTTCACAGGCCTGGCTGTCAGTGTGACTGTCTCGGGTAAGCCAATTTCGGCTCACTGCTTGTTGCCACATTTTACAAGTACCTACGCATGCGTTATCTAGTAGAGCGCAGCGAGACCAACTATATTATTTATCGAAGAAAATCATTTTTCAATCTCATCCTAGTGCATATAACTATTATTTTTCCATCACAGAAAATTCTCACTTTTGGTTTAGCTTATGCGTCGGCACCTCCACATATTTGAAGTCGGCTTTAAATAGAGCGTTGTGAATTAGGCCTAACAAGCATTATGCGTTACTTTCGCGTTACTTCTATGTCACCGTAACATAGAAGCGTCTATGTTACTCTATGTTACTAAGTGGCAAAATCTACGGCCTCACATTACTGGGTTTTTCCAAATTCTCAGTAAGTAGCAGCACGGAGTCTGGTGATGTGCCCGGTAACGGCAATAAGCTAGCGTAATTACGTGGGACCTAAAATTTCATGGTGAAATGTAGGTGTAATGTTACACCTCTGCCTTCGGGGATACAGACGTGAGACTATTAATAAAAAAAATAGAAAATAATGAAACTGTACACGTATGTTATACAACGTTATTCTTAGAAGAGGCCAAAATTCTTAGGGGTCATTAAACCCGTTATTATGAATTAGCCTTGTTTTTTTATCCCTGTTGATAGCCAAAATTACGAAAACAATCAGCGGTTCAATTCAAAATTGAACAAGGTAAGTATAACTTCGACAAATTGTATCTAAACCGTTTACATAATTTATGTCTAATACTTACAATTATTACAAAGTGTAAAGATTTGTATTTCTATTTTCGTAACGAATAAACTAACGGGTGGCCCAAGATTATCTATGTGAAGCCTCGGGGGAGGTCTATGTCTAGCGGTGGACGTCATTCAGCTGATGATATGATGATGTAACTTAGTACTTACTTAAGTAAAAAAACTACGGGACAGATTTCACAAAATCCTCCATCATTACTATCTTTAAGTTAGTAGGTGTCTACCTATCATCCGTGCAAAGCTGAAACGGGACGCTAGTTTGCAATGAAATAGGTAAGTGCTTATGTGGGAGAGATGGTAAATAGTAATAAAACTTATAATATACTTTTCAAAGATACGCTGATACTTTACGCTAAGCCTTAAAAACAATAAGTTATTTACTTATTTGTTTTGAATCAAATAAAAGCAAAGGTATTTACGTAATATAGCCAAACAAAAAAAAAACGACAGTACCCTTTGAAAAACGTGTTCAATCTAGGTTTTTAGTCTAGATAGATTATTAGTTTCCATCTTAGACAGATAACGTCCAGGCTAATTAATCAAGCTTCGAGGCTAACTCAGACTTTGAAAGCCTTGCTCTCTTAGGAATAAACGAATGAGAAACCGCTTTACTGAAATGTATAGGTAAAAGAATACAAATGTAAACCTGTTGGCTGATAGAATATAATTATTACTAAGAGTAGCCGGGTGATCGTATTACGACCGCTTTAAGTCATAGAGTTGGCTTTATGGCCATTTTCGGAATATATATGACTAAGGATTATATTTTACTATCAATACAAAAAATATAGGAAATTGGTTAAGGACAAAAGTGTTCTGAACTATCTTATCTTAACTGTAAGTACGTAATAATTATATAAATATGCTTAATTATGAGATTCGCCTTATGAAACATGATTAAATCACAGAAAACAAGATTGTTTGATAGCTGAATAATTGTATATTAGCCATAGCCATAAATAAGGTCTACACATATAATATATGTGTAGACCTTATTTATGTTACCAAACGTACATACTTAATTATTTGTATAGCTTGTCTTTAAATTCGATGGAACTCATGTTGAATTAAAATAAATAACAAATTAGAACTTCTTTATGGCGTATCATGCCTTCTTATTTAGTCTGTTTATATACTGCTTGTAATGGCAGATAAAGAAAACAGAGTGTCACTACCCCATTTCATTCCGTGTTATCGTAAGAGGTGAATAAAGAAAATACACGAAGCACGTAATATATTTGTGAAAAGACGGAAAACTCGACAACAAACCGTCTGGCCAGAATGTGGCCATAATGTGGTCATAATGTGGCCATATAGTAGGCCAAACCCTCCAGCTGGCTCGTGAGGCCGCTTAAGTCCAGTAGTGGACTTTGAAACACTGTATGATAATGTAGATGGGCCTCGTGTTTTAGGCTTTCTAAATCACAAAATCGAATTTCATGTTACCTATTTCGTATAGAGAACACTTGGAGCCCAAAAAGTACATGACATCCCGCTACCTTTTTAATAATCTCTCATGGGGATAAACTGATTTCCCTTCGGATAAAACCGCTGGTTCAGTTAGTTCAATATAAATTACTTTTATGTCATAATGTTGGTAAATATCAGATTCATCACTCCATTTTCCCAAAAGGTTTAGGCAGAGGCGGCATACGCCCATTTATTACACATTTGAGAATCATTTTTTATGGCGTCGAGTAGGTAACATAAAACAGGACAGTATCATTTTCAAGGCTGTTCAACATTCCTAAACGATAAAGCTCAAAATCTATTTTATTTAGAGCATAGGATATGCAAACTACATATTATTTTTGCGACATATTTTTACCACACTCTCCCAAGACTGAGCCCCTTTAGGGGCCCAGCCTGGAGGGGTCAGCCCGTAAATTGTTTGGTTTCCATTATGAGTCAAAAAAAAAAGGTTAAGGTTAAAGCTTACAAGGAGAGAGTTGGGATTATTTGCCGGAACAAGTGAGTACCTATGAAAATTTATATGTGCAAATTAATTTTTGATATTTAAGCTATAAATATCAACATCGTCAAATATTTTACATCCGCAAGTGAAAATTTACCCACATGGTACTTATTCTGTTGTATTGCTAATCAATTTCGTCTGGGTAGTTTTCGTACACAGAGTTAAGTTCAAACTTCAAACATATACCTTCTAGTTTGAGTCAATGTTGCCACTTTTACACAAATAGATAAGTAGTACAGATTTTTCGAAAATCGGCTTCAGTAAACTTAACCAACACACCTAGTGAGTGCGTTGAAGGCTTATCGGCCAATCGCACCGAGATAAGCAATTTCATGATCACTGTCCTGTCCTGTATGACAAGACCGGTCGGGTCATAAGCCTACCTAACTAGAAAATAGCATTTTAAATAAACCCACCTGTTATACTGCACAGATCAGATACTATAAGATTCCCAGAATTCTTGAACACAGACAAGTAAAACACAAACCGCACTAATAAATCTTATTTCACATAATCCTGTCACAATAAAACATTTTAATCACACACCAAACTCAATGAAATGCTCTATATGTGAGCCAACACTATGTTTTTAAAACACTGAAATCCAACTGTTTAGCTTCAATTTTACGAGCGACGTAATTCAGGAGAGCGAGCGCGAGTAACGTGGATGACACGTCCATACACCGCGAGCGAACAGGCTCAACTGACGTGCGCCGTTGCCATATCGTGTAAGCTCGTATAAAAAAAATAGAGCGGTGTTTGCATAGATTATACAGATATACTTGTTTGTTTCTCTTGTTTGTATACAGATATACAGTTTGTTTCTCGATTTTCCAAATTCGAATTTTTAATTAAGGTGGAATCAACTGTTGGTTTCCTGATGAGTGCAAGCTGTCTTTTTAACACGCTTTTATTAGGTCGTGTATGTACCTAATTAACTATGTATTGGAATCTAAGCTAACTAATTTAACCATCTTCCAAGGGTCGTAGCGTACCTAATGAAAATTGGCATTTGTATGTAGTTCTGATGACAATACTATAATATGGTACTGTCAAACTGATCTGATGATGGAGCCGGAAGACATGAACTGGAACTTTAAGGTGGGAAATTTTATCATAGCTGTTTTGGATTTCTTATAAAAGTCTTGTAATGAACTTTGGCCACGATTAGGTTTCAAGGTCTGATGATGAAGCCTGAAGATACGCACTGGCATTCCATGATGTAATATCGTATCATAGTCGTGTTTGCACTTGTGAGAAAGGCCATGCAATGAACTTTGAACACGATCAGGTTTCAAGGTTATAACAAACCAATTGTAGACCAAGCAGTGGTGTAGTTAGGACCCCGTACTTTTGCGGCTGGCCAGGCTTATGTGGCTCTGAGTAGAGTAAAATCATATTGGTCTCCTGATTGAAGAGCTATTGTTATAAGCTGACAGATTAAACACCATGTAATACAGACGCACAGGTGGAGATGGAGAGGATGCGGGCTCATTCGCCTACTTAAAATAAATATATAATGTTAAAAATATTTCGTTATCAAAGACCAAAAAGTATAAAATAAATTAATAGTTTAAAAAACACTAGAAAACAAGTTTTTATAAATGCACGTAAAAACAAAAAATAAATTATGGATCGTTCAAGTTGTCTCTATTTCTGGGCTGGAGTGTAAACTATGTGCTTTTAATTATAATATTTGACTGTAAAAGCGTAGGGCGCTGGAAAAGGAAAGACTTTATTGCTAACAAATACTAATACTACCTTCCTGGCGGCAGCTGCATGAGGTCGCACAAGAGCATAGCATTTATGCCGCCAAAGAGTTACAAAAGGGAACCAAAGATATCTCGTCCACTAACAAGAACTCTATATTTTGACACTGTTGACGCATTGCCCTTATGTACTTAATTTCCTGAAAGAAGAGGCGTTAAAAATGTCGGTGAATGTCGACTTCCTCGCTGATGGCGCATGTTTTGTCAAGTTCAACAAACTGGTACTTTAAACAGACTGTTTAATGTAGAGCCACTTACTACTCATGCTGCAACTCTAGTTAGAGCGCCAATCTGTGTAACCTGCTTCTCGTAACATCTGTTCACTTGATTTTCGAACAAGTTAAACAAGAACGTGTCTCTTGTTCCAGCGTAATTCCAGTTCAAATATTATAATTAAAAGCACATAGTTTACACTCCAGCCCAGAAATAGAGACAACTTGAACGATCCATAATTTATTTTTTGTTTTTACGTGCATTTATAAAAGCGAATTACGTTTACTGCAGCCGAGAGTTCGAAAAAAAACCAAAGTTACTTAGAAATTAATTTAATTAAATATAAAAGAAATTACAATTAAATAAGTGAAACCTATTCGATGCGAGAATATGGAATGAATATATTTAATTATACATTATTAATATTGATTTGCTGCGTCGACGAATTCATGCCGCGACGGACGTCATCGGTGGCGATGCAATTGCTGCGTCGGCGATTTTTGGCTATTGCTATTTCTTTCCAAATATACAGCGATGATGTTGATTGTGCGAGGTCCATTGGGGTTCCGTATATAACACCTCCATCCGCAGAACAGCAACTATTTTATCAAGTTGAGAGAAAATGTTGCTGGCAGTTCATTTCGTCTCTTGATGTCCATGTCCACATCTTCGTATGTGTGAGTCTTGGAAACTTGTTGCTTCTCTGCATCTTCTTTTCTGGGGTACCAGCATCTGCGTTTTCTATATAATGTGATACTGATGATTACTGCTGTGCACAGAATGAAGATATAAAGTGGAATAGTTGTATGGTAGAAAGCAACTGATTGATTCTTCTCGATTTGTATGGGTTTTTCCAACATGATTTTACTCTGGATGCCGTGAAGGTCTTCTAGGTTTACTGAACTCGAACCGATATTAGAGATGACATCTGTTCGATTTATCTGGTTGTAGGGTATTTTCGATAACTTCAATGGCTGGCCTTTTATCTCATTATTGTCGTTAATGATGGTGAATTCTGTAGTCCGCATATAGCAATCCATCGGGATGGTGACTAGGTAACTTCCTTGTAATGTGTTGAAGTCCTTTCTTCCACAGGTAAGTTGTACTTTCGTTGGTTCCGGTAGTGAGATAACGTAGTGCTGATCGTCCAATTTTTCAATTGCAACATTTGATAGCGAAATCTGGGTGAAACGGCAAGTGTTCTTCAAATTTTGATTGACTATGAGGTCTTGAATACAATCTGGTTCTGTTCGGATCTGATGGCTAATCTGCTTTTCACAGAGATATATACTGCTGTACTTCGGGCATTCAGCCTCTATGTACACGAATGATTTCTCGTTTGTTGCTATAAAGGGACTGGGAGGAATAAGGGCTAGTTTTTTCTCGTTAGGTACAATGGATAGTCTGTAAAGATCATATGTATCTTCGGAAATAATGGGAATGCTATAAATGATTACTATCCTATTATCGCTAAAGTAAGAGCCTGGCTTTATTAAATTATAATATTCTCGTAATTCTAAATTAGGAACTTGATTCTTATTATATATGGATCTTAACTTATCTACCATGGTTTTTAATACCTCTATATCGATCATCGAATGATGAGTGCTGGAGGCACGTATAAAAGCCATTATATTTTCTAACCTAATGATTTCTAACATTAAATCTTCTACATTATTACTTATAATTCCTAACATCTGGGCAAACTGAGCAGATTTGATTAAATTATAGTCTCTGTATGCATCCTTTTGTAAGAGTGATTCTAAGGTTGAATTAATTTTCTCTTGGTTTGCAACTAACTGATCTAAGACTCTATTGTACTGTGACATCCATTCTTTATTAATACTTATATGATTATTAAATTCTGAAACAATTTTATTTTCGTTATTCTGTAAAGTTTTAATTGCTTCATCGTATTTTAAAGCATCTAGATAGTCTAAATTGCCAGTTATACTTTTTATTACTGACCCAAGGCTATCTACTAGACCTCTTTTAGCTCTAATTGGTTCCAAAGATTTTACTTGATGTAATACCTTGTTAAGCTTATCATTAAGATAGTTAATCTGATATTCGTAAAGGGTGTAGGTTTCATTGTTAAGTCTAGTCTTAAATGTCTTAAGTTGTGACTGTACAGAGGTTACGTTATCTTCAAAGTCAGTTAACTGTATATATTGTATAAAGGAATGATAGTGAGTTGTTAATCTGGTCGGCCCTAGTTTGTATGGTAATAGTCCAGGTCCATCAGCCAAGGTTTCAAGTCTTATGGTCTGAGGTCGCGTCACGTGGATTGTCATTATCAGCAGTATCCTGCAACAATTTATTACTTTTAGGTACACGTTTCAGTCGCGATTTAGCTATTGGGCCGCGCTTTTTCGAGGTATATATGTGAATGGGTAAATCTGCTAGAACTGTGTCTTGTGTGTAACGCGGTGCAGTTTTCTGACGGCTAGCAAGAGGATTTTTAACGAAAATTTGTTGTTGCGGTGTGTATTCGACTTCGGGCTCACGAGATTTATTCCTATTTTCAATTAAAGCTGTTCTGTTACTAAGAGATGACTCGTTAATTATCTCATAAACTTGTTTCATCTGCTCTCTATGATTCTGAGCATACTGTTGCAATATGTGTTCTGTGAGGTCTATGTCAACTGGGTCTCTAGGGTCAAAATGTCCGTTCAATAAATCAAAGGGTCTACATTTCGTAAAGCTATGGATCGAGCTATTATATGCTATAACAGCGTACGGCATGAGATTAATAACGGGTTCATCTTTATGTTGTAGTTTGAGGATTCTAATGTGTTCCAGTAAAGTTGAGTGAAATCGCTCGATGTTACCGTTATCATTAGGACAGTGAGGTAGAGTTTTATGGTGTATTATTTTATGGAGACGTATGAATTCAGCGAACAGTTGATTTGTAAATTCCGTGCCATTGTCGGTAATTATAGTTAATGGTAATCCGTGGTGAGTACAAAAACGTAATAATGCCTGTAAAATGCTTATAGCAGTGCCGTCTCGTAAATGGTATGCCTGACCATACTTTGTAAAAACATCAATGAAAGTTACGTATTTTTCGTTTTGAACGGTAAAAAGGTCCATATGCACAATTTCAAGTGGTTTAGTGGCTGGGGGTACAATATTAAATTGAGGCCTAATGGGATTTCTGTCGTATTTACTTTGACCACAAACGGTACATTCGTTAATAAATTTAGCGATGTGTTCCTTCATCTTCGGCCAATAGTACTTTCGTGACAAGGCTAGATAGCACTCGTTAATACCACGGTGATTGGTTTTGCCATTATGATAGTGTTGTATAATTTCCTGTTGCCGTAGGTAGTCTTTAACATTCTCAAGTTCTGTCTTTGCTAGTACTAAATTAAGAGAAGAGCTTTTAAACTTTTCTTGTATAATCGGAATGATCAAGTACATATCTAAAGGTGGGTTTACTAGTATAGCAGTTTTAACTTTCGGGTTAACATATTCTTTTATAGCGTTAATAACATCGGTTTCTAAGTTAGATTTTGAGAGTTGGATAGCCATTCGCGTATGATTTTCAAACGGTTTAGTTACAGTCGGTCGTCGTTTTATGTCGCCAACTACGGTAAAGTGAATCTGTCTATGGAACTTATTGAGAGGTTCGTCTGTAATAGGGACTTCTAAAATAGGGTGCTCATTACTGGTATGTACTGTGTCAGTCGAGGAATTAGGCAATTGAGTCGGAGGGCTCTGTGAGGGATTATTAAGTGGAGGGCTTTCTGAAGGATTATCAGGATGAGGGCTTTCTGAAGGATTATTTATCATAGAACTAAGTTCTTTAATACTGTCAATTACAGAATTAATTTCGTCGATTTCATTATTACTAATCTCAATGCGGGAAAGGGCGTCAGCGTTGGTATTAAACCTTCCTTTCTTATAAATTACGGTAAAGTCATATTCACTTAGTCTGAGTCGCCATCTAGTTAGTCGTGAGTTAGGTTCTTTTAAATTCATCATCCATTGTAGTGGCTTATGGTCGGTAATAATTTTGAATTTCCTACCAAACAGATAGGGTCTGAAATACTTTGTGGCCCAGACTATAGCTAATAGTTCTTTTTCTATTGTGCTATAGTTTAGTTCGCTTTCGTTAAGGGTACGAGAAGCATAACAAACAGGCTTGTCAGAACCTATAGGTCCCTGAGATAAGACTGCTCCAATCGCAACGTTGGAAGCATCGGTTGTAAGATTGAATTCCCTGTTAAAATCTGGATATTGAAGTATGGGGTCATTAGTTAATATGGTCTTACACTGTTTAAATGCATTGATATAATCGGGACTATGAATAACTTTGCTGCCTTTCTTTAAACACGCAGTGAGGGGTTTAGTGATACGGGCGAAATCAGGGATAAATTTTCGGTAATAACCGAGAAGGCCTAAAAATTGCTTAATTTCTTTAGGGGTGTTCGGAATGGGATACTTCTCGATAGCTGATATTTTATCGGGATTAGGCTTAATGCCATCTCTACTGATGATATGCCCGAGATAAGCGGTCTCTAACTTCAAAAACTCGGACTTATCCATCTGAATTTTGAAGTTGGAATCTCTGAGTCGTTGGAAAACTTTTTCCAGGTTTTCCATGTGTTCCTGGAGGGATGTACTGTAGACGATAATGTCATCCAGATAAACCAGACATATGTTATTCTGGAGACCACGCAGGACATTGTCCATAACTCTTTGAAAAGTTGATGGAGAATTTTTGAGTCCCATGGGCATACGAAGGAATTCAAAGTGCCCGTGTTCTACATTGAACGCTGTTTTAGAAATGTCTTGCGGGTCCATTTCCACCTGGTAAAAACCACTTGCTAAATCTAAGGTCGTGAAGTACTGGCACTTCCCTAATTTGTCAAGGACGTCACTAATATTGGGTATGGGGTACTTGTCGTCTATTGTCTTTTCATTTAACTTGCGAAAATCAACTACAAGGCGCCATTTCTGTTTACCGGAAGCATCTAATTTTTTAGGCACTACCCAAATGGGTGAGCTCCATGCAGAATCTGAAGGTCTAATAATGCCCTGTTGCAACATTTTTGAAATTTGGTCCCTAACTTCTTGTCGGTGTATGAAAGGGTACCGATAGCTCTTGGTATGTATAGGTACTTCGTCCGTTGTTCGTATCCGGTGTTTAATCTTATTAGTAAAAGTCAACGTTTCCCCGTCTATGTAAAACACATCCGCATAGCGAGAGCAAAGTGTTAAGAGGTTGGCTTTTTCCTCCTCATTAAGATGGTCAGTACGCAAACGCGATAATACGTCGTTCACACGATTTGATGTTTCAAGTTGCGTACACTTAATATTAAACAATTCAGCACAAGCAGGCTGATCTAACGAAAATATGACGTCATTGGGTGTTGGGTTTTCTATCTCTACATATCCACGACTATTAGTTACAGTGGTAAGGCATTCATGAATAATGCAATTACAAAAGACTTGCTCATTTATTAAAACTTCGCCATCCGGGGCGTTGATAGGGATTCTAACTAATTTGGAATGTCTACCTGGAATGATGTCCTCATACAAGTTAACGTTACGGGAGTTATATACTTTTATATGATTAATTGCAGATCGTGTAATTAATTTAAAATCTTTTAAATCTATTTTAGCTTCCCATTTAGATAATAAGTCTAATCCTATTAAGCCATCAAAATAGTTATGGAAACGGTATACGAATAATTTAATGGTATCGTTCTCACGGAATTCGGTAAAGCATGGTAGTGTTATGGAATAGTCATTTCTGCTAATGGCATGAACATTTGTAACTTCAAAAGGGTCATAGTTAAGGGGATAATCAGAGAAGTATTTTTGTACGGCCTCGGGGCTAATAAATGATTGGTTAGCACCGGTATCTATTAAAAATTTTAAAGGGGGACAAGAAATTTCTATGTATGGTAACTGTCTTTGAGTCTGTAAATTAAGATCTATCCTTGCTCTTCTGATATCTTGTCTAACTGAAAATCCTGACTCTGAGGTGCACAACTAGGGCCTGGTTGGGGCTCTATGTCGCTTGTTACTTGATTGTCGTAAGTTGCGCTACCATAAGTCGGGTCTGAATAGTTATAGTCACATGAGTTATAATAGTCATCGTAGTTAGAGTAATAATCATAATCTGAGTTACAGTAATAGTTATTGGAATCGTAAGAATAGTCGGGCATAGCGAATTCATTCAGATTTACTTCTCGTGACTTTAAATAGTTATTCGGTGGCGGGTTTCCCGATTTACGCCAATCATGACCTGACATCGCGGGTAATGGCTTAGGGGTAAAATGCTGGACTCCGCTCATTGGTTTCGGACCAAAATTCTGTGAAGGGTTGGGTCTAGGCGGCAAACGGAAGACGTTACTATGTTGGTGGTAATTCGGCGGCGGTGCGCGGAACATTTGCTGCGTACGCGTAGGAAAACGGTTTTGAGGTACGTTAGACGTATTAAATTTAAAAGCTTGGGGCTGTGGTTGATTACTACGCGGTCCTACTGGAGCTGGCCAGTTAGGTACTGGGTGTCGCGGGACTATTGGCATGTTTAATGGTACGTTATGAGGCATAGCGACTTTAGGAGTGCTTTGAGCTTTTGGAAAATCGTTACGCTGTTGCAAGTATATTATATTTAATTCCTCCTGCACGTACTCTAATGCTTTTTCTATCGTTTCCGGACGCATACATCGAATACGCGATCCTAATGGTTCCTTTAATCCACGTACAAATGCCTGCATAGTAACTTTCTTATAAAGTGTTCGTTTGGCTTCAATAGTCGTCAGTAAAGTCTCGTGTAATGTCACATATGTCATGATAGTACTGAACAAGGTTTGGCACTGGTCATAAAATTCCTGAGGGGATTTGTTACCTTGTGTAGCTAATGAGAGGTCATTGTACAAAGCCGTTTCGTCCCTCTGGTCTGAAAAGTTATTTATAAGAGCTGATCTAATGCCTGCCCACGTTTCAGGAATGCCGTTTGAATTAATTGTAGATGCGGCGGACCCTGTTACCTTATTTAAAATACCATTTAATAGACACAAGTTTCCTAACTCGCTACCTGGCTCAGGGCTCGCATATTGAGCTACTATCTGGTCACATATATTAATAAACCTAGTTAGGACGTTAGGGTTACCGTCAAATTCCGGCACAAGGCGTAAGGCCTTAAAAATAACGTCGGGATTGTGCGACATTCTAACTACGAATAAATCACTTAAGCTAATATCTAATTCACTATCTAAATTTCTATGACTATCTACTATGTGCCGGCGAGCCTGTCTCGATGCAGGGTCCCGGGGACACGACTTTTCGTGTCGGAAAATCTTGGGAATAAAACTAACTAAGGATAGACAGGAAGCAACACGAGAAAGATTCAAGTGTACTCACATAAATTTCATCTCTGGACTTTCTCTCGATGAATCGATGTCTGGATTCTCCACCCGGCTCCGCAGCTTCGTAGATTCTGGATACTCGTACTGTAGCTTGATAGCTGCCCAGGCGACTCGCGAACGCGAATATCGATATGAGATAGTTCTAGTGCACGCGAACCGACTAGCGAGTATCCTACCGACTGCGCCAATTACGTTTACTGCAGCCGAGAGTTCGAAAAAAAACCAAAGTTACTTAGAAATTAATTTAATTAAATATAAAAGAAATTACAATTAAATAAGTGAAACCTATTCGATGCGAGAATATGGAATGAATATATTTAATTATACATTATTAATATTGATTTGCTGCGTCGACGAATTCATGCCGCGACGGACGTCATCGGTGGCGATGCAATTGCTGCGTCGGCGATTTTTGGCTATTGCTATTTCTTTCCAAATATACAGCGATGATGTTGATTGTGCGAGGTCCATTGGGGTTCCGTATATAACAAGCGTGTTTTCTAGTGTTTTTTAACCTATTAATTTATTTACAATGAATATTTCGGCCATGTTGTTATAATCTTGATTGGTTATTTTTTTACTTAAAAGGTATTTAATCAAATAAGTTTCGTAACGTCGGTACATAGTAAATATGATATTTTAGGGTTTAACTGTTAATGTAAAATTCTTTTAGTACAAGTCTTCGTAAGTATACCTTAATAAATAGTAGGTAAGTAAATTGGTAACCTACTTCAGCCTTTAAGCCGAGCAGTGACGTAAGTTGACGCTTTGACGCTGTGGAAATCCAGTTAGTATTTTCGCGCGTTGGCGAGGGGATTTCATTTGGGAGGGGGCCAAACTTTGCCCATAGAGACCACAGCATAAGAAATAGATAAATAAATGAGGAGCTTTTTGGCGCTATGCAAAGGCAAGCAGACATCGACTATCTTGCTTCCTAAAACTACAGTAACGGCCCTGTCACGACCTTGCCGCTCTGAGCGGCGGCTTAGCGCGGGGCGGCGAGCGGTAAGATCAAATGTATGAAAACGTTCGAAGCACGCCACGAGCCGCCGCGCACAGCGATAACGCGCGCATTTTTTTTGGCGCGAATGGCTGCGCGGCGTGCGGCGCGGCGCGCGGTGCGGCGAGCGGCGGGAACAAATGTACTGCGACCGAGTCCGACGCCACGACTCCGAGCGGCACGGACAGCGTTTCGCGAGGGACGAACTAGGCGGTTAAACTATTTGTTAAATATTTTGTGGCGGTAATGAATACGGAGACATTTAAAGTCGAAATTTTAAAACGGTCGCGTGTATGGATAGCAACACATCCGCTGTATAAATACAAAAATGTTAATAAAACATTGCGAGATGTAATGAAACAATGTTTTACAGAATGTAATGGTAGGTTTTAATATAAATCGCAAACATTAAAACATTGTGTAATGTACATATGTACCTATTTAGGTACAGACACAGCTACTATGAAAGTTAAAAGGTGATTTATCTACCTACTTAACGTAATCTACGTTGTGTAGGTATCTATTCAACGCCTCATTAATTGCGAATATGTATTATTCCTTTGATATAAAATACTTGTAAGAAATGAAGATCCAATGTCGACAATTTTGTAGGTATACCGTATAGTTACATAAAGATATTTTGGTTATCGCCATATTTATGGGTAACTCCGTCGGCCCAAATACGTCCACATTTGCCGCTGTCGTGGCGTGCACGACGCTCTGCCGCGCCGCCCGCCGCGACGCGCGCCGCTTAGACCGATCTCGTGAACAGGCCCTAATGCAAACGCGAAAGTTTGCGTGGAAGGATGGACGATAGACGTCTGTTAAGTGGTACTCTTTTAAGTAAAACGTTTATTTATTCATTTTATTCTTTATTGTACACTTATACTTATAAAACATTTTAAGGAATTACATATTATATACAGTACAAAGGGCGGCCTTATCGCTAACAGCGATTTCTACCAGACCGAAGTTGCCCGACCGTTCCTAGTGATCGAATTCTGATGAAACTGTATATATAGCTTGTAGGTGAATTGGAATAACACGTCTTCCTTCGTCACAGGATCTATTGAGTAAATAACATCAAAATATACGTAGGTACCTTTTGGATTACGTTGTCTTTTTAGACTTCTTTGTTTCTGTGTTAGAGTTTAAGTATAGATCATCCCAAAGCCTCCGATGGCTTAACGATTCTTGTCCTAAGACAAGAACAGGCACCGAAGGCTTTACGTGCCCTCTGAAGCACGCTGCTGTCTAAATATCTACTTCTCGTACATCGTTATGGCATTTATAACTAGCGGTCACCCATCCAAGTGGTAACCGGTATTTAAACGTTACTTAACTTCTTCGATGTGTTAATACTAATAAATAAGAAAGAAAATTATTACTCAAGTTAAATAGCACTAGTTTAGCCAGTAATCGTTTTCGAACTCTTTTAATAAAAGCTAACGAGCGACACCTCCGGACTACATGCTTTTAACATCAAGAACTTTCTGTGTCTATTAACTTCGCAAACGTTTTTATCATTAAACTGTGCAAGGTGATGTTAAAACTATCAATTATATTTTCAATTTCTCGCGTGCGGCTTTGACTAGGTCGGGCAACTTTGGCTAATAGATGATATTTGTTAGGCGTGCGTGTAACAGTGCTTTTTATTATCTTGACTTCAATATATATAATTTCTTTGTATTGTTTTTATAGGCTCATGTCTGTGTCCCCTAAGGGGTAAGCAGAGGTGTAATATTACATCCACATTTCGTCATATTATTATGATTATTTCGGTCCCACATAATGATTAATAGGGGGTGGGCCTGTCACCGTTATTGAGCCCTTTGGCAGACTCCGTGCTGCTACTGAGAATTCGGAAAAACTGTGTAACAGGTTTTCCCGACCTGGGAATCGAACCCGCGGGACCTCCCGATTAGCAGATGCATACGTTATCTACTGGACCACGGAGGCGATCAGAACTATTAATAAATACGGTAATGAGTGGGTAAACAAAAGATGCAGCTAGGTGTATCGAATTTGTTTTAGTGATCTCGAACTTTCAATTCTTTTTACGACTTTGTACAGCAACTCTCTTCGCAACCGCTTCATGTTCCATAGACTCCAGTTCAAGAGTCACTCGCATAGAGCAAGGGTCACCAATTAATATGTTGAGGTAATTTTCTCAAATTATAATTAGGTATAAATGCGCGGCCTCTTTAGTACGCAGACAAAACGAAACTAATCTAAGCGCACCCTTTGACTTACATTACCTATTTTATCAGTAACATTACAAAGCGTGAACTTAAATAAATTACGTACGTATTCGGTATTCAATCCAATTAGTGTAGTGATAGACACCACTTAGTCCATAATGCAATTAATTATGATAGTCTGGATGTGGTCCGCGGTCGACCATTTAGTGACCCCCGACCGCCTTACCATTTGGTCAAATCAAATCAAATACCTTTATTTGGATGAATATGGTACATAGGGCTTGATATAAACAATTAAACATATTATGGTATCGCTTCGTTAGAACAACAAAAAACATTCTAATAGGTACTCATTTGTGTGTTATTTTGTATAAATTTCGCTGACATTAGTCTAAGAGGCCATGACTGTCAGACTTTCATAAAGAATTCCAGCATCTTAAAAAATATTTGTGAATCAGAACGATTTTCTTTAGGCCCATTTGCACAACGATTCTTAAATTGAATTAAGACGTATTTAACGAGAAAAATATTATTAAACACCACTAGCGTCTTGCACAACGAAAAATTTGTCGACTAAGGGCCTCCGCAGACTAGCTTCTTTTAGCATCGGCGACCGGCGATTTTGCAACTGTATCGATGCTGCATCGCGTTTTAGCGACTCTCTGCGTTCGGACGCGGCGACCGTAGTGATGTAGTGTGTTGTTCGTGATCGGCCGAGTCGACTATCGATAAATTGAATTATTTTTTCATCGTTGTAATACAATAATAGTATAATTAAATGAAGTTCGTTACAATGATGTTAAATTATGTTCTATTAATAATAGACTTATACTATCGAAAACTGGCAAGTTATACTCTACATTTTATGCTCTAAACAATAGATGGCATGGACAGTACTGCATTCATTTCTTCGTATTAATATTAACGTTTGAATTGATAGATGATGCTCTCTGAAAGTAATATGAGAACTGATTTTTAGATGTAGGTAAAAAATATTGACTTTAGCTTGCTTAATATTTTCATCGGTATAAAGAAAGCAGTAGCTATGATAAGGGTCGCCTCGTCAAAATCTAGTACATCACCCTAGGTAGTGTACTGCCTTAGTAAAAACTTAAATATTTATTATAAGCGCTGTCACAATTTTATCGACATTAATTATTCTGTTTAAGCCAGTCACTAGTCAAACCCTATAATAACATCCTTATTTTCGGTTACAGAATAATAAATAAAACTTTGGGGTAAAATTACCCCAAACGGCTATTAAAAGTTTAAGTGTACAAAATAAATTATTTTTGTAGTTTACATGAGGATATTTTTAACAAAGCATCAAACATTTTAAATAACACTAAAGTGCGTTAAAAAACTTCATTATTTCATTGAATTACTAATTGTACACTAAATTAACGATCGTTCTACAAAATATCATTTAATATGAAAAGTCTCATCCGCCCCGGAAACTTATCCACTCAGAAAACTTAATAGGTTATGTTAGGTTTTCTTGTGACGCTGCCACCCAAAAAAGGAGCTTCGCAGGGCTCTGTAAACTTATTTTATCAAACATTTGACTAAATTGATGAGAAATTAATGCATGCGTAACTGACACCCTGGTATAATTTTCTCACATAGTTAAGCAGACTAGATGGAAGTTTTTTTTAGGCCACGTGACTGACAATTTTGGAGATGAATAGTAATAATCGTAATCATCGTAAGAAAAAATACAAGTTGTGCCCCTGGCGTGAAGAATTTTATTACCCCACGGTGTTATTTAAGGGTTAACAAATAAGTGACAACCTATGGTAAGGAGTCGTCCTTTAATCACGTGAGTCTTGATAGGTGGAAAGCCAGGACCAAACCAACACGTTTAGCTTGCGTACGCGGTGGCGTGCGCGGTGGCGATCAGATGTTGTGTACGAACTTTTAGCGCGGTTTTCACATCTACGCGTCCTCGGATTGCACGTGGCATCCGGTGCAGCGTCTGCACGCGGCGGTGGCGATCAGATCGCGCTTGTTGCGTTAGGACGCTGCACGCAGCTATTATTTGTTGACGAAACTGTGTTTTTGTAGATTTTAAGTATGGTGGAAACGGAAGAAATTATAAATTAATTCCACAAATACCCATTGTTGTATGATACGTCTCATTCTGATAAGGCGTTATCGAATGATGGTAGGTATTTACTTCACTGGCACTGTATATCATACCCACCTCAAGTTCACTTCTTGTTCCTCTTCGTCTTCAATAATAGCAGACAGAAGTAACAATTCTTCAATTTCACTATCTGTATCAGACAGCATTTTAGTGACGAGACTACAGCCTGGTGAACACCTGAACGAACGCGACAGTGTGCACAACTTTTGCACGCGCAATAATCGCCACCGCGCACGCCACCGCGGACGCGAGCTGAACGCGTTGGTTTGATCCTGGCTGAAGGGACAAATAAGTGTAGACCTATACGCATCATAAAACAACGATCGTTCGTTCGATTCGCAGGGATTCAGAAAAAACCTGTATTAAGATCTTTTTTTATCTTCTTTGCCTTTGGATGCTCTAGGATGCTTTAATCAACCCACTTCAAAAAGGAGGATGTCCTCAGTTTGGTCTGGATATTTTGATTTTTTGTAGGTGCACCGGTCTCTGAATTTTCTGATCCATTTCTGGAATTCTTTATGTTTGTTATGCTTATATTTTGCAAGATTATTATATTTTGCAGGATTGAATTGCAATTATTGCAAGTTAAGACATAAATGAGCCAGCATACTTCTAAAATAGCGTTCTTAAAGGTAATGATGCATGATATGTATATTCATATTTTTTTACAATGCCAAAATAGAGAAAATATCAAAGTAGTCTGCAAGTAGCGTCCATGGATGAAAAGATTTGCATTTTAGAAACATCTTATGAGATGAGTGGATGATTATGTATTTAGGTAAACAAGTGATAAATAGGAGGGTAGAGAGGAAAAGGCAGGGGGCGACCAAATAAAAGATGGAATAACTGTGTGAGAATAGATATGTAAGAAAAGGGGGAAGTGATCGGATGGCTGGTGACAGAGATGTATGGAAGAGAATGTATGTCCATACAGCGACAACCCAAACAAATTGAAGTCAGGTAAGAGATGAAGAGAATAATGAGTGTTATATTTTTTTATTTTAGCTTAAATTTTGACACCAGTAGCTCGCAATGTCTGTTTTGGATAAAATATTTTTTATTAACTTTGTATAAAAAAACTTTTGATAAAGAAAGAGGAGAGGTGGTAAAGCCTCCAGCCTACCCAGGTATCATCATCACAGAGTAAGTTTAAAATTGGAAAGACATAAAATCACGTTATTAATGGACGACCCCTACGTTATTATTTTAAGTGACAAGTCGCCGCGATCGGCATCTTCCAGTGTGCGGTGTAAGAGTTCGGATGCTGCATCTGGATGCTAAAAAGCGACTGAATCGCCGGTCGCCGATGCTAAAAGAAGCTAGTCTGCGGAGGCCCTAATATGATTTAAGAACTGTCAAAATTAATTACCGAAAATCGGCTGTTTAGTGGCTAATTTCATTTAAGAACTATCACACTGACGTTGTCAACTTGTCATTAGCGACGAGATCACTCAAAGAAATATAACCCAAGATAACTAATAAACGTATTAATAAAAAAAAATGGATTTGGTTTTGCCTGATTTGTATTCTGACAATGACGAAGAAATTATAGATAAATTACTTATCTAGACCCACCACACGACAAGTTTTCCCCGAACCCATTTATTAATTGTGTATCTTTGTGTATTGCTTCATTGCCGAAAACAACAGCAACTGTTCTTCTTGGGTAAAATTGGGTTCTCGGGATCTTGTTATATTTTTCTCACTCATATTTATTCAATATCTATAATTATATAACTGATAACAATGTAGTTGTATTATTGTTATTGCTCAAAAGTTTCAAGTTATTATTTGTCAGTTGTCATTTCGTTGCTAGCCGATGACAATGTGTTTTGTTTTATGCATAAGCATACGCATAACATCGTTAAAATCGTAACAAAAAGTCATCATGCCTTGAAACAAAAACAAAAGGCTTATTGTAAACTCACCACAATGAAAATTCGCCACATTTAAAACTTGCCACAGTGACTAAATAATTCACAACAGGCATAGTAAACTCGTCACAGGTACGTCAAACTTGTTTTGAATGTACCGACAGCAAAACGATATTCGTTCTACATAAGTGTTTAGTAATTTAAATAAGTTGGAGAATAAAGAAAAAGAAGAAAACAATTTTATGTGACAATCAGTTTAATTGAAAGTAAAAGGCGTGGTTCTATAAATAGATAGATAGATCAGTTTAATTGGATAAATCATAGATTTAAAAAGGTTTAACTATGTTTTAAAGTAGGAATTACTAACGAAAATAACTAAAAACTACAAATCAAAGCATTTTGTATTACTCAATCAAACTAACAACTACATCGATACATAATATAAAATGTAGAGACGTTTATCTTTAAACACAGTTAAAATATAAGGTAAAATCTTTATACATATATATAAAAAATCACAGTATTATTTAACAAGTCCGACATATAAGTTTAATATATCTAACTTTGGCTTAATTACAAATCAGTCAAACTTACAATTACAATGGGACTGAAACCAGGCATGAAGTTCGACGGGTACAATGTCTGTTTTGCAAAGGTTTAGCAAATCGTTCTTCTTAGCTTGTGTAATTGGTAACATGGAAGTGTAAGCCTTTGATAATGTCGATTCCTTATTTTCTATAGTTACGACACTGTTTTTTGTCTTATTTCTTGTCTTCTTAATATCTTTTGTATCTAGAATTGAGTAATCTTCACTATGATCATATCTAAATTTTATGATACCCGGGTTAACTTTCTTATACCTAAGGCACAACCATTGTACTACTTTATTTCCATCCTTTGCCAATGTCTTATTAAAAGTTGTATTAGAAGCTAACTTCTTGACATCTATTACTTCGTTGTATTTTATCTCCTGTATTTCGTAGGGTAGTGCATTTTTCTTATGTCTATTAGGCCGAGCTCTTTTAACTACATTCTTTCAATCATTTTATTTTTATAGCATTAGGCGGCAAACGAGCAGATGGATCGCCTGATGGTAAGCAATTACCGCCGCCCATGGACACAAGCAACACCACAGGAGTCACAAGTGCGTTGCCGCCCCTTGGGGTTGGGAAAAGGGATAGGAAGAGGAGTGGGATGAGGGAGAAGGAATAGGGGATAGGGCCTCCGGCACTCTTACTCACCGAACGAAACGCATCAGTGTAGGTACCGTTACCTTACGTCGATTTTCTGTGAGAGGCTAGTACTTCCCCGGTCGAGCCGGCCCATTCATGCTGAAATCAGCAAGGCTCTACTACCGTAGATTCATGCCGGCCCATTCATGCAGTAAATAGAAGCTTTTTTACGTTCATATTCAATCGCGAAATGCATCGAGTCAACATCCATCATCGTATGCCCAGATTCTAATTTTTTTTGTTCTATAACGTTTAAATGCGATGTTTGAATTTTATTATGTAAAGGAAAAAAGCTGCAATATATTGATTCCGATTTTGCCCCGAACATGTGTCTGAAAAAATAGACACTTCTCTAATATTTTGCGGAATTACATCAAGACACTTTTTCAAACAAGTAGCTATTTCTGAACTTCCTCGTTTGCCATTCAGCTCGTTCCACATCATACAAAAACCTTTATTTGGTGATTTTGCTTCATATATTGTAACATTATAGACGCATAATTTCCGGGTATAATATAACTCTCCTAACGTCACCGCTTGGTATTTGTAGAACGCTTGGGAGATCAGCAGTCACAGAGAGAAAAGTATGGCTGTGTGTGGCTTTGGCTTTGGCTGAACCAAGACGAAACGGCACGGCATGGCATGGCATGGCTTTGGCATGGCTGGCAGTCGGGTGACCGTTACAGTAATATTAAACACCACTATTTCGTTTGCTATCAGTACTTTTAAAGATGTGGCAAGCTTTCGTGAGACAAATAAGACTGTGGCGAGTTTACTATAATTTTTACTTGTGGCAAATTTTCATTATGGCGAGTTTACAATAACCCAAAGAAATTTGCTTAAAATCCGGTAAAGGAAAAAAATATCCTTCTTAAATGTTGCTAATAAAGTAATTTTCTTTGCAAAAAATGCAATATTAAAGTTATTTAGTCAAAAGGAGTAGTCTAACCTATTGGCTTCATAAAACTGAAAGTAACAAACTATTTCTAAAATAATTTACTTTGCTGCCATCCTAAAATAAACACTAAACATACCACATGTAATTCAAACATTAGGTAAACATTTAATTATTAACTGTTGCCAGCTGTCCAGCTCGGGTTATATCTTTATAAAATTAAATAAATGGTGTTCGATGTCCACCAGCTGTCCAGCTCGGGTTATATCTTTATAAAATTAAATAAATGGTGTTCGATGTCCATCTGTGTCCATAAAAAGATTAAAAAAACACGATGATTGGAATCAGAAGTTTAGTACTGAAAAGTACGATACAAACTTGCATTATAAACATTTGTAGCGTAACGTAAGACTTTCTAATATGTATATAAAAAGATCAAGAATAACTAATTATAGATATAATACTTAGTAGGTAGCTGTACTAAGTAATTATGTAAGTAACTCGGAACATGTTGATATATTATTATCGTAAAACGCCAACAGTCCAACATGATTGATGTACCAGGGTATCAACAACCGACAATAGTGCAACGGTACGCGGAAAGCACACGAACCCAATGTTAAAGCTGTGTCTTCATAAAAGATGACCTTGCTCATCTTTCCTCGCTCATCCGCTGATAGACTGCACGGTTGGCGTAGTGGTTTAAGCGGTCGCGGTCGTCTCGCCGCTTGGTACTGCGAAGCGTGTCGTGGGTTCAATTTCCACAAGAGACAACACTTTGTGTGATTTACAAATAGTTGTTTCGAGTCTAGGTGTACTTTGTGTGCGTTGATTGAATGTTTTAAAGTCCCCCGCGACACAGGATTTTTCTCTAACTACGGGAGATGTCTTTAAGAAAAAGTAAAGAAGCTGAGCGGTGCGCAAGGGAAATATTAATCATAGTGAAGTGAGACCAGCAAAGATGAGTTATTATAGTTGACGGTATTCTATGTCTATTATGCTTTGCATTTTGACATACTTAATATAATAAACATTCACGCAGCTATACTTGGACAATGAAAGGAAATTTGGGAAGGAGAGCGGCATAATATCTTTGATTCTTCTTTCCTGTCTTTGCGTTGGTTTTACGCGTTTGATGCTTGGTTGTCATCGCTGGGCTACAGGTAATCTCCTTTAACCGGGATCTACCGTTGGAGCCTATTCTGGATAGAAAAATATGTAAGAGGGATCTGGACATCACTACATAGGCATATCAAGTGATAAGCCTAATATAAGCTACAATACTGACGTGACGTTGGTATCAGACTGATGAGCAAAGCTAATCGACTTTTACACAGGTCATCATATAGATGGGCTACCACTTGCTTACATTAGATTGCTACCATACTTCAGTAGGCAAGTGAAACCGTTGGCCCGATTCAAGAAAGTAATCTTTATTACGACACCTCAGAGATGTTTGTGCAGTCTATAAACTCCAATATAATCCGAAAAAGCAGCAAAATTTATTTGTGAAACATCTCATAGCTTGCCTCAAACATCTCATCATATGTTTCTCACGTCTCCTCTCATTTCCATAGTAAGCACACCCTAACTTGACTGAAATTAATCGAGACCAGAGCTGAATGTTATTACATACACACCTGTGTTGACATTATACAACCTCTAATAATATCCAAGGGTCAATTACTGTTTAATGCGATAGTCTTAGATGGAATAATTGTTTTGGCAATGTCGGAATAGCAGCGACAGCCTGGTGGGTGACCAAAATACTACCACGCAAAGAAATCAAACCCCCGGCGAGCATCACTGCGTTTCGAAGCTATGTGCTGTTTAAATGGTTAATTAACGCTTGCTAAACAGTGAAGAAACCTGCATGTCTGAGAGTTCTCCATAATGTTTTCAGAAGACATAAAGTCTGCCAACTAGTTCTGGGACAGCGTGACGTGATCGTGATTGAATGTTTGTAAAGTTGACATTAGACTAAGCATTATACAACTACCTAACCTTTCTTCAGGAAACACACTAACTATTGGTGAAAACAGTATAAAAATCAGTTCAGTAAATTTTTACTTTATCGCGTTTCAGACAGGACACGGCGGGGAGTTATTTTTATAATATGTATAAGTAGATTATTATTATGAAGGAGATAATAATTTATCAAACATAGGAAACGAAGTAAGGTCATTTCAAAAGACGTTTATTAGTAAACGTAAACGTTTCTCACGATGAAAAATTCCTGACAATATTATTTTATGACATAACATATTTCATAAACTTCATAAATCATTTAGTATTGACAAATTAATGACACGGTACCTAATCTTTTATGACAGTAATAGGTTTATTGAGTTATTAATGGCTATATTTCATAAATCCTTGCGAAGCAATTACAGATATTGTGGTTCTTTACTAACTTTGTAAAGGCGAAGTTTATTTGTATGTTTGTTCACGTTCGTCTCAAGAATTGCAGAACAACAAAAATAATATCCTGTCATCTATGACCGCGGTTACACCAGCGTTATTTAGGGCTACTGCTTCGCACCCGTGGTTCATAGCGTGATGTTAATGTTATATAACCTATAGCTTTCCTCGATAGTATATTGAATACAAAAAAAAAATAATCGGACCAGTAGTTCCTGGGAATAGCCTGTTCAACCAAACAAGGACACAGGCACGAACCGCGAGCAATGCCGCGGGCAAAGCTAGTGACAAATATATAGTATGTTTTTCTGTACGATATATCACAATTATTGACAGACAGACACACTTTTGTATTTATCGTTTTTATTAAGTAATATTTAATAACTAACAATTTAGTTCAATTTGTTATGTCAAAGATAGCGTTTAACGTATACAATAACTTAGTAAAGCTGTTAAACTGTCATAATTGTCATTATTAGTATAACATTTATTTGTCAATAGGAAGGTTTAACACATTGATTTATGTTGCAAATAAAAAGTTATATTTGCTTCGAGGTTTTTTAACATGGCATTCTCCTAACCTAACCGGATTTGACTGAATATTAGGTCTTCTGAAGAGCGACTGTCTGGCGTCTGACCTCCGCAATCCAAAGGGATATATATTCAGAGGTTCTGATTCCATAAAACCACTGTCAAAGATCTTTATGATGAGGTATTCCCCGAAGCACACCCAGACGAAGCACACCTAAAGTATTCCACTTTGCACACCCGTAGGTGGGCTTCAAATAAAAAAAAAAATCCTATTCCACGAAGCACACCTACGAATATCACTCGCATAGTGCAGAGACTAAGAAATAAAAATGTCGATAGAAGAAAATATTTATTATTTAAAAGACTAACTTAAATATCTAACATCTTTCAGTTTCATCATAATTATGTGATACAATACTTGTCATTTTCATAATGTTCATATATAAATCCCATAGATAAGACGTATACATAATGCACTAATAGTCAAGGCGTGCGCCCGCCACAATTCCCGAGCCCGAATTTAGCCGAGCGCTTCCGGAACTTGGTTACATGCTTAGTTCTCATTACACTATCGCGACGTCACGGGCTGAGTGTACCTGTGCAATTGTGCGCCGGTCTTGTTATTGTAATTTTTTCTGTTTTTCGTGTTTCAAACAAAATAATGGAGCCGATGGCAGTTCCGAGTAGTAGAACATATATTAATTACGTACTTGGCCGGAAGGGGACACAAGTGTTAGTGTATAATAATAAACAATATAGCAAACACAAGATTTATAAAAACGGTAATGCCTTGTGGCGGTGTATTAAAAAAGGGTGTAATGGCTTACTCACATTAAGTTACTGCAGATAAAATTTAACCACAAACCTCAGATAACCGCATTTCATATTAAAATCCTTTTCAGATGCACTAATCTCTTCACTATAAGATGAGCAGCTAATACACGATTTTTTCGCAGCCACATGCAAATCCCGCCAGTCAGCTAAAAGGTTTGGCTAGCCTTAGTAAATAGGTACAGCGAACAAATTTAGTAGGTTGGAAAAAGGAGGATTATGGGGTGCAGAAAAAGTTCTAACAGGGGCCTAGAATTCTGGCACTAACGGTAATCGAGCTGACGTTGGACCGGGTGCATTAACTCATTCATGGCTGAGCAGAATATTCAGTTTTCATTTTTTGATGTACCTATTATGGGAGTTTTGTTTCATTCTGCCTTTTTTGACTATTGATGATGGCATAGGTAGAAAGAAATCTATAGTTTTGAAATTATACATACATACATATGCTCACGCCCTTTTCCCGTGGGGGTAGGCAGAGACAACAGAACGCCACTTGCTTCTATCCTTACAAACCTCACACGCTTCCTCTACATTCATTACTCTTTTCATACATGCTCGCTGGTTACGGGTGCTTCGGACATTTCCGTTTTTCAAGACGTCCTCAATTTGGTTGTCGAACGTCTTACGAGGTCTGCCGCAACCGACTTGCTCACACACATCTGCCTTAAATATTTTATGCGTCAATCTTTCTTCACTCATTCGCTCCACGTGTCCAAACCATTTTAGAAATTATCATCAATTTTATTCTCAACCATCTATTTGCAGACAACAAAAAGAAAGGCAAACGACAATCAAGTACAAATCGTGAAAGTTTGAAATGAAATGAGTATGGTAAAGAGAGCAAAAAGAGATCTTAAATAATTATGATTTCCTTTTTACAAATAACCAAGGGAACACTTTGACGTATTTTCAGTAGTTTTAATAGTTAATATACTAGTGTACCAAGAGATAAAATTATACCAGATAATAGTAGTTTTCACCCTAGTAATACTACTCCGTGTAAAAAGTGCTTTTGTTCGGCTCGAACTCTCGACGTATTGCAAACATCCCATAAATTTGACTAACTTTGCGATGCACTGTTCTAGCATTATATTGAATTTTATTAGAATTGCCTGTCTCATGTGTAGTTACTTTTGAAGAGTTACGTTATTTTTAAACAGAGAGGGAGTTCACTACTGATTAGATCGGTTTCAGCAGGCTTCAATATTCGATCCATCCATAGATTTGGAGATTTGGAAATCGGCTATTATACGCGTATAAGATCGTTTTTGGAAGCACGTGTTGGCGTGTGTCATTTGGAAAAATAATGGCGAGGACCACTATATTAATGGCAAGCAAGGTTTTTTTAAAGCACATTTTGTAGCACGGGTGTAAGTGTATGCCGAAAAGACCGTAAACGTGCAGAAAAAGCTATAGTTGGAAATCGCCCTTCGTATTTCCATTTATTCTTACTTTTTAGCGATAAAATTTGTCTACTCGTTACTAAAATCAAGGTCAGTCGCAAGGTTCGCCTTTGACGCACTAGTCAAAGGCGAACCCATCTATGACTAGGATTCGCGGCAATCGCTTACCATGACATGAGGTAGCAGCTCATCGACTACTGATGATGATTAAGAACGCCCTTGTAACGTATGTCCGGTACTTACCGCGTTGCGTCACAGTACCGCCCATACGCTCGGCCAATCAGAGAAAGCCATCGTCCGCACTCGCAAAGCCTGACCAAATATGGTCATAAACGGACTCTCAGCCTGATGGAGGGCCCGGTATATAAAGGGGCCGACAGAGAGGCCGGCACCGCTACTCTAACGTCGCTTCTACTATAACTAAGCGTACCTACTGACCCTACGTCGTATTTACGTGTATCCTGCTCCCAGCTACGGGTTCCAGGTTCACCTTAAGACTTCGCCTACGCTCCTAGACCGCTACACTTCCTGCATCGCCTTCGGCGTCACTTCTGCCGAAGAGTCTGGCCTGCCCTGCTCCTCGTACTTGCACCGCCGGCGTCTGCCCGCTGAACCAACGGCCTGCGAGAATCTACCGCTACGCGCAGCCTTCGAGCAGCCTGCCTACACACTACCGGAGGGAACAGCGTGGGAGACTGCAGCCCTTAGTGTTCAGGCCAGTGTCGTGTTGTTGGTCGGTCATACTCGTGGCAAGGGAAGTGAGACAATACTCGGCAAATAAACGCATCTAAAACCTCTACTGCGTTTTTACTACCAGAACCCGTTACAGTAGCGCCCAACGTGGGGCTATTGTCTCGCTTTCCGTGCTCGAGTTCTCATCTAGCAGGTCTCCATCATTGTAAGCGAGCAGGTGCGGCTACAGCGAACCGGTACGTATTGTTGTACTAATTGCCTACCTTTTAGTGTAACTACCTACTACGTACTAGTTCGCAAATTTGAATCTAACGTTTTTCTAATTAGTCCTAACGGTCGAACTTTTACGCCTAATCGTAAAGTAGGCCATTTGTAAGGGCGGAACGCTTGCGCACTAAGTGTAGTGTGTAGTGTATACTTACGCGGTTATTCATACACCATGGGCTCACACCCCATAAAATACTTCCTGCTAAACAAGAACGAGTTAGCTTACGAGGTCGCGATTAGAGGTGAGGAGCCGGCTACCTCTGTCCTAGGTCTGCGGAAGCAGCTCCCTAAATTACTGGAAGCCATTCCAAATGATGACATTTTGGAGTCGGGTCTAGCCATAGCGGTGGACTTCGAGGGCGCTAGCGAGGCCGTCTCTGAGCTGGCCAAGCGACTAAATTCGTTATCTGCCTCTTACGACGCAAACCTAGCTAAGAGGTCTACCGCACTGCACAACCACTTATACCATAGACTCCGTAGGATGGAACGTCCTACGGCGTTTTCAAAACGGATTACCGAATTGTGCAGCCGGTTCGACAAGCTCTCGGCGGAGCTGTCCGCCATTGAGCAATCAGCTGTTCGCTCAGCTGATGCTGTGGCAGAGGTCCAACCTGCGCCGTCTACCTCGACGCAGGCAGGGTTAGCCCCAGTATTGCATTGCGAGCATTTGAGAGTTAGCGAACTGTCTAAGCTAAAATACGACGGTACGGGATGCGTCCGAGCGTTCCTACAACGCGTAACCGAATTCCAAACCGCGCGTAATCTACCTTCCACTAAAATTTTATCATATGCCTCCGAAATTTTCACCGGTAACGCACTTCACTGGTACCGCGGCCTAAAAGAATATTTCACTACATGGGAAGAACTCACCACTAAATTAATAGACGATTTCACACCGTACGATTATGACTACCGGTTATTAAATGAAATCCGCCGACGTACTCAAGGTGCTACCGAAACTATAATTATTTATCTCTCGATAATGAATCAGCTGTTCGCTAGGCTATCTCCGTCAAAGCGATTGTCCAAACGCGAAAAGTTAGACATCCTATTGCATAACATACGTCCATGCTACTCACTAGTGCTAGCTCCGTCAATATCTTCAATAGACAGTATAGCAATACTGCAGACGTTATGTTTAAACTACGAACGGATGAAATGTTTGAACTCTCAATTCCGCGAACCGTATTATAATAACGACACGTTGGCACCAGACCTAGCTTACAGTCACAAACCTAATAACCGAGCGCGTAATAATTCCTACAATAATTATCCCGTTGCTATTATAGAGGGTACGTCCGAATACACTGTGAACAACGAACCTAGCAAACCTAAGTCTAAACCTAGCTCTGTCGCTCTAGTCACGTCCAAGTACTGCCCGCGCTGCCGAATCAATGATCACAGTTTGAATGAATGCAAACGCGATCGCTTCGCAATTTGCTTCAAGTGCGGCTGTAGGGATGTGACATTCCCTAACTGCCCGAACTGTAAATCGACGAAACCAAACAATTTGTTGGTCAGGGTCGGGGCGTGTCAAAATCTAAATTAGGTTCTACAACCTATTCAACCAATTTTGACAAAGATGATTGGAGAAATTGGCTAAACACTCTAAAAGTGTATTTCTCTAGTTATTCCGTCGCCTCGATCATGGATAATAAACCTAAAAATGACCTACGGCCCTATGTTAACGTAACGATTAACAGTTTACCTATTTGTGGATTGCTCGATTCCGGTTCAGCCATTACAATTCTAGGTAACAACTCCCATCTGGAGGTAATTACTAAAACCGGGTTAGAAATACAGCAGTGTCACAACACTAATTCCATTCGGTCCGCAGGTGGAAATATATTGTTGCCGCGCGGTTTTATCAACTTACCCACTACTTTTAATAATCAAACCCACTTATTGAAAGCTTATATTATTCCAGAAGTTACAAGTAATTTAATTTTAGGCATCGATTTCTGGAAACTATTTAAATTACTGCCTAACCATATCGCATCCGTATGCATGTCTAAAACATTGCCGTGTAGTGTGTTAGGTGAAAATAAGCTAAGTAACACGAACGTATTGCAATCTTTTAGTGAGTTGAGTGAGTCACAACAGAGAACGGCTAAGTTAATTATAAAGCAATACGAGTCGATTTCTACTGAAAAAACCGGTTTAGGACGAACTCACTTAATAGAACATGCAATAGACACTGGCGATTCTGCGCCGATACGCCAAAGATATTATAGGTTACCGCCGGCGAAATTGAAAATAATTATTGACGAATTAGACGAAATGCTTGCATTGGGAGTGGTAGAAAAATGCGAAAGTCCGTGGTCGTCACCGATTTTACTAACGCCTAAGAAAGACGGTAAACTAAGGTTTTGTTTAGATAGTCGGAAACTTAATTCTATTACTAAAAAAGACGCGTACAAACTACCTTACGTATCCGAAATTTTAGACAACCTTAGGAACGCTAGATATCTAAGTAGTATAGACTTATCTAAGTCCTTTTGGCAGACGCCTCTTCGCGAATGTGATCGTGATAAGACTGCGTTCTATGTGCCTACTAGAGGAACATTTAGATTTGTGACTATGCCGTTTGGTTTAACGAATGCACCTGCGACACAACAGCGTTTGGTGGATCACTTGTTTACGAACAGTCCTGAGTTCGAAAACTCTGTATTCGTTTTTTTAGATGATATCGTGCTTATATCGCCATCCTTTAATGCTCATGTGTCACTATTAAATAAAGTATACGAAAAATTAAAATCGGCCAACCTTACCATCAACTTGGAAAAATCTAAATTCTTCCGTGATGAATTGAAGTACTTGGGCTACGTAGTAAACTCTAAAGGTTTACAAGTAGACCCATGTAAGGTGGAAGCCATTCTTCAATATGCTACGCCTAAGAATAAAAAAGAAGTCAAAAGGTTCTTAGGCATTGCATCATGGTATCGGCGATTTATACCTAATTTTAGTACTATTGCCGGTCCGCTGAACAAACTTACCTCTACCGGTAAGAAAGCCGCACCATTTCAGTGGTCGGTGGAAGCTGATGACTCGTTTTGTAAACTAAAACAATTGTTAAGCTCCGCACCAATATTATCGTGTCCCGATTACGAGAAACCTTTTCAAGTTCACACAGATGCGAGTGCGAGCGGCATCGGTGGGTTACTTACACAAGAAATAGATGGCGTGGAACTACCTATCGCTTACATGAGTAGGTCACTAAATGCACAGGAACAAAACTACAGTATAACAGAACGGGAGACATTAGCAGTTCTAACAGCCCTCGAATATTGGCGCTGTTATTTAGATAACGGGTTAAAGTTTGTTGTGTATACTGACCATTCCGCACTGAAATGGTTCCTAAACTTGAGCAACCCGACTGGTAGATTAGCTCGGTGGTCGGTTCGTCTGTCAGCCTTCAACTTCGAAATAAAGCATCGGTGCGGTGCGGATAATATTATAGCCGATGCGTTATCACGATCCCTACCTGTAAATATAATTAACGCGAATAATAATAACGTGAATGACCCTAATGTTAACACTGATCAATGGTATTCAGCCACCTACAATGGTTGTTTATCTTCGCCTAATGACTATCCAGACTATTCTATTAAAAATAATAAATTATATCGTTTGATTAAATCTAGGTGTATGCTACGTAAGGAGTTCGAATGGAAAGAAGTACTACCTTCTTCTGATCGAAATAATGCCATATTAGAGAACCATGCCGAACCCACTTCGGGGCATTTCGGTATATTTAAAACTTACAAGCGCTTAGCACTGCGTTACTATTGGCCCAAAATGCGCGATGACGTAGTTAAGTTCATAAATTCTTGCGACACTTGTATCGCGCACAAACATCAGAACCACGCACCATTGGGAACCATGGGACGACCCAAAGTGTGTTCACGACCCTTCCAAACCATTAGTGTAGATTTGGTGGGGCCACTACCCGTCACAAGAAAACAAAACGCCTACATCTTCGTAGTAACTTGTTGTTTTAGTAAATACTGTCTACTTTTTCCTATCAGGCGCGCAACTGCTGAAATAATAACTAATATTTTGGAAGAAAAAATATTTTTAGTTCATGGTATACCATCTACAATTATATTGGACAATGGTAAACAGTTTGTCAGTGCTACTTTAAAAGCTATGTTGCGCAAGTACAAAATCCCTAATCTTCATTATACTCCTAAATATTCCCCACATGTCAATACGGTCGAACGCTATAATAAAACCATTGGTTCTACCTTAGCGGCGTTTGTAGGAAATGACCAGAGATTATGGGACACTCTCGTACCTAAGGTGCAGTTTGCATTAAATACTGCAGTTAATGAAGTCACGGGCTATACACCTAGTTTTTTAGTCTATGGACGTGAACTAGTTCCATGCGGCTCACACTATGTCGACACAGACGCTGATGATATAGTATACATACCTAGGGACGATTACGCAGAAAACATAGGTCACTTATCAGGCATATTTGACAAAGCTCAGGCACTCCTCATTCAAGCTCATGCTAGGAATTCCCAAACGTATAATTTACGCCGTAAACCAGCTGAGTTTAATGTGGGAGACACTGTGTGGAAACGGACTTTTTATCAGAGCGACAAGGATAAGTCCTTCTGTAAGAAACTAGCCCCTAAATTCGTGAAGTGCACAGTGATTAATAAAAAGTCACCTCTCGTTTACGAGTTGTCGGACGCGTCTGGAAATTCTATTGGGTTTTGGCACATAAAGGACCTAAAACTTATACACTATGGTGCCTAACTATTTGTTACAAACCGTAGAAGACTTCCCCTTCCTTCTCTCTTTATGCCGTCTTAGCTTGGACAGTAGCGGACTCATAGACCTAACGCAGCTAGTCGGATTTTCCTTGTTAGCCACGTAAAATCCTCTCCTAAGGCGGGCGGTATTGTAACGTATGTCCGGTACTTACCGCGTTGCGTCACAGTACCGCCCATACGCTCGGCCAATCAGAGAAAGCCATCGTCCGCACTCGCAAAGCCTGACCAAATATGGTCATAAACGGACTCTCAGCCTGATGGGGGGCCGGTATATAAAGGGGCCGACAGAGAGGCCGGCACCGCTACTCTAACGTCGCTTCTACTATAACTAAGCGTACCTACTGACCCTACGTCGTATTTACGTGTATCCTGCTCCCAGCTACGGGTTCCAGGTTCACCTTAAGACTTCGCCTACGCTCCTAGACCGCTACACTTCCTGCATCGCCTTCGGCGTCACTTCTGCCGAAGAGTCTGGCCTGCCCTGCTCCTCGTACTTGCACCGCCGGCGTCTGCCCGCTGAACCAACGGCCTGCGAGGATCTACCGCTACGCGCAGCCTTCGAGCAGCCTGCCTACACACTACCGGAGGGAACAGCGTGGGAGACTGCAGCCCTTAGTGTTCAGGCCAGTGTCGTGTTGTTGGTCGGTCATACTCGTGGCAAGGGAAGTGAGACAATACTCGGCAAATAAACGCATCTAAAACCTCTACTGCGTTTTTACTACCAGAACCCGTTACACCCTCTCCTACGTGATATTAACAGTGTGTAATCGTGGATATGGATATGTTGGTAGGTACGGACAGCAGCAAAAGTAGCTTCAAACCAAAGTCGTCAAAATCTATTTTATAAACTAAAATATTGTAAGAGTTTTTAGGTATGGATTTGATTATTTAGAAGAATTTTATTTGTGTAATTACGTTTATATATAAGGCTTAAAACTATATATATTAGCATGCGTAATTTGTTTAACGGATGGCTTAGCAGCTAAAGTCATCGCGACATCTCTTGGCATCTCTGAAAAGAAAGTTATTTTTAGGATTAAAGAGAGTTACCTTTGCCCATCAAGTTGGGCCCATGTAATTGTGTGCTATACACAGTACTATATACTTATACTTATAGCACGACATGACTTACCGTTCTGAATAGATTAGGAAAAATAATGCTGAGGACATCACTTGTAGATGAGTGATGGCTAATCTGCTTTGGAAAGCACGTAATGTCGTCGACTTCATGTGTCCGGCCAAAAATCCTTAGGCCATGACGGAGGGCTTTGGGTGGTCTACGGACACCAGAGTCGGCTACACACTCACACTAAATTAAGAAGAAAAAAAAACTCGTAATGGGCAAACAAATAATTAATAATATCGTGCGTATACCTATAGTGACATGACAACATCCGACTATTCGTAATACTAGATTATTCGGCAAGGCTTTGAGGAAAAGGGTACGTAGAGTTCGTCATAAGACAAACGGGCGCAGATCCGGTGCCTGTTTCCGATCAGTAGCTACGTGGATTGTGGAGAGCCTGGAAGTGGCTGAATATAGTTCGTAATGACATCGTAAAAAGTCCTAGTACATTTTCTTTTTCGTATGAGTGTGTGACTAGCTCCTGAAGGCCTTCGACAGTGCGTAACAATTCTTGTCCTGAGACAAGAACCGGGTCCGATAGCTTTAGGTGCCCTTTGAAGCACTGTAGCGCTCTGATGTAAATGCCACAAGCGGGCACCCATCCAAGTGGCGACCCGTGCAAGTGTTATTTAACTTTGCCGACCTATTACAAACGGCAAGCCAAGTCTTGCTACGAGCGCTACGTGGTATGTACGTACGCGCTTGTACTATTAAAAAGGCGAAAGTTTGCGAAGATGGGTGGATGATGATTGTTACTATTGCACGCAGTAACTACAAAACGGATCTTGATAACACTTACATGTTTATATATGAATAGCGGATAGGCTAAAAGTAGAAGTGTAGGAAGAACAGTGAAGTGAAATACAGTAAAGTGAATAAGTGAAAATGTTGGTGCTATCCGCTTTGAACATCGGACCACGCGTCCTGAGAAGTCTACGCGGATATTTCACTCCATAAAGGGGCACCTGCGTTACTCGGTGTTTCTTTCTAATCCCGTTATCCTGTCCGTAACAATAAAGTCACATCTAGTACATCCCAATTCCTTGTAGATCAGAAAGAAAAAGGACAAATATATCAGCTTAGTTTGTCTGAGCTCTTTCGTGAGGAATGCTGATCCTCTGACATTTTCTCAGCACGTATCTATACATACGAGTTCGTTTACGTTATTCACGCGTAATTGTTCGTTTAGTTAAGCTTATCTGTACAAATCAATTGAAATATCCGAGGACCGAAGAAGGGAGCTAATTGTAATAAACCTGACGGTAACTAAATAAAATCAGTGCCATCTATCTTACACTGGCGAACATTCAAACACTGGTGATAAGGTCATAAATCAAGCTATTCAGAGTTTCACTCACGACTTCATATTACAAAGGCATCTTCGTAAATCAGAAGGAAAAAAGGCCAAATATATCAGCTTAGTGTGTCTGCGCTCTTTCGTGAGGAATGCTGATCCTCTGAGATTTTCTCAACTGAACACGTATCTATACATACAAATAGTTCTTCGTTATTCACGCGTAATTGCCCGTTTAGTTACGCTTATCTGATATTGGTGTTAAGAATATGATACGCTCGTGTTAGTACGTAAAATCTGAATGTAAAGAGATGTGAGTTCTTAGTAAGGAAACATAATATCTTAAATTAATATTTACGCAAACCGAATTCTTAGTAGCAGCACGGGGTCTGGCAATGTGCCCGGTAATGGCAATAGGCCCGCCCCCTATTACTTACGTGGGACCTTATAATTCATAACATAATTAAATGTGGGTGTAATATTACACCTCTGTCGACCCCTTCGGAGATACAGGTGTGAGATTATAAAAAATGGTTTTGATGGTTATTATTTGAAAATAAAGGTGAAATACCTATTAAGTACTTTATTTTGTTGTTGATGTTTCGGCATGTGTTTAGCTGACACGCAATCACAACTTCACCTACATTTTGTAAGCATTAACCATAGCTTGACCGCTCTTTGTCGCGAAGATGTCGATTGATTGTAGTATGCGTGAATCTAGCCTTAGATGACCGTAACGTCGGGCTTTGAAAGAAATTATTTACGTTAGATGATAATTATATTTCCTTTTAATCCAATGACTTCCCTTTCACCACGTCAGCCTAGAGACCTCCACTGTTGTCCATAGGCCTCCCCCAAGTTTCTCCATACAGACTGATCTTGAGCCGTCCGCATGCAACCGCTTCCCGCAATAGCCAAAACGCAAGTTTAATCGTGACGCAAGTGTCTTAGGGCAAATACATCGGAATCATATGTAATGCCATAAAGGAGTGATGAAAATGCCTATAGGCTATACGGTGGTACTACTATTGGATACCATTATCACCAGGCGCCTATCCTCTTCAGGATACAAACGAAGCAACAATACGTTCATGTTTTAATTTTACAAAATTCAATTTCTGAACTAGATACAAATCTTGTTTAGCAAGACCTTCAAAAATATTCAATTATCAGTTTTTTTTTTGATAACGATAATGATACTCGGCGCAGTACTAACCAACGGTTTAGTACTGTACTATTTAAACCACCACTCCATCTAGTCGACATACACCAAAGACATTTAGTCCCTGCTCAAAGCAACCGCACTTTATATAACCTCAAACCGATACCATTATTTTCAGTAAACATTATACCCACGCTCATACATCATCGCCCATCTGAACTCTTCAATATAAGTCTGCCCAATTCACTGCTAAGGTAATTGACGTACGTCCAAATATCAGATCAAAGCCACCATTAATCTGCGGTGGCGCAGCAGTTAATCTTTTAGACAAATCCTCTGTTACAAATGTGTGTCTAACCTAATTAGAGCGCTAGAAAAATTGTATTTTTCTTTTCTTCTGACCAGTATTGCTTATAGTTTTCGTTTCAGGTTTGCTTATGTATTTTATTCTTACATACATACGTACAAAAACTAACACCTGTTTCCCGAAGGGATAAGCAGGGACAACGGAATACCATTTGCAACGATCCTGACATATCATATCTCTTGCTTCATTCACTCCCATCACGTTTCTCATGCATACTCTTCTGTGTAGGGTACTTCTGACCTGAGGATTTGTTCAACCTAGGTCTTCTCCTTGTCCTGTCCCATTCACAGCTGTCTTATATATCATTTTTCTCAGTCTTTCGTCATCCATCCTCTCCATGTGCCCAAACTATCTTAACATGCCTTTCTCGATGCTTGTCACAATTTCACTCACATATGTTTTTTATGACGTAACATTTTTATAATAGACTAGGTGTTTGCCAGGTTATCGTAGTTTTAAAATCCATAGCCGTTGCCCACATTTTTATAGTGCTATCTTCCAAATCAGCTGATTTTCAAAAAAACTTTTAACCTCCGTTTTGACCAGTCAAATGAATGGTAACGACATCTCTGTATTTATATTTTTTTCTGTTATTGACTGAGTGACAGACAACGCACAGCCGAAACAACTGAACGCAAGCACCTGAAATATGACATGTATGTTCCTTGGGGAGTGTAGGAAAGCACTGAGAGGGAATTTTTGAAAATTCTCATCCTAAGGAGGTAAAAGGGTAAAATTTCATATTTTATATAAAAACAGTCACGCGGGCAGAGTAGCGGCCAAAAGCTAATTCACAAGCTAGTTAGAAATAATGTCGGCATAGATACAGGTATACAAACGTGTGTTGTTTTTGTGACGACGATTTGTTTACAAACAACGTTAATACGGACCAGCTGTTCATAAGGCGCCGAGACTAAGCAGAATGTGATCAGTGTCCTGGTGTTTTTTGGTGATGACATACTAGCCCATAAATACGACAACTAAATTTTTACAGTATATAGAGCACACAGAGTATTTTCCATGATATGTAGAGACGTCAACTATATTTTTAACATAGAACACATATGTATATGTCTCCGTGATATGTAAAGACTGATATACTAACCTATAGACAGCCTACTACATTTTTACCATAGAGCACACATGATTGTCTATGTCCCCATAGTAATGGCCACATCCACGGAGGTCTGACAATGCTCTACGCTGCGATACACATCTAAATACACCACGCTCTATAAAATCTACACGTACACACAACGACAAGTCAAGCTAGACAGTTGCTGTGGGATTTTAATACTTATTTCCTAAGCCATAATAGCGGAGCAAAGGTCAAAGAGTGTTGACGTGTTGCTGTGTGTACACAGTAGCAATACTGATTTGTAGATTGTAGACACGATTTATTGATTACTATATAGCTACCCTTCCTCTACTACTATGTATCTATATTATATAATAAAGCGGAAGAGTTTGTTTGTTTATTTGTTTGTTTGTTTGTTTGCTTGAACGCGCTAATCTCAGGAACTACCGGTCGGATCTGAAAAATTCTTTTTGTGTACGATAGCCCAGTTATTCCGGAAGGCTATATAACATAACGCTTCGACCCTTTGGGGCCGGGCAAAAGGCTAAAAAGGCTAAAAGATAATGTCGGCTAATCTCAGGAACTAGCCGTCGGATTTTAAAAATTGTTATTGCCTATGATGGCCTAATTATTCCCAAAGGCTATAGGCTATATAAAATTACGCCACAACTTTAAGGGGTCAGACAAAAATAATAAAATGGTCAAACGAGAAGGGGGAGGGTTAGGTCAAAGGCAAAAAAAGGCTAAACGAATAGGATACAATCTATATGGGTATCGTTTTCGAGATTTTCGGGACGCTGATTAATAATATGAAATTTATTTAGTGATCCAAGATGGCGGACGGGAAATTAAAGATGGCGGATGAGAAAATTTTAAAAATCAATATGGGTATCGACTTCGATATTTTAAGGGGTGGGGAATCGAAATACAACATCTATTTCGTGATAAAAAAGGGCGGATGGGAAGTCAAAGATGGCGGATGGGAAAATTTAAAAAATAAATATTGGTATCGTCTGCGATGTTAAAAGGGATGGAGAATCCAAATACAACATCTGTTTCGTGATTCAAGATGGTGGATGGGAAATCAAAGATTGCAGATGGGAACAATTTAAAAAATCAATATGGGTATCGTCTCTGATGATTTAAGGGATGGAGAATCCAAATACAACATCTATTTCGTGATCAAAGATGGCGGATAGGAAATCAAAGATGGCGGATGGGATTTTTTTTAAAGTCGATATGGGTATCGTCTCCGATATTATAAGGAATGGGGAATTCAGAAAACACCATCTATTTCGTGATCAAAGATGGCGGATGGGAAATTTTTAATAAATCAATATGGGTATCGTCTCCGATGTTTAAAGGGATGAGGAGTCCAGATACAACATCTATTTCGTGCTTCAAGATGGCGGATGGGAAATCAAAGATGATGGGATTTTTTTTTAAAATCAATATTGGTATCGTCTCTGATGATTTAAGGGATGGTGAATCTAAATACAACATCTATTACGTGATCAAAGATGGTGGATAGGTAATCAAAGATGCCGGACGGATTTTTTTTATTTTAAAGTTGATATGGGTATCGTCTCCGATATTTTAAGGATTAGGGATAAGGGTTAGTTCATCATTTATAGACTCTGAAATGATAAGAGATTAAGCACTAAGTCAATGGTAACTTTGGAAAAGGGGCTTTGAACAAAGGGAATTCAATAAAAACTCTTAAAAAGGCGATACAGAGTTCGCTGGGTCAGCTAGTAATTTATACAAACTAGTGTTGTAAAAATGAGCGCTGAGCGTCGAGCGTTAAGCGCTGAGTCGACGCTTTGGAGCGTTTTAGACTCAAGCGTTAAACGCTTGAGCGTTTAACGCTTGCGAGCGTTGAGAGTTTAGACTTTCATGCTCGAGTTATGCGCTCAAGCGTTCAAGCGTTGTAATTTTTAATGTATAAATGAGTATTTTTGTACTATAACATACATACATAGACTCACGCCTGTTTCCCCGAAGGGGTAGGCAGAGGCAAATTAAACGCCCACTTTTCGCCAGTGTTTTGATCCCACGTAATAGGTGGCGAGCCTATTGCCGCTTATCGGGATATTTGGTTTGCCAGAGCCTCGTCCGTTGATCGGCAGGTGCACCACTTGCAGGTGAGATTGGCTTGGGACCCTAATTTCCTGGTGGAAACCCTATGCACCCAACTATTATAATATAAATATCATTAAAATTAAACTGAAATTCTCCTATTTCAATTATACGTACTATCTTTTTTACAGTTTCCCTAGCTATGTAATCTAATCGCGCGCTCAATTTCGAGCCGAGCGCAGAGTCCGGTGCTCGGAAAATGCTTTTTCACTATAACGCTCAAGCCACTGCTCGAGCGTCAGGCGCTTCAGTTTAGTCCCGACTTAAGCATTAGCAATCTGCTTAAGCGTCGACTCAAGCGTTTAAGCGCCGACTCGAGCTTTTTTACAACACTAATACAAACCCCTATAAATTATACCTACGTCTAAACTTTTCTCATGAATTACTTTATCTATTGATGTAAATTGCATGAAAATCCATTCCGCAGTTTTTGAGTTTATCGCGTTCATAGCTGCGACCTGGGACTTCATTATACAGGGTGGCGCTACCATAGGGGCACTTTTTGAACAGAGGCATAGCGTACAACATTCTGAAGCCTTGTACCAAAAATCAATTAAATCGGTGCAGTAGTTTAGCCACAATATCGATTTTAAGTTCCGCAGTTCTTGCACATTTTCGGCGTCGGGACGTGACGACCCCACCGCCCACTGAGGGAGTTACTCTGACGAGTAGATACTCGTCATAGTATCTCCCCCAGCGCAAGCAGTCAACCGGAAGATGGCGGTCAAACCATCCGAACCTGGCGGAAGTAAATCCCAAGATGCTGGATGGGCAGCAGCGTCCAGCACTAAAAACTTCCGCCACTGCGATCGCCAATACGCCTGCCAAGCGTGGCGATTATGGCAAATCCCCCCATAAATGAACCACACCAACAAAATCCGGCCCCTAGTCCCCGGCGGCCCCGCTAGTCCTGGTTATGGTAGCGGCCATGGTAACGGCGGGGCAAGAGGTGCGAAGAATCTCCGGAAGAGATCGGGCTACCACCACCAACGACAATTGGCCCTGGCAACACTGAACACGCGCACACTGCGGACCGACGAGAAGATTGTCGAGCTGGAAGAAGAATTGAGCAAGTTGCGATGGGATATCATAGGCCTATCTGAAGTCCGAAGACAGGGGGAGGACTCGATAGTTCTCAATTCCGGCAACTTGCTCTTCTACCGGGAGGGCAACCAACAGTCCCAAGGTGGTGTCGGGTTCATCGTCCACAAATCTCTCGTGTCCAACGTGGTAAGGGTAGCGTACCTTATACTCAGAATATCCAAGCGGTATTCGCTGAAGTTCATACAGGTATACGCTCCGACCTCGACGCACCCCGATGAGGAGGTGGAAGCCATGTACGAGGACATATCTCGGGCTATACATGGCTTCAAAACCCATTACACCGTGGTCATGGGAGATTTTAACGCGAAACTGGGCAAACGCGACGGTGATGAGCTGAGAGTGGGGCAATTTGGTTATGGGCATCGGAATTTCCGGGGTCACATGCTGGCTAGCTTTATGGAGAAGGAAGGCCTCTATATGATGAATTCCTTCTTCAAGAAGCGAGAATGCCGCAAGTGGACCTGGGTAAGTCCAGACGGTGCCACCAAAAATGAGATCGACTTTATCATGTCGACGAAGAGGCAGATATTCAATGATGTCTCCGTGATCAATTCACTTAAAGTGGGGAGCGATCAACGAATGGTAAGAGGCACATTGAATATCTGTACAAGTCTCGAACGGTCGAGGTTGATAAAGTCCACGCTCCGACCGGCACCGGTTCATATCCAAAAGCCCGAGAGCTTTCAGCTCGAACTCAAGAACCGTTTCGAATGCCTGGGCGAATGCTTAGATGTGGATGAGTACAGTAACGGGTTCGTGGATGCTGTCCATACAACTGGGGCTAAATTCTTTAAGCCCCAGAAAAGCAAGAGAACCAGCAAGATCTCGGGTCCGACCCAAGAGCTGTTAGAGGAAAGGCGCAAGATGGTTCTGCTATCCTCCGACGACATGCCGAAATATCGGCACCTCAACAGACAGATCTCTAAGTCTCTGACTCGCGATCTCCGCCAATACAACACAAAATGTGTTCGTGAGGCGATCGAGCAGAATAAGGGATCCAAAGTGTTCCAGAGGGATCTGTCTGTTGGGCAGAGTCAGCTAACAAAGCTGAAGACGGAAGATGGCAGAATCGTATCGTCCAAGCCTGAGCTCTTGGAGGAGATCGAAAGGTTCTATGGACAGCTGTACACGACAACGCAACAACCCGCAAGTACTCCAGCGTCAGACCCTACAGCTGGACTGACCCGACACTATACCGAAGATATCCCGGACGTCAGCATGCACGAGATTAGTGTGGCTCTCAAACAGCTCAAAAACAACAAGGCGCCGGGTGATGACGGAATTACGAGCGAGCTTCTGATGGCTGGCGGTGCACCCGCTAGAGAAGCCCTTCGGAAGCTATTTAATTCCGTCATTCTCGAGGGTAAAACGCCACAGGCGTGGCATAGAGGTGTGGTGGTGCTTTTCTTTAAGAAAGGGGATAAAACCCTCTTAAAGAACTACAGACCCATCACACTTCTGAGCCACGTCTACAAGCTGTCTCGAGAGCAAACTAAACGACTTCCAGCCTCCCGAACAAGCCGGTTTCCGTAAAGGCTATAGTACCATAGACCACATACATACGCTGCGGCAGGTTATACAGAAGTCCGAGGAGTTTAACCAGCCCCTATGCTTGGCGTTCGTGGACTATGAGAAAGCCTTCGATTCGATCGAAACCTGGGCGGTGCTACAGTCTCTCCAACGGTGCCGGATTGACTACCGATATATCGAAGTGCTGAAGTGTTTGTATGAAAACGCCACTATGTCAGTCCGCCTCCAGGACCAGAGTTCGAAACCTATTCAACTCCAGCGAGGAGTGAGACAGGGGGATGTCATATCCCCGAAACTGTTTACCACTGCGCTGGAGGATGTTTTCAAGCTTCTGGACTGGAATGGACTCGGCATTAACATCAACGGCGAGTACATCACTCACCTTCGATTCGCAGACGATATCGTAGTCATGGCTGAGACCATGGAAGACCTAGGCACAATGCTCGATGGCCTCTGTAGAGTCTCCCAACAAGTAGGTCTTAAGATGAACATGGACAAGACGAAAATCATGTCGAACGTCCATGTTGTACCTGCTCCTATTCAGGTTGGGAACTCTACGCTCGAAGTTGTCGACAAGTATATCTACCTGGGACAAGTAGTCCAATTAGGTAGGTCCAACTTCGAGAAGGAGGTCAATCGTCGAATCCAACTCGGTTGGGCAGCGTTCGGGAAGCTACGACATATCTTCTCGTCCGATATCCCGCAGTGTCTCAAGACGAAAGTCTTTGACTAGTGTGTGTTGCCAGTGATGACTTACGGATTAGAGACGTGGTCGCTCACTATGGGCCTTATCAGAAGGCTAAAGGTCACTCAGAGGGCGATGGAGAGAGCTATGCTTGGAGTTTCCCTGCGAGATCGAATCAGAAATGAGGAGATCCGCAGTAGAACCAAAGTCGCCGACATAGCTCTCCGGATAGCCAAGCTGAAGTGGCAAAGGGCAGGGCACATAGCTCGAAGAACCGATGGCCGTTGGGGCAGAAAGGTTCGGGAGTGGCGGCCACGTACCGGATGACGCAGCAGAGGTAGGCCCCCCGCAAGGTGGACCGAGGATCTCGTCAAGATCGCGGGAGGCGGTTGGATGCGGGCGGCTCAAGACCGGTCTGTGTGGAGAACTTTGGGGGAAGCCTATGCCCAGCAGTGGACGTCGTTTGGCTGATATGATGATGATGATGAATTTTTGCACATGCTTTGAATTCCACACAGCTGATACAAAACGGTCAACGACCCTACATTGCGCGCCGCGACTCACTACGATGCGGGTTCCGACTCGACGCCATGCGAGGATTCCCGCATATCTTCGAGGACACGCGAATGTTTTTTGTCAGGTTCAAGCATTTATGCACTTTATTGTAAAAAAAATATAGTTTATTTTCAAGTGCGTTAATAAAATCCTCTCCGCTGCGCTCCGTTTTATCTGCGCTGAGCCTAACTTCGGATGACGTCGAGGCGTCGCGTCGGAGCGAGTCGGGGCGTGCAATGTAGGGTCGTTGACCGTTTTGTATCAGCTGTGTGGAATTCAAAGCATGTGCAAAAATTGCGTAACTTAAAACCGATATTGTGGCTAAACTACTGCACCGATTTAATTGATTTTTAGTACAAGGCTTCAGAATGTTGTACGCTATGCCTCTGTTCAAAAAGTGTCCCTATGGTAGCGCCACCCTGTATATTAGATAGGTACATAGGTATGTATGTGTAAACTAGTAATATATTGTACAAATAAATGTTTTATACTTTTGAATGCACGGATAGCGTAGTGGTTTAAGCGGTTGCCTCGCCCCGTGTCGTAGGTTCGATTCTCACTAGAGACAACACTTTGTATGATCCACAAATTGTTTTTTCGCGTAACTTCTACCCATAGTACAAGCTGTGCTTACTTTGGGACTAGATAGTGTTGTGGGTAAGTATGTGATAAAATATAATTATTAACAAAAAAATCTCATCTATTATCAATCTCGGCAATAGGCTCACCCCTATTACGTGGGACCTACAAATTCATAACATGGCGAAAAGTGAATAAAATATCACACCTCTGGCTACCCCTTCGGGGAAACAGGCTTTAGTGTATAAAACAAGAAAAATTAATAATCATAATAAAATCTAAATGAATGCTGTATATCGGTACGCGCAGTAGCGCCGTACTACATATGACACAGTGACAAGGCCCGTGACATTCATGTTAGTTCACATCAGTACAACTAGTTACAACTAGTTTTAACGGATTAATAGCGTGTCTTGTCTGGTACTTCGTGGCCCTGATTCTGGTCGGCGTGGTAGAGAGGGTCAAAACCCTAAATCTATTTATCTATAAGAGCGAAAGGTCACTCATCACGATATCTCGAAAACCGCTGGCCGTATAAAGATTAAATTTGGCAGAGAAGTAGTTTATATACATACATAGTAGGCGTCTACTAAGAACGGATTTTTCTAAAGGGCAGGAGTAAGGGGGCTAAGGGATCCAGCAAGTTTGTATGAAAGTAAGGATGTAATGTAATTTTTAATTAATCCTAATTTTAATGTGTTACAAAATCCAAAGCAAATTACATTGAAATCGGATGAGTGGTGCAATCGTTGAAATAAACAGATAGGCAACCAAACCAGCCATATTTACTACATTGGAATACGTTTTTTATTAACTTTAAAGATATACAGAATGCTCCATGCAGTTGATGCGTTGCTGATGTCCTATCATTAGTATTTAGTTTTGGTCTGATTATCAGACCAAAACTAAATACTAATGATAGGACATCGGGTCTGAAAATGCGACCATCATCAACGTATTTTAAACCATATCAACGAGTTAATCAGCGAACGTCCATGTGACCATACGCAAAAATAACGTTTACAAAAGGATTCTAGCTTATTCTTCTAAATCCCTTCAGTAGCTTTGCAGTAAAAGTATGACATACAATTTTATTAGTTACTTTCGACTTCAATACTTACATCGATAATAACACTTCAAAGGGCCGAACATTTTATATAATCAAAGTTGATTCTACATATCTAGAGGTACCATAATTACTATGCCATTGAATTTGACTTACGATGCATGAATACCATTGAGCTTGCCGCGGTGAGAAGGGAAAATAATTATATCGATAAATTAATACGCAATAAAATGATCGTAGCTTTAGGCAAGAATCATTTTATAAAGTCACGTTTGCAAGCGTATGTGTTGTAAATTGTGCGTGTAATTAAATGTGTTTGTCGCTTATTTTCTTTTTTATAGTTGGTACTATACTGCGTCCATAAAATTTTCTTGTATGGAAATTTCCTAATCCATGTTACAAAAAGTAGCATAAGTTACTTCATATAACACCAGTTATCTGAAAATGAAATCGGAACAGAGAGACAGTCAGACAAACGGCCAGACAGACAAAGAATGTAAAATTTTGTTCCTACGGTTTACGGATAGTTTGATTTCAATGTGTAACATTCGCGTAAACCCAAGAAAATACAAAACTTTAGTTTTTATAATTAGTCGATTGTTCTTTCATATTTCAAGCGTTATCCAGTTGCTTTCAAGTCCTATCAGATTTAAAAGAATATAATCCATTCTATGGAGCGACATTAGACCTCCACAAGCTCAAAGGTAACTGTATGATATGATTTAGACTAGTGTCAGGATATTAGTAGGCACTAAGTCTCGATAACGCTTATAAGATATCATCTCGATAAACATCAACAGTTTAAGTCGCTGATCGAGGCACGGCACAAAAGAATAAAAAAGTATGCATTATGTGCTGTGGATTTCAATACTAGGCTATTTTTCCCGGTTGCATCCAATATAATGATAATAAGACATCCAAACTCTTAAAATCTAATAGAAATAAATATACATATAATTAAAAAAAAATTATCTATGTGTAAAATATAAAATGTTTGCCGTTTAGGTTTCATCACGATTATAACCTTATTTTCGATTTATTACGCGATCTAGGCACGTTACATAAACACTTGTGTTCTAAAACTGACCCTCAAACCTAAAACATCAACATCACCAAAACTATCGACACTGTTCAACGACATACCCCATCCCTAATCGGCGGTGAGCTAGAGTGATCACAACGCTTCCGTAGAATGTTCCAAGCTTTGACTATAAAATGTGGGCCCTTTATGATCGTTAAATAGTGCAGTACTACGGCATTTTGTGGTTGTTGTCGTGAAATAATAGTAAATTCTAGTAAATGGGTAATCGCGTCTGGACCATATACTCTGCATTGTTATAGGGAGGATGGAAAATCTTGAGCAGTTGAGGGTGAAATGTAATCTACTTAATCGGTTTCACGTATCGTCTACTTGGATTGGAAATTATGTTTTATGTTTGCTTGGTTTGCAGTGAGGGAGTATTTTGTGTAAAGAGTAGTCTGTTGGTTTGGTGGTGAAATTGATTGCTAGGCTGGAAGATGTGGGTTCGATTCCCACGCAAGACAATGCTTTTTTTTTTTTTTTTTGGTGTCGTGTTGGAAAATCCTCATGGAGTCCCTCCGCCCCGGGGGAAGGACGAAGGGGACTGTCAGACTCATACTGACTAAAAACCAACCCGTGTTCCTCATGTACCCGTGTGTCGGAGGGTAGGGATTCGCATAAGCATTCGTCGCTACCCCCCGACGGGTATTGGCCCGCCAGATGGTCAGGCGGGCCCCAAACAAAACCCCCTTGGCGCCGGATTAACGTGTTGGGCTCCGCCGCCAAAACACTCAGCGGCCGCAGAGGATAGGGAGGACGGCAACGCAACACCGCATCTCCTCTTCCTCTGCGGCCCCACCGCGGCGCATCGAATGGTGCGCCCCCATTTGGTCGCGGGAGATAGGGCGCGCGGCAACGCAATACCGACACGCCTCTCCTCCCGCGACCGCACCCGGCTGCGAGGGATAGACAGAACTGTCCCCCGCACCCGCACCGTTGGACGCATCCTGCGCAGGCCCCGTCAAGCCCACGTGGAGCGTCCCCTCCTGGATCCCTCTTAGCTTCACCGCGAGGTTCCAAGCCACGGTTACTGAGCCCCCCCACCACGACAAGGTGGAGATCCCACGGGGGGACGCAAGGCAATGCTACAATAATGGTTATTATGTTTATTTGTTATGAATGTGGCTAGTCTAAGTAGATTTGTCATATTTATGGTCATACAAGTTTATTTTTATAATTAACAGAGCCCTTTTTAAGGTTCACTTAACATCCCGTTAGAAAATCTGACACGCTCGATTAATTTTCTTTTTTTTTGCATTTTCAACTCTTACGTACGAGTACCTCCATTATGCAAACGATCAGATTAACATTCCTACTTTATCAAAAATATAAAGAACATAGATGCTATCAATATCTGACGCGCTCGAGTAAATCCCGAAATCCCTTCGTGGCCTGCCCTAATATAAACACCATCCCATAATAGCGCAAAGCTATTTATCCAAGCCGATCTGACCGCGTTTGACGAAGATTTACTCCGTATATATATTTTTTTTGTACTAAAGCCATAAATACAGATGTAAAACTAGCTTTTCAACTGTTAATGAAGTACTTTTAATGCTATTGATTTCGGAATTAAATAAAGCGATGGTTTGTTCGCAACTATTTTGAAATACAGCCAACAAACTGCAACCAAACGCAACCATTGCGCTCAGAAATTCTCAAAAACGTTTTCTCGTAAACGTAGAATATATTCTTCTTCTTCTTTCTCTTAGTGTTATCCCAGTTTCAATCTGGGGTCCGCTTTCTAGTCTAACTCCGAAAAGTCATTGGTGCGCGCCGTGGATTCGAACCCGATACCCTCTGCATGGCAGTCTGTTGGTATATCCACTCGGCTATCGCTAAACGTAGAATATATTATGAAATCTTAATAATATGAACTAAGAATTGAAAGACAAGTACCAAGGTAAGAGAATTTTGAAAAGTACAAGGGTAATAAAAGTTTACAGAAGTTTGGGGACTAAGCAATGTGTTTACTAAGTTACTTATCAATCAGTAATTCATTTTGAATAGTACCAGGGTAACATAAATAAACAGTAGTTAGTCGGAGGTTAATAATCTGGTTACAAAGTTATCAATCAGTTATTAAGACACTACAAGGCATGAGTAAAAACCCCACTTTTAAAAGTAGTAGTGAATTTTGAATCACGGAATACCTACCTTACTTAATTGAATAGTAATTCAATAAATGTTCACACTCAGTGTTGCTTTTTATCGGGGTTAAATATAATAACCAGCATAAAATGCTTTGATACCCTTAGTTCTTTAACCAAAAATATATACTTAACACCAGAAAAATAAAGCATAAAATTACCACAGATATGAGAAGTATCAGATGTAACGCACGGCACAGTTGCGTGCGGCCACTAAAGCAAATACAAAATTGAAAAGCGAATACAAACTCGTCTCAGTGCGCTACGAAGCATCGTACAGTTCACGCGTCACGATCACGTCAACTTTTAAATTCTCAAAATGCCGTCTTGTGTTCTTTAAACACTGTAAAAGTTGTTCCTAAAAACAAAAACAGGAAAATGGAATATCTTTTCACAGGTAACTATTGATAATTTGACTGTTTCCTAATTTAATTTCGATAAAATTCGTATTTGTGCAAGAAATATGTAAGTGTTGCCAGTTTTTGTCGACGCCGTTCTGCCTGAATTAGGGAAAATGCACTTGTCAATTGATTATGTGATAATGATTGTCATGTTAATGAAAAATACATTACCGTATTATAAAAGTATACTGTAGATATATCTTCTTTCTCATAAATATAGTAATAGAATTTCAATTTCCATTAGTATATACCTTACATAATATTGTTTTGAGTTCGATCCCCAAACGATCCAAATATTCGTGTACACCCTGCTACTCGTCAAGCTTATAAACTTTGACCTTTGCACCGTTCTTATGGCGTAAAGAATAAGTATCAAAATCGTACAGCAAATGTTTAGCTTGACTTGGCGCCGTGTGTACATACATACTTATGGCGTAGGGAATAAGTATCAAAATCGTACAGCAACTGTTTAGCTTGATTTGGCGCCCTGTGTACATACATACTAATGGCGTAGGGAATAAGTATCAAAATCGTACAGCAACTGTTTAGCTTGACTTGGTGCCGTGTGTACATACATACTTATGGCGTAGGGAATAAGTATCAAAATCGTACAGCAACTGTTTAGCTTGACTTGGTGCCGTGTGTACATACATACTATTTATTTCTCAACTAATCGACGCCAGCGGCTTCGCACGCACATATTTTCTTATTTCTCGTTTTGCCCGATCCCGTGGGAATTTCGAGAAATCCCGTCTTGGTGCACCCCTACGGTTCCCAAGAAACATACATGCTAAATTTCAGCTTCATGCGCCGAGTAGTTTCGGCTGTAGCTTGTCTGTCAGTCAGTCAGTAACGCAAGGATTTTATATATACAGATTTACGAAGTAGTTAAAACTTAACTCGGTACCTACATTTAAGAAATGTATTTATAAAAGCATTAATTAAATCCATGGTAAATTCTTCAAAACCGCAAATGAATATAAGAATATTACATAACTATATGCAAAATACTGGGAGATTATTCATAATCTGGCAACTTTTCACACACATAGACGCGCGTGTCCGTACAGTGCCAGTCGCCAAAGGTCACGCACACATAGCTGTCAACGTGCCACGCTTAGTTGGACGAATACGCTACATCTGATTCTTGTTAATAAATCTATGAAAATTACAATGGTACTTATATTTTAGTCACGATTGCGCTTTAATTGTATTCGAACACCAAATGTAGTAAATGATCACCAAATAAATAGGTTATGTTAGGTTTACTTGTGCCTTGTAACCAAATCCAATTTATGTGTTGGTATTTCATACAACTAACAAAAAACTTTGGTTATAATTTTAAATTTAAATGCTGGTTTAATTTTGGTGATAATTTATTACTTTTGGGTTAACAATGATTTATTTGGAGTCATTTTGCTTAAATAGGATAGCGAAACTTTGGTTATAATTTTACATTAAAATGCGGGTTTCATTTTGGTGACCATTTACTATTTTTGTCTGTTATATGTTACTATATCTGGTGGTAAGTCAAACATAAACCCTTTTTATCTTCACGTAGAAAATAAGCATAAACTCAGTCAGGTTCATAAATAATATAATCATTTGATATAGTTTTATTAGTCACTAGCATATGTGTTTCATCGAAAAGTACCTACTATTATTTTCTACTTCTCTAATATCAAAATTAAGTTTGCTTGATTCTTTTGCTAACTCTACTTTCATTTACTCACTTACATGTACACAGGTACATGCGCATCATACGGGGCGTATGGGCACGGTAATAATATCTAACAGTATTGTAACTCCATACAAACGCACGAAACTCTAGTTATACCTACGCGCCGCGAGCAGAGTACCCATAAGACTGGGCGGACTGTACCTACAGTACCCGCAGCCGCTATCGTGCCGCAGCTCGCATGCGGCGCGTCTGGTAGGTATATAACTCACGAAGACGGCCGAGTTACAATACTGTTAGATTATATTACCGTGGTATGGGCACCAGTGTTATTTTACAGTATGGGTACTAATTCCTTATAAGGGGTGAACCCTGAGAGGCATATGGTCTCGGAGCCCATTAAAGTATGAATGTAGAAAAGACAAAATTAATAAACCTTTTTATTAAATTTGTTTATTTAGTAACTTAAATAACATTTGTGTAACTTTATCTTACGCCTCGATGAATATAGATCATTTATATATATGTTACAGCCAAAGTAATAAACGCCGGTATTATTTATACCGTCTAGCCATTATTTATAATATGGTCTCAATTTAGACAAAGTTATAATTGCCACAGAATTAATAATCATTACCAGTTATTTTATTTAACATCTTGGTAGTTTTGGATGAAGTAATAAAACATGTATAAGGGAAGCTTATAGTTTTATTTTTTTCAGTTCCGTACTGGAAATCGATATGTTAACTGGCCGATTAAACGCGAAAACTATTTTAATAGATGTTAGGATGTCAAGTGTTAAACATCGTTCCCTGACTCCACATTTCATTACAGTGTGACTGATCACGCCAAGCTGTATCGGAGTGATAGGGAAGGAAATAGAACCGTATTTATTACTTTGACTAACTTTGGCCTGCTATTATGAATAACATCGAGATGAAGCGATTCATTTTTCAAACTATTTAGGTAGTTTAGTGATATATATTGACCAATATAAGAATACATATAATATTACAAAACTGTTGACTTTCTTGTTTTGTTTGTTTGGTTGGGCTCACCAATCTCTCGCGCTGAACAAGTGTTCATTATCTGGTCGAGGTAATACAGAATGTCAGTAAAAACTAAAATGCTATCTCTACCTCTCCACATCGTTAAAGAGCCGACCCCAAATAATATGACGTCTGAGTAAAGTATGGAACCTGAGCTGAAGCCAAAAAAATTTTCGTCATTCCACAAACAGATGAAGTAGCCCCAAGACCGTAGCAACCACTCATCACAGTTTACCACAACCTCCCTCCTATCTTCATAATACGCTACTTGTAGACGGACAAATTGTATCGCCGCGCCGCCTGTTTAGTAAGAAGTCCTACCGAACAAAATTTTATATCCTTTTTCAATCGGTCCTTCCTAGCAGCTAGTTTTGTTAGTGTTGGACCCGATTGTGTCAACTCACACCCTTTAGGGAAAATAGCCTCAAAATTCTCTGTTGTATAATTACTTGGTGGATCCCAAGAGGATACGTTGATGAGATCATCGAGCTTGAAGACAGCCAGATCATGAAGAGGGGTATGTAGCTTATTCGCGCTATGCCACTGTTCCTCACTTATTTCTTCTCTATTCATCGGAATCACTTGCACAGGCATAATTATAAAAAAAACCTTCCTTGACTATCTGGTTTTCTTTTATTAAAACAACAAACAGTTACGTTTTGTAATGCGTCTGGTGTTTTCTTTAAGGTCCTGATTGGATTATAACTGGTCAGTACTAGATCTCTTTCAAGAAGCGCTCCTATAGAAAGTATTGTCCTGTTTGACCTACTGTTAGACCAAACTAACGTTACGATTCTGTCAAAAAATATGTCCATCGTTTCACTCGCAACATCTGCGTATCGCATAGGGGTTCCTCTGAAAGGATGCGATATGATTTCGTCTGTGACCAAATTACATAATGATATTAAGTAGACAATAAAAAAAATGTAGAAATAAAAAAAAGATATAATGTTAGTTTGGTAAATTGCAGCAGCTTTGTAGCTTATAAGTAGACATCAGAGTAGCTTGTCAGTAAATATTAATAATAATATTCTACCACATTCACACAACACCATCTAGTCTCAAACCAAGCAGAGCTTGTACTATGGGTACTAGATAATGGATAAACATACATATATTCTTTATTTTTCTTCTTGTAAATACATACATATTATAAGTACATAGAAACACCCAGAACAAGACAAACATCCATGTTCATGCAGACAAATGTGTGACTTGAGCGGGAATCTAACCCGCGACCAGCAGTCGTTTACAGTCCCGCTGCGCCACCCGCTCGTTAAATAATTGAACGATTGATTCTGCTCAGGATCGCTCGTTATAATTTGTAAATAACCTTAACCTTTCAAGTACCGCGCCCTCTGAAACGTCACTTTGCTTACGGAACCGCGCCGTACGACATCATCGCGCGCGCGGTACTAGATATTGAATGTTATCGCTCTGAGAGTATAATAAAAATTATAATAATAACATTTGAGTGTATATTTAGTTTTGTGTAGCTCTCTGTTTTGAATGGATCTTGGAATACCGGTTTTATCGACAATTATAGCGTATTATGATTAAAAATAAAATTAATTTATGTTTATTTTTGTATTTTTATATTCTGTATAATATGGGTTTTCCAATTAAAACTAAAAATATGCATGTGTTCATTATAATAATTCCCCCTTTTCAATAACAAACATTTGCTAAAATTCTCAGTTTTTGCGCGCATTGAAATGAAATGTCCTTTTTTTACTTTTTAATTTGATATCAAATTGAATCAGAAAAAGGTGTCAGGGTTGTCTTTGATTCGTAAAAATACAATGCCATTTCAAATAATTGATAAAATGTACTAGATCAGTGTAAAAAACGTCAAAGTATGAAGGACGGAATCTGGACATGCATTCATGTCGTCGGTAAACATGGGTAATTTTTTGTAGGATATGAATTCATGTCCTCGGTACTCGAAAGGTTAAGGAGTGAATAATAATAATTATTGTTTAAAAATAAACTGAATTTAGAAGTGTCAGATATACCTACAATACCAAATCATAAACAACCTTGTGTCGATATGTCTTTCTGTTTGTGCGGGGTCATCTCTGAAATCAGCTCAACGGATTTTAATGCGACTTGCACTGGAAGATAAAAGACTTTGTACTTATATATACTATAATTTGACCAAGCAAGTGGTCCCGTTATTGATAATATTGATACACCTAAAATAAGACAGACGAAACTGCGGGTTCAGCTAGTCATAAATAAACTAGTGTTTGTATTTTCATCGACTGCATTGATGGAATAGTACTTTAAGTAGTCGCCTTGTCGCTTTACATGGCGCCAAATGTTGTGGGTTCTAATGGATACACAGCTGTGCAAAACTTTGTGTAAAACACTATTTGTTGTATCATGTCCGGATATTCGATTGAATATTTATCGTAAATACCCGCGAAACTTGACTTATTCTTAGTTTCGCGATACATCTGCGTCACCTACCGCGCTGAACGTACAGTTGAATATGCTCGTAGTGTTCTTAAATCTCCTATAACCCATCGGCTGAAATTACGTTGCGTTCAGCGTGGCGCTCTGCGCTCACTCTTCCAAAACGCAAATTGGTCGCTGTTATCGAGTTTTAGCGAGAATAGCGAAGAACAATTATTCATATGTACATAATTATATATACTGCTGGACATATCCAATGTTGGACATAGGCCTCTCCCAAGGCTGGACCGATCCTGAGCCACCCGCATTTATCCGCTGCCCACGAAAATATTATCTAATATTTTGACTATCAGTCAAAATATTAGATAATATTTAATAAATAATTAATTTCTCATTGTAGGAGGCTCAATATTTTCTATTCACTAATTTAAAATAAGCAGGAACTCATCGGTACAGTATATTGAGACATCACATCTAGCGCTAATCTATTCATCGCTAAGATAGATAAAGTCTTATAGGTAGTAACTCTAGTAACAGCTCTTGTATTTACAAAGACAGTTTCGTTTAAGTACTCGAGGACTAGAATCGGTCGTGAGAGAGTTCACAATATTCTCATGGCATATTTGAATACTTGTAAATATACTGACATAACCTGACGTAATCTTAGTTTGCATACCGCCGTGGATATAAGCTAAGTTTGCATATTTTAGTTTCATATATAAAACTTAGTATAAAAAAGAGGTGATAGTGCAGTGGCGTACGTAACGCACTGCTGAGACGATGGTCTCGGGTTCGATCTCCAATTACCCCGGGCACACACCTCTGACTTTTCGAAGTTATGTGTGTATTAAAAATGTTAATTATCGCGCGCTTAATAATATGCCCGGTAGATGGCAATAGACTCCTTATCACATTGGGGCTGAAACATAAGTGGCGAAGTGTGGGTGTGTAATACACCTCTGCTTACCCCTTCGGGGATAAAGGCATGAAGTTATGTCATGTGTCATTACAGATATACACAAAACTTTAACCAATCTGTGTGCAAGCAGTCATTCATTCTAAGAACGTTATATACGGTAATTAATTCAACATTTCTACAAGGCATGTCTCAATGTAATAAAACTTCTGCGCTCAATTTAGCGAGAGACATTTGTTTTCAAAACGTATTCGCGTTTAAGTCCCACCCGTTATCATGCGTTCACAGCGACGTATTATATTAAAGGGGTGGTCTGTTAACGGTGTAACGTAATTTACGTAATACTACGTATTGCGTTATAATATCTCGCAGTTGCTTAACGGAGTGGATGGAGCTAGTTTAATCCGAAGAGCGGTTCGCTAGGAATTGTTACCTTATATGGCAATGTACACATTGTACGGAATTGTTACCTTATATGGTCAACAGAAGTTTCGGAGGACCTTAGTTAGACGGATTTTTCTTGTCTAGACACGTATAATCCTGCTGTACAGAGCGGGGTATTGTAACGTAATACTACATATTGCGTTATAATATCTTGCAGGTGCATAACGCAGTGGGTGGAGCTAGCTTAATCCGAAGAGCGCTTCGTTAGGAATTGTTACCTTATATGGTCATGTGCGAGCCACAGGCAGTCTGTGACTCATTGGTCTGTGACTATATAAGATGGGTGCGCGATCTAAATCGGTCACTTTCCCTAGACGACGCAACGCTGCCGCTACATCTCGTGATTATTCAGTCTTCTACTTCCCTATCTACTGTCCCTAGTGTTGCCCAAATGCAAGAACAAGACGAGACTTAGCCAGTCTTGGTCTTGGTCTTGCGCCAATACACCTGGTCTTGGTCTTGGTCTTGGTATTGCGCTCCCATTCTTGGTCTTGGTCTTGCAGCAAGAGTCTTGCAAGTCTTGCAATTACCTATCAGTCTATTACTATTTATTAAAGTTTTTAAATCTTAGAAAAACGTATTAGAATTGGAACATTGTGAGCTTGAATTAACACAGCCATAGTAAAGATCAAGCAGATTAATAAATAACTGAAGATTTGATAAGAAATTCGAAAAATCAACTGACCTATATGTCGTTTTCCATGGAAGTAACTGTTTCTTAATAAACATTTATGATTTATGAGCTTACATTTGCTAAAACATGTAAAAAAAACAAATTAATTACAATAACTTGACTGTATTTTAAAGAACAATATCTGTCTAGAAAGAGATTGAACCCTCAACTTATATGAAATTTAATAAAAGAGTTTTACGATTTATCATTTATTTCAATAAAAAATAAAATACAACACAAATCAAACATAACAGTACACAACAGCTTTATCATTAGGTTATGTTACTTTATATCAATTCTTTTGACCAAGAATTAATACAAAGTAACCATCTGGCTGACTCATCACTTAACCTATTTCTATGTTTTCTAATTACTAATGATGCTTTAGAAAATAATCTCTCAGCAGGTACTGAAGTTGCAGGTATTGAGAGAAAATCACGGGCCATCTTCGATAAAGTCGGATACTCTGTCTCATGCGTCCTCCACCAATCTAAAATGTCTTCCGAGCTGGCAGTTCTTGGTTTTCTCAAGTACTCCTCCAACTCGTCTATCACTAAGCCTTGAAGACAAGATCCAGATGACGTCGAGGGACATTCATAGAGTTTATCAAAGTCTATTACGTCTTCATCTTCATCACATACTTTATTTCCTTTTTTTGGTAATTCCAGAGATTTGTTCAGTGAGTGTAGACTTTTATATTCTTCATAAAGTTCATTGAACTTGCGCAGATAGACCACAGATAAGGTTAGGATGATGATAATAATTAAACTAGTTAAAATGTGTACCTATGCAAGTTATTACATCATGCGATTAATTGCATAACTTACAGAAAGTTTTTTTTTAAGTAGGTGCACGTGCGCTGAACGTGGCGCGGGTGGCGTGGAGGAGCGGGGATGACGGGTGATAGTATACGTGTGTGCGTGCCACAACCACGACTATAGAGTTGTTAGGGTTGTCGAAAAAAACACAAAAAAATATTTTTTTTAGTTTTGTATGGAAAAAAAAGTTTCGCTTTCATTATTAACATTTACGCATACGATTCCAAACTTGATATAGATAAACACATTTAAATATTGTTGGGCCTAACTCGGACACCCTGTATACTTACTAGAATAAATTATTATGACATCTACTACCTATCCTTACCATTTTATCCTAATCATAATACTGCTTGCGTGATCAGTATAATGTATTCATTTTCATTCTAAGCACTCTGAAACTTATTTATTCTTTGGAACACCTGTAGGTACTCTTAAAATTCGAAATTATTTTGCATGAGTCTACCTACGCCCTGTGGCGGCAATCAAATAGTGTCAAATGTTGTGATTTCGGCGCGGCGGCAACGATTGTTGTATATGATTTCAAAAGAAGCCGCCGGCGCGTGTATCATAACCATGTACTTCCGAAAAGCGGCAAATTTCTTTGAGAAGTAAGTACAAAACCTTTGATGCCGCATTATCAAAGTGCCGATGGTTAAAACATAACTATGCATGCACTCAGTTTGATTTTAATGGATATTTTTTTATTCGCTATGTAGGTATGTTTATGGTACCTATTAGTCGTAATGCGCATAGGTCCAGTTTTTCATATTCTTTGATACAGTTTTTTGCGTCTCATAGAATTCCTAAGCTTACCTATACACCGAACTGTTACACCTAACTACTCCGTGAAATAGCGCTAAGTCCTAGCTGCAAGACGCAAGAGTCTTGCAGGCTTAGTCTTGTTCTTGCTCAAGTCTTGCACGATCAGTCTTGGTCTTGGTCTTGCTAAAAATACGCGGTCTTGTTCTTGGTCTTGGTCTTGCAAAAACGCAAGAACAAGACCAAGACTGCAAGACCAAGACTGAATTTGGGCAACACTAACTGTCCCGCTGGGGGTAAGCATATTCTAGTTGCCTGTGTGCCTATATGTTCTGTCTGTAGTATCTGTGTCTCCTAAGCATAACAGCCGATCTAGGTATAGCCTGTTCCTAACCGGTTGTTGTGTATTCTCTGTGCTGTTTCCAGTTCTCCCTACGGGCTGCCTTCTATCTACGGGCCACGATTCTCTCTACGGGCTGCGACCTACGAGCTGCTGGCGCCGTGCTGCTACAGCCAGGCCACTGGCGCCTGACCACATCAGCTGCACCGCCTGAGCCTCCGCTCAGCCTGCACCTCGACCACCGAGCTGCCTACACAACGTGCACTTCGGCCAGCTCACCGGCGACCCTACGAGCAGCTACCCTGCGAGCGTCGAAGAGCAGCAGAAGTCTACATTCCAGCCTTCAGGCCAGTGCTTACCTAGTTCGGTCATACTGTATGTAAGCGGTAGTGAGACGTAATAAAAAACCTGTTCAGTCTAGCAGTGTTTCTATCGAACCCCGACAATCCTACCTGAGACCCCGTCTCAACGGAAAATAAGGAGGGGCTTTAAATGTAGCCTTCTAATGGTTTTTATTTTTTATGTGTATGACAGGAGGCAAACGAGTAGCTGGATAACTGGATGGAAATCGATTAACATTAGTATGACTACAATAGGCGGCCACGCACCGGACGTCGTGGCAGAGGTAGGCTTCCAGCAAGGTGAAGTGACGACCCTGTTGGGATCGTGAGCAGCGGATTGATCCGGGTGATCAAGATCGGTCCATATGGAGAGCTTGGTGAGAGGTCTATGTCCAGCAGTGGACGTCTTTCGGCTGATATGATGATGATGATGAGTACAAATCGTGAGAGTTTGAACATAATTATTTAAGGCTGGAAGAAGTTTTATTTCATACAACATAATTTGTCGAACATCGAAGAAGAAGAAGCATCGACAAATATTTTCTACGATATCCGACGAGCAAACTTACAGTGAAACCACCCCTTTATGCATAGGACGTAAAAGGATTTCTTAATGAGCTCTAAAATAACGGCGGCTCTAATTATTGTAATCAAATGATCTCCACTAGGCTATCGCTGCCTTTGCTAGCATTCTTAAATCTAAATCTACATATTTCATCGATACTGTATAATGACCAGCGGATCCATGCACGGCGGGAGTGTAAGCGACGTGCATTGATATGGATGTTTGTCTTGGTCTGGGTGTTTCTATGATATTTCTTTATCCTTTTTTTTTGTAAATTGATACATATTTTTTACAAAAAAAAGGATAAATGTATGTTTATCCATTATCTAGTACCCATAGTACACGATCTGCTTAGTTTGGGACTAGATAGTTATGTGTGTAAGTGGTAAATATTATACTTCACAATAAATGAAACTTAAAGTTTCATGGAGCGTTTTTGGCATCCGAGGTGATCACTTTTTAAATTAACCGACAGTAATCAATACTCAGTGGATTGAGAATACAAACTGTCACAAGCCCATTTCATTCCGCGGGTATGGTGAGAGGCAACTAAGTAAAATACACGATACAAATAGTGATGATTTCCTCCCGACCGATTTCGGCCAAGGCAGTTGGTCTACATATATGCCAACTGCGCGGGACTAATTATAGTGCACAAGTGTATGCGCATACACTAGTGCACTCTCTATTCCCTCACTATCATAGTCCGATGGGACGCCACATGCGACACGACCTGAGAGAGATTGGGCGCAGGACCAACAGCTTTCCGAGGAACGGGGGTGTGACACCGCCAACTCCCTGACTCCGAACTTTCTATTAGATAATTCCTTAAAGAAAAACCCAATATCACTTTTTTGTTCGACACGGGAATCGAACCCGAGAAGTCATAATCCGCGAGCGGCAAGAGCAATAAGAGGCAGTCAAGATGCAAGTAGCATCCTGCGGCAGAGACCGAAAACTCGACATCAAACCATATCGCAACCCGTCTGGCTAGCGTGGTATGAAAGGCTGAAAGATGATGATGAATCGATAACCGGCAATAATGTGCCCTATAACTTATACAATACTGATACAAATACTGATTGACTGTGTATAAAACGGCAACATACACGATAAAACGGCAATATACACGAAATTGAAAGATAAACTGCGAGACAAGCTATCTAATATTAATGTATAAAGCTGAAGAGTTTGTTTGTTTGTTTGCTTGAACACGCTAATCTCAGAAACTACTGGTCTGATTTGAAAAATTCTTAAGTCATAAGTTATAAGTAATTTATTTCATAACAATAGAAATATTGTGTTGAAAATTTAAACATAACAAATTGCAAATAAATTTAATGAAAATAACATACAATATTACATTTAAAATAGATCCAAATTCATAAAAATGCGTTTAGAAAAACAGTAACAGCCATTGATAGATCATGTGTTGGATTTTAAAACTAAATTAAATTGGATAAAAAATTTCATAAAACATAACATTAAAAATTACAAATAAATCAGATTTTAGAAATAAAATAAAACATAACATTAAAAATTACAGTCAAATCAGATTAAAATTCATTATAACACATTTAGAACAGTCAGTAAACAACAACAGTCAATTAAATTAACAAGTAAGATGATTATTATGTCAATAGTAAATTTCAAAGTAAATGTAAATGTCAAAGTAAATAGTAAATGTCAAAGTAAATTATATAAATTACCACTATACAATTACAAGTTACAATGTCTATCTTCCATGAATTCATTGACACTATAATAGCCTTTCCTCAATTAATAAGCCCTCAATTAATTTTTAATAAGTTGACACTATAAATACTTTTGAATTCCATGGGCAATTTATTGTATAAAACTACAGATTGATACCGTGGACTGTGATGCACAACTTGTAATTTTGGTTGTATGTTGTAGGGCACACCTTTCTCCGTGTACTAGCTCTAGCTACTCTCTGCTCATCGGTCTCAATTGTGTGCAATTTTTTTACGAAGCTAGTCAGTAACACCAATATATAAAGGCATGGCACTGTCAAGATTTGTAGTTTTATGAAATGCTCTTTACATGAAACTGTCTGTTTCATGCGAAGCATTGACCTAAGAGCTCTTTTTTGAATAACAAATGCCATTTGCATGTTATAATTGTAACTGTTACCCCAAAATTCGATGCTGTATCTAAGCCTGGACTCTACCAAAGCGAAGTACACACTCCTAAGTTGAGGCAAAGTTAATACTTCTCTCAGAGTTCGCGAACCGCGGCTGGATCTCGTTTAAAAATAAAAATAAAACATAACGTTCAAAACTAAACAGTACCATATGGAGCGTTTAATACATATAAAATAAAGAAATAAATAAAATGGTACATTTAATAGAAAAGTTGCCGACCACATTGCCCTCGAGGGTAAACTCATAAATTCCCCTTAAAACAACGAGTAAGCCTTTTTTATGGTACCTATAAACATAGACGATATATGTAGGGGATTTCTAGTATAGTATATTAAAAAGATAAAATGTTATACGGTTTAAATATTCCTGATTGCTTGGCTGACTCTGTGGTTATAACTTATAGGTAGGCAGGTAGATTTGACGATAGTGTGTTCCTGGACTGAATATTGTAAAAGGAATATGAATTTGTAACTGTGTCGGAATGTTGGATACTCTAAGCAAAGGCACGTGGTATATTTACCGAAAGACAATTTGGAACAAATTGTGTAAGAATGATAAAAAGCTACAAAGATAGCTCCCGCATTAGCTTTACGGTTACGCTCCGACCTCGTCACACTCCGATGAGGAGGATGAGAAGCTATGTATGAGGATATATCTCGGGTTATACATAGCTTCGAAACCCATTACACCGTTGTCATGAGAGTTTTTGACGCGAAACTAGGCAAACGAAGAGGTGATGAGCTGAGAGTGGGGCAATTTGGTAATGTTCATCTGAACTCGCGGGGTAAAAAACCATTCTGAAAAAAATCGCTGTGATTTTTTCAGGGGCAATTTATTTTTCAAATTGGTTTCTTAATAATAAATATAAATTTGCGCAAAAAGTAAACACATACGATGGCTTAGATTGTTTATCATCATCATCGCCCTAGTTTAGTCTTGGAGCCCCAGATCCACTTACTGGTCTTACCAGATATGACAGAATATCAGCTTTTCCACAGAGCAACTGCCGTCTGACCTGCGAAATCCACAGGAATAACGACTGTCAAAGATCTTCATGGCAGCCGGTACTGACAGTTTAATGTGTACTCTGACGGACGGGGCAACCGATAATTAAAAAAATAATACGCACTTAACCACAGAATAGATAGTTCTTACGAACAGAAGCACCACTTCGCAAACCAATTTATAGAAATGGCGACTCTTGCTACTAAGCAAGAAAGTGCAATTCAGCTCGCATGAGCACTCGGTACCTAACGCGATATTGACCTAACTGTTCCCGCTCTTTTCTAATGCCGCGTTTACACATTCGTGCGAATAGCGAGGCGAATGACGAGGCGAATAACGAACACGCATGTGTAAACACTACATTCGCTATTCGCCTCGTGATTCGATTCGTGATTCGTGTGTTCGCGTTGAGAGCGGTTTTTTGGACGCGAATCAAAGGGCACGAATGGCGAACACGAACTTACTGTTTACACATTCGTCTGCATTCAGTTGACAGCTAGCGCCTGACCCAACCGGACGTGTTGTCAAAATGGAGTGGAGTGAAGCGCGAATTATAGAATTCCTTGAACTATTTCAAAAAGAAGAGCTCATTTGGAACCCAAAACATCAGAAAGATAAACGGTGCTTGGAATTGGAACCGTATGTCTGCTAGTATGGGGTTGCCATTAAGCACATTAAATATAAAAAAACAAACTTTGGCTAAAACAAAATTGATTATCAACAAACATAGTAAAAGATATGACTGCCTCGATGGTCTCGCGGCATAAATATGCGCGTGGGATTGGGAGGTCTCGGGTTCGATTCCCGGGTATGGCAAAGTGTTATTGGGTTTTTCCGTTAGGAAATTTTCAGTAGCAGCACGGAGTCTGGTAATGTGCCCGGTACGGCAATAGGCCCGCCCCCTATTACGTGGGACCTAAAAATTCATGGCGAAATGTGGGTGTAATATTACACCTCTGCCTACCCCTTCGGGGATACAGGCGTGAGTCTATAAATAAAAATAAAAAAAATAATTATTTATATGAGTAATTCTCAAAGTAATTTAATAATTTACATGCTCAAAAAAGAAATCGTCTGTGACGATAGCTTTTTTTTACTTTTTTACGCAGGATATCTAAATAATTATATAATTTCATTAAATGTAGCGCGCACGCTGCGATTATTTTCACGTCCTCCATGTTCGTGTGCGAATTTCAAATGATTCACTCCACGAATGTGTGAACAGTAGTTCGCGACAGCATTCGTATACGAATGTTTCGACGAATATTCGTGGAGTGTCGAGGCGAATGACGAACACGCATGTGTAAATGCGGTATAACACATAACGCTGTCGCTGTCTGGCGCGGAGCGGTGGGCTAGGGTTGTCGACTTGCCGCTGCTACTATAATATTTATTCATCGTCTATCTACCTACTTGACCACGTACCTAATAATAAATATTTATACTATAAGTATCCTATCCAACTATTTGAGCTCGTAGAACGAAAACCACAAAAATTCTGGTGGTTTACATTTTCACTATACTAATTCTTAGTTATTTCCTAAACGCGTAGACCGATTTACATGATTCAAACAGATAAAATGGTTTTTGAACTAGACCTTTAATTTGACACCATAATCGTTGAGATATCTCAACAAATAAAAAGTACAATTTTCAAGTTGCTCTCGTAAAATAAATAAAATCAAAATTTCAAGTTGCTTTCGACACACATCCGTTAAATGAGCAATACTTTGCACCAGACTTGTGATGTGAACATTTTTGTTGTTCACTATTAAAATTCACATTATTAGCTAGCCCTGCGCGCGAGCGGTGACGACGCGGCGTGGAAGCCGCGCGAAAGTGTAGGCACTTATCGCTGTAGGTACGGCCGAGTGAAGGAGGCCTGACTTAACTTCGAAAAGTCATCGGTTCGCTCCGTGGATTCGAACCCGATACCCTCTGCATGGTAGTCCGTTGGTATCTCCACTAGGCTATCGCTGCATACTTATATCACGTATGTTTGCAATAATAATATTATTAAGATTACTGAAATAGCAATATAAACTACGACCTCATTCAACTCTAGAATTGGCACCAGAGTGATATTATACTAATGAATGCATTTCTTCTATGTGAACGCTTTTTTAACGCGCATTAAAAAGGCTGTCGTACTCTTTCCGCTCAAGGCTAAGATTTGTGGTGGTATTTCTATGTATGATATGTAAGTATCTGTTTATCTATTATCTAGTACAAGTTTTGCTTAGCTTAGGACTAGACGTGGTTGTGAGAATGTGAAAAAATACCTTATAGCTAACAAGACAGTTCTTTCAGGAGCAACTAGCAGCCTCCTATTACTTATCACTTTTTACCAAATTATATTAACGATACAATAAAGCACTGATTCTTGACTAAATCGATATAATTTCTAAAGTTTTGCGGAGGTAATTTAAATGGATTTATCACATATAAACTATACTTTATCGAATTTGAAAAGGACAGAATATCTTCATCGTAATAGTAGTCTACTTCATCGTAATCATTGATTACGGAAATAATATTCACGACGTACATAGTTCACGCCGATACAAGTTCACGATCTTTATTTACGGATCGACTGTACTCAATTATGGTTCTGATACGCATCTCAATATCGATATTGAAACTCGAGTACTGTTTATTAAACCACACAATCTCAGATGATGTTATTGTCTTAAGCCGCATGTTAAGTTTTGTTTATAAATATATCGGGATCTCAAACCAAAAGGCCTCGTATTTTATCTGACATCCACACTGTATTTTGAACGAAATGCGATTAGATTTTTAATTGGGTTGTATTGGTTTCACTTATGAGATTTAAACCGAAAGATCTGGAAACTACATTTTTTATTTATTACTAGCAGACGTTTCGAATTCTTTACATGATTCATGGTCACGGCAGACTGAGTTATATTTGTCCACATATGGGATCCCCAAAGCGCTAGGCAGTGTTGTAATATTTTACCCACATTTCGCCAGATTGCCGTTATCGGTCATATTGACAGACTCCGTGTTGCTACTGAGAATTCGGAAAACTCTGTAACTTTTTTGCTGACCCGGGAATCGAACCCGGCGCAGGAGCATACGCAAATTTGACCTAGTAATTAAAAAGGGAATTTAAATCCACATAGCGCACTACGGCTGCACGGTTTCATAGTTTGTCCCATGCCTCGAAAAGCACGTTAAGCCGCCGGTCCTAGCTGTCATAAAGATCTTTGACAGTCGATATCGAGAGTCCAGGACCTCTGAATAAACTGAGACTTGTCTAAACCATCGAATGTCGTTATCTCTTGGGGTTGCGGAGGTTAGACGGCAGTCGCTCTGCGGCAAAGCTAATATTCTGTTAAATTAGTTTAGACTAGAAGGTGGATCTCAGCTTCCAAGGCGATAAGTCTTGGGTGCAACTGATAACACTAGGACGATGATAATATTACACATTAGCAACGAAGTATTGTTGAGTCGTTTGATTTTAACGTTACTGTTGTGATATTCACTTAATATATTAATTTGTATATGGATCAAAATCACCAAGGTTGTAAATTTGCTAATCCAGCAAATCATTTTAGTATATTTTAAATAGAAGTTAATTTATAAAATACTTTACGTTTCATATTAACTGTGCATCACCAAAAAAACATAAAATCTAAAATACATTCCATATTACTTGGATAAATAACCACCAAAAATCATTTCGGCACCGCGTCCTAAGTAACGAATCTTAGAATCTGACGCCCGAAAAAAGCACAAGTTGAAATACAAATGTGATTGTATTTATTACTTATCAATATTAAAAGTAATCAATTATGAACTCATGATACTTATTATCTCTAAAAAGAAAATAAATTGTAGAGAGAAACGTAGTATTAAAGCTCGTAAAAACGTTATTTTCTTCAATGCTGCAGTGGAATTTGTAAAAGTTGTGACAATGTAGAGATTTTTCTCCAAATAAATTTAAATAAGGGTGGTAGCGCCATCTACCTTCATATCTATAACGAATCGCATCAAGATCAATCGTTCCACGTCTAGTGCGAGCGATACCATATTTCCGTCCCTCTCTTTCCCTCTCCCTGGAAGAGGCACTGCCTTCGCCTGATTCGTCGACGCGATCGTGGACGCGAGTGAGTCGAGAATATTCCTCCCGCTGAGAACGCCGTCTCGTTCGTACCGCGCCGCACCGCTGTATGTGATTTACCGCTTCCACCAAGGAAAACCCGCTCGTGAGTGAAGTGTAAACAATCAGCTGCATCACGAAACACCAGGAGGAAAAGAAACGAAGAAGGTTGTATAAGGTAAGTGCCTTACATCCTTGAAATATCCTATACCCACTCAATCACCTCCTCCCGTATCCATCTCCTCTTCCCTTATTCCCTTTCTAGGCGACCCAGAACTCGCCCTAATACAGTCCATTCCATAAATCCTTCCCAAGTCGCCTAGAACCCTACGGTTTCGGTGTAAAGCCGAGCCATTTTTTTTATCCATACGAGTCGGATTCATTTACGTTTTATACGTTATACCACTATACCTAGGCAGTTATAGCACCTAGCTATACTCCTAATATATTCACATAACCGTCACATGGTTATTTCCGCCCGCATCAGTAGGTAAACTTTTATGTAGCTACCTACTTATTAAATTATTATTTCAGCAACTATCATAGTTGTCTTATAAATCTCATATTTCAATCAACTTTTATTGCCTCAGCTCTAAAGTGTTGCCTACTTAGGTAAAATAATGGATACATTAGATATTCTTATTTTGTTTCGTTCTCATTAGCTTATACTTACGCAAGCATGTCACAACAAAAGAAGTCACGCGTGTCGGAAGACAAAGAGATGACAATCTTAGAAGCAAAACGCAATATTTTATTTGAGCGCATTCAAAATATCTATGAACGATCAAAAACCGCATCTATGTCTGACAGTAATAGCGAAGCATTTCTCAGTTATTGTACAGTAGATAGTATTCGAACAGATTTTCATAAGTTGTTAGACGATTATAACGCAAGATTACTTTCTATCAATCCTGATGAAAAACCGAACTATCAGGCGTATACCTCATTCGAAGATCTTTATTGTATTATTAAGCGTATACAATCGCAATTGCAGGGTAAATGTTCGGCAGAGCCCGTTGCCCGCAAACCGAGATTACCGCCAATCGAGATTATGTCGTTTGACGGAGATATACGAAATTGGCCGTTATTCTATGCAAGTTTTAAGTCTACAGTGCACGATAATGGTTCTCTGACAGATGCTGACAGGTTGTACTATTTAATAGGTAAACTGTCACCGAAGGCCCAGTCCGTATTTGCACGTGTCACACCCAGTGCTGAGAATTATCAGGTCATATTTCAGTCACTACTTGACAGATATCAAGACACGCGCGTTCTAGCGTTTACGTACTTTGACCAAGCTTTAAATCTCAAATCGTCCAGCAACGCGTCTGTCTCGAATTTCCAGCTGTTTATTGATAACTTCGTAACCGCGGTTAATTCTCTTAGGAATTTAAAATTAGAAGATCTTTCCGACTTTATGTTGCTTCAACTCGCTTTAAAAAAGTTTGACACTGATACAATTCGCGCATTCGAGATGACGGAACGCAATAATAAAATACCTACACTAGATAGTTTTATTTCGTTCATCAAAGATCAGTGTCGAATATTTCATAATACGCAGTCTGGTTCACCTGGCCCGTCTAACACTAACAACAACAAACAAAGGTTGAATAAATCGCGAAATAGTAATAATAACTCGGTCCCTAATCCACAATCTTACGTAACATGTTCGGAATCTAATAGTAATAATTCACAGAAGTGTCTGTGCAGTAATATAGTGCACGACCACTTATACAAGTGTCCCGACTTCGATAATTTACATGCAACCGCTCGTTTTAAATGCGTAAAAGATAACAAAGCTTGCATTAATTGCTTAAGCATAAAACATAAAACGAGTAATTGTTCCAGTAGAACGAGATGTCGCTCGTGTAAACAAAAACATCATACACTGTTACATTGCGATAAAAATAACCGGTTGTCAAGTCAAGCCGCTAACCTTGACACACTCACGCAAGTGCAGAACACGGTAGCTGCGCCTTCCGCGTCTGAGGGCGAAGTATCGTTGTGTACGACATCCATTGCGCGGGCGACGCGCACGCGTGGACGGCACTCGCGCATCTATAATGATCCGCGCAGGGCCAAAACGCAGTGTACGGCGTCTAAGACGGTACTGTTAGCGACAGCGCAAGTTATCGTATATGATGTTAATGGGTCGCCGCACATGGTACGTTGTCTGCTAGATAGCGCATCTCAGACCAATCTAATAACATCGGAATGCTTCAAACGCCTCGGATTATGGAATAACTTTAAAAATACTAACTCAACCGTCAAAGGGATAGGCAGATCAGAAAGGCATTGCAGGGGTTCCGTAGATATTAAAATACATTCGCGTTTTGATAGGAATATTAATTTTAACATTTCTTCGCTTATCGTGGAGCGTATCACGGACGCATTGCCGAACGCTAATGTAGACGTAGCATCACTCACTCATCTCGAGTCGTTGCCGCTAGCCGACGCGGAGTTTGCGAATCCGGCAGGCATTGATCTTTTGATCGGAGCTTCAATATTTCCGCACTTGCTACTAACTAACATAGTTCGTAGTGAGCGATATGATTTACCGCCCGCTATTGAGACGGTACTTGGGTATGTGATTATGGGTACCGTACCTACGTTACATACTTCTCATTGTATTACGTCTTGTTGTTGTTCTGCTCTTCAAGAGATCAAGGTGGGTGCTAAAACTGTGTGTAAGATAAAGCACTAATTAGCTATGCTATGCTATGCTATGCTACGCTATGCTATGCTATGCTACGCTATGCTATGCTAAGCTACGCTACACTATCTACACATCCGCTTTGTATATAGATGACATTGCCTAATGTCATACCCGCTCCGCTAGCAATTTCGCTTTGTGAAGAGCTTATTCAGCTTTTCAAGCGAGGCCAGTTTGATCTTGTCAAATGGACAAGCAACTCTAAGGAGGTTCTCGCATGCATACCAGATTCTCATAAAGCTTCTCCAGACATTGAGTTTGAGAAGTCTGTACCGCATGAGGTTCTCGGTTTACGCTGTGACAAATCCTGTGATAGTTGTCGGTTTGACGTCTCACCACCAGATGATAAGTGCACCAAACGCACTATGCTGTCCACAGTGGCTCGACTATGGGACATAATGGGTTTTGTGGCTCCCACAATTTTGTACGCCAAGCTCTTGATCAAAGAGCTTTGGCTATCAAAGTGTGAGTGGGATGAAACACCCCCTGACCATATTGTCGCCGCTTGGGGCCAGTTTGTATTGACCTTACCGCGCTCAATCAAATTACTATTCCGCGTCATCTTGGGTTGGTAGATGGATGTACCATCAACTTAATAAGTTTCGCTGACGCCAGCGAGCGTGCTTACGGCGGAGTCGTATATCTGCAAGTCCGCATTGGTTCTAACTACTCGGTGCAGTTAGTTTGTGCCAAGTCTAAGGTCTCGCCTGTTAAACCATTTCGGTTGCGAGACTGGAGTTGTGCGCGGCCATTCTGCTGTCTCAGTTGCTCCACAAGGTTCAAGACACAGTTTTGCCCCACTACTCTATTAATAAATATACGCATTTTCCGACTCCAAGGTAGTGCTCGCTTGGATTCATTCTTCTCCTCATCGCTGGCAGACTTTTGTCGCCAACCGCGTTAGTAAATTGATTGAACTTGTTCCCGCTACTTGTTTCAATCACGTCGCGGGTTATCGTACTCGTCTTCAGGAAGAACTCTCCATAGATCATATTGACTGGAAGTTTATTCCACCAGCATCACCACATTTCGGTGGATGTTGGGCAAGCATGGTCAAAGTAATTAAAACGCATCTCTTCAAAGTTATAGGTCAACAGATCCTCTCTTACGAAGAGCCTTTAACTGTCCTTGCACAAGTCGAGGCACTGATCAACTCGCGTCCGCTTCCAACTCAGTGAGATCTAGCCTGAAGTTGGACCTACCTCTTAGTTTAAGTATTTAGTTAGTACTTTTCGCTATTATTGCGTTTGTAGCTTTCGCTAAAGTTAATTTAGATTAATTTTATTGTCATATCGCTGTCTTAGCCTATTGATGGGTTATGCGGTAGTACACCCAACATAGCTAAGTTCAATTCTATTTTTTTTAAAGGCAACCCTTTAGGGCCGGGGGGATATGGTAGCGCCATCTACCTTCATATCTATAACGAAACGCATCAAGATCAATCGTTCCACGTCTAGTGCGAGCGATAACATATTTCCGTCCCTCTTTTTCCCTCTCCCTGGAAGAGGCACTGCCTTCGCCTGATTCGTCGACGCGATCGTGGACGCGAGTGAGTCGAGAACATTCCTCCCGCTGAGAACGCCGTCTCGTTCGTACCGCGCCGCACCACTGTATGTGATTTACCGCTTCCACCAAGGAAAACCCGCTCGTGAGTGAAGTGTAAACAATCAGCTGCATCACGAAACACCAGGAGGAAAAGAAACGAAGAAGGTTGTATAAGGTAAGTGCCTTACATCCTTGAAATATCCTATACCCACTCAATCACCTCCTCCCGTATCCATCTCCTCTTCCCTTATTCCCTTTCTAGGCGACCCAGAACTCGCCCTAATACAGTCCATTCCATTAATCCTTCCCAAGTCGCCTAGAACCCTACGGTTTCGGTGTAAAGCCGAGCCAAAGGGTTAAGGTATCTTTCAGTTCATGATTTGCATAGCGTACATCAATATCCTTAACAATTTAACAATTTCACTATAACATACATTGCATGTGCATGCAATGTATGTTATAGTGGTATATTCACCCCTGAAAATATTTTGCAAATGGATATCGACCCACTGTATAATTTGACCCAGTAGATAGCTCTTTTGTCGGGATATTGACAATAATGCGACTGAAACCGCGGGGAACAGCCAGTTTAAGAATAAATTAGTCGTTGTTTCATTTGCATTGTACTGGCTCTACTTAGAATTCGTTATTGTGGGTTATCCTAGGATAATATCTAATCTTATACTGATATATTAAGCTGAAGAGTTTGTTTTTTTGCTTGAACGCGGTAATCTCAAGAACTACTAGTTCCTTTTGAACAATTCTTTCAGTGTTAGATTGCCTATTTATTGAGGAAGGCTATAGGCTGTATAACATCACGCTATGAGCAACGAGTGCGGAGCAGTAGGCTTACATAAAGCCGATGTTACCGCTGGCTCAGCTAGTTAATATTAGATAACTAGCTTGAAGCTGAAAAGTAACTTATCTGATAAAAAACAATACTTGTCAAAAAACCAAGTCTCATAACTCAGTTCTCCTACCGTAAAAACTTGTGAGATCTATGTAATACCAAGTCGGTTAATTAAAAATCTTTAATGTTCTAAATAAATAGATTGCCTCGGCCATCGCATGAAAACACAATATAGATCATAAGTAATACATCTATACTAATATAATAAAGCGGAAGAGTTTGTTTGTTTGTTTGTTTGAACGCGCTAATCTCAGGAACTACCGGTAGGATCTGAAAAATTATTTTTGTATATGATAGCCCAGTTATTCCGGAAGGCTATAGGCTATATAACATAACGCTTCGACCCCATGAGGCCGGGCAAAAGGCTAAAAAGGCTAAAACATAATGTCGGCTAATCTCAGGAACTAGCAGTCGGATTTTAAAAATTATTATTGCCTATGATAGCCCAATTATTCCGAAAGGCTATAGGCTATATAAAATTACACCACAACTTTTAGGGGCCAGACAAAAATAATAAAATGGTCAAACGAGAAGGCGGAGGGTTGGGTCAAAGGCAAAAAAAGGCTAAATGAATAGGATACAATCTATATGGGTTTTCGAGATTTTCGGGACGCTGATTAATAATATGACATTTATTTAGTGATCCAAGATGGCGAACGGGAAATCAAAGATGGCGGATTAGCAAATTTTAAATATCAATATGGGTATCGCTTTCGATATTTTAAGGTGTGGAGAATCGAAATACAACATCTATTTCGTGATCAAAGATGGCGGATGGGCAATCAAAGATGGCGGATGGGAAAATTTTAAAAAATCAATATTGGTATCGTCTCCGATGTTTAAAGGGATGGGGAATCCAAATACAACATCTATTTCGTGATTCAAGATGGCGGATGGGAAATAAAAAATGGCGGATGGGAAAAATTAAAAAAATCAATATTGGTATCGTCTCCGATGTTTAAAGGGATGGTGCATCCAAATACAACATCTATTTCGTGATCAAAGATGGTGGATAGGAAATAAAAGATGGCGGACGGGATTTTTTTGAAAGTCGATATGGGTATCGTCGCCGATATTTAAAGAGATGGGGAATCCAAATTCGACATCTATTTCGTGATCAAAGATGGCGGATGAGAAATCAAAGATGGCGGATGAGAAAGTTTTAAAAAATAATATAGCAACACGTAAACATGTCAACATATTTTCCCTTGAATATTCATATTTGTAATTTATTTCATAAATTTGTGTTCATATACATATTCACAATCACAAGAATAACTTATTAATTTGATAAATATATTATATATTAAAGAAACCATAAAAAACATTAAGAAAAGTATACTGAAAAAATTGTTCAAGATGACACCTAATGTCAAACGAAAAACATCAAAGAAAAGTAAACATAAACAACATAATATACGAGTACACAAGTAAAATCAACAAGGAAATATGTTGACGAGAGCTAAGGTAGCAGCTGCACGCCTGACACCCCCGGACTCGTCGCTCAGCTCCGCCTCGCAGCCGCCGCCGGCACCTGCATCAGCGTTGTCGGCAATTGCAGAGGCGTCGAGCTCGTCGAGCGACGAGTACTTCTCGCCACCGACGTCGCCACCGCCTGTACGTCGGCGAGGGAGAGGCCGGCCACCGACACGCTTGGGACCCCGAGACCCACCGGTCTCGAACAGGGCCCCCGCTACCGGTGGTGATGTGCACCGCATGAGATGGACGAGTTCAATGAATGAAAACGTCATGCGGGCATATTTTGTGGCCACAGAGGGAGGAACTAACCTCAGTGCGTACCGTGATCGAATGCTGCCTTTGTTTCAGGCGTTTGAGCCAGCTGTCAACGTGTCAACACAACGGCTATCGGATCAAGTGCGGGCCATCCAGCGATGTCGCCTGTTGGATGATTCCGTGCTTGAGAGACTTCGCTCTGACGTGCAGAGAAGTCTCCCCATCACTTTTTCAACGCAACCTGACACAGTGGTTGCCCAACAACAACTGTTAAATCCAGTTGACGAAGAGGTAGGTGACGAGACTTCTCATGTAAGTACCCAGTGCAACGATCAGTTAAGGAGTGCTTTGGAATGTGCTATTGCGGAATACCGATCCATGGACCCAAATATTCGGCCTCGTTTGCCTCGTTTGCCCATGCATAAAAAAAACATAGCGCTGGTGAGTGCCCTAGACGCATTACTGTCAACTCAGTTTGATAATAGTGAAAATCTCAGCGATACACATTCAATCCTGTATAGTGCGGCGGTTGCGGCGTGTCGAGTAGCAGGAGTTAAATTGCCTTTAAATAATACCGCTACTCGACAGACCGCTGCTGTGCCAGCTTGGCAACGCAGGATTGAGTGTCGTATTGCTGAGACTAGGGCACTCATTGGCAAGCTCTCCTGTTTCAGGATGGGCAATACCCGACCAAGAGTGATGCGCTTTGTAACTCGAGCTTTTGCGGGAACTGGTATCAGTTCCCAAGATTATTTATCTCGGGTTACAGAGCGCATCGACACCCTAAAACAAAAACTTTATGCATGGGCAAACCGTATTAGGCGATACAAAAAAAGAGTGGATCGGTATTGCCTGAATCGCACATTCCAGAGAGACGAGAGGTGGGTGTACAGAAGATGGGAGCGACCCGAGTGCACGGCCGGTGACGTTGATGGGGGTCGACCGGATGATGATGCTACTAATACATTTTGGCGCAGCATCTGGTCGACACCTGTCAACCACACGGAGAGTGACTGGATTGAGACTGTTGAGCGAGTATGCGAACAAATACCAACAATGGAGCCAATATCAATAACAAAAGATGATATAGCCAGTGCAGTCCGTTCGTTACCAAACTGGAAATCAGCGGGACCGGACGGGCTGCACAATTTTTGGCTAAAATGGCTCCGTAGTTCGCATACTTGCTTAGCATCTCAATTCCAGGCATCACTGGAATTGGGGTCGCTACCAGATTTTTTAACATCCGGCGTCACTCACCTACTCCATAAGTCTGGTAGTGCCACGGACCCCAAAAATTACAGGCCAATAACCTGTTTGCCAACAGTATATAAACTCCTTACATCCATTTTGAGAACGAAATTAACAAAACATGTATTTGATAATTATATTTTATCTGTTTCTCAAAATGGATGTAGGAGTGGGGCCCGTGGCACTAAAGAACTCCTTCTGATAGACATGACCATTAGCCAACAGGTGCGCCGTAACCGAAAGAATCTATCGACATGCTGGATAGATTACAAGAAGGCTTACGACTCCGTGCCACATACATGGCTTTTGAGGGTGCTGGAGTTGTATAAAGTAGATGCAACTCTATGCACCTTTTTAAGGTCATGTATGGGGCAGTGGAGGACCGTATTGCGCTATCCAGGATGTCGATCGAGTTTGGGTTGCGGTGCTTCAATAAGGATCGAGCGAGGTATATTCCAGGGCGATAGTCTGAGTCCTCTGTGGTTTTGTCTGGCCCTGAACCCCCTAAGTACCTTGTTAGAGGCTTCAGGGTTAGGATATCGGTTGAGGAGAGGAGGTCATGTTATATCTCACCTCCTTTTCATGGATGACCTGAAATTATTTGCCCCCAACAAATTCCAACTGACTGCATTACTTAAGGTAACCGAAACCTTTAGTAATTCTATCAGGATGGAATTTGGTGTGGATAAATGTGCGGTCATGCATGTGAAGAGAGGCAGGATTATGGAATCTGCAGGGATACAACTCTCAGATTCCATACAACTTAGATCCCTCTCCCCAACTGAGACCTACAAATACCTGGGTATGTCGCAGTCTTTGAATATTTCTAGACTGACATGAAACAGACGTTGCAGGCTCGGTTCTTTGGCCGCCTGAGAAAAGTACTTAACAGTCTTTTATCAGGTGGCAACAAGGTGCGGGCCTGCAACGGATGGGCCATGCCAGTCCTAATGTATTCCTTCGGCATACTCAGGTGGACCCAGACTGAACTAGATGCCCTGGATAGAAAAGTCCGTTCAATGCTGACTGCATCTCGTATGCATCATCCACGCTCATCGGTAATGAGGCTGTACATCACGCGGAAATGTGGGGGTCGAGGCTTTTTATGTGCTAAGACCCTCCACAACCGCGAGGTGTGCAACCTCAGAGATTATTTTCTGCAGATGAGTGTGGATTTGCATCGCGATGTAGTCACAATTGATACCGGACTTACCCCGCTCGCTCTGGCTAAAGAGAACTGGCACAAACCTGCAGTACTTAGTACTGACGACCGAAGAGAAGTATGGAAGGGCAAGGAGCTGCATGGACGGTTCTATAGAGCTTTACATGACCCAGACGTCAATTTTAAAGCTTCTATAGCTTGGCTACGGTTCGGTGATCTCTTCGGAGAAACCGAAGGTTTTGTCTGTGCAATTATGGACGAAGTTGTCATGACAAACAACTACCGAAAGTATATACTGAGGGACGGTACGGTTGACATATGTCGGGCGTGTCACCGGCCCGGAGAATCTCTCAGGCATATAGTGTCCGGTTGTTCGAGTCTTGCCAATGGTCAGTATTTGCACAGACACAACCAAGTGGCCAGGATAATCCATCAGCAACTAGCCCTTAAATATGATCTCATTGGTTCTGAGGTACCGTACTACAGATATGTGCCCGACCCAGTTCTCGAAAATGGTCGTGCACTGTTGTACTGGGATCGGTCTATCATTACAGACAGGACTATTGTGGCCAATAAGCCTGATATTGTAGTGATAGACCGAGCAGAGCGACTCGCAATGATAGTCGATGTCACCATACCACATGACGTCAATCTCGTGAAAGCAGAAAAAGAGAAGGAAATTAAATATTTGGACCTAGCTCACGAGATTGTCGACATGTGGGATGTGGATTCGGCCATCATTGTGCCGATAGTCGTGTCGGTGAATGGATTAATCGCCAAGAGCCTCGACCAACACCTAAAGAGGCTCACACTAGGCAGCTGGATCAAGTCTTTGATTCAGAAGGCGGTTCTTCTCGATACGGCGCGCATCGTGAGGAAGTTCCTTTCTCTGAGGCCCTAACCACCGGTGGCTTGGTCCCTGTACCCAACACCGGTGGGTTTCCGTGGTCCTATTTTATATAGTTAAATTTATTTTAATATATTAGGTTTAATTATGTAAAATGTGACTTTGTGAATAGTATTTAATAAAGAGAATAATAATAATAATAATAAAACATTTATGTGTCAGAATATGGGTATTACAAAAGATCTGGGTGTACATATTATAGTGCTAGCCATATTCTACCATAATATGGCGTACAAATGTTAATTGTAGTGATATATCGGTCTTTTCAAACAAGTCATATCACATTAATTATTATAATTCAAATTCAACTTGTTTAATTCACAATATTATGTTTGCATGCTTTTATGTCAATAATACTTAATATGTCACAATGTTTTGTCATCTAAAAAGTCCTTTATGCTATAATAACATTTGTCAATTAGTAATTTATATAAATTAGATTTAAAAACATTCAAAGTATTAATCTCCTTAAAACTATTAGGTAATTTATTATAAATGTGTATTGACATGCAGTATGCATTCTTACTAAATACATTTACCCTTTGTTTTGGTATTAACAATTTGTAAACATGTCTACCAGGTCTTTTTACGGCATTATTGTGCTTACGGAATAAATATGGATGACTTCGCACAAAAACACAAATTTCAAAAATGTACAGGCTAGGTAGTGGTAATATATTATGCCTTTTAAAATAGGTGGCGCAACTCTCTGTTTGATGTATGCCAAAGATTGCTCGGATACATTTTTTCTGCACAAGAAATGCTCTATTTGCGTCTACCGAGTTTCCCCATATTATAAGAGCATATCTTAATTTTGACGAGACATATCCGTGATATGCACTAAGTGCCGTTTCTAAAGTTGATACTTGCCTTAAGCGATACAAAGCGTAAACAAATTTGTCTAGACTCAAACAAAGGTTTTCGATATGTTGTTTCCAATTACAGTATTTGTCAATGGTAATGCCTAGAAAGGATGTAGAGTTATCTTCTTCAACTATGTTATTATTATATTTTATGTCAAGCTTTATAGGTTTGCTGTTGTAAGTTTGAAATTGAATCATTTTAGTTTTATTAATATTTATTTGTAAATAATTGCATTCTAACCAATTTATTACTCTATCTAATGTCATATTTGTCTCTTTTTCTAAATTATCATTATTCTTGTCATTTATAATTAAAGTTGTGTCGTCAGCGTAAAGTACACATTTATGGTTAGTTATGTTGGGCAAGTCATTTATATATAATATAAACATCAGTGGCCCAAGGATGCTTCCTTGCGGAACTCCAGATGTACTTTGTAGCTTAAATTTTGATCTCATAATTGAATTATATTTGCCAGACGAGCATTGTATTTCGACGCATTGGTAACGATTTTCTAAATAACTCTTAAGCCAATCTAGAGCTATTCCTCTAATTCCATATTTTTCAAGCTTATACAGCAATAATTTATGGTTCACAAAATCGAAAGCCTTGGACATGTCTAGAAATATTGAGACTATCTTATCTTTGTTGTTGAGACTCTCAGTTATCATTTTAGTTAGCGTAAAACATGCTAGTGTAGTAGAGTAGTTCTTCCTAAAACCATTTTGTTCGGGTATAAGAATACTATGTTTTTCTAAAAAGCCATATAATTTGCCATACATTACTTTTTCAAAGATTTTTGACAGTATCGGAATTAGCGTAATGGGTCTATAATTACTCATATTTTTGCCATCGCCTTTTTTGTGCAGCGGTTTGACGACAGATAGTTTCAATCTTGCCGGAAAGTGTCCTTGCAAAAGTGACAGATTAATAATGTGACACAATGGAGGAGATAATATTTTAGCACATAATTTTAAGATGTCAGTTCTAATATGGTCATATCCCGTAGAATTAGTGTTATTTAATGATTTAATAATTGTCAAAATGCCATAATTACTTACAGACGTCAAAAATATTGAGTCAGAATTATTAGGGATTATAAACGGGTAGTTAGTCATGTTTAGATTAAAATTGTCATTGCTAATAGAGGATGTCAAGTTTATAAAAAAATTGTTGAAATGCTCAGTAATTTCTATTGGATTTGTGTATTCAGTGTCATGCACTTTTATAATTTCAATATAATTAGTGTTTCGTTTTTCTGATATATTATTTTTTATTACGTTCCAAACCGCTCTGCATTTATTATTCGCTTTGCTGATATATTTAGAGCTTTCGATTTTTTGAGCTTGGTTCATACATTTTTTGAAGATCTTGTTATAATCAACATATGTCTGTTTAGTTTTGTTTGTACGAGAAACTTTATACCGCAAATATAACAAACATTTATGCTTGCTTGATTTAATTAAGCCTTTAGAAATCCACTTGCATTTTGTCGGTTTTTTATTACTTTAACTGTTATTATTGGAAAACATAAGCCATAAAATAAGGTAACAATATCATGTAATATATTAAATGCCGTCTCGGCGGCTGCACATTCAAATACATCATTAAACGAGAGAGCAGATAGACACGATATAAATTTTTTGATGTTAGTTTTAGCAAAGTCTCTTTTTTTCTCAAACCAATATTGCCTTTTAAGAGAGGTATATGTTCTGTCGAAGGATATGGTTTGAGCTGTTTCGTGGTCCGATAGTGCTAATATGTATAAATTTGACGTGACATTGTGTAAGTTGCTAGCAATTATATCAATGCATGATTTTTGACGAGTTGGACTGTAGATGTGATGTTTCATATTGTAATTACATAAAATTGATTGTAATTCTCTTGCATTTTCATTATTTTTTAGAATGTCAATATTCCAGTCTCCACACAAAACTATGTTCTTCGCTATCCGTTTGCATACAATACTAAGAAGAAGCGATAAGTTTTCAAGAAATATCTTGGCATTGTGGTTTGGTATCCTATATATGCAGATTATTATAAGCTTAAGTGATATAAATCAATATGGTTATCGTCTTCGATGTTTTAAGGGATGGCGAACCTAAATACAACATCTATTTCGTGACCAAAGATGGCGGATAGGAAATCAAAGATGGCGGACGGAATTTTTTTAAAGTCGATATGGGTATCGTCTCCGATATTTTAAGGAATGTGGAATTCAAAAACACCATCTATTTCGTGATCAAAGATGGCGGATGGGATTTTTTTTTTAAATCAATATGGGTATCGTCTCCGATGTTTGAAGGGATGAGGAATCCAAATACAACATCTATTTCGTGATTCGAGATGGTCGATAAGAAATCAAAGATGACGGATGGGATAAATTTAAACAATCAATAATCATGGGTATCGTCTCTGATGATTTAAGGGATGGTGAATCCAAATACAACATCTATTTCGTGATCAAAGATGGCGGATAGGAAATCAAAGATGGCGGACGGCATTTGTTTTTAAAGTCGATATGGGTATAGTCTCCGATATTTTAAGGAATGGGGAATTCAATATTATATAAAAATCTATGTTTGCTTTTGTATCATTTATAGACCCTGGAATGATAAGAGATGAAGCGTTAAGGGGCTTGAAAAAAGGGAATTAAATAAAAACTCTTAAAAAGGCGATACGGAGTTCGCTGGGTCAGCTAGTAATTATATAAATTAGATTGTTTAGTGCGATTGCCAAGTCAATCTAAGCAGACATAGTCTGCTAGAAGTGCCTTTGACTTTTGATGATCGGTCAGTGAGTGACAAAATTAAGAAACTTTGACTTGTTATAGTTCTTAAACTAGTGGTTCAAATTGAATGAAATTTGAAATATAGGTACCATGTTTATACTATGCCTGCTAAAATCAGACTTCTAGGTTCCACAACAAAGTTATAGGGGGTCAAAAATGACCTAAACTGCTTCGAGAAAAGGATGGTACGGCCGTACCGCTTTTTCACTCGACTTGGCAGGGGCACTGCCGTGCCCCCAGATTTCCCTTTCTGTAACACCAAAAACCTGTGTGTAAACTTTGATAATTCATTTGAACAGTTAAGGTGAAATTTCTTAACATATCTACAAACACATTGACAATAAAATTTCATCATACAATTTTATTAGAACAGGTCTTATTCGCGATATTTAATTAATTTAAGGTATTAATACCTCTGTTATACCGACGTTTCGGCCCTCTTAAAACAGCCCTGGTCGCGGCAGAACTGATGTCATCTCAGCGACGTCCTTGTGAAGTGCGGGTTTCGGCAGCTACCCTCACTCGTTTTTTATTTTAATCCGAAATATCGGTACGTCGACCCACAACACTTATGACCTCTACACACTGATGAGCTGTGTTACTGTGGTGGGCTTTACATTTGTTGATTACTGGATTCCAAGTTGTAGACAGTACAGACTGTCTACAACTTGGAATCCGCGGCAGGACGCGGCAGGACTGATGTCCTCCCAGTTGAAATTTGGATGGATACAAATCCATCCAAATTTCAACCGGGAGGACATCAGTCCTGCCGCGACCATGGCTGTTAAGACGGCCGAAACGTCGGTAAAACAGAGGTATTTATACCTTAAATTTATTAAATATCGCGAATAAGACCCGTTTTAATAAAATTGTATGATGTAGGCAAATCGCGAAAGTTTAAAATCGATTAATAAAATTGCAGTTAAGTATTATTATAAATTAGCATATTGCATTAATTTTTGGTATTTGACTTACTAACAATTAAAAATATTTGCATTAATATAAAATTAGCAATTACAAATTAGTTCTTCAATAAATGGCTTCTTATAATTGCTAATATTATTTTGAAAACTTTAATTAAAACTACTTTGTGTTTTAAGTTTCTTCAGAATTTATTAGTGTCTACGTAATTAACATATATTTTAATTAGATCTTATTATATTTTATTTCCCATAGAGAGAAGAGGGCCGTGCCCAACAGTGGGACAGTTTATATACAGAGCTGAAGATGATGATGATATTTTATATATTTTTTTTTACTTTCTATACATATTTATGTACAGAAAATGTATTTATAATTTATCTACACAAGTACACATGTATGCATAAAAGGTATAATTTCGTGACAGCATATTTTAAAAGACTGCGAAAGAAATAATTGGAATGTATTATAATTTTTATTGTCAACACTCCCAGATTCCATCATCATCTCACCCTTGTGATATCCATTGCTCTCCAAAGTCTCTCCACACAGACCGATCTTGAGCCGACTACATTCGGATGCAGGCGGCTCAAGACATCTTGCCGTAATTTTAAACTTGATCTTCGCTCCTTGTGGCGGGAGGCGTACCTCTGCCGTACCTCCATCTTCTACTGAGTGTAAAGAAACTATAATCCGTACTTCTAACACGCACATCATGTAATTAAGTAATTACTCACATTTATAACAAATAGCTCATTTAAGAAAATTATTCCCAAAATTAGACAATCACTGCAGTATTCAAATGATTTGAAGTATACTTGTTTTAAAGGTTTGGTGTAAAATTTTATATGTTGTAGAAATGTGTATAACATTAAGGTGAATGATAAGTTTCAAGTTCGGCACTAGGTTTGTAGTATATTTGAGCTGAAATCCTGGAAGAAGACATATTATGTGTTGAATAGGTTTCTAGGTATTTTATTTATTTATATATTTAAGACTTTATACACAAACAAGTTGAACATAGTTGGACAGAATGCCATGAGGCATTCTCTACCTGTCAACCTACAGGTGGTGCAGAGATAAATGTGGTAGGTGTATTAACGGATTTTAAAAGGATGTCATATTCTTAATTATAATGTAAATTAAACAAATATCAACATAAAACGACCTAAAATGTAAATTTTAAAAACTTAAATGGGAAATATATATACACTTAAATGCATATATTATAACAAATAAATATACATAAACATAAATATCATACGTATTATAAATATATATCTATATAGATATATAATACAAAAATTAATATTAGGGTACATACTTATAGATACATAAATACATACATACTTATAATAAAGGCCTTTAATCTTTTAAATAGGAGATCCCGTACTTTCAATTTGAATGCAAAACGGTTAGTAGACAATCTGATTTCAAGAGGGAGCGCGTTCCAGAGTAGGATAGACTGTACGACAAAGGAAGAGTTGACAAACCCAGGACAATGACTGGGGCACGAAAGAAGAAGATTCTGTGAAGAACGAAGGTCTCTCTCATGCGTAGATGATAGGTATTGGAAATACTCAGAAAGATAAGAAGGAGGAGAGGGAGACCTAAGAATCATGAAGAGAGTAGTGAGAGCACGCAAGCACCGGCGTTGACGAATAGGCAATCAATTAAGTTCTGAACGATAAGTAGAGACATGGTCATACTAACGAAGATTAAAAATGAATCGAATGCAGTTATTGAGAAGTCGGTCATATTTATTGAGATATTCTGCATTCAGGTCATAAAAGCACATATCACCATAGTCGATTAGGGGAAATATTAAAGCCTGCACAAGCATAGTTTTAGTCCTGGAGGGAAGGAAATTCTTTAGTCGATATAGTGCTCTAAGTGTTCCGGTTTCTTTCTGACTAACATTAGACACCTGGGCCTGCCAATCGAGAGTGGAATCTATATATAATCCAAGGTCTTTGACGACTGAGTTGAAAGAGATGATTAGACCGTTGAACTTTATCGGCGGCAGAGTTTTTAAATCTAATTTAGGTACTAAACGGCGACTGCCTACAATAATGGCCTGGCATTTTGCTGGGTTTACGTCTAGACCAAATCGATTGCACCAATCCATCATCGTTTCAAGATCTCTGTTCAAGTCAGCAATGGCTATTGATATATCTTCCACTCTCGCTTGGGAGTACAACTGCAAGTCATCAGCATAGAGATGATACGCACACCGAAGATTAGGAGTTAAGAAGTTAATAAAAATTGAGAAGAGTAAAGGAGAGAGAATGCCACCTTGACGAACACCAGAGCCGATGTCATGCCAACTTGACGTAGTCTCGTCAACGCGAACTGACTGCTAAGGTTCCTGAAGATAATTTGAGAACCAGTCCAGTACAACAGGTGAGACCAAGAGATGGGAAAGGATAGATAGAAGGATATCGTGACTGTCGGTATTGAACGCGTTCGAGAAGTCGACCAAGGTCAGCACAGTGACCCTAGTGTCCTCCATACCGGCTCTAATATCGCCATAGCACGACTTCCACCCTCCTTAAAGTGACTTTAAGGAGGGCGGAAATCGTGCTATGTCCAGGTCTAAATCCAGATTGGAATGGACTGAGAAAGTTGTTAAGGTAAACAAATCGAGACAACTGCTTATATACACAAGCGCCACTTTGGATACGAAAGGAAGGATAGAGATGGGACGGAAATGATTGGGTAGTGTAGGATTCGAGATCTTAGGAAGAGGGATTACAAAGGCTTTACGCCAGAGGGACGGGAAGGAACCACTGTCCAACGAGAAATTGACAATGGGGGTAATGGGAAGGATGAGATGATCAAGGATCGGAATGATCATGCGGCGGCTAAGAGAGTCGCCCACTGCATTGGATCGAATGGAGAGGATTATCTTCTTGACCTCACCCGAAGTAACTGGAGAAAAATTAAATGGGTCTATGTTGGGATGGGGGACGGTAGCAATAAAGGCCACCGTTTGACACCTGGTTTGGTTATCCAATTGAGAGGTAGTTGAGAAATAAATAATCCGTGTGGTGACGGATTAAGAATAAGGATTGTCACCACCCCATATCATCCCATGGGTGTCGTAAGAGCCGACAGAGGGACCATATTATGCAGAGAACAGCACTGTAACAGAAGGAAAACTTGATACAAACCCTATGCCAACCCGTTTGGCCAGCGTGGTATAGTAGGTCTATTCTTTCTTTTTAAAGGAGAGGCCTAGTCCAGCAGTGGACTGTTGAAGGCTGATGATGATGATGAGAAATAAATATTTAAATCCTCCAAACCAACCGTCAAACGGGGATCAGTAAGTTGCTGTTTGCCAATACCTAGAGTTCCAAGGAACTTCCAGATATTGGCTGGAGAAGAGGAGTTTATACCGTCGAAAATATGGCGGCGTTTAGCGTTGCGAATCATCTGATTACACCGATTTCTTGCAGTCTTGTACAGGCTCCAGTTTTCGTCAGAATGCTCTTTTTTAAACTTCCGGAAAGCTTTGTCGCGACGCCTCATGGCCATTTGAACACCTCTGGTAAGCCAAGGAGCAGGAGGACGTCTTAATTTAACTTTCCTGACGGGTGCATGTTTGTCATAAAGATTAAACACAATGTTGTTAAGAACAGAATCTTTTACGTCAACTGTTGAGGCTATCAGTGGTGCTATCAGTGGGTTCCAATCAAGCACGGAAGCCTCTTCTTGAAGTTTCTCAACATCCATTTTTCCAAAACTACGCAAGTGCAGAACCTTAGGACCGGATTTAGGTGGTTTGAGGTTATAGGAGAGAAAGATAAGATCATGATGGGAGAAACCAGGAGCAGGGAATTGGCCATGGGAATGGACTGGGTATTTTGTTTGTATAGACTCACGCCTCCACTCCGAAGGGGTAGGCAGAGATGTACTATTACACCCGCATTTCCCCATGAATTTTTAGGTCCCTTGTAATAGGGGGCGAGCCTCTTGCCGTTACCGGGTACATCACCAGACTCCTTGATGCTACTGATAATTCGGAAAAACTCAGTAACACTTTGGCCACGACCGGGAATCGAACCCGGGACCTCCGATCAGCAGACGCATATGCTATCCACTGGACCAGTAGGCAGTATATTTTAGTTATTTTTATTATTATTGTATTTTTTGTACTCATTACTTATCAGAATGGTAGCGGTAATATTAGTTTGGGTTATCAGATCACGTTATTAGCCAAGGCTTGTAGTTTGTACGTTTGTAAGTTGTTTATAGGTTCCTAGTATAAAAAGCTTTATTTTTTTCATTCATTATACAGGATGTCACAAGACCCATCACCAAGCTGAAGTCTACTCGTTGTGGACATCATGCCAAGTCATACTAACCAAAAATAATACCTGGGAAACGAACCTTTTTTTAAAGTTTTCACATTTTTTAAACCGCAATTAATAGCGGGCGCGTGCAATGCTCGAAATACCTACTTATCCATATGGGGTCATAGGGCACCTAAAGAACATATTGGCGAGGTAAATGCATCGATTTTGTACCTAATTAGAAAAAACCAATACTAACTTTGAGGATCAATATCTCCTGAACAAGTAATTTCCCAGGTATGGCGCCGAAGTAAAAAATGTTTGTAGTGATGGGTACAAAATTGGATTTCAGTTTTCGTTAAGGGTCTTTTTACATCCTGTACGTATATACAATTTTAATAAGGCTAGCTTATTTTAAAACCACCCGCAAGTAAAGTTATCTCTCGTTAATTGTAGCTCAATAAAGAACATCTATGTATGTATCTATAACACCAGATACTAAATATTCATAGCTTTACTTTGTGTAATGTGGCAGCATTTAAATAGGCTAGTTGACAAAAATAAAATTATAAGTCCGTCCTTTAGATTATTCAAAAATAAGCGATACGTATTTTTAATTTGTAAATTAAACCAAATATGACCAAGATATAGCTCATTAAAGTTACGTATAACGTCACGACGTGCTGAATATTTTTGCACTAGATGACGTCACACGTAACTTTAAAGGGCTATATCTTTGTTATTTTTTATTGAATCGAAAAAAGAAAAAATGCGTGTGTGACGAGCTGGGGTTCGACGATAAATTATAACTCACTATGCCACTTAAACTGAACTTTATTTATACACAAACACTATACACACTTATTTACACAACTAGTAAAAACACACTTATTTCACACTTAATTCTCAACACTAATAAAAACACCACTAAACACTTCCGAATTACTTCCCTTCGCTCTCGTTTGTCGCTCCGCTATTCACTTGTTACTGTCCTGACTCGCGCGTCTGCCTGGTAGTTATACCGGCCGGAACACATAACTAGACTTTTCGAGACGACGTGTATCGTGTTTCTAGACTTGCGTAATTGTTCTAGTTACACCAACGCCATCTATTACAGGATAGATGAAACAGCCTTAAACAACCGATACATCTAATCTCATGTAGTTCTCCCATTCACTGATAGATGGCGTTATTTTCAATTCGTAACACGGCCTCCCTCTTAAACGTGTTCGTCTCGAACATCGTTGGACCCATAGTAACGAGCCAACCGGTCCACATGAACTATCTTCGGTGCACCTCGCGACCCCTTCTGGATTCGATAGGTGACGTCGTTCATCCTGGTAATTGTGCGATATGGCCCGTCCCAACTGGCTTGTAACTTAGGCGATTTTCCTTTGCTTCGTACTGGGTTATGAAGCCACACCAATGATCCCTCATCGAAGCCTTTGTTGTTCGCCTTCCGGTCGTAGCGAATCTTCATCTTCTCAGTCATCTGTTGTCCTGACTCCCATGGAGTATTGTACACCTTGAATGCACCTCTGCTACGAGTATGTGGCCCCTTCACAGCCGCACAACTTGTGCATTTGCGGCACCAATCCTCGACGTCATTCCGATAGTGGAGCCAATAAAACCGCTCTCGGACCTTAGTAAGCGTCTTCTTAACACCCATGTGACTTCCCGAAGCACCATTGTGATAGAGCCGCAGTACTTCCGGCACCTTAGTCTTGGGCACTACCATTTGCAAATGGCATTGGTTACCTCGAGCGTTTTCCCATTTGCGGCACAGAACTCCGTCCTGGACAACCAAGCTTTCCCACTGTGCCCAATAACATTTGGTGACAGGGCTCCTTGCTGCGATATCACTCCATTTGGGCCTAAGAGCGCCTGATTTCTTCCATTTGAGAATCGCCTGTACGTCCTTGTCTTCTTGCTGAGCATTCTGCAAAGCTTCTTTCCATCCGTCGCTCAGATCCGTCTTCAATATTCTCACTAGCGCTGCCGGCTTCGCTTCCTGTCTTGCACAGTTTTTGCGTTGGTCGGGGTAAGGCCTACGCGTCAGAGCATCTGCGCTACGTGGCTCTTGCCGCCAGACAGGTACGTCAGGTGACCCTTTTGGTGGAGACCGGGTACCAACGTGCCGCTTACGCTTTGGGCAGCTCAAGCGGATATGGCCTCTTTCCCCGCAGTTGTAGCACCGTGGTGAAGAAACAACTTCCCTGATACGGTAAGTTCGATCCTCGTGACGCGCTGCTTCCACCTCCAGAGCGTAGGCTAAGGCTTCCTTCAGGGACTTGAAGTGCCCAAGTCTTACCGCTGCTCTAACTTCCAGGTCCCGGACCCCATCCGTAAACGCTTGTACGAGGTTCCCGTCAATAAGCGCAGGCGACGACTGATATGCCTTCCTGACCAGCCTTTCCACCTCTAGAGCCCACTGCTGCAGAGTTTCTCCGATGCGTTGTGCCCTGTCCTTCAGCTGAGCACGATACACATGTTCTAGGTGTGCGTCACCGTATCTCGCCTCCAGCGCCTCCATCAGCTTTTCATAGGAGACGTCTTGCCCAAGCACCTCCAACACCGTCAAGGCCTGATCACGAAGGCCCAAGGTTAGGGCGGTGAAGGCCTGTTCTTTGTTCTACCCATTCGTTCGCAAAACGGCCTCAAACTGGACCTTGTATGCAGACCACGATGATGAGCCATCAAATGGTGGAACCTTAAACCAACGAGGCGAGGGCGCCACAGCTGCAGTTGTAACGTCGTAGGACCCGAGCCTACACAATTTCTTCTCCACTTCGGCAATATGGTTCTAGAGGTGATCATGTACACGCTTCTCAATAGAAGCGACGCGAGTCTCAAGCTTGTCGTGCACGAGCATCTCTACGTCGCTGATACGGGCCTCGTGCTGCTGAAGTTCCTCCTTGACCGCCTTCAAGTCCTTCCTCACTGCGGCGCTGAGGTCTTTCATGAGCACCAGCTGTTCCTCCAGACGGCGGGCATGCTCCTCCTTGTCGCGCTGCAGCTGTTCCTCTAGGCGGCGCACGTGCTCCTCTTGACGGCGAACCTGCTCCTCTTGACGACGAGCCTGCTCCTCTTGACAGCGGGCCTGCTCCTCCTTGTCGCGCTGTCGCTGTTCTTCCATGCGGCGCACGTGCTCCTACATGAACGCCATCAGAGCCGCGATGTCGGGCACGGCCATGGAGTGTGCGCCTGCAGGCTCCACTGCAGCCGCGGAGTCGCCTGATCCACCAGACGATGGATAAGGAACGTCTCCGAAGCGTCTCTGGTCCAGGTCTTGCTGGCGCTGGTTCCTGGTACGCACTCCATCAGTTTCTTCCTTCGGCATAACCGGCATAATTTATCCCTTTCTTCTGACACCAATTTGTTACGAGCTGGGGTTCGACGATAAATTATAACTCACTATGCCACTTAAACTGAACTTTATTTATACACAAACACTATACACACTTATTTACACAACTAGTAAAAACACACTTATTTCACACTTAATTCTCAACACTAATAAAAACACCACTAAACACTTCCGAATTACTTCCCTTCGCTCTCGTTTGTCGCTCCGCTATTCACTTGTTACTGTCCTGACTCGCGCGTCTGCCTGGTATTTATACCGGCCGGCACACATAACTAGACTTTTCGAGACGACTCACGAAATTTCTGGAAACGTGTATCGTGTTTCTAGACTTGCGTAATTGTTCTATTTACACCAACGCCATTTATTAGAGGATAGATGAAACAGCCTTAAACAACCGATACATCTAATCTCATGTAGTTCTCCCATTCACTGATAGATGGCGTTATTTTCAATTCGTAACACGTGTCTAATATTTTTTTATAATCTAAAATACGGACTAAATAAAATGTTATTATTTTGACCCTGGAAACTACCCTATTATATTATCTATGGTGGCAGCTACGGCCGTTCTCATAGTAGGTATCTAGGCCACGGAAATATTGACTTTAACTACCTTCATCGGTTCACAGAAATTATAATAGGGTCAATGCTGTTTTTTTATAAATTGCAATACTATTAATATTTGTTTTCAATAAACAGCAAATTCTACGCTATCCATACAATATCATCAATGTCTTATCGCGGTTGCATCCGAAACTTGAGCTCGAGGTCCGCTTCCCAGTTTAACCAGAATTGACAGAATATTAGCTTTTCTAGATACGATAGCGACATTTCATGGCTTAGAGTCAGTATACATATATATTCAAGGGCACTGAAATCTTATAATGACTGAAATATCTTCATGGCAGCTGGGACTGATGTCTTAACGCTGCTCTAGGAGAGCAGCGTACGGAGAAAGCGATAATTAACAATTTAATATGTGTAACTTTAAAAAGTCAGCGGCGCGCGCCGTGGGTGATCCCGATACCCTCTGCTTGGCAGTCTGTTGGTATCTCCTAGTTGCCTTATTAGCTTAGTAGCTATATCTGCCTGCAAGCGTCGATCGGCCTGTATTTTTCATACAATTCCATACATATAACAATGCAGAGGCACTTTAAACTAGTTTATACAGAGTTCTGGATGTAGGTAACATTTTAACGACTGTAGAACATTTTGCAACACATGCCATAAAACCATCTTTCGTACGGATGCCATATTTTTAGAACAAGGAAAATATCGTAAATTTCAGCTCTTGTTCACACGGTTTCAAGAACTACGGGGTAGAGCTATTCTATTCTTCCTTCAGATAAAAAATAGCTTTTCAGTACACTGGCCACATCGTTTCGGAATACTTGTGATAGGATATTGGGCGATAATTTATTAATACTGCGGGCAATAGTAATGCTATAGGTTAGGCAGTAGGCAAAAATTTAGGTTACATATTTGGATTATCAGAATGTGTTATGACTAGCATGTCCACAGAGTGACTGCTGTTTGACCCCCGCGACACAAAGCGATAATATGCCATAACTTAGACCAAATAAAATTAAAACAAAATAAACTTGAGCATTCACTTGTAATAAATATTCTTTCGAATCTTACATAACAGAAAAACAAACTGGAGGGTTTGAGGGAGCATTATATCAAGCGTTCTGGCGAGCATTTAATGCTCAGGAGCATTAAATAAAGCCTAACTGTCCAGCAAAGCTTCGAACTCTTTGCTGATTAGAGCGTTCGCTAAAAAGATCGTAAAAAATGTTCGTATCGATGTTTGGGTCCCTTTAGTTTGACAAATTTTAAAACGGCGAATGCTCGCTGTTCTGTTATAAGTGAACGCTCAAATCTTTCAGTATCATAAACTGTCGTTACCTTGATACTTCACATACTTACGTGTGATATTATAATTATTGGTAATTATATCATTTTATACTCGGTTGACTACAACAATGTGTAAAGGAAATACGTTCTACGCAATATAGATAGGCCGGGTCGGATGCGCAGCGAACAATGTGTTAAATGCAACGTGAAATTGAGCGAGTGAGAGGGAAGTTACTGAACGTGTGTTACATATAATAAATGAATATTGATTTTGCTTATAAATTAAATGAAGGAAGTGCGTAATAATTTGTATTGTATTGGGTGGAATTTATTTGTTTACTTTTAATAATATTAATTCATAATTTGAATAGTAGCACTCATAGCGTGTCGTGGATTGGCGTCGGTCGGCAAAGTAAAGCATGGCTTGCATAGGTCACACTTGGATGGGTGATCGCGTCTTGGATGGGGCAAATGTAAATACATCAGCGCATTACTGTCCATCGGAGCGCTCGTAAAACTGTCTGTTCCGGTTCTTGTCTCAGGATAATAGATAATCGTTAGACCATGACGGAGGTGTTTGAGCGGAAAAGTCCTACCCAGAGATAGCCACATACTCACACGCAAAAGGAATAATAAAATAGTTGCTTGTGCGTTTTATTTGTAAGGATATAACCTGGTGGAGATACCGCCAGACTGCCATGCAGAAGTTATCGGGTTTAAACGCACGGTGCGCACTTATGACTTTTCGTCGAAAGCAGATTAAATTGTTAATTATTATCGCTTGCCTCGTGCTTCCGAGTGCACGTTAAGCCGTCGGTCCCAGCTGTCATGAAGATCTTTGACAATCGGCGATATAGGTCAGTACCTTCTTAATAAACTGACACGGGTTGCGGAGGTCAGACAGGCAGTCGCTCAGTGGAAAAGCTAATATTCAGCCAAATCCAGTTAGACTAGTAAGCGGACCCCAGGTTGAAACTGGGATAACGCTAGGAGGATGAATACCCCTGCATAGAACAAGAATCAGGATCGTCGTGTTTTTGTGCCCTTCAAAGTACGGTACCAGCAAAGTAATTGGAGTCACTCTGTAAATGATACATGTAATGGTCACCCATCAAAGTGGTGGCCTGTGCAAGCATAGTTTTTCGATGCGGATTTTAGTTAAGTCGGGAACAGCAGAATCATATGCATAGTATTCTATATCAAGCATGTACATATATTGCCATTTAGTTCGAAAATGCAAAATTTAACGCAAATAGAGTATTATACAAATATTTTAGGTACAACAAATAATAGTCGGCGTAAAAATAATAAAACCATTATTTCCTACGCATAAATTACAAATGTTGTTTTTGGATATGAACAATATAGCGATCGACCGTGTTGTAGGCGGTCAGACACAATAATTGTTATTTTAGTACATACATAGACTCACGCCTGTTTCCCGGATGGGTATTAATATGATTTCCAAAAATAGTCCTTTGACTTTATGATTAAAAAAAAATATTTATTTTGTTTATCTTACTTCACGTTGCCCTTTGGCAAACTGTTAGAAAAAGAGAAACAGTACAACTTTTTATTCCAAAGTATTCTAACTTCGTTGAAGTGCCGGATTAAGAATATAAAATGTTCTACCCATTCATTCTGTGAGTGTCCTGAGAGGCGACTAAGAAAAATACTCGAAGCAAGTAATATCTTTGTGAAGAGACGAAAACCTCGATATCTAGCCATATATCAACTCGTCTGGTCCACGTCGTTTAGTAGGCCAAATACTCCTATTGATTCAGAATGTTATTGAGATTCAATTTAAGAGAAACCTCTGTCCAGCACTTTACTGCAAAAGGCTGTATGATGAAGTTTTCAATGTAGTTTTAACATAACGACTTGGTGAGATCTTTATGACAGGTGAAGGAAAACATCGTGAGAAAACCTACACTTTTGAGAGTTCTCCATAATGTTCTCGAAAGTCATGTGACGTCCGCTAATGCATCCTTGGCCAGTGCGGTGGACTATAGCCTTACCCTTACCCTTAGTGCGAAGTGACCCGTGCCCAGCAGTGGGACTGCAGTTTTTATTTGCGTTTTGTTTTATAGATGTTGTAGGATTCTTTACTAAATAATAATCTCAATATCTTCCGGAAACTATACAAGATTAAATCAATTATACATCTTCGTACAAGTAAAATTTATACCTACACAATAGCAAATTGGTTTCCAAACAAAAACCGTCCAATTGTGAATTGAATGAAGAGCGACATAAAGTCTGTGGAACGGATTAAATCGTGTATCCAAACTGATTTCACTGTTTACAAAAATACACGGCAATATATAGCAATTCATGGCCATACGCTACAATACAAAGCAAAACCCAGCATACGCACAATTGAAACTGAATTGATTTGTTGCTTGAATGCGAATGAGGCCACTAAAATGGCGGTTAGGGGAACGCAACAAGTAAACTTTTTTTATATTTACGGGCAATGACTTCTTTTGAATATAAAATTTATTATTTATGATCTAAAGTTTTAAGAATTATTAATTAACGTAAAAGCTCCTATTAACGACCCCCTAAAATGTGTACTCGATTAATGATCTAATTCTTAAAGTACTCATATTAGACATAATATAGGGTTACAGAAAAGTCATACCTTAGAAATTAGTTACGTATTTTTGTTGGACAACAAAAAATGTACAGTTTATGTGTTGAAATAGCCAGTGAAAGAAATAATTTGACAGTGAGTGGGACGCGCCCGAAGCGGACCCTGGTTTCATAGTGTCGCGTCTCCAGCCACGTAAGTACACCTAAATATTACTTAAGGAAAATAACACTATAAAAATTTATTTGTCTTCTTGCTATCACATTACAACTGTAACGTATATATCCGTTTTCTAAACTAACTCTTATTATAATACTTTTTATTGGTTCTTGTGTTATAAAATCATGTTTTAATTTAAGGTGGTAATAGAATCCAAATTTTAAAACTTGATTCTAATAACGACCCATGGCGTTGTTAAATTTTGAGAACATTTTAGTATTTTAAAATAGTATCTATTATAAACTACCTCATTTGATTTTATTTTTTTGTTGTTCAATTCTTAAAATTATTTTCCCTCGTTAGATCTATTAACGACAAAGCTACTTCTTAAAATTTTTGTGTAAACCTCGATTCAACGTTAGGCACTATCCCTATTATTATACTGTAAACAACCTTTATTATCTGAATTAAAAGACTAACTGACATTAAAAGAAATAATATAGCAATGAGATCGAATTTAACAGTATTCTATAAAGCGGATATTTTATCTGTTTATTATTAATTTAATTGGTCACTAATAGAATATTTTAACCTACATACTTGATTCTATTACCGACTCATAGCTGTGACGATATTTTTGGTATTACAGTACACAAAAACAAAATGCATATTTTTGCACAAATTGGCTTATTTCTTGCATAGGTACGTGACATTTTGAGAGATTTGTCACAGGACATATTATTGATGTTAAATAATATTTTCTATCCAGTTTTATTCATGGCTTCATGGCATTGGCTATATTTCATGTTTTAAAATCAAATAAAAATGGCGAGACAGAATGGAGGCCATGTAACTTTTTGAAGCTTCTTTCGAAGAATTAAATTCTGTATCTCTTTAAAGATTGTGTTCTTTTATAGAATCATGGAGCCGCAGAAGCGCAAGCAGTATGCCTCTGCTCAACTTGAAGCTGCGCTTCAAGCTATAAATGAAGGAACCAGCATATACGAAGCTTCAAAAACCTATAGCATACTGAGGACTCTGCCTGAAATAATAAATATATAAATGAACATTGTGGAAAACAAACTGTTTTAACGAGGGAGGTTGAAAAAAGGCTGGTAGACTGGATTTTCTATCTTGGGATGTCAGGTTTTCCTGTAACTAAGGACCAATTGTTGGAAAGAGTAGCAACATTGGTGGCTCTAATCCTTTTAAAGATGATGTTCCCGGCAAAGGATGGTTTCTTAAGTTTATGGCAAGACATCCTACCATTTCAAGGCGAATTACTCAGAATTTACCCACAAGCCGTACACACATTACAGAGGAAGCTGTCAGAGCATGGTTCAATCGATTAGGTACATAGTTATTTTGAACAAAATAAGTAAGCATTTAATTATTTGCTTTCGGAGATTTTTTTATTAATTGAAATAAAAAAAATAAGTGCTCTAAGCGTTGCAATAAATAATTATATTCATTTTGTAATAATGTTGATCTCATAAATATTGTTATTATATAATAAATACCTTAAAAACGATTTTTTATTTTATTTAATAGTATAGAAGAAGTGACAACTTCGTAGCGGTCGGTAAAAGAAGTAGAAAAATCGGTAATAGAATCTTGCCGCATTCTATGGGTCGGTAATAGAATCAACTACTCTTTTGGATTAAATAATTATTAAGTAACTATTGTGTTATGAAATATTGAATTTAAGCACTGAATTGCAAATAATACTTCGTTGAGATTAATTATAAATCATAACATATTTCCTAACATAACAGCTTATATCTATTTTTCTAAAGTGAATCCTAAGACAGCTAAAACTGGCGGTAATAGGAGCATTTACGTTAATGATCAAAAGAAGCATTGGAGGTGTAAAATTACACCCACATTTCGACATGTTATGTAGGTCCCACGTAATAGAGGGCGAGTCTATTGCCGTTACCGGGCACTTTGCCAGACTCCGTGCTGCTACTGAGAATTCGTAAAAACTCAGTAACATTTTTGCCCGACCCGGGACCTCCCGATCAGCAGACGCATACGCTATCCACTGGATCACGAAGGCAGTTATGTTACACCTCTGCCTATACTTTCGGGGATAAAGTCGTGAGCCCATAAAAACACATGTGATATGTTATCGCTGTTTTTATGGCCACCGCGATAGCCCTATCATCTGATACACCTTTATCAAAAAGCACCACCTACGTACATTTAAATTTATCAGATTTTATTTATTATTATTATTTATTTGAACCTTGTGCCCTCGCAATAAGATGTTGTTCTAGTATAAATTATTGATATCTGTTCATAATTATGTCAAAGTTCGGCATTGCCCGTGAGAAATAAATACAGTAGAAATAAATGTTTATGAAGGCATTTTTGACATAATACCATTATCGTTAGAGTTTGGTTTTCCTTGCATGGTTTTGGAGTTACGTAGGTGCGAGTGATAGTTAGGCCACGTATACACTATAAACTATTTGCTTACAAACACGCTTTAGACATAGAATCAAATTTGTCCAAAAATAATTTCTTTCTAATAAATAAAATTTAAATTAGAAACCTGTTTGGCAAAAAGGGCTTTACACGAAAACAGTTTCTGAAGATACAATTTTGCTTTGCTCCATGCTAGCTGAGGCGAAAGATGAATTGTTCAGCTTCCCATGAACTGTTCACGAAGTCAGTTGGAAAATTAGATATGTCCCAGAAGATCCAGTTGACCATACCTCTCCTTCAAATTAGACCATGCAGGTCTCGAAAATATACAAATTCGGTCACGATGCCCTCCTCTTGATGTGTTGATGTTAAACCCGTGGAACAGGAAAGTTATACCTAGTTATAAGCAGAGGCTGAAATCCGTGGTAGTCCACCCTTGGGAAATAATGTATTATAGTACAGGTTTTAAACGGGTTGGAAGCCTTCAGCACTCGACGATAACGCGAAACACTTAAATAAATATAATACAAAACATTGTTTGTATAAAGAAAAAAACATTGTTAGATATTGAGATTGTGGTTGTCTGGAAATAAAGGAGTATAAAGCATGTGAATTTCTTTAATTTAAATGTAAGAAATGTGTATTATTGCTCCAAATAAATAAAATAAAAATTGGTTTTGTAGATACTGCCAGAAGTTTAAGACAATATTTGTCATTTGCTCTGTGTGTATTTAGGGCCCTATAATATGAAGTTTAGAGATACGATATCTTCTATTAGATATTGAAATAGACATGTTTTGTTAATAAAGTATTAATGGAGTAGTAGCATTAATAGTCTGAGACAAGTCGTCTTTAAGGTAAATATGTATTATGTAATTATGTATTTGATAACTCCCGAATCATTTTGGCCACCATCGAGGCATCTCAGGACACCCGTAGATGTATTTTGGCCACTTTCGAGGCTAGGCTTTCGAGCTAAGTACGGGCGCGTAATATTTTCGTTGAAAGAATGGTGATATTTCTATTTATTAAGTTAATATTGTATATCAAAAGACTACGTACGACGTAATTAAATAAGCTTTCGAATGATATTAATTAACACCAAATAATTTACTTGAAGCCCACGCAAGAGTGGTATAAAGCGCGCCAGGTATAATATTTTCGCGACATTTTCGAGCGCGCTATTATATTTCTAACATATTCATATTTCTCGTCGTTTTTTATTATGGGAGGTATATAAGTTTTGTACACGGTTAGAAAGATAATTTAATTTACTTTCAGAGATAATAAACATAATGGAAAGACACATTTTAATTTTAAACATAAAAAAATATAAAATATAAATGATTGTTAATTGACGCCAATTTTCGTATTGTATTTTTTCAAACATATTTTTTTGTTATATATCAGATTCAAACCTAGATAAGTTTCCTTTCAACTAGATTTCCAATTAAAAAAACCATATTTGATAAGAATCCGATAAGAATTATTCTTATTGGACTTTGCACAATTGTTTACTTTTTCCGGCCAAAAATAACCGCCATACCCGGCAACATTTTCGAAAGCCAATATCTCATGAATTATAGGAGTATAATATATCATATGATACGTTTATATAATTATATACTCATAATAAAACAATAATTCATGGCATAAATGTAACCTTATCTATATATTTTCATTCAATAAAAAATAAATGCCGTTTTTTCGGTAATTGAATGAATATAGCCTCTTGAATTAAATTATTACACAATGTTTGTTTATTTTTTTGCTGTTATTTTATAATTAATTAGTTCATTCAATATTAAACCATAAAAATATCTAATATAATTATATTATTTTGTTTACAATGATATTTTGAATCCATAATTACGCCCCGCGCGCAACATGCAAAGACGGCGAAATATACAAAATTTCAAATGCTGACATTTAAATAATTTTCTAAGCAAGCATTGCTATAATTTTACATTATTGTAAAGCTTATACCACCAGGTATACAAAATAACAAAAGTAAGCAATTTATAACCCATATTGTTATCATGACAAACAAAAATGGCGAGCAGGTCGTCGATAGACGACATTGTTTACAATAGGATCAAGTTCGGCGGGTCGCATGAACTAAACATTCCGTCATTCAGTCACCATTCGAACATTAGTACAAAGCTTATTTAATCTACATTCATAAAAACATAATTTCAAATATCAAAACACGAGTGACCAGTCGTAAGTTTAGGTTTAAGGTAGCATGGCAAGTGGCCTTGCTTCGCGGGTGGTCAGATAACGACCGCGTGATGCTTTAGCGATAAATGTCAAATTAAATCGGTTACTTTGAGCGGATAGTGATAATCTTGTTGATATCACTACAAAACTTTTATAAGTATTGTAGTGATATCAACAAGATTATCGAATATTAGTATATACTTATGTATATACTTTTTATAAAATTTAGTCTCCTTTTCATCCTGTCTTTTTCTTTTCTCATCTGATTGTATGAACGTGATGAACTCAAAACTACCAAACTTTCTGTACGATTTTCATCAATCGATAGTGTGATTCTTGAGGTGTTTAATTCAAGAGGGCGGAGACGCGGGCGCAGTCTAGTATATAACAAATCCGAAGTCTTGCATTGCATTTTTTTAGCGAGATTAATCTTGGTCGAAAAAGGGGCGAGATCACGCGAGATTAACGAGATTGCACTCGAGCATAAAAACGTTTTATTCGAAGCGTGGCCTAACTGGGACGTAGTTGCAATCTGTCGGTATCGGCATTAATCAAAAATGAAATGAGTTTATACGAGTCCGGGGGACAAATTTTTACAGTTCGTCCGTGGAAGTCTGCCTGAGATCTGCGGTTCCAACTAGCGTTGAATCCGAAAGGGCCTTCTTAGTGGCTGGTTATTTGGTCAACAAAAAAGGGAGCCGTTTAGCAGACGATTCTTTGGACATTTTGTGCTTCTGAAGGAGCCACTTTCAAAATAATTCGTAATAATGGCTTTTGATTTGAACTGATCAAATCTTTCATTTGATTGTTAAATTTTGTTAATTAATCTGTTATATCTAATGGATCTACTGAGTAGATATAGTTTTATTTTATTGGTAATAATATCTCAGTTTAATAGTCAACTTAACGTAGACAATAAGTTTTTTTTGACTTCTCGATGTTTTGTTTTGTTACAAAATAACTGTTTTATTACTAAAAGATTTGTGTTTGATATTAGAAGCGAAGACTGGTTGTTTCTTTCATATGTGATTTGATAGATCCGTCCGTAAAAGTTTACTATTTAGAAGTTTATTAAAAAATATAGACAGATGCATCAAACAATGTTTGATGCATAAAAGTCTATTGAAAAATTTTTGAAAATAAATGTTTATCTTATAATACTTAAAATGTATTACTTTTGTCCTAATTTATTCAAATATTGCGATTATTTCAGAAAAAACATACAAAACTGCCAATCTCGCGAGATCTCAAAATTGGCGAGATCTCGCATTATTGTTATTTATAATCTCACGAGATCTCGCTGGAGCCCGAATCTCGCGAGATTTGCATTCCCTATTTGTCAGGCAGTCTGACCTCAATAAATTTAAGCCTAATACTGTACTGACCGAACTTGTGGCGCTGTGGGCGCCTCGCAGCTTAGAACTGCGCTGAGTGTTGTGGGTTCTAGTCGTACACGATTTCACAAATGTTTTATTGCGTAACGTAGGCAGTTACTTTGAAAGGGTACATTAAGGGTTAAAAGATTTTGTAGAGAAACTCATTTATCGATATATAGTATCAATATTCAGCAGCTATCAACAAATCAAACTGTTTAATTACAAAAATTTAATGGCAACAATATAGTACAAAATGAAGTACAACTTTCGAGATAATATTGTCAAGTTCGATAGGTAATATTTATTGTTGTAGTGCCGCGCGAAGAAGTAACTGGGAAGCTTAGTTCGAAACTCAAAATTATAGGACGGTGCATTAATTGAAAACAGGAATATTACACTGCAGACTCACTTTACGATAGATAGAAGAAAAATTTACCAAGAAAATGTAGGGAAAATTAATTTAAATAACATAATTGAAACTAGAAGTAATATTGTATCTTGTCTTTATAGTATCTGACATTATATTTATTTATTTAGGGGGTTTAAATTGGGACGGGGCCCACCTCGGCGGGCCAGCTCAGGCGGGGTCGCGGAAGTAATACTAACCTAGATCCCGTGACTCCGCCATTCAATGGGATCGGATAGAGGAACACATGGTTTTAGTGGGTAGTCCCGGCGCTTCTCGTCGGGGAGTCAACACACTTTCCATAGGCTGGGCCCCTTTAGGGGCCCAGCCTGGGGGGGTAAGCCCGTAAGTTGTTTGGTTTCCATCATGAGTCAAAAATAAAAAAGAGGGTTTAAATTGTGTTATCTCAACCATTTACATTTACCCATTTAATTTGTTCATTTATGATAACTAACTTATTAACTACTAGCTGACCCGACCAACTTCGTACCGTCATATATTATTTTTAAATATTTGCTATCTTCTTTCCTAAGAACATTCTCCTGACAAAAACGCACACATAAAAGATAAAAAATTGGAAAAAAAAATTATCCAATTTGGTTCACTCGTTTGGAAGTTATGCGGGTACAAACATTTCGGTGATTTTTTATATATGGGTCTTAAAGAATGAAAGTGCAAACAAATGAGAGTAACAAATCTAAAAAAAATTGGCAAAACCATTGCTGTAGACCAGGAGCGTTCTCATAAGCCTAGCAGCATAACCACTCTCAAAGGCTGTGCTTTTTCTCTCTCTCTCTCTTTTTAATTTACCTAAGTAGATAATTCAACCCAAATTACGCTCCCGCATTAAACATTTCATACAACTAACAACAACGTCCAACATCAAAACGCAAACATATTGCAATTTTCATCAGCATCGCGTCGATGCTACCTTTAACAAGTTATCCAATTTTCTAAACGTTGTGTTTAAAGACGTACGTTAAAAATAGCTTAGGCATTTTCAAAGCAAAATCTAGTTTATTAAATATTTGTTATAAGCATTTTTAGTTGGGGTTGTGTTTAGTCCATGGAGAGATTTTTCCCAAAATATGGAGCACATTCTTGATGGTATCCTGTAAGTTGTGTATTACGTTGCAGTATTACTTTGATGAGTGCGGCGGTCATGGGAGGGAGCGGTGGCATAAGCGGGGCGGGTAGCGGGGAAATAGCTTGATGTAGTTGAAGAGACAGGTTTTGGTTTAGACCGGTAAGAGGTGTCTTTCGAATCTTAAGCTTTGAAGAGGTCTTCTCAAAGCAATTATACACTATGAGTTTTTGGGAATAGAGAGAATTTTGTTGTAAAACTCTTCCGAAACGACATGATTGATTTTTATGAAATTGTTTGTAAATATTTGGCAGATCCGAGAATAGATCATTGACATTTTATTCGGGAGTCGTACGAGACGTAGGCATTTTGACGGATGCGGTTGGCTCAAGCTGGTCTATGCAGAGAGCCTTGGAGGAGGCAGCGTCCAGCAGCGAACGTCTTTCAGCGGATATGAATATGCTTTTTTATGATACCTACAAAATCTAATACGAATGGGTATACCTATGGCAAAACAACGCTTGCCGTTAATGCTGTTAATGTATGTAAGTTACACATACTATTAAAATTTACTGCCTTGGTGTTCTAGTGGATTGCGTATACGTATGCTGATCAGGAGCCTTCGATTCCTGGGTCGGCCAAAAGTATATCTGGTTTTTTTCCGAATTCTCAGTAGCAGCTCGGAGTCTTGCAAAGTGCCCGGTAACGGCAATAGGCTCACCTACTATTAAGTCTCTCACGCCTATATCCCCGAAGAGGTAGGCAGAGGTATATTGCTACACCCACTTTTCGCCAGATTTAATTTAGTCCCACGTAATAAGGGGCGAGCCTATTCCCGTACCGGGCACATTACCAGACTCCGTGCTGCTCCTGAGAATTTCCTAACGGAAAAACCCAAATAACACTTTGCTCGATCCGGGGTTCGAACCCGAGACCTCCCAATCCTACGCGCACATTTATGGCGCGAGACCAACGAGGCAGTCTATTCGAAATGTAGGTGTGATAGTACACCTCTGCCTACCCTTTCGGCGATACAGGTGTGAGTCTTCATAAAATGAGTCTAGTAAAATCTACTGACTACACAAAGTTAAGTAACACCAACCAGCAAAGAATATTGACAAAAGGCTGACCGTACTTTATAATCAAATTTGAAAAATAAAGTAGTTCTTTGTAGCGACATTTTCACGGCTACACGTTAACCCGATAAAGCCTGAGTTAAAGGCTTGATGTACATGGCTGGTGAATGTAGGAAACCAGTTTTATTTTATTTATTACGTAGAGATGGATGACAAAATTATATTTTTCGACGCACGGTCAGGTTATCACGCCGGTTTCTTGGTGGCTATTTAGCCGGTAAAATCGAGGTGTAATCACTAAAACCGAATGTTGGTATTTTTTCCGCTAGGGATTACGTATATCTACCAGAGTCTGGTATGGTATGACCAAGCGAGGCCACTTAAAGATATAAAAAAATATGAACGATGAAACATTTACGTTTTATTTGAAAGCGCACATTGATATAGTGCTGCCACCTAAGCCTTGTTTCTAGTCAAACGGAGATAAGCTCCAGAACTCATCGTCAGCACACCTAGCTTCATCAGAACCAGCATTGCGTAAAAGATCGCAATTCAAAACTACGAACAATTTTCTTCATATCTTACAGCCTAAGCGAGCCTAAGGAATGTTAAAATTTAGGTTTTATTTTACTTCAGAAACTAAAGACTCTTCTATCAAAGTATGAGTACCATTAATCGATTTATTCACGAGTATTTTACGATGTGGCGTCGGGACGTGACGACCCCACCGCCCACTGGGGGAGTTACTCTGACGAGTAGATACTCGTCATAGTATCTCCCCCAGTGCAAGCAGTCAACCGAAAGATGGCGGTCAGACCATCCGAACCTGGCGGAAGTAAATCCCAAGTTGCTAGATGGGCAGCAGCGTCCAGCACTAAAAACTTCCGCCACTGCGATCGCCAATACGCCTGCCAAGCGTGGCGATTATGGCAAATGCCCCCATACATGAACCACACGAATAAAAACCGGCCCCTAGTCCCCGGCGGCCCCGCTAGTCCTGGTTATGGTAGCGGCCATGGTAACGGCGGGGCAAGGGGTGCGAAGAATCTCCGGAAGAGATCGGGCTACCACCACCAACGACAACTGGCCTTGGCAACACTGAACACGCGCACACTGCGGACCGACGAGAAGATTGTCGAGCTGGAAGAAGAATTGAGCAAGTTGCGATGGGATATCATAGGCCTATCTGAAGTACGAAGACAGGGGGAGGACTCGATAGTTCTCAATTCCGGCAACTTGCTCTTGTACCGGGAGGGCGACCAACAGTCCCAAGGTGGTGTCGGGTTCATCGTCCACAAGTCTCTCGTGACCAACGTGGTAAATATCGGGAGTGTGTCGAGCAGGGTAGCGTACCTTATACTCAGAATATCCAAGCGGTATTCGCTGAAGGTCATACAGGTATCCGCTCCGACCTCGACGCACCCCGATGAGGAGGTGGAAGCCATGTACGAGGACATATCTCGGGTTATACATGGCTTCAAAACCCATTACACCGTGGTCATGGGAGATTTTAACGCGAAACTGGGCAAACGTGACGGTGATGAGCTGAGAGTGGGGCAATTTGGTTATGGGCATCGGAATTCCCGGGGTCACTTGCTGGTTAGCTTTATGGAGAAGGAAGGCCTCTATATGATGAATTCCTTCTTCAAGAAGCGAGAATGCCGCAAGTGTACCTGGGTAAGTCCAGACGGTGCCACCAAAAATGAGATCGACTTTATCATGTCGACGAAGAGGCAGATATTCAATGATGTCTCCGTGATCAATTCACTTAAAGTGGGGAGCGATCACCGAATGGTAAGAGGCACATTGAATATCTGTACAAGCCTCAAACGGTCGAGGTTGATAAAGTCCACGCTCCGACCGGCACCGGTTCATATCCAAAACCCCGAGAGCTTTCAGCTCGAACTCAAGAACCGTTTCGAATGCCTGGGCGAATGCGTAGATGTGGACGAGTACAGTAACGGGTTCGTGGATGCTGTCCATACAACAGGGGCTAAATTCTTTAAGCCCCAGAAAAGCAAGAGAACCAGCAAGATCTCGGGTCTGACCCTCGAGCTGTTAGAGGAAAGGCGCAAGATGGTTCTGCTATCCTCCGACGACATGCCGAAATATCGGCACCTCAACAGACAGATCTCTAAGTCTCTGACTCGCGATCTCCGCCAATACAACACAAAATGTGTTCGTGAGGCGATCGAGCAGAATAAGGGATCCAAAGTGTTCCAGAGGGATCTGTCTGTTGGGCAGAGTCAGCTGACAAAGCTGAAGACGGAGGATGGCAGAATCGTATCGTCCAAGCCTGAGCTCTTGGAGGAGATCGAAAGGTTCTATGGACAGCTATACACGACAACGCAACAACCCGCAAGTACTCCAGCGTCAGACCCTAGAGCTGGATTGACACTATACCGAAGATATCCCGGACGTCAGCATGCACGAGATTTGTGTGGCTCTCAAACAGCTCAAAAACAATATGGCGCCGGGTGATGATGGAATTACGAGCTGAAGGCTGGCGGTGCACCCGCTAGAGAAGCCCTTCGGAAGCTATTTAATTCCGTCATTCTCGAGGGTAAAACGCCACAGGCGTGGCACAGAGGTGTGGTGGTGCTTTTCTTTAAGAAAGGGGATAAAACCCTCTTAAAGAACTACAGACCCATCACACTTCTGAGCCCCGTCTACAAGCTGTTTTCGAGGTTCATCACGAATCGTCTCGAGGGCAAGCTAGACGACTTCCAGCCTCCCGAACAAGCCGGTTTCCGTAAAAGCTATAGTACCATAGACCACATACATACGCTGCGGCAGGTTATACAGAAGTCCGAGGAGTATAACCAGCCCCTATGCTTGGCGTTTGTAGACTATGAGAAAGCCTTCGATTCGATCGAAAGCTGGGCGGTGCTACAGTCTCTCCAACGGTGCCGGATTGACTACCGATATATCGAAGTGCTGAAGTGTTTGTATGAAAACGCCACTATGTCAGTCCGCCTCCAGGACCAGAGTTCGAAACCTATTCAACTCCAGCGAGGAGTGAGACAGGGGGATGTCATATCCCCGAAACTGTTTACCACTGCGCTGGAGGATGTTTTCAAGCTCCTGGACTGGAATGGACTCGGCATCAACATCAACGGCGAGTACATCACTCACCTTCGATTTTAGACGATATCGTAGTCATGGCTGAGACCATGGAAGACCTAAGCACAATGCTCGATGGCCTCTGTAGAGTCTCCCAACAAAAAGGTCTTAAGATGAACATGGACAAGACGAAAATCATGTCGAATGTCCATGTTGTACCTGCTCCTATTCAGGTTGGGAACTCTACGATCGAAGTTGTCGACAAGTATATCTACCTGGGACAAGTAGTACAATTAGGTAGGTCCAACTTCGAGAAGGAGGTCAATCGTCGAATCCAACTCGGTTGGGCAGCGTTCGGAAAGCTACGACATATCTTCTCGTCCGATATCCCGCAATGTCTCAAGACGAAAGTCAAGTTTGACCAGTGTGTGTTGCCAGTGATGACTTACGGATCAGAGACGTGGTCACTCACTATGGGCCTTATCAGAAGGCTCAAGGTCACTCGGAGGGCGATGGAGAAAGCTATGCTTGGAATTTCCCTGCGAGATCGAATCAGAAATGAGGAGATCCGCAGTAGAACCAAAGTTGCCGACATAGCTCTCCGGATAGCCAAGCTGAAGTTGCAGTGGGCAGGGCACATAGCTCGAAGAACCGATGGCCGTTGGGGCAAAAAGGTTCTGGAGTGGCGGCCACGTACCGGACGACGCAGCAGAGGTAGGCCCCCCGCAAGGTGGACCGACGATCTCGTCAAGATCGCGGGAGGCGGTTGGATGCGGGCGGCTCAAGACCGGTCTGTGTGGCGAACTTTGGGGGAGGCCTATGTCCAGCAGTGGACGTCGTATGGCTGATATGATGATGATGATTTTACGATAGTGTATAAGTAATTTTCAGGTACATAAGTAATTTTCAGGTAAGGTAAGGCACGAAGGGCTTATATTCACGTTGATTTGAAAGTATAAAATTCTAGGGCCAGTCAAATAATGCAAGAATAGTATATTTATTCTGTATCTATAAATATCTTGCGTCTGACTCACTGACAGACATCGCACAAAACTATTCAGCGCATGAACCTGTTTGGCACATTCGTTCCTCGGAGACCGTAGGGGTGCGCTAAGTTTCCCAAAATTGCCACGGGATCAGGAAGAAACTGTTAAATTTAAATAAAATGTGCGGGCAAAACTGCGGGCATTCTTTAGTAGTAGTAGTATAAAGTCGCCTTGCCTGTACCACACTGGACTCCTTAGTCCAGTGTAGTACCTACAGGCAAGGCGCGCTGGGTTGTTACTTCTACTTATATACAAGACAACAACTTTTTTATTAATCATAATTTCATTAATTCGTACAAACTTTCGCAGTCTACTGCTGAACACATGCCTCTTCTAATTTGCGTCACAAAATCATTTTTTGTTGATAGGATGACTTGACTTGACGACGTTCTGCAACTGTTAAGCTTGACTTGTCGCTGTGTGTGTACACGTAAGTAATATTTATGTAACAAATCTATGTAGCATTATTGTATGAAAATTAGGATGAAATACTTTACACCTTAACATAATACAGTTATAATTTTAAAAAAGTTTTACACTTTTATTTTCAAATAATTACGCGATATAGACCCGTTATATGCATTACATCATCTTTGGCAATATAAGTAAGATTGCTAAAGATGATATAATGGCGAATAAGGTTATAGGCAATTTCACTTCTATTATGAACATGACAGTTTGCTGGACTGTATGAAAGTTTCTTGCTCTTTCATGGAAACACTACTGAACAGATTGTGATGGAACTTTGCAAATAAATAGCTCATTAATCAGAATAACAATTACTTTAACACCTTTTGTCGCGATAATGGACATCTACGGCTGAGTTGTAGGTTATGCCTCACTGACACTAATAGAGTAAGATCCCAGGGCCGCCAGACCTCACTTGTTTTGACAGAAACGAAATGTATAGAATAATGTAGTGTTACGAGTAGTATGTGCTATGAGTGTACGTATACTCTCTAGCTTGGATCGACGGCCATTTTTTATCAGCCAATTACTAAAAGGAGACTTTCATGAAGCTGAGACCAAGTGAGCTCGCCTAATCCGTCAGTAGATCACGGAAAATAAAACAATTGGGTATAAACCTCGAGATTTAGATTGCGGTTTCAACTTTCAACAAAGATGTGCGGAGCTGAGTTGTATGTTAGGTGGAGCTCACGGATCGCCTGAAAGTAAGCGATTATCGCCGCCCACAGACTCAAACAACACCAGAGGAACCCAAGTGCATCGCCGGCCTTTGGGATGGGAATAGAAATTGGAGGAGTGGTATGAGGGCGAAGGAAAAGGGGATGAGGCCTCCTTGCTTGTAAAATAATTTAGGTCGAAGAAAATGTTGAAGATTCGATTAAATTGTTCATTCCGGTTGAATCGTGTCCTAGAGAAGCATTTAATACGAGCAGAAGTGTCAGTATCAGTACACTCCAATATCCTTACACTGCTATAACCGTAAATCACATGTGTAACAGAAGTGACATATAATTGATATCATCAATAGTACCGTGTGGTTGACGGCATAGAATACAAGTGTCACCACCCCCTATCTTCCCGTGGGTGTCGTAAGAGGCGACTAAGGGATAACACGATGCAAATACCATATTTTTGTAGAGACGGAAAACTCGACATCAAACCCTATACGACTGCCTCGTTGGTCTCGCGGCATAAATGTGCGCGTGGGATTGGAAGGTCCCGGGTTCGATTCCTGGGTCGGGTAGTGTTATTGGGATTTTCTGTCACGAAACTCTCAGTAGCAGCACGGAGTCTGGAAATGTGCCCGGTACGGCAATAGGCTCGCCCCTTATTACGTGGGACTAAAGTATATCTGGCGAAAAGTGGGTGTAGAAATACACCTCTGCCTACCCCTTCGGGGATAAAAGGCGTGACGTTATGTATGTATGTATGTATGTATCAATAGTACGACGGTGAATTCAAAAACTTTGGCGGCATCCAGCGGAAATTTACGGAACTAATAGAGAATATTATGAAGTGCGACATTAGCAGTTCCACACACGATTATTGTGTACGAAAGTTCTCGACGTTAATAAGACAGAAAAGCTCATATTCTGTAAAAGTTGATCAGAATATCAAGCAGGCCTTTGAAGCACTAAGACATAGAAACAATCAGACCAAGACAAATATCCTTGCTTATATATTTGCCCTGCCTCTACACCACTGGTATAGTAGTATTATTTTCTCGCTCATCTCTTGAAGATGTGCAGACTTATTATGCGTTCGAGTAAGCCTCCTACAGCCTACAATACTACCCTGTCAACGGATCTGTCACTCGGAGGCTGCTAGACAAATACTGCCCATTATTTTGAGCTGAATGTGGAACGAAAATTATACTATATTTCGTGTAATTGAATAATAATGAGATTAGGTTTGATGTATTTTTACGTTTTGGTAGAGAAGATGTTTAAATAACATAGAAATTGTTTACATGGTGTGTGCTGTGTATAGTTAACATTTCAATAACCATCTCCCTGAGAAGTCAGTAATCATGAGTACCAAATGACATACTATAGTACGCCTTTAAAGGCAAGACATACCGATATAATTACATATGTATGACTCATCCATTACAACTCATGTAACTACGCTTTACAAATGAGTGATTTGATTTACGGCCGGTTTCAATATTCGATCTATCCATTTTTTTTAGATTTTATCGTGTGAGTGAGTTAATCAACACAACAAAAACAGTCAACACCGTCGCGGCGAAATGCGGTCAAGCTGTGGTTACTCGTGAATAGTGACGCTGTGGTTTCTAGCAGTAAAGTAACCATTACAGACTTTCGCAGTCCTTTGCTTGGCTTAAGCCTCTTCTTATTTGCTTCAAAAATAGTCAGTAGAAAGATCTGGTTAGCTATGACGAAATGGCCAGGTTGCGATAGAATTTGATGTCGAGAGCTGTTCTTACAAAACATACTTAGTTGTGGTTGCGTTGTCGCTAGTGGTTGCGATGTGGTTGATACCCACAGATACCCACAGATACCCACAGATAGGACGCATGTGTTGGTACACGGAGTCCTCACGACGCAAGGATGTCGTTGATGTGGCTGTGATATTGTCAATATCAAACACGCAGTTGATAATGTCTGAAGTTCGAGTAAATTAACCCGTGAGAAGGCGCGCTATAAGCATTTTGCTCACATATAAATTCTTTGCTGAAAATTTCAGCTTTAGCTATACTGTGTCACTACAAGCTTCACAGTACCTTCATAGAATTTCACCCCCTCTCCCTGGACGCCAATCCCGTGCTGCTCAGTGCCACCATGACTGTGTGGTGATGGGTTCGTGTGAGGTGCATCGTGAAACGCGGCATTTTGCTCATCGCGCGCCCGTTCGTGTAAGTATTTTTTCAAAACATTTTTTTTAATGACATTGATTTGATTGTTTTTTCGTAGTTATTGTGCACAGTTATTGATTAACTTAGTGGATATTATATATATATATGTTTTATTTGTTTCTTACAGTAAAACAAGGTCTGCAATGGGAGATTGGTTAGCGTCTCAAAGGAGAATGGGTAGTTTCGCACCGTTTTGTTGTAACATCTTGAGACCTACGAGTATATCAGACTAGAGGGTGCCTGCAGCTTCACCCGCACATTAACTGTTTCTGCCAGATCCCGTGGGAGTTTCGGAAAATCCCTTCTTAGGACATCCCTGTAGTTACCAAGGAACATATATGCTAAATTTCAGCTTCTTGCGCCCCGCATTTTTGGCTGTAGCAGCAAATTGATTTCGTGGAACAAAATATTTGATATATAATTTAATAACTTCGTTGTAGGTAACGTTTAGAGGCTGGAGTTTGTAACTAGACTAATAGCATTGTAGGTAAAAAGGCTATCCCAGAAGAAAGCCTTGTTTTTTATAGCCAGTAGCAGGCTTAGGCAGCGACAGCCTAGTCTAGCAGTTTTTTCTCGAAAGAGTAAAAACCTATAAAAATCATTCATCCTCATATACTTTAGCATTTAAGTGTAATACTTATAATATTAAATTATATATTAAAAAAGAAACAGTTTTTCTATAAGTATAAACATACTACTCACCATATTTTCAAGCTAAAATTCACTACGGACCCAAGACAACAACTCGCACAAGACTTTTATCATAGGTACTTAGCTACTTACAAAACGAACTGGTTCTTTCAACATCTAGAGTATGGGGAATCAGGCGTGCCCTGAATAGATTCAATGTTTTCTCATCATTAAAGAATTACGGGAGCATGTTTATATTTTTTGTCGCCATATTTCATTAGTTATGGATATGAATGAGACAGGTGGACTAAAAGCTTTAACGGAGCTTATTAAAAACTCCAGTTATACCAGATATGGACTGTTGCGATCCAGCGATAGATAAGGTATTGGTATCTCGATTGAGAGGTTATGGATTTAGTTTTTTTTGTGCTACTGATGAGAAAGTGTCACAATATGAGGTTGGTTAGTTAAGGATGATACAAATAATATCCGCTCAAATGGCAGAATTTCCGAGCCAATATGGCGTAAAGTGGCGGGCAAATATTGTGCCATTCGTGATCAGACATATTATGTCTGCTTGCCATTTTAACGACTTGGGCTGTTCAGACATAATATGCAACTAATAATGATAATGTACTGCGAATTGGATAGTTCTGGATTTGATCCGGATTGTTTCATGTAAGGTTTTTCTAAGAAACAAGATAAGAGCCAGAACCTTATGATGTACGTCTCCCATGGAGAATAGAGATCTCAAGACAACTAAAGAACAATAAAGTTTTTTTTTTTTTTTTTTTTATTCTATTTTTTAAAGGACTTCTGTACGACAACGTACATGTGAGTCCGATTATTACAAAATAACAATTACTACTCTCTTATGTCTAATTGAGAATCTAGGAGCCTGAACAAGACACATGCTTCCTCACTATTAGGATTTGACAAAATATTAACAAACACACCCATTTGTGTCCTGTTCAAGCCAAATTTTATGAAAAAATCGTTTCTTTCATCTTGCCACCGAACACATTCCATTAACATATGATGTACATCATCTAACACCCCACAATTCTCACAATTCGGAGATAAGATTTTACCCATTAAAAATGCAAATTTTCTTGATGGAATGTGTCCGGTTCTAATTCTATGGGCTATTACAATAAGTTTCCTGTTTAAACTACTATTAACACTCCAAGGTATACGGGGAGGCTCAGATTGGATGGTTTTATACCATATGCCTTTTTCTAGTGATCTTTTATAAAAATGTTGTTTCCATATATAAAAACAGTGTTTTTTATATTTTGGCAATATTTCTGTATAATAAGGTATTACAGAAATTTCTTTACCTTCAGTGCTGCCAAGTTTTGCCAATCTATCAGCTGTCTCGTTACCTTGTATTCCTATATGCGATGGAACCCACTGCAATCTCAGATGTACACCTCTCAACAATAGTGTATCTATTTTAGACAGTATTTCATATGCTACCGGCATACCTCTCCTCCCAGAGGCGCATTGGTTTATATGATATAACGCACTCTTACTGTCCGAGCATATGACAACTTTTATGCAACCACTTCTTAAAATATATGACAGTGCCTCTGAGATTGCAATGAGCTCCAACGACATGATAGATACATTACTATTTATTTTAAAGCAAAACCCATTATACTCTTTCGATTTAATACAAAAAGCAGCACCTCGACCGTTTCCATTAATTGACCCATCTGTGTAAATCATCAAATAATCCAAATATTTATCATTTAATTCTTGTAAAACTGAGTATTTTATTGAATTTAATTCATACATTTCTTTAGCTATACGGACGCTATCTAAACTAATTGAAATAATATTCTCTGTATTAATGTTAGTGATCCATGTTCTTAAAGAAAACATCTCTATGGAAGAGGATGAAGCAACATTTACATTTTTAATTTCTTCATAAATTGCAACAAGCAATGGAATCCTTTTATTTATCCAATAACTGTTATGGGAAAACGTGATTAGATCACCTAATAATTTAATTGTAACGTTATTCTGCTGAGAAAGACATTTAAGACAATACTTGTAGGCTAAGAACTTTCTTCTCGTATGCAGTGGAGGAATACCAAGCTCACTTTCCATTGCGTGAATCGGAGTAGTTCTTATAAAACCACCTATAATTCTAAGGGCTTGGTTTTGCACTTTCTCTAATTTATATAAATGAGTTTTAGCACTATTATCATAATTAAAACAACTATAGTCTATGCGGCTTCTTATTATTGCTATATATATTCTCCGTAAGTGTTTAGGGTGTACGCCCCAAGATCTACCAGCTAAAACTCTCAATATATTTAAATATTTCTGACATTTCCTAACAGTTTCATTAATATGTCGTCCCCACCGCAACGATCTGTCCATCCATAGCCCTAAATATTTAAAACTATCTACTATATCTAATATATTGTTGTTTATTTTCAACGATAAGTTCTGTCTCCGAAATCCCCTACTAAAAATGCATAGTTTAGACTTTCCATCTGATAAACGTAACCCTAATTCATTTAAATGAGTCGAAAAAGCATCCACCGCTTCTTGCAATTTAACAGAACTTTCCAAAAGATTTTTTTCTGTAATGAATAAGACAAAATCATCAGCGAATTGACACATGTGTACATTGTTGACTTTAGAAAATAATCTAAATGTGAATATATTAAATAATATTGGTGAAATTGGGTCACCTTGTGCTAATCCCGTACTTGTATACCTAATAATAGTGTCCTTTCCCTTAACATCGTCAATAATTTTAAGATGTCTTTCATTTAGAAAACTCCAGAGATATGAACATATTTTATTGCCAATGCCAATTTCATTTAATATTGTCAACATTTTATTAATGATTACATTATTGTATGCATTTTCCACATCTAGAAAACACGCTAGTGTTGCACAGTTATTTGAGAAACCCAACTGAATTTGAGAAATCAATCTTGTTAAGCAGTCGTGAGACGATTGTCCTTTTCGGAATCCAGACGTATATGGAGACAAAATATTATTATTTTCTATAAACCATTCAATACGTTTAGTAAGTATAGAATGTAAAAGTTTACATATACAAGATATTAAACAAATGGGTCGAAGTTTAAGGTTACTATCTGCAGACGTCGTCGGTTTCGGAATAGGTTTTAGTAATATGTCTCGCCACTGCACGGGTACAACACTAGTGCTTAAAATGTCATTGTATAAATCTAACAAAAATTGTTTACCAATAGTTGGTAAATAAAATAACATTGAATATGATACTTCATCCTCGCCCGGTGCTGTGTCTTTGGATTTTAATGATTTACATAACTCATGTAACTGAATTGTGTCATCTATAAGTGCATTCGAGTTATTAAATCTAGGTTTGCTATTACAAACATAATCAGGAGCTAAATTACAGAGAAGAGAAAGCTTCTGTTCATCTGATGGATAAGACCTAGTAGAACTAACTGAATTACATCCTTTCATCCATCGCATGCGTCTCCACATATCATGAACAGTTGTTGATTCATCAATACTAGTGTAAAAATTCTGCCGATCAGCTCGTTTAGCCTTATTGATAGCCTTCTTAGCAATGAGTGTTTTTTCTTGTAGAACATTCAAATTAAATGGGGTAGGGTTTGATCTAAACTTACTTAAAGCTAACCTGCGTTCTGCTACTAATTTTGACAAAGTTACATTCCAATAGGACTTAGGTTGAAAACCTTGGTTATTACTGGGTTTTGTATATGGTATACATTTATTAGCTGCCTTATTGATAACAGTAATGAAACTATCATAATTCATTTGAACACCACCCTTTTCATCATATTGTAAATGTAACATAGAGTTTTCAATCATTTTAGTGTATCTTTGCCAGTTGGCTAGCTTATAATTACGCTTCTTATGTACATAAATATATTGTTTACAATTACTTTTAATTTTGATACACATGTGATCACTGCCCAAGTTTTCACTCAATACATACCACTCAAAATTACAAGCCAAATCTGTTGAAACAAATGTAATATCAGGTGAAGTTTTTTGTATACAACCATTAACTAGTTTAATTCGTGTGTGATCCCCAGTGTTAAGTGAAGTGTACCCAGCCTCTAAAGCAGCATCAAAAAGCATAGTACCTCTTGAGTCAGACTTACTCGACCAGTTAAAATGATGTGCGTTGAAGTCACCGGCTACCAAGCATTTGCTGGAATATCTGGTAAAAATGGAATCCCAATCAGATTGATTGGTATGTACTGAGGAAGGACAATATATCAAGATAATATTCTTAATGTTATTGCAATTTAAAAGTTTTATACATTTAATTTCTATTCCTGAATTACAAATATTCCAATTTTCTACCTGGACTTTTATTGTATTTTTAATGATAATAGCCACACCTCCATAAGAATCAATCCTGTCATTCCTAAATATATTATAGCCACTTATATGTAATGTAGATTCAGGTTTTAACCAAGTCTCAGATATAAGAGCTATGTGAGTTTTTTCCTGACATAACAATGATTCAAACTCTACAATTTTGGGTCGCAAACTTTGGGCATTCCACTGTAAGATATTAATAAAACAGTCATTATTATATAGATTAGCCATTATGGAAAAAGGAAGTTAATTGTGTGAAAAGTTCGTTTTTGCTTACCAATCTCATAACAAATGAAATGCAATCTTGGATAATTATTTTGACAATTGATCCTAACTTAGTAGCTAAGCTTTCATTTGACAAACAAATATCTTTAGTTTTTTTATACAACCTGTACAAAAGGTCTTCCTGTTTGTCTGATACACTCTGCTTTGCTTCTTTGTCTTGAATACTGTTAGACTTCTCTTCTAAAGTATTTCCACGCTGAGACCTACTTTTTGTCTTCTTCTTAGTTTTCTTCTTTTTTGATTGTCCAAACTGTGATAGTATATTCTGACTTACATGGCTCTCCTCTGACTCCGATTCACATGATGTTGATAAATCTTTATGTATAGAAGCTTCTGTAATGACTACATCCCTATATGACCTTCGTGGTTCTGACTCCAATAAGTTTACCAGTGAAGGTTGTGATATTAACTCTTTATTATTAGCCAAATTTATATTCTCATTGGTCTTCTCTTGTCCTTTTCTTTGACTATGATATAAGTCTAATGCCTCCTTATAGGAACAGTTTTTATCAGACATGACTCTTCTGATTTCCTTTTCTTTTAGAAAAATTGGACACTTTTTATTCAATGCCATGTGTGGGCCCTTACAGTTTATACACTTGAATACAGATGTATCACAATTAGCATGGCTATCCCCACACTTTGGACATATAATTTTCTTAGAAGGGCATACCCGTACCAGATGTCCATATCGCCAGCAGCCAGAACATTGAGACACAGGAAAAGTGTAAGACTCAACTTGAAATCTGCATCCAAAACCATATACATATGATGGTAATGTAGAATTTTTAAAACATAATCGGATTGTTTCTGAGTTAACCCATTTACCATCCTTTTCCTGTCTTTTAAGACGCTTTACTGAGATTAATTCAAAATCACATTTCAAATTTTCTAAAATTTCTTTGTCTTCCATGTCAAGATCCACATGCCGCAGAATTCCATAGCATACTGATGACTCACCTACTAAAGAAACTTTGTATTTCATGTCACTTAGGAATTTTTCACAATTCAGCATCTTCAGAGCACTTTCTTTATTATCAAAATATATTAGCACCCTGTAAGGATTCTTGTAGACAATTTTTGTAATATCCTCAATATTTTGAGCTTTCAATTGTTTAGCCATTCCAAATTGTTTAGGGAGTATGTCACTAGCAGTAACACACACAATATGCTGTTTTATGTCATCAGGTATTTTTGAATATGTTTTTGCAAAACGTTTGTTTCTTTTTACTGCAATGAAGCCATCATCGCCTATAGCTATTTCATCATCATCTTCCTGCCAACCTCTCTTTTTTTCTAATAATACTTGTTGCTCTCTTGTTGTAGTTAAGTTATCTTGTGCCTCGCACTCTAGCTCGCACTCCATTACAGACTCTTCTTCTATCATCGCGCTTCCACTAGAGTCGCAAAATTCTACATGTTCACTCATCAAATTAACATTAATAGTAAGATTGAATAAGTTTTTACAATATACAGTAGTTTTATCGCGTCGAAATAGAAAATAAAATATTAACAAAACAAAATTTTGTTAAATTTCCCGCGTCGACCATAGACAATGATATAAATATTATGAACAATAAAGTTATAGGCAAATACTTTGAAAGCGAAAAACACATAGAATACGTTCATGAGACGTGATTAAGACTAGCCGACTAATTTTCTCTAGATTGCTCACTAACTAAAAGACACAAAATGGAAACTGAGCCAAGTGCTCATTCAAACACTATAACAACGAAATTATATATTGACTGACATCAGACTACGCGTAGAAGAAATCTATTTAAAAGGATATAGGATATACCTAGCATAAGCTTATGAGCTAAGACTACAGAACAAAAGGCAGACAGAGCGCGCGGAACACTTGCGTGAGGCCACTAAAGCAAATACAAAATTGAAAAGCGAATACAAACTCGGCTCAGTGCGCTGCGAAGCATCGCACAGTTCACACGCCACGATCAATAAAACTTTTAAATTCATAAAATGCCGTCTTGCGTTTTTAAACATTGTAAAAGTTGTTTCCAAAAGCAAAAACGGGAAGATGGTAATATATTTTTACAGATAACTATGTATTATTTGACTGTTTTATAATATTATTTCGATAAAATTCGTATTTCTGCAGAAAATATGTAAGTGTTGCCAGTTTACGTCGACGCCGTTCTCCCTGAATTAGGGAAAATGCACTTGTCTATTGATTATGTAATAATGATGGTCATGTTAATGAAAAATACATTAACGTAATGTAAAATTATATTGTAGATTATCTTTCTTCTTATAAAATATAGTAATAAAATTTCCATTATTATATACATTGTTTTGAGTTCGATCCCCAAACGATCCAAATATTCGTGTACCTACACATGGCTCCTCGTCAAGCTTTATACACTTTGACCTTTGTACCGTTCTTATGGCGTAGGGAATAAGTATCAAAATCGTACTGCAACTGTTTAGCTTGACTTGGCGCCGTGTGTACATTAAGTATAGAAACAGAAATCATTGATTGCAGCCATTATTAATTTTTAATTGCATTTTTTTTTGTTTTGTTTTATGAATCATAATATTCATAATTTATTGTGTGCATGACAAAATGTTTATTAGCTAATTAATATTTAGGACGCTAGCCTCTTGCAATTAACCAAACATTTCCAGATACTATACTGAGAATATATATATCTAAACAAAAAATAAACAACATATTCGCCGATCTAAGATCTGACCCCCATGATTGGTATTCGTAAATATATGTAGTTGATATTATATAAGTATTTCTAATGGATCGAGGGTATTAATCACAAAACATAATCTATTTATTTCTCAATTTACGAATAAAATTAGTTAAAACTTTACTCAGTACCTACATTTAAGAAATGTATTTATAAAAGCATACATTAATTGTTTCTTTTATTTGAATCATTTTCATAACAGCATTACATATTAAAAGCATTAATTAAATCCATGGTAAATTGTTCAAAACCGCAAACGAATATAAAATATGTAATATTTTTATATCCGTTTGCAAAAACTATATACAAGGTAGTGGGAGATTATTCATAATCTGGCAACTTTACACACACATAGGCGCGCGTGTCCGTACAGTGCCAGTCGCCAAATGTCACGCACACATAGCCGTCAACGTGCCTCACTTAGTCGGACGAATACGCTCCATCTGGGTCTTAAATCTGTGCTTATGAGTGTGTTTGCTTGCTCGTTGTATGTTTTAATCTCAGGCGTCACCAACCAAACATCAGATATATTTTGTAACATAAAAACATACACATAGCGTGGTAAATATCATTGCAAACAAATCTGGTAAGCAGCTCACTTATTTACGTCCCAGTTTCGTAGGTACCTACTATAAACTGTCTCGCAAATGAAGTCAGATACATTTCGTTTAAACTAGTAATTTAAACTACCATAGGACTGAATAAGCAGTTAAAAATAAGACAGAAACCTTACTATATCGTTACACAAGATTGTATACTCAAGCCGAATAACATCAAAAGTATTCTTCATCTTATATCTCCGAAAAATCTCTTTATTTTCACCGAATGTCTAAAAAACCCAATACGTTGGCAAAATGAAAGGGTACTCGGCAGACCGAATCAATATTCAACACGTAATGTATATTTACAGGACCTAAAGTCTAGAATCTAGGTCATCTAATAACAGAGACAATAGTAACCCTAGAATCCTACACTTTCTGGCGCACATGTTATTTCTACACTGGGGTGCTGGAACACCCCACACTAATATGATTGTAATAATAAAAAAAAAAACAATTCAAGAAAATACGTTTAATTATAAATAATCAGTAACTTAAGATCACAAATCAGCCTTATTACACAAAGTTAAACTTAGTTTGAGCACTTTGCACAAACTTGTACCTGGTGCTCCAAACAAATACGTATTTTGCACCTTTGACACATAGTCCTGGCTTTTCTGTCTTTGGACCTTGGACAAAAGCCACACCGTCCTCGTTTTGCACGATAAGGACAGCGCTTGTAGGATCTGGTAAAGTCTCAAAGTTGGCATTCGGTACCGGTCCTCCAAATGTTCATGTATCAGTTCCAACCCTAATTGTTTCAAAAATGTTCGCCGAAACTTTAATTTGGCTTATTATTTGATCTTGAACACTTGTAAGGAACCTAGGAATTATTACAACTGGTCCCAACTTCTATTTATTTGTCGCCACATTCGTTGTCTAGAATAGAGTTTATTACCTCGTCATTCTAACCTCTGACAACCATCTGACACAAAATAAATAAAAATCGTCCTCATCTCATCTTCCTATTGAAGTCCACTGCTGGACATAGGCCATAGATGCGAGTACGCCACAAGATCCGATTTACCGTTTTTGCCATCCAACCACTACCAGCCGCCCTTCTCAAATCGTCGATTCATCTTGCCGGAGAACGTCCAATACAACGTTTCCCCAAAACGTGGCCTCTATTTGAGAACCAGTTTACTTCACAGTAATCCTTGTGTGAGGAAAACAAATTAAATGATGGTAAAGTGGAAAAGGGAAAATATTGGATTGGCATAATCTTCTTTGCCATACTATCTAATTAACCTGATTATTATTACATGTCATTATTTCAAAGACAGCATGGCAGCCCTTGTAAATGCTGTATCGCAGGCATTTTGCTAGCATTAAACCTACTTATTCAAAGAACGCCAAAGCAATAATTTGAACAGAATAAAGTATAAAAATATAAGTACGTCATTTATTACATTTGTATCGGCAGCGGTGACAAAAGTATAGCTCATCAAAAACCTTTGCACAGAACCAGGTGTTGACCTGGTAGAAAAAGATTACTTAATATTGCAGCTCTTCGCTGGTAAAATTTACCAGTAAAAATATAGTTATTGTCTTATTTTTCTTATACGTACATAGACTGTTTCCCGAAGGGGTGGACAAAGACTATGAAACACAATTTGCAAAGATCCTGACATATCTCTATTACTTCATTCACTCCCATCAAGTATCTCATGCATGGTCTTCTGTTAAGGGTACTTCTGACCTGCTCTTTTTAAGGATATCTCCAATCGGCAGGCCTATTCAGAATCTCACGACAACTAATCGAATCGTATGTCATCGGTACCGTAATCCAATCTAATGCGCTTTGTCAATGTTATTCAGAATCATTCGACTTCGGATTCGGTTGGATTTTCGATAAGTCAATTTGATTTCGATAACACAATATGGTGCGTTTACTGAGTATGCTTGTATAGATAAATGTACACACGAAAGTACAAATTATTCAAATATAATTAGCTTTGTAGAGGACTATTTTGATAATCTAGATTAAAATTAAAGCAATTTATATGACATCAACATTATAATAAAAATATTTATATTTATATAAATTAAAATAAACAACTATGTACCATTCATGTCATTGAATGCAACTGTATAATCTATGATGCAACCTATGAACAATACTTACTTCGTAAACACTAACCAATAAAAAGAGTGAAGAAGTTTTTGTACTTTTTGTCAAATTGTATTTTTGTGTTTGATTCGGAAAGCGTCTAATTTTTAAGTGGTTTCTTTATTTACCTATAAACTAATATGGATAAAGTTAAAAGAGATTGAAGTGCAAACTCCTCCATATATGACAGTAACAAAACGTGTTTAGTAAACAATTAAAGTGATGATAATATAACGTGGAAGAAGACAGAAGCCGCTTGGGAAAGCATATAAAATGAATGATCGGTCTGGAGGAACATTCAGGTCGACCAAGACTGCAATACGTTAGCACTTAGCAGCTGTATCGTCAGTATCGTATCGGAGGTGGCATGAAAACAGCACCTCCACTAGATAATGTGGACTTGGAAAGTGTTGTTGACTCTGATGAACTGCCAGCTCAAGAAAGTCGAGGTAAGTTTAAAGATAAAATAACACCATAATTATACACACAACAACAACATAATTATATAAAAGAGACCCATAGTAGGACACAAACCTTTATTGCAGAACCATACTGCCGCCATAATTTAAAGGGGCACAACTAACATTTTGCAAATCAGGAGAAAATTGAGTTTAAAATATTTCTTAGTTTTGTCAAAAATAAATTAGGTACAGTATTGTAGTTATTGAAAATGTATGAATGGAAATAGTAACATCTCTATGTGAATTCTATAAGACGATTTACTTATTTTTTATATTATAACTGCATTTATTCAATAATCTACATTTTCCCTTTCAACCTAACTTAAAAAATATAGTAAAAACATTAATATTACGTATAAAAGGCATAATTAACCAAATGTGACTTTCCATTCTAACATTTTGGGGGAAAAGAAGTTAAATATTGCAATGAAAAGCCATATTTATGCAATTGTGCCTTTCCATTCTAGCTCATTATATTAAAATGATTTAAATAGTTAAATAAAGCAGTACAGCTAGGAAACAATACTGCTAATATATAGTAATATCTCACAATATGACCTTTTTCTATAAAAAGTCTTAAACATTCTCGCAGTTGTGCCTTTTAAGCTTATGTTATCTCTGTTAATTTTGTTGCTAAAATACAAAAAAAAATTAGGCAAATATACCTTTTTTTCCTGATTCTGAATATGTATATAGGTAACTCAATTGTGAAAAAAATGTAAGTTGTGCCCTTTTTTGTTAGCACGGCCGCATACTCCAAGAACTTAGGGTCCCAAGCCAACCTCACCTGCAAGGTGCATAGGGTTTCCACCAAGAACTTACGGTCCCAAGTGTACAATTTTTCAAATTAATTTCACTTTTGTTTTCTTTGCAGCGAATGTACCAAGTGAATCACTACAAGGTATGGGAGTTTGAAGAAAATTAATGCGAAAAAAGAAGTGCAAGTGGAAGGAAGAGGAACATAATACAAAATAAAAAAATATTTAATATTAAATGAATAAATGTTTATTTTGTTTCTGTTATTGTTATTGACTGCAATGTAATGTAGGACAATGCAGGCAACTATTATAGCTTGCACACAAGTTAATTTTAATGTCACCTGTTGTCTAAGTAGGTACAGGTAATCTATTCTTGCACACAGCAAATCATCTTTCAACTATATTCCCTATTCCTATTATGTGTATCATTAAGTTTTCTGTGAGGGATGATAGGTTCAGAAAGGGTGTCAAAAGATATTGCTTCACTCATATCCGCTATCACCAAGAAGTAAGCCATCTCTAAATTGACCAGTTCCAAGTCATTGTTTCAAAAGTGAATTATTGAATATTATCTGCTGAATCACCTGAAATAATTCAAGTTTTACTTTCATTTTAATATTGTACCTACTAAGCAGGTAGGTATAAATTAACATGTTGTGTCCTTGTCATGATAATGTTTAGAAATACCATGCACCAGGCGACTATATTGTAACATGGGTACAATCTAGAGGTCCTATGACATTTCATAAAAGCAATCTTGTAGTGTAGCTACTTCAGTCAGACGTCGGGGAATTATAACTAAGTGTAGTTGAGCAATAGCCGTAGTAACTTTCATAACAATACAGCATGCCATTGGTGGACTGTCACCACATAAATCAGCCGCACTTAAGTGGGATGCAGTACCTTCTTAGCGAGATACCTAAGCGTAAGTACTAAACTTGTTACTGTGGAAACTGCTTGATAGGTACCTACCTACCTAAAATAAATATTTTTAAACTACAATAATGAAGTACCTACCTACTTCATTATTGTCGTTACAGTTAGGTACTAATGAATCGGTGTAACCTCTTGTTTAGATGTTCAGTAGATTTAATAGGTTGTATTAGTAAAATCACTTGAATATGAAAATTCATATTCAAGTGATACCACTCGTCTTTGCGATATAGGGCTTATTTTATGTTTTATAAAGTTAAGCACTTATTTCGATAGGTACCTACACGAAATCTGGCAGAAAAAGAATGTTTCACCTAGGTCAGTAAAATAAAACCTAATAATCAACACGGAATGTAGGTAATACTTTCACGAATTCTAGGTAGGTATGGTAGGTTATCGCTGCGTCATAAGATTACAACATCTTCAATCAAGTGAACATTTTTATTGATAAATTATATAGAGTACCTAATCGTAATAAGTTTACCTATGTTATTTGACGAAGCTACTAGCTACACAAAATGACAGTCCATCCTAAGACTACAGTTATATCTGTGAGTCCATCTATCAAAATGACAACGGTCAACTTTCTCAACTAGAAGTAAACTTGTAAACACACTAGGTAATTTGGCTTTTTTGGCAGATGTCTTGGAAAGTAAGTAAGTAGTGCTACTGAAACGCGAATGTCGTGAAATAAACAAATGAAGTTACGGGTGCCTTTCAAACTTTGGTGCCTTTACAATCTTTACATTACATGGCGAGTAGCCTACTCGACAGTAGGTACTTATGGTTGGTGAAATAGGCCCAATTAATTAAAAGTATACATATTTGAGCTTAGGTACCTTTATTTCTGCATGAATGCTAGTACATTTACTGCCCCCACTTAAATAATTTTTAGTGTCCGATATCAAAGTTCGGACTAAGTCCTGGGTATAATAAATATTGGTGTTGATACCGAAAAAGGATAATTTTCTATATACCACGATACCACTCATTCTAAAATGGCGGGAAATTAAGTACCTACCTATTTGATTTTCATTCAATTCATTTATAAATATAATTATAGGTAAAAAAATAGTTCGAATAACAATCTGATGCTATGTAGCTGTCGATTATGTTTCTACAACAATTATCGAATTTTGCTGTCAACCTGCGTTATCGAAGCATTCTGAATAGCATTGACTTACGATAAGTATTTAGTTATCGGGCGTTATGACGTCACATTAGATTTGATATCTTTGACGTGATTTTAACATTCGAAACGGTTGTTCTGAATAACAAACTGAAGTAATCGTACGATATGAAACCGAATCGTACGAAAACTGAGTTATCGTGACATTCTGAATCGACCTGCTGGTCAGATAAATGACCACGTAGGTCTTCCCTTTCGTCCTGTCCCATTCACACTTTCCTTATGCCTTTTTCTTGTAATACTTATATTATAACTCTCTTAAGATGAAGTTTGTAAGTATTACGTATTTCTTTAATATGTGTACATAATGTGAGGTGCTATTGATGTGTTAGTTGCCGCAAAACATCTCAAATATTATTTCCCATTTCAATGGCTTCCTCTACTTTTACATTTCGACCAAAAAATACTAAATATGAATCGGTACACGAGTGTAACACTTCCAAGGAATTCCGAAACAAAAATTCTCGCAACCATCATCAATAAAGATCCAATAGAAATCAATTATTCCCGAACTTTGAATAATTCCAAAGAATTTGGAGCAAACGTCACAACGTATTTTGCGCAACATCAAAGATTAATAATATCTTCGAATAAACAATGTTACGTTGACCGACAACCGATTTTATCCCAAAATGGCCACTTGTAGTACCAGTTATCAGGAGATTTTATAGGGCCGTAACATTTACAGAGCTGTCATTCCCAGTGGCGCCCTGTGGCCAAACATTTAAATTAAGTAAGTACCTACACTTCTGAACGATTTGCTCGTTAAATGTGATATAATTTTTTTACGATTATAATTTTATTTAGATCCGGACGGTGTTAATGCGTTATTTTTATAAGGTTGAGAACATCTGCTTTCTGTAGATTTCTTTTTTGGATATTCTGTGGCCAAATATGTCAGTTAAATGTACTGGACTGGGCTATTTTACATCTTTCGCTTTAGGAATCTATTATGTGTCGCAGGTGACTTTACAAATATACAAACTATGGAGACAAAAACGCTTAGACTTGAAATACAAATGACAATATCTATGGAGACAAATATTTTGCTAGCTTTTTACCATACCCCTTTTAAAAAAGGCCTGAAGTGAATATTAGTTGTTAATATTGTTCAAAAACTTAAGCTTTTAAATCATTATCATCGCTAAAGCTGAGCACCCGTCGCGATTATCTCTGAATGTCACAAACCCTGTCACGAGAAGCGTAATAAAGAACGCATGTTAAGTAAAATAGCAACAATTCGATAAAAAATAATAATTAATTCTAAATCCAATGAACTCAAAGTAACGCATACGTGTCAGCAAATGCAATTGATCTGATTTTTAGCGACATAAACAGTTTTAGTTTAATAATATGTGGTTGCCTGGAAGTAGAAGAAGTGTAGGTGATCACTAAGAAAGGATATTTGGAAATACCATAAAGTGCTCTCTAAGTGCTCCCATTAGCTCCCAATGAAAATACATGCCTAATTTCAGCTACGAGTACTTACGCCCAGTACCTACTCTCAGCTGTGCGTTGACTGTCAATCAGGCACTCAATGACGGAAGGGTTTTATACATATTGATTGAATTGAAATTTTTCATAATCGTCAACATCATTGCTATAGATTTATCCCAGTCACATCTGCCTTCTAGGAGGACCGCTTTCTAGTCTAATCAGATTAGCCAGAATATTAGTTTAACAACCAATTTATTATGTCACAATCCTTTATTGCGCTACAATTCTCTATTCAATACAAATAACGTACAACCATTTCTGCCGTTCTAATGACGTAGTTAAGATTCAATTGACAATAGTGCCCTACAACGCGACTTGAATGAGGTTATAAACATTTTATAGCATTGTGTACCCGGCGCGGCGCTAAAAACACATCAAACTAGAAAAGGGTTGTGAGTTAAATATACATATATACATAGATATCTCGGCTAGTTGTAGTTTATTATTTAGCTAGATTATAAGCAGAATTTATTAAATTGTGAAGCTTAGAAAGGATATTCAATAAAAGTTTTATGAAATTGTGACACGTAGAAATGAAATGATTAAAACTTAAATAAATAAGCTATATAATTTGGGCTATGTGCCAAATCAGAAATCATTATGTTAGATGTGCAACACAACTTAGAGACATTTTTTATGTTAATTAGAATTGTAGTCCATTGCTTGCTATTTTCTAGGTAATTTATACGCATTTTATTATGTCAGCAGGTTAGCTAGATTTTAGACCCTTCATGATACAGTTCAGACACTATGTGGGCAAGCAGATGGGTCTCATGCAATGAAGACCCACTTTGGTAACTTACAAAAATTTAAGCATTTAAATTATACAACGCTTTGTTATGCTGCCATATGCAACAAAGCTGCTAATCCCAAAGGCACACACTTTCTTTTCAAAAGACAATTCCTGTACAGGGCATGAATTTTGTGTCACTGAGGACTTATAAAAATACAACCAGCAGACACAAGTCACACAAGGAACACCCACGCTCAAAACACTAATATAAGGACCACTAAAAGTATTTCCACGTATGGGGATCGAACCCATAACACTCGAGTGGTGTCAAGAAGCGAAGCGATTGCGTAACTTCTTGTAATGGATTTGGCGATTAGAGATACTTTGCGTATTTTTCATGGAGCTTTCTTATCTAATACTAATGTATAAAGCTGAAGTGTTTGCTTGTTTGTTTTTCGCGTAAGGAGTAGCCTCAATAAATAACGCAGGTCTAACCGCGGGCTCATCATCGACTGTAAGCCAGAATGCCATTCACGCAGTCTCACACTAGCTCTCAAAACCCCCTGGGAACCTTAGTCATCGGATACTATTTCCCCTAAAGCCTAACTCCAATTAGGTCCACAATAAACTATCGGCGGCAGTCTCAATACTAATTATGACCAAATGCGTCCCGCTCGAGCCGTTCTGTGGAGAGATATGAGGACTACTGGTGAGAGTAAGTTGGGGTGCTAGTAATAGCGTTTATGAAGGGGATTGGTTTGGTTGTTTGTTTGTTTTTCGTGTGAGTGTGTGGCCAACTCTGGTGTTCGAGTTTTAAGACCGCCCGAAGGCCTCCGACATTGCCTAACGATTCTTATCCTTAGACAAGAACCGACCGACAGCTTTACGTGCCCTCCAAAGCACGGTAGCGCTCAGATGCAAATGTCACACACGGTCACCCATCCAAGTGGCGGCCTGTGCAAGCGTTGATTAACTTTGCCGATTTGTAACGAACGGCAAGCCAAGTTTCGTAAGGTTGTACTGGTTTGGTAATGAGAACCTATGAAAGTACCTATTGACTCACAATGCTATTGTTAACCTATCTGCGGGTGCATTGAACTATTTTAACCTTTTGCGGTTTGTATACATTATTCAAGTTTATTTAGCTGATGAAAATTAAGCTACAGTTTACTGACTTCATCGCGATATATTGGTTTGACTGAGCTTACATTTAAATCGAATGATCTTAAAACTACATTATTTATTACTATCCGACGTAAATGGAATCGTAGTCATGAACGACTGAGGTGACATTTGTCTACGTCTTGAATGTAGAAGTTATCGCAAAGTACCCGAACATTGTTCAACTATTGGTGATACTATTTAAGCAGAATAAGCTTACGGTGCCCGGTGTCTTCTGACGCCCAATTCTCCAAATTATATTTGTTCAAAATGCCGTTTCGACTATGTCAGTGTCATACTCATGTCAAAGATGTTATTCTCCTAAATTAACTGATATTTGAATGTTACTGGAATGTTATTGTGACTAGATTATAAATTGAACGATGTGTCAACGTCGAACTATAAAAGTCAAATTAGACCATAGTGTTATCAAATTAGCAGGGTACCGATTCTGAGTCAATTCAAAATATAATCTCATTTCGTTCAAACATAATTTCAATGTGTCATTGTCCTTCTCCGAAACCACGGTTCTCGATTGACAATTCCGAGACATCTCTTGATAAATAACGCTGCAACTGTAGCTCAACCTTATTATAAAACAAAAACTAGTCAGTATTACTATCTGCCTCGAATAGCGCAGTGATAAATTCGCACTATTAGCAGACATTAGTACCCACCCTATATGGAGTTCAGCAAACGTTACTTATATGCGTATTGTAAAGTATATAAAATAAATTGTAGGTGGTGGGAGCTCAGAAAGAATACGCTGAAATGTATTCCGAGGGAGAGTTACCGTAATTATATTTGTTCAGAATGCAGTTTCAATGTCAGATCTAATGTATTTACATATGTCTTAAATGGTATTCTCCTCATACAAAATAAATTAGCTGGTCTTAATCGCGTAAAATTAACTTATTTAAGGTATTAATACGTACCTATTTGTCGCCGACGTTTAAGACCCGCTTATTTATTTTGTATGATGTATACAAATCGCGAAAGTTTAAAAATCGATATTTGGTATTCTACTATTATTGATATTTGAATGTTATCGCGACTAGATTTTATAATGTGTAAAACTATGTGTCAACCTCAAACTAGTTAAGTCAAATTAAACGATAGCGACATAAATACAGCAGAATACAAATTGTGAGTCAATTCAAAACCAAATCGCAATTCGTACGAAATACAGTGTCGATGTCAGATAAAATACGAGAATTGACGTTCAGTAATTTCAGTATACAGACTCGCAATCCAGTAAAGATATTTGTGTTACAGAACACTTTATTAGAAGAACATCCGTGAAGGATAAACATAATATCTTATGATAACTAACACACGACTATCTGCTCCCAAACTAAGCTGAGCTTGTGCTATAGCAACCAGATAACCAATAAACATTCTTATATAATAATATTTTAAATATTTGTATTTTAAAGATATAACACTTACGTAAGTACATAACATGAAATTGTGCTTATCACACAAAGATTTGTTTCTGGTGGGTTATTGAAACTGTAACCTCCGGCTTAGCAGTCAGGGATACTAAGCACAAGACCAACAGTCCAGCTAGTGATAAGGAAGTCCTAAACAAGAAATATGAGTCTATAAATATATGGCAACAAAACAGAGTACGCAACCGCGAAAACCTAGAAAAACGGCTTAATATCTTCATGTAAATATTCGCCGTCCCTGGAGAATAAAATGATAACAACAAAAATGCAACTTTACAGGAAAAATAAAAAACATGTTATTGCGATTGCTCCATAAACACTGGACGTAGACAGATGATTGTAAGCTTTTAAAGAAGGTTATTTTTTGTTTGTTCTATATGTTTTAGTGAAATACGCCTTAGTAACAAAATAGAGATATTATTTCAAAAATAAAACGTAAAATAAAACTGCATTTTATTCTACTCGCATATTTTTTAATGAGAACATAATTCTATGACTGTTTGTCATACTAACAAGTGGGAATTCATTTTGATAATATTATATTAACACTTTATTCTCGTAATTTAAAACTTGTTTTAAATCATTGAATACTATTGTAATACTTTGTAACTTCGTAAATAACTGTTAAAAAATTAGGAAAAAAATTGAGCGGATGTATTAGCACCCACAGATCCCAAAAATGACATAACACTAAAACGAAGATAATGGCAGTTATCATTTTATTCTCCGGTGACGGCGAATTGTGTGCCCTAAACCGAAGAGCCTGCATGATAAAATTTAGGCAGGAGGGTTTTTGAGTGGCGACCACGTACCGGACGACGCAGCAGGGATAGGCCTCCCGCAAAGTAGACTGACGGTCTGGTTAAGATCGGTCTGTGTGGAGAACCTTGGGGAAGCCTATGTCCAGTAGTAGACGTCTCTAGGCTGACATGATGATGATGATGAATGAAGCAAGAGGGATATGTCTGGATGGTTGCAAATAGCGGTCTGTAGTTTCTACCTATCCTTTCAGGAAACAGGCTCGACTGTATGTAATGTCTTCATGTGTTTCGTTCTAAAATTATAATCGTGCTAGGTGGGAATCAAACAAACAAAATAAATAATATGTCATTACAACTGTCGTTCCCTGAAACACAAAACCAAAAAAACATAGAGTATAACCGGTATTGTGTGGTATGGATTTAGTCTAGCGCCGGATTAGGCTAGCGTCGTATTTTGTAACAACGCCACATTGTGGCTCGCTTTTAGGTATTTGTTCCACTATCCGGGTATCAGCGATGCGTGAACAAATTATTTATTTATATAGGTAATTTTTCTTAATGTATTTGGCATATAAATCCTCCATCGTTGTGCTCCTCCTCCACCTGAGCTGTGTCAGCTCTGTATCCAGCAATAAACTAAAGTGGCTTGCTGTTTTCATGCAGACGAATGGCATGATTTATAATTATAGCCGCTTTTCTACTGTGTTTATCTCATGTCTTGTTCCATATAATTTTTTAAGGAAATAAACTTCGTTTTCTTTCTTTATAGACAACATCCGTTCTATAAATGAATTTTTATACCTTGAACAAAGTACACTTGAAACTTGTACAGTAGACTTGAAACAACAATTTGTAGCTCTCACACTGAGAGATTGGCCTTAAGGATTGATTTTGAATTATCTGATATAAGTTATACCACGGAAATTCAGCTATAACGTATGATAGAAGTAATATCTGAATTAAAAGTAAAACAATTCATCTATTAAATGGAAACAAACCGCTTCTTTATGTGTGAGTGATGAATTTTATCCTGTGAATAACTTTTATCCGAATAATGAAGATAGGCACTATAGTTTATGGATACTCATTAGAATTATAATGCATACCTCTAACATTGTAATTCGTTATATATATCGATAATTGGATTAATTAATAGTGATTATTTATAGTTCATTTACGTTATGCAAATGGCATCAAAACCCTAACATCGCATGACAATCTCTTCGCTTACAGTGTACTAGTAGCCTAACAAAGTCCACCGACAACATAGCAGTTAGCCCAAATCCTATTTCCTGACAGAATTTAGATCTTATTGGTGGATAACACTAATGGGACATTTCGGTGAGAGTATTCTGTTTTATAATCTGACTGTACGGCGAATCTACGAACATTTTATTATAAGTAGACATTGGGATTCGTGGTTGATAAGTCAATAGCTTATAGTAGATACTTATGGTCTACTTGTAGTGAAGATATAAATATCTTTACTATAAGTAGACTGCCACGCAGATATTCAAACCCACGACGCGTATCAGTCTTACTACCTGCTACTAATTTTTCTTAGTACTACGTACTACAGTGCCCACTGTAGCTATTCTCAGTAACCAGAAGGGGTCAAACAATTAAATATTGTTTGTCATTTATATATTGATTATACAGAGCGATTATATATATATTGATGTTGTACAGGGCGATTTGTTATTGTCGTTATATATCGTATTCCTTTCAGGATGTGATTCTAGGGCCATAATGGAGTATTTTCACCCCCTACAAATGAGGTCCAAAATGCACTATTTTGGAATAAAACGGTTTTTAAGATTTTTTACCAAGTTCAAAACTTTTGTTATGTCATAATAATTTATCTAGTAACAAATTGACCTTAATTCATGAACAATTAAATGGCCCATCTTTTAAAATTAAATAAAGCTACTCACTTAACGTGGAATTTGAAAATAGAGCTAAAAACACAGAAAAATGTTGGAATAAAATAAAATAACGACGACACTAGCCTTTGTCCGCGGCCCCGCCCTAGTATAAACCTAAACGTTTCTCATGAATCACATTATCTGTTGGTGAAAACCGTACAAAAATCTGTTGCGTTGTTTTTAAGTTCATACAAACAGACAGGCCGAAAAGGGAATTTCATTTTATAATGACTATAGATACAATTGAATAGTCTTTAAATGACAAATTATTCGCAGGGTTGGAGTTGTGCCGTTACGATGCTCGTATATTGTGTTATGTCCTTAAAACAGTTAAATAGTAGAAATGTTCACACACATTTGCAACTTAAATGTCTATCTCTTGAACCGCCTACGTTTGGTTATTTAGTTCAAACCACTAAAACAGTTTATACAGCGGCCTAATCACGTAAGTTGAACGCTAATTGGAATCGATTTACTTCAGAACTCAGCGAACAAAATATCTACCAGTTTTATTATAATTATTAAATTAGCTGTACTAATGGGAATGTGGTAATTTTGACTAAGATTACCTACTATATAGTAAGTTTAAGACTGTTATTTGGTGAATCATAAAGTATTACATACGGCCTTACTCGCGATATCTAGGATATTAAGGCATAAATAAGTAGATATTTTCCGACGTTTCGACCGACTTGCTCGTGTTCGCGGAGGGACTTTCAATGTTAAAAGATAAGTTATCATATCTTCAAACAACCTTTCGCAGTCCATTGCTGGAAATAAAGCTCACCTAATATTCTTTACAGTACCATTGTGGGTCAATGGGAGGGCGTTGGCTTATGCTTACTATACCACACTTGCCAGACGGGTTGGTACAGAGTTTGATGTCGAGTTAACCGTAGCCGTATTAATAAAATCATAATAAAATATTTTACACTCCTACATTTTATTAGACAAAACATTAACTATTCTCAACAGTGGTATTTTTGCGGATTAACTTTTGACCGTAATATGTACCCATCTTCTTTGTGACCAGCCATTTTTCGCCGCTGAAAAGTTCTTACTTTATGTGCTAATATAACTCTACCTTTGCGAGGAACAGTGGTATTTTAGTAGCTGACATGAATTTTGTTCTTCATGATAAATTCTTAGGAGATGTATAGGATCAGAAGTTGAATGTAAAGTATGGAAGGAATATCACCATTGCCACTTAGCGACTAGACTCTGATGGTCTATTTCACCGTTTTCTGATAAGTTCCAGTATAATTTATTTTTCATCTGGCAGTTGTCTATATAGTAATCTGGAAGTTAGGGCCTATTTAGGGGTGGTGAAACTGAAACTGAATGGCACAAGCGTATCCTAGAGTGGAGACCACGACTCAGTAAGCGTAAGGTAGGGCGGCCCCCGGCTTGTTGGACCGACGACCTGAAACCTTACAACAGTCAGGGCGCAGGCATACGTGGAGTGTTGTTGCGCAACTCAACGGCGTGGCTGCAATGTGGCCGGTACCACATACACGGTCGATAATGACCGCAAAATGTGGTTGAATGCATTGAGCGTCTAAGGGCAAGATTTTTTTTTAATAAAAATACAACTCTCGCACTAGGACTTATACTATATTTTTTAATTGTTATTTATAGACATTGTAGCGCATCAACTCAATATTAAACTTGCGAATTAAAAGAAATTAATTGAAGCCATTTTGCTATAATTACTCTGCAGTTCAAAAATGAAGTTCATACTTTTATTATTAAAATTTATATTTAAAGAGGCATTTTAATTAAATAGTTTTATACTTTGATGTATGATTTGAGTAGTGAATTATGATTCAACTTTTATAAGATTAGTTATGATATGTTAAAAGTAATTATGTAGCGCTAAAAGAGTGACAAGACCTGCCATTTATTATAGAAGGGCGAAGTAAGCTTTACACAGGTCTCCACTGGTACCCTGGTCGCAGCCAAAACTTTCTCCTTGGAGTCCGGGTATGTTCTCTAGTCTAATCAGATTTAACATTGAATTTGAATTAGCGTTACTGACGAGCAATTGCCGTCTGACCCCACAACTCAAAGGAATAACGACATCCCACCGCTTAGACCAGCGTAAGTATATTCAAGGGGACTGACCACAAAATCTCTTTATCTACTTACCGTGTTCCATGCGTGGATCCATGGTTTAGAGAAGTGTCAATTTATTCAAGCGCACGAATTCCTCATAACAACTATCAAGCATATTCAAGACAGTCGGGAACGACGGCTTTTAACGTGAACTCCATCCTACGTATTAGATATGGTCTTGTAGTAAGGGATTAAGATTATATTGTCAGGTGTACCTCATTTTATTTCATAGGTGTCGTAAGAAGGGGTGACTATAGATAAAACAAGAAGCAAATAGTATCTGGGAAAGAACGGAAATCTGGATATTCGATCTATCTATGTGTATGCCATCCTGTCTGACCAGCGTGGTGTAGTAAACCTTAACAATAAATATCAATAAATTTGCTTTGTGGCGGTAGACGACGCACTTTCGATTCACCAAAATCCGTGCTGTTAACCAGATCAGACAAGTATGTAAATCTTTGACAGATCATCATCGTCCTAGCGTTATCCCAGTTACATCTAAGACTTTTGGCCTTGGAGCCCAGGGACCGCTTGCTAGCCCAATCAGATTCGACTGAACCTATTAGCTTTTCTTCAGAACGACTGCCGTCTGACCTCTGCAACCCAAAGGGATAGCGACATTCCATTATTTAGACCAGTATCAGTTTATTCGAGGGTACTTACTCGCCTTAATGACTGTCAAAGACATTTTCAACAAGGCACGGGGCAAGCGATAGATAATTTACAATGGTGGTGCGCGCCGTTGATTCGAACTCTCTGAATGGCAGTCTGTTGGTATCTCCTCTAGATTATCGCTGCCTTAACGATTATAGCTTTAACAGATTAAAAAAAACGTATTTTATATTCATTCTAAAACAGCAATAGACATTTTTAAAACTGGATTTATGGTACTGGTTTAATTCTAGATCCGTGAGTACAAAATGCGTTAAATAATTTCATCTAGCACATTAAAATCACTGCTCCATTTTATTTTACCACGCCATGAAAGAATCTAGTAATGTGGTATGGCCCCGAGCTATACTGTGCACCTGGGTGTCTCCTTGAAAGCCTTTTACTATTTGCAGTAATACTTTATTTTTATGTACTCTGATATTGGTTGGATTGCGGATATTTAAATAGTCTATTCGTGTTTGTGAGAAACTCTCTCATGTTATGAATTTGAAGTCTAGAATAGACTTTCTTTACGAGTTCAGTTTATGGAATGAAGTATTCTTTATTACATGATAAAAATATAATATCAGAATTTGTGACCAAATCAACATTTACTGACCATAATTGGTAAGAGTTAATAAAAGACCGAAACTGGTATTTTAATGCATATATGTACTAACCCATTTTGGTAAATCGTACGATTAGCAAGTAAACTCATATATACAGGGATATCCCTACGGGATTTTACAGCAACTTATTTATTTTTTTCAGCTTGTGTTTGTATCACACAACTTCTTAACGACTGAACTAATTTTGATAAATGTTGTGTATAAACATATTTCAATGGTGACACTGTGATGACTTTATAATTATGTATATGTGGTCCATGTAGAGTGCCTTGGGGGAGACCAATGTCAAGCAGTGGACTTCTTCCGACTCAGGTGATGATAATATTGCCGGTAGGTAGTGTTGCAGTCAGTGCGTAACCAAATTTGATAAGTCGGCTAGCCAGCTAGTAATACTATAAACTAAAAAACAAGGTAGCAGCTAGCGAACAAAGTCAAATTTATTATTCATTCATAGTCACTTGTGTGCGGTCAAGCGGTTATTTAACATGCATTTTGGAAAACACAGTGAGCCAATATTGATCTAAAATGTTGAATAATGATTGTTCATCTATTACAAATGTCGACTGAATAAGTAAACACCGTAATAGTGCAAACAAACAGAACAAATTAATTTATCAGAACGTGCTTTTGTGAATCCGACGTTTATATTGGTTGTTGTTTTTTTATAGAAATGTTTTGATACATTATTGCTACAAAATTTACGAATGTTTTCTACCAATATTTATTGTCAAGTGAAGCGCTTTTAAGCAGCGATAGCTGAGTGGAGAGACTGACAGACTGCTACGCAGAGGGTCTCGGGTTTGAATCCACGGCACGCACCAATGACTTTTCGTAGTTAAGTGCGTATTAAATTGTTAATTATCGCTTGCTAATTGGTGCAGGAAAACATCGTGAAGAAACCTGCATGTCTGAGAGTTATTCATAATTTTCTGGAAATACATGGAAAGACTGCCAACCCGCACTTGGCCATCGTGGTGGACTATGGCCTTACTATTCTCAGTATGAGAAGAGGCCCGTGCCCAGCAGTGGGACAGAAAAGGGCTTATGATGAAGCGCTTTTATGCCGATGTAAGATGAAGACATTTTGTGCGTAGATCGAAACAACGCTACATAACTTTTTTATACCGAAGGATGTACAATATGTAATTGCTATCATGTGTTGTCTCGATGTTCAATAAGAGATTTTCAAATAACTGCGTATTAAGTTCTCTGTTTCAGTTTCATGTTGCATCCATATACATATTATTAAATGAAGTTCCTTCTATATCCTTTCTCTTTAATTTTTTATACATGCATTACTATATAATATAGATAAACTCGACCACAATCGATATCTGTATGGTCTTTACCAATTTTTTTTTCTTAATAGCGGCGATAGCTGAGTGGAGAGACCGACGGACTGCCACGCAGAGGGTCTCGGGTTCGAATCCGCGGCGCGCACCAATGACTTTTCGAAGTTATGTGCGTATCAAATTGTCAATTATCTTGCTGAACGGTGAAGGAAAACATCGTGAGGAAACCTGCATGACTGAGAGTTCTCCATAATGTTCTCGAAAGACATGTGAAGTCTGCCAACCCGCACTCGGCCAGCGTGGTGGACTATGGCCTTACCCTTCTCATTATGAGAAGAGGCCCGTGCCCAGCGGTGGGACAGTATAAAGGGCTGATGATGATGGTCTTTACCATTAGATAGTGTGCTTCCTAAGAAAAGTTCACGCAGGCGGGGCGGGCCTAAGTATTTTAATATGCGTCTAGCTATCGAGTAATAACGGTATGTGAATATTATGTAAATGACTACTCGCGTCTATAACTGATTTGTACACCCAAGATATAAGTATTTGAAAGTTATTGCACTTTTAAACAACATTATTTAAACAACAATGACCACTTTGACAGTTCTCTATAGAAAACTTATGTAACTAGTAACGCCTTCATGTAATCCTGTTTGCTACTTGTTCTTCAATATAAATATTAAAAGAACGAATAATTTATATGGTTATACAAAGGCAGCGACACTTTTGCCTCAATATCGCAACCAGCAACCCGTTTCCCACTGCTACTATTTATAGCCATCGATAAATAACAAGTAATAAAAGTACCAGCCAAACAAAAATATTAAAAGTAAGACGGTAATCACTGTACGATAATTTATAAGCACCTTTAAGGTAGTTAGATATTAATTGAATGTCTTAATGGCGAACTTTATTAAAGAACCATTAGTGGCAACCCTGAGGCATATAGGCCGGTTTCGGATGAACGATTTTTCAAAGCGATTTTATGTTTGGATTGAATGTCTTTTATTCCTGTTGTGAAGTTATAAAAGTATATGAAATATGATTATTATTTTTTTAAATATGTTAATGTTTAACATCGCTATCGCCTTCGGCCGAAACCACACGGCAGTGGCTCTGTAGAAAAGCTAATATTTTGTCAAATCTGCATAAAGTTGTAAGCGAACCCCGGACTCTAAGGAGAAAAGACTTGGTTGTAAGTAAGAAAACGCTAGAACGATGATTATGTCTGCTTAGTTTTATTCGGAGTTTGTAAGACAGTTTTAAGTGACAGACGAAGCTAAGGACGATAATTTCGGTAATAAATTTGACAGTAAATAAAATAACACTCGCCACACACTGCATAAGGCAAAAACGAAAGAAAAAAGAAAATAGACAATCATGAAATTTTAGTGAAAAGTAAAACCTATAAATCGACATAAAGATTTTTCAAACTTTCGAAATAAATTACAAATAATTTGTTTCAATTTTACTTAAATTTTATTTTCAACGTTGAACTTTATTGACATAGCAGTCTGTTTGTTGTCACTTTGTGGACACTCTGTTAATTAAATGTTACGTTACGTTGCACGTGATGGTGGATTTTTAATTATAAACGTTTTGCTTGATTATTATGATTTTATCACAAGGATGGACTTAAGGTTTAATAAAGTGATATATTTTTTTATTCTATTTTAAATTTATTGCTTATAAATATTTGAAGGCAACCTTGAGTTAACAAGCCTAATTGTGCATCTAATTTACGTTGTACTTTTGTTGCAATTAAATTTTATTGTCTGCCTTGTGTATGACGCCCTCCGGCTAAGTAGAGTGACGATATATGCAAAGTGGCTGTCAGTGACTGCACACGAAGAGTCAAAAATCGGACTCAGTGGCGTGCCATTGGAGAGGCTTTTATCCAGCAGTAGACTATAGGAGGCTGATGATAATGATTATGTTACATTTGCTAAAAGTATAGCCAGATCAAATAATCAATATGCATAGGCATTATGTTGTATGGCTTACAAAAAATATTCAGTAGACGTTTGCTTAATACCTCAAAGAATCGTAATTAAAAATACTAAAGCCTTTAACAGCTTTCTCGTGGAGGCATATCATTAGTAAGTCCACAGATGTTTTTACAGAAAATACCCACAATCCAATGCATTTATAATTCAATTGATGAATCATATTCTTACACTAGCCGTTGCCCACGGCCGCGCTCGCGGGGGTTAAAATTTCATTGAACAAAATTGTAAGTAATCTCATGAAATGTAGTAACTAGATCGTTGCCGGCCTCTAGGGAGCCCTAAGCACTTTAAGAGCTTAAAGAAGTATAGCTTAATATTTTAGTTAAACTATATAAATATATATCATTCTTGCGTCAGTGACTGACTAACAGACAACGCACAACCGAATCTTTTGAGCGCAAGAACTGCTAAATTAGGTTGAGGTGCACTAAGAAAGAATTTTATGAAATTACCAGGGAATCGAGCAGAAATGGTTAAATTTATGAATGTGCGGTCGTACCTGTGGGCCCTTCTTCTCTTCATGAGAACATTGGAGTCTCAGCATTAGGCCACGCAATGTATTGTTAGTCTGATGTTCAACACACATCTAGTTCCCTCTAACTCGAAGAACATTTGATAGCCGTTCGAGTCTGGATTATGATGTGTGAGATCGCTTTGTCGACACACACAATATCACAATTCATACAAACAGATAAAAAGGCCAGCCATTCAATACATTTTTCAATTATTTTTTGTTGCATGTTACTGCGAATTGTCGCAACACTACAAACTATAAACGTAACGTCCAAATTCCAGATGTGACATAGAATAATCGAAAGTGTGATAAAATGAATATGTATTTCGTGGAATGAAATAACAATTGCCGACTTATTCATCAACTCGACCGCGACAAACTCGACCATATGGTCGAATTGGGAAGATTTAATTCTACCTATTTTTTTATTATGCATCTCGACCGAGTGCCTATCAGCTAAGCGGTCGAAGCGATATACCTATTTTTTGTGAATTTATATATTCGTCATCTCGACCGAGTACAAAAAGTACACTCTGGTAGAAAATGTTTAAGGCATAGGTACCATGGAAACGATTTTTAGGCAAGCCAAAATAATATAGTATACGTGCTCTGCTAACATAGAGATCATAGATAGAGGTATTACAATCTCAGTTCAATTTCGTGCAAATTATAATTTTATCTCATATTCTGATTAGAGTTTTAGCTCTTTCTCGCAACTATGATTTTTTCATTGCGGGAAAGAGACAAATAACGATCCACTAATGAATCCTACTACTATTATAAATTCAAAAGTTTGTGAAGATGTATGTATGGCACTGGATGGATATTTGTTATTATTTAGTGACATGGTTGGATATTTGTTAGTTTGATGAAACTTTTTAGTAATATAGCTTATATATAAGAATAACATGAAGCTAGGCTACAATCAAAAGCCAGATTCCACAATTTAATCCAAAGTTATTTGTACTAGACGTTGAACAAGGGGCAATTTCCGCAATTAGAGAAATATTTCCTAAATCACAAATAAGTGGCTGTTATTTTCATTTCTCGACATGTTTGTAGGAAAGAGCTGAAGAATTAGGCCTAACCAAGTCTAAATTTGCCAGAAAACATATAAAACGTTGCACTGTTTTGGCGCATCTACCTAAACAAGATATCGAAAGTGGTTGGTTATATTTTATGTCACAATGTCCAAAAGATCCAAATATAATCCCATTTAATGATTATTTTATCCAAACGTGGTTAAACGAAGATTCATTTTATTACGACAAATGGAACTGTTATAATGTGCAACACCGCACAACCAATATGGTAGAAAGTTGGCATTCTACGATTAACAAAAATATGCCGTCAAAACCCAAAAGTATTGCTTGACAATTTTACAAAAGGAAGACCATTACTTCAATGTTAACATAACAAATAAACTTAAAGTCACGCAAGAAATTGATGAACATATTTAATTTTTTATTTTTTTAATCAACCATTTTGTATCTGTAGTAAATAACGTTAATTAAAATTATGTATCAGTGGATCTGTGATTTTCTAGTCTTTTAGTCATTAATTTAGTTAAGTTTTTTTTTAAGTATTTTTTAGTTGATCTGTGATGTTTAAAATGATCTGTAATTTCTAAAATGATTTGTATGATATTATAGGCAAGTAGTTTCTCAGTAAAATACTTTAATAATTGTACATATTGTGATACCTACCGATTGTTGGTTCCTATTAGGCTAAGCTTATTTTTTACTATACGATGTTGATTTTTGAAATATACATAGTTATTTTGATTAAAAAGGTTTTTGTTTTAAACATCATCATTACCATTTCAGCCTATTTGACGTCCACTACAGGACAAAGGCCTCCCCCAATTGGTGATATTATGTTGTAATTGCCATACTTTTCGGGCGGATTGGCGATCGCGTTTTACCCGTCGAAAAACAAAATTTGTTAGGAAGCAAACTACTTTTGTACTTGACTGTACTAAACTGCCGTATATTTTCAATGTCGGTCGAGTTGACGAATACAAGACACGAAAAAATTACTTCAGCAACTCGACCAGCCGGTTTGGTCGAGATGCATAATAAAAAAATAATTGATATTTAATTTTCCCGAATCGACCACGTGGCCGAGATTCTCATGGTCGAGTTGGTGAATTAGTCCAATTGCCAATAGCAATACATTTTAACAGCACCGAATGAATCGCATCGTAACTCCGATTGAGATAAAATATTTGATTGATCACAACTATAATATATAGTGACAGCCCTATCTAAGTTATCGATATAAAATTGCTGAAATAGGTAATCGATTTGGATCGATTAGGCACGTTTTTCTGAGGGCATATCTGTTCTGCTTTCGGAGCGACTATTTTAAATTTTTTATTGGTTGCTTATCTTCATAACTTACTCGTTGTAGGGTGGATTATACTATAGAAGCTATTAGCTAGGGAATTTACATAATTGCTTGAGTTTTCTTGTAGTTTTATATTAAAAACGGTTTCTTTGTCGCATATTAATGAGGAAGACTAGTTGTTGGCTATTAGTGATGTGTCATTTACCTATTATCGTCTCCATAATTCCGATTACAAAAGGGTATTAAGGCAATAAAAATGGAGATTTATTACCCACATTTAAAAAAGTATGACGTTTTACGAGACAATTAATTTGAATGATTGATGTGGGGAATAAGGGAGCTTTTGATTTTTTTATTATTGGGTATCTATAAATCAAATCTTTTTTGTCAATTCTTCATTGTTAGTTATTACGATTAAGACTTTTTAAATACATATTAATATATGGTCTTAGCGTTTTCCTGAGAGCATCTAAGACTTTTGTCTTGGAGTCTGAGGGCAGGACCATCGTTGACGGTCCGAAATTTAATTTGTAGTTTGTTTAGTGGAACTAAATATACTTACTTACTTTTCATTATTTTAATGCATGTGTCTGCTGATCAGGCGCTCCCAGGGTCGATTCCCGGGTTGGGCAAAAATGTTTCTGAGTTTTTCCGCATTCTCTGTGGCAGCACGGAGTCTGGCAATGTACCCGGTAACGGCAATAGGCCCGTCACCTATTACGTGGGACCTAAAATTCATAAGACGAAATGTGAGTGTAATATTACACCTCTGCCTACCCCTTTGAGGATACAGGCGTGACGCTATAAATGTTTTATAAAATTGTATCTAGTAAATGTTCTATTGTTAAATTTATATATATTGTTTAACTAACTTCACCGTGGGTGCCCTAACCACGGTTACTGAGCACCCCCACCACGACAAGGTGGAGATCCCACAGGGGGTTGTTTAAGTAACGTAGGTTTTAATAATCTATTCATGACAATAATATAATACCCAAATAAACAGGCAAAGACTACAATTAGCAAATAATTATTTATTTATAATTCATGTAATATAATATTATGTACTTTACCGATAATTAATTAGTCTAATCAGTGTTCATATTTAACTGAATTATTTATATGTTTAATGAAAACCGCAATTAGTAGTTTATGCTTAATAAGTCATAATATTTAATTAGTAATAGAATAGTTTATAGTTCAAAACAAGTGATTACAGCGTAGCTCGTAAATATATGTTATTATAATCATATAGCAAGATGAAATTGTAAAAAAGAAACATAATGAACGTAGACATCTTGAAGAGACGGTATGTCTATTATTGATTTCTGTAACACATTTGACATTCGATTTGTGACAAATGACTGACTGATAGAGAAGCTACAACCAAAATTATTAGGCGCAAGAAGCTGAAATTTGGCATGTTTATTCTGTGGGGATCACATGTTAAACATCGGAATGCGAAAGAACGGATTGCCCGAAATTTCGGAACTTTGATAAATGTGCGGATAGCTGCGAGCATCCTCTAGAGTTCAATAAACTTGTTAATGGTTTTTTATTTTATTATGTGTTTTTTGTGCCTTACAGAAACAAAACATAGAAGAGCCCTACATAAGCCTCATTAAAGCCATTTACAATAATAGTACAGCAGATGTCAAGCTTCAACTTTCTGGTCAGTCAGTTAAAATAGAGAGAGGCGTCAAACAGGGTGACCCGTTGTCTCCTAAACTTTTTACTAGTGTCCTGCAACAGGTTTTCGATAGTCTGGCGAATTTGTGGCAATCCAGAGGCATTGTGGTCGGCGGCAAAAGATTAACAAATATTCGGTTCACCGACGACATTGTTCTCTTTTCCTCATCAGCATCGGTACTCGAGCTAATGCCAAGACAGTAGTAGGACACGAGTCGAAAATGCCTGGAAGAGCTTCTAGCCATGAAAGAGCTACTGAAGGGCAACCTTCCATTGTCACTCAAGCGAAAACTCGTCGATATGTGTATACTGCCCGTCCTAATCTACGGTGCACAAACATGGACTTTGACGGAAATCCAGAAGTCCAAACTGAAGATTTGCCAAAGGGCTATGGAACGTAGCATTCTCGGGGTAAAAAGGACCGACCATGTCCGGAACACCACGCTACGGTCCAAAATACGCAAAGCCGATGTTGCCTTAAAATCACGGTCACCTCTGCCGTATGCACCCAGAAAGGTGGGCTTATTTAGTAACCAGTTGGGTGCCTCATGATAGGCGACGACGACGCGGCAGACCTAAACGGAGATGGCGTGACGACCTGCAGGCATTTGACAGTGACTGGCCGAACATAGCACAGGACAGGGATTCATGGCGGTCCAAGGGAGAGGCCTTTGACCAGTAGTGGGACACATCTATAGGCTAACTAAAAGAAATGTGTTTTTAAGTTTTAGGCCTTTGCTAAGGCTCCTGCTCCACATACACCTTGTATCGATTTATGATCCAAAATGTATCTTCCAATAATTTGCCCTTACCTTGTTTTTCTACATAATAAATAACCAGTTTCAATAATACCATTACGTTATGTCAACCATGGGGTCGTCAGGTGCGTGGTTTTGTAACAACCTTGTGAATACAGCCCTCTTTTGCCCTCATTTGCATGGGTCAATACGTGTAGCCAATGTAGGTTGTGTGTCTACAAAAGATGTATGGGGCAGCTGAGTGCAGTACAGAGTACAGCTACCAGTCACTTAAGATGAGCGAGGCTACGAAAATTACGTGATGCTATTGATATAATTGATAGCACTGCGATAGTGCGCTTGTAGGGAGATATACAGCTGCGTAGTGGGTGTCAGTTAATCAGTTTCAAACCCACAGCACACAGCACAGATTGTTAATGAATAATATGTAAAATTTACGCCCATTTAATAATAACAATAATAATAATAATAATTTATTTCTCACCATATAAATAATTAGTAAGTACATAAGTTATTATGTTACATTGAAGCAAATATGGTGGGTTGATACCTGAACTAGGATGATTCCTGTGTCTCAGGTTATCAACCCTCCACCCCACAAACTGGTCTTATAACTATTAACAACATTTAAATTTCATTTCGTACAGTATAAAATAAGGAGGGTAGATGCAAAATTACAATAGTGCCAGCAACCGCGCATCGGACAAGCAAGAATCATACATAGGTAATACTAATCATTCATAAATATAATACCGTTCAAGTTGTGAACAAACATTTGGTGTGTGGTACAAGTGATGAGTTGCTGGCAATTGAACAGTTAGGTACTATGAGAAATTACAAATTAGATACATGCTAACACATAATTGATTTCGGACATTTTAGTAGTATTTATTATGTATATTAAACGATATAATAAAAATAATACTTAATTATAGTAGAGAAAGATTTATGGTAATAGTGTGTGTTTGTTTGTTGTGAAGTTGAGTTTTATGTTGTATGAGGATGATGTATATATGTGTGTGTGTTAGTGTGTGTGTGTGAATGTGTGTGTGTGCGTGTGTGTGTGTGCATGTGGGTGTGTGTGTGTGCGTCGAGTGTGTGTGCACGTCTCTTAAATATTAATTTTTAGAATATTTTCGGTTGCCTGGTAACCGAGAGCTCTTAACTTGTTTTGCAATGTAGTTTTCAAGGTTGATCTATTCATTTTGAAAATGTCATTTAACGCATTGAAGTGTCTATAAAGAAATGGTCCGGTATACGACAATTGCCGTCGCGCGAAAATAGAGTTAAATGTAGGCACATATGCACGTACTCTTCTTTTATGTTGGGGTAACTGCGAGGGTATAAATGTTTTGTGATGGCGGAGAACTGAGTTTAGTATGAATAATTGTCTGACGGTCAGTAAGTTGGCTTCTTCATACAATACGTCCGTTGGGTGTCTCCTGGGTTTGCGAAGCATCACTTTGATAACAGCCCTTTGCGCTCTCTCCAGCTCTAGGAGGTGTGTTGCAGCGGCGCCACCCCACATGGGTATACAATATGTTATGATGGATTGCGCAAGAGCTAGATAGATCTTTGTAATGAGGTTGGTGTCAGCAGACTCCCTGAGATTTTAAAAAATATGGAGAAGCCTACGTACACGTTTACTTAGTGCTGAAATGTGCGGTTTCCAGTTTAGGTTTTTATCTATTATAACTCCTAGATATTTGTGGGTTTCTGTTTGCATGAGATTAGGACATTCGCAAGATGTGCACAAATCGTTTTCTTTTGTACATTCGTGGCCGTGGACTTTAATGTTAAAATCAATAGGTGGTTTCTTGGCATCAGAAATTCTAAAACAAACGTATTTAGTTTTTGGGACATTGATAGTTAGGAGACTATGATCAAGCCATTTTATAATTGTTGTTAGGCCAGTTTCAGCTGATTTCTTGACCTGCGACCACGATTTTCCCCAGAAAATTAGAGCAGTGTCGTCGGCGAAAGCTAAGATACTGCTATTATCCATTTTAAGTTTGCACAAACTATTGACATAGGCTAGAAACAGTGTGGGGCCTAGCGTACTTCCCTGAGGAATGCCATACGTGACAGGTAGGCTTGAGCTAATTACGTTGAAAACTTTCACTACTTGACTTCTATTAGAAAGGTAGTCTCGGAACCAGTCAAGTCCGTTACCTCGTATTCCTAGGCCTTCCAATCTATGCAAGAGTAGTGGGATGGAGACGGTGTCATACGCTTTTTTGAGATCTAAGAAAACAGCTATACATCTCTCACCTCTGTCTAGAGTCTTTGTGACTGTCTGCGAAAGATTGGCCACAGCATCCTCTGAGTTGCGACCCAAACGAAATCCATATTGATTATCGGCTATTAGTTGCTTTTTTTCCAAGAAGCTAGTTAGCCGGATGTTTACAACCTTTTCAATTATCTTGCTGATTATACTTAGTAATGAAATCGGTCGGTAGTTCGACTCCGCCTCCACACCTCCACCCTTGTAAACAGGAACGACTACAGCTTTCTTAAATATAGATGGAAATGTTCCAGTAGATATACTTAGATTGCACAGGTGAGCTATCATAGTACACAGAATGGCGTGAGAATTTTTAATGATAGTACTAGTAATACTATCTATTCCTGGCGCGCTTTTAGTTTTGAGGTTGAGAATAATTTTATCTATTTCACCGAAGTCAGTGGGATACAGCCACAATGAGTCGGCATTGCCAGTACAATATATATTTTTTTGCAGTTGGGACTCGTTGGTATTTAATTTTGTCATTATATCTCTTGCAAGTTTTTTACCGACTGTAGTGAAAAAAGAGTTTACTTCGTCAAGCGATTGTTCTGGAGATGGTAACAAATTTAGCAGTGGAGTTGCTTGTGAGTGTTTACTTTTGATATTACACAATTCTTTAACTGTGTCCCAAGTACCTCTGATGTTTTTGTAATCTAGCGTGAACTTATTCTTATAGTAGTTAGTTTTCAGGGTTTTTGCTGTCTGGTTACAGGTGTTACGGTATTTAATATAAGTTTCTTTCATAATGGCGTCATCAGGGTTCTTTTTCACAAGTTGGTGAAGTCGGTTTCTCTTTTTAAAACATTTAACAATACCTATCGTAATCCAGGGTTTGATGGGTCTTACTCTTTTGGTTAAGGAGGTGGTGGTCGTGTGTATTGCTATAAGATGTTGAAGTGTTTCGATAAGTAAGCTTGCGGCTTTTTCTGGGTCGTCAGTTTGAAGGTATGGATGCCAATCAAATGTTTCAATTGAGTTTTGAAGTGATTCGTAGTTAATTTTGGTTCTGGTCCGAGGAGAGGTAACAGCAGAGTTTTGTACAAGGGAGGTGGAAATGGATAGAAATAGTGGATAGTGGTCTGTGATATCGGATAGGAGAACATAGCTTTTGAATTTGCCTACAAGTTTGCACATGAAATGGTCTAAACAGGTATTCCCATGAGTTGGGATGTCAATGACATTTTGAAGGCCGTGTGAGCCAACAATTTCAAGATAGTGGTAAATAAGTATAGTTTACTCGACGGTGAAGATATATTTCATAAGAAAACCAGCATGTCTGTCAAATATACACATTGTCCATAACATTCTAGGAAAACACTGTGTAGTCTTCTAAATCGTACTTGGCCAGCGTGGTAGGCTGGGGCCGTAGTGAGTAGAGGCCTAGTGGGGTGACAGTTTATCAACAGGACAGATAATATTATTACTTGAGTTGAGCGAGGATAGCAAAAGAAAGACTATTCTCAAACATTGTTCATCTTTGATTGTCACGCAACCGTATCAACGAGTATAATTATACGTACTTATAATGTGGGTTTTCTGCCATGTTGTTGGGCATGGGGAGTGATCACTGATTTTATCCGTTGCAAAACTCGAAAGGCTTATATTAAAGATTGGTTCACTGTTATCTACGTTCTGCACTTGAATTAACCCTTTGGGTGACGGAGGTCAGACGGCAGTCGCTCATTAAAAAAGCAAGCATCTTTTTATCTAGAGTAGGTAGTTTAAATCGAAGGTATTGCAATGATACAGACGCCCTTGTTTGCGACTATCCAGAAATTAAAAAGGGCAGGGGTGTACTTTTGTTTTTAATCCTTACCAAAGGTGCCAAGGTACACAAATATCCCGGAGACAAGGGTTAAGCAGTGGGATACCTACACAAGTTCATAAAAACAAAATAAGTTTCACTTAATTTATACTCTACTACATTCATCGCGCAGCTTCACCCGTGTGACCGGCAGTTATCGCGACAGAAAGGTAGCCTTTGTGTTATTTTGGTGTAAAATCGCTTTCGCGTTAATCAAGCCAGTGTGTGTACGGATGCATATGTGAGTCTGTAAATAAGTGTATACATTGATGTGAAACATTCGTTTAAATAACGTTGAGCATGGTACCTATGAGAAAACATCAGGCATAAAAGTCAGTATTTCTTACTTTTATGCGATTAAAAGCCTTGCCTATGAAGTCTTAGAACTTCTAGGTATTCTAAATCGAAGCTTTTTTCTTAACGTAACAACTGAGTAGTATTCACTCGGTGCTGCTGGACTTAAGAGAAAAACAATCTTAGTAGAATAAATTGCATCATCAATAAAGCGACCAGGCGAGCTATCGAGTTCACCTATCTTTGTCGACGCCGTTTAGCCCGATTGTCGACCGTAACGCTTTCCTGCAAGACGCAGATTAATTTATTTTATATCGAGCCATACACTCCAGCAATCATACTTCACCTTACACGAACACGTCACATATACTTCATACACACACCTCCACTCACAACCATCTCAACCGTGACACCTAACAGAACAATCCACCGAAATAAATTGTATCAACCTAAAACTGGATTAAAGGAACATTAGTCCAACCTATCTGCATTTTCTTTTGTTCATCGTGAACACGTATCAAATATAAAGACACAAAATATTATGAAAATATTCTATAAGCAAATAAATATTAAAACACATTATTTTATCATTCACATTGCCATTAAATAAAAAAAAATATATATGTTGCATTACCAGTACGTTTTTTTTAAATTAATATTCAATGTTACGTTGCACCAGTCGACACGCTCCCTTAATCGAATGCTGCAAAGTTTCGCGAAATACGCGATACGCAAACGTGATAGGTACGCGATTTGTATAATTTACAAAAGGCAAGGAGTTTGTGTTTCGTGTTCCGGACTGATTACGTGCTTTGTAATATCGTTTTTTGTTTGGCGTATAGCTAGCTATACGCCTTAAAGTCATAACTATGGCCCGCGAGTATTTTGTTGGATAAATAGCTGAAAACCACGGTTCAGTAAGCGGAGATATGAATTTAGAAATGAATTTAAATAGCTTGTACTTACCTATATGAAATTGAGGTTTTTCAGACACGAATTTTAGACAGCGTATTTCTTTTATGCCGCAGGCACTAAGAAAGGATTTTTTTATATTCTACCCCTGAGAAGGTAAAAATGGGTTTATAAGTTAATTTGAAATTCTGTCGATTTCGAAGCTAGCACTATGCAAATGAGAGTAATTTATAAAAAATCAGAAACATTTTTTTACCAGCGTAGCTTCTGTATACATAAAAGTCGTGACATTTTGTTTTTTTTTTATTACTGTTGTCCGTCCATTACCCTTTAGTACATCCATATTCATAACTACCCAAAAATGTTGCTGAAATATCGATGCTAATAAATTAATATAAATCGTGACCTGAATATCTAAAGAGGATTCAGATTCATAATTTGGGGAAAATCTGTAAAAAATAAAGCAAATACTGAGTAAGCCGGTGACATTTTTTTGTAATTATTTTCAAAGGCAAATCTATTATCATACACCAAATACCAATAAAAACAGGTAAAGTTGTTAAAAATCGTTTAAAAACAGCGATTTCTTTTCCCAATATTTCACTGACTTAATTGTTCGGTAGTCTCCCTTTTTAAAATATAAATGAGATTAGCAGATATTAAAAAAAAAATCTAACAAGTGAAGTGGTGTCATGGTTTTATCAATCCTAATGCCTTGATGCGCAAGTTTGCCAAAAAATGTTTGGAACCGTGTTAACAATATAAACTAAGTATAAACACCACTTATAGAAGTCTTTGTGTGGACAAGACGTCAAAAGGGCCTTTTTATCCACATTATTTTGTGTTTTTGCTTTTTTTACACGTGTATCCTGAGACTAGAATCGGGACCGACGGCTTTACGTGCCTTCAGTGCACGTAAGCGTTAGCTTCTGTATATTTACATTAATATCTATTAAATCCGCAACCATGTAGACATTATACAAATGCTTTCATCAGCTCGTTGTTACACACAAAAGGTTGCCATACAACAGCTCTAACTATTGGCAAATATTAACAGCACAAGTTGGTACGAACACGAAAACTTGATCAAATTACTTAACTAGAAAAGTCGGACGAAAGGCGATGACGTGCGCCGTTGAAAATTTTATTAGCTGTGGTTTATTTTATGCTTTTATATTCGAGTTATGTTAAAGCTGGCGTTAGAAGGCTTGTACATTTTTTTTGTGCTAACGAGTTGGTAGCTAAGTTTTGGGAGCCGTATTCTTGTGGGCGTTTAGTAGAATTTGTAAGAAACTCATCTGGAGTTATTTTTAGATAACTCAGTTTATACCTTTGTAAAATTTTATTGAGAAATAAACACGTAAAAATAAAACTTTTATATCTATTAATAAATAAAAAGGATCGTGTACCTACTGTGGCGCGTGTTGGGAGAGGCCTATGTCCAGCCGAGGACTAGGATAGGCTGATTAAATTGATTACAAAAAATGGCGGAACCAAGTTTGCCGGGTCAGCTAGTTTATAATATTAATCGTATAGTTTCTTTTGACACTTGATAAATAGCTATGGAGTAAAAAGCCTATTGTTAAAATAATTAAAGACTACATCAGTTTTACAAAAATAACTCTTAGAGCGAGCGAGAGACGTAGCCTAATTTATTTCATAACTATAAAGTAAACAATTATAGAGATACATAGAAAAGCAATAAAATAAAAGGATCGTGAAACCATAAAGGTGATAATAATTATAAAGGGTGCCACAAAATCCATAACCAAGCCGAAGTTTACTCCTTTTATCATGCCATGACGTACTAAACAAAAATAATGCCTGGGACACGATTTTTTTAACTATGCATATTATTTAAACCGCTAATAAAAGTGCGCGCGTGCAATGCTCGAAATACTTACTTATCTAAGGGTGCACAGAACATCTATGGAGCAAATCGGCAGGGTAAATGCATCGATGTTGTACCTAATTAGAAAAATTAACAAGTGACTATGAATCAATATTTCCTGATCCAGAAATTTCTCAGGTGTGGTGCCGAAGTAAAAAATGTTCGTAATGGTTGGTACAATGTGGAATTTCAATTTCGTTTATGGTCTTTTTACACCCCGTATACTTCGGCGGCACGTACAATACTATTAAATGATTAAACTCATAGCGAAAATTGAGTCATAACAGTCCACAGGCTATAAGTTAGCAAGACGCAGCAATTAGTTCTTGTACAATAAAATATTCCATGAATGGAGAGCACATAAATACCGAACGAAAATTTCATTTCAAACGATTTATTTATGTATGTATATTATTGTATTCGAATGGCAGAATAGAATGGCAGCGATTGTCGAAGACTAAAGTACTGTTACTGCGATTTTTATGTATACTGCCTTTTCGAAGTAAAGTGTGTGTATTAAGTTGTTAAGCACAGCTTGCTAAATTGTGAAGGTAGACATCGTAAGGAAACTTTCCTCACAATGTCTGTGAGTTCTCCATAATGTTCTTAAAAGACATGTGAAGTCTTGACTCGCACTTGGCCAACGTGGTGGACGTGTACCTTCTTATAGTGCAAAAGAGCAGCAATAAGATATCTTATAAATATGGCTTATATTTTAGCTAGATTTATATGTGACATAAGCAACCACAGTCTGCATACTAAAGCTGGCTTTACGCAAGTGTATGATCTGTATATATAAAATTGCTTTCCTGACTGACAGACAAGGCCCAGCCAAAACTATTAGGCGCAGGCAGTTGCAATTTAGTATGTATTATCTTTACGGGTGCACTAAACAAGGATTTTCCGTAATTCCCACCGAAAGGGCCGAAAATTATAAAATATATATTTGCAGGCGTAGCTGCGGGAATTTTCTAGTTTATAATAATTACCATTAATAAAAAAATTCTACAGTTGCGAAACCGTAGAATACAGCTAACTAGATATATAATATAGCTTTTAAACACCATTTAACTTTAATTTCATATAGGATTTAATGATACTAATGAAGTAAACGAGCACACCATTATTAAAACAACTTCTTACAAGTTGCAAAAACCAGATATTTTAAATATAGCTTTTATGCATAACTGCGTACCTGTTCGGGTTTATACCAATTTTTCACACGGTCTTATAATCATAAGTTATTAAAAAAAGTACAGAATTTAAAGATAATTATCTTACAGAAGTTAAGTCCAATAGTATAATTCAATCTTTCGAAAAACGGCACCACCCACTCTTCAACAAAAAGGCGCCGCTTGATATTTGTAAGTGATGCATAAGCGCCGCTTGATATTTATTTTGTAAGTGATTCTGACCTTACTGTAAACAATCTACTAAAAAAAATCGATCGTGAAAATTTAATCATTCGTGTAGTAGTAAGTACCTACAAAATTCTTGACATTTTGCATTGCTGCAAATTTGACAATTTAGACTTTATCTATACCTGGATAGGGTGATTTTTGGCTTCAATGGAAGATGTTGACATTGTTCTTTTTTGGCCTGTTATACTTCCCATTTTCTCGTCAATCAACAGGCGCCAGCGTCCAGTTTACCGGTCGTGTGTTATGTTCTTCGATTGGCAAAATTTGGAAGAGACATTTATAAAAATGTCAGTAAAATTTTGATGAATTTATTACTTTAAACTGAATCGGGCACTCCAGTTTTAGAAGTAATGACGGAGATTTTCTAAATATCTATAGAATAGGAGAAATCGTTGCTTGGATATGATATAGTCCAAGTGTTTGGCACTCGGCACGCTCTTTCTTTGAACAACTAAAAATATACAACATAACTTCACGCTTTATCCGCGAGGTGTATTACACACCTACACTTCGCCACCTACAGTTATGTTTCGGTCCCAATGCCATAAGGGGAGAGCCTATTGCCCATCTACCGGGCACATTATTTAGCGAGCGACAATTACCATTTTCAATGCACACATAACTCAGAAAAGTCAGAGTTGTGTGTGCGAGATACTTGGGGATTGAACCCGAGGCCATCGTCTCGGCAGCGCGTAACATAAACCACTGGACTATCGCCGCTTTTTTCTATCATACCTGACTTCATTTAATTTGACTTTATAGAATCCATAAATATTGTTTAGGATATCTTAACATTAAGAGATAAGATACAGCATTAGAGGCAGCACCTTCATACACCCTTTCGCAGTCTGCTGCCGAACCTAGGCCCCTCCTTATTTGCGTCTCAAAGGCATTGTGTGTCAAGGGGAGAATTAGAGAAATACGAAAAGAAAAGGAAAATATATATTCCCAAAATACACAACTCAGAGTATCCACCTAAAAACACGGCAGATATCCATAAACTTAAAACTGTTGATGAAAATGTACATTATAATTTACATCGCAGGTGGCGCTAGTTGCCATGTCAACATCAGCTCCGTGATATATTAAGTTTTAAAAATATTAAACAGTGATAATAGTAACATTTTGTGATTGATAAACACTTATACTGGCCTAAAGTTCATCAACCATCGTTTGTGAAAGCGTTCCTACAGTTATACTAAAAATAACTGCATAATTCTTCCTTGGTACAAAAACAGTGCATTGGTAACTAAAAGTGCATTTAAAAGTCAGTACATCCTAGAAATAGCTGTTCAACTGTGATAGTGAAATAAATGAATAATATTAACTGTGTAAAACAACTTAAAATTTGTGAAGACAAGTTTGTGAAAAGTACTGTTCGTTAATTTTATTTGAATGGTGTGACGATCAAGTGACGACAAAGTGTTGACCAATCAAAACACTTTATAGACATTCTATAAGGGAAGCATACGTCATTATCTATAGATGCGAAATTTCATAACTAATTATTAACCTGTCACAGCGTTGTGGTTTACGCGGCTGAACCAACTTCAAGAGACTCACGATCGATCCCCAGTTCTGTAGTAGCTGCTTTTTGAGATTCATTCAAATATTTTCATAATGAATTTCTTCGATAACATTACTTTCCGAAAGGCACGTACTCAATCTATGACAGAGACTACATGCGACGATAGTAGCTCCAACAGCTCCATACTAGATGGCACCACTAGTAGTCTCCCTAATATCTCAAATGATGAAAACACTCAGATTCAAGACCTACAAAAACAAATGGAACAATTAAGGATGCAACTCAATTCGGCACACGAAGAAATTAACATTTTATCTATGGAAAACCAAGAATTAAGAGAAAATGTACAGTCACTAACATCTAAATATGATATACTAAAAAAGGCTACAAAAAACTTATCATTAGATATAACTGATAAAGGTTTAAAAATGTCTACACCTAAAAACATCAAGTCGAATAAGAAAACACCAAAGGGCAACAAAACATACTTCTGCTCATCAATTAGTCCAGCTCAAACATCTACTCAGAAACAAGCCATCGACCGCTCAGCTGTTAAACAAAAATCAACGTTAGAAGAATGTATAGGTGATAATGTAGTACTCAAGCAAGATATGAAAACAGAGATTTCTAACAAGTACCTCAACTCAACAACAGATGGCACCACATCAAATTATGTTCCACATCAAAATAATAATTGTTGTTATCCTAAATTAAACAACCAAATATTACAAAATAAATTGTGCATACTTAGTGATAATAATATTAATAATATTCTTAGTCATGCTGAACGCTTCTTTCCCTACACAAAAATATGTCATTATTGTATGCCTAATGCGGGTATATTACAAATGATCGATACATTAGATAAAAAAGTAATGCACTTCACTAAACATGATTATTGTATTATATTTATGAGTGAAAGTGATTTCTTGGTGTCAAAAAATTATGAAATTCTAGTAAAACACATTAAAGGTAAGCTTGATGATATTACACACACTAATGTCATTCTGTGTGCACCCAATTTTAAGCTTGATTATGGCGCTAATTTATTTAATAATAGAATAGAAGCTTTCAACAGACTGTTATATTTAAGCAATAAGAAATACGAATACTCTTACTTATTTGACACTAATAAACATCTAAGCTATTCATATGACATGTTCTCACAATATACCGGCAAAATAAACAATATAGCCATGGCAAATATATTTCACTACTTACAAAAATACATAGCTTTTTTGAAAAGTTCTTTTGACCATACGATTCAAAATGAAAGCTCTAAAAAATGTAACAACATTAATACTGATAAATGGAAACCTGGCACTATACCTTATTACTTTAAAAAGTTATCAAATAATGTGTCCGTTCAAACAAAAAATATAAGTGTATGTATTGATAGTTCTGTTAAAACACCTGTACAGTCTTGTGATGAGAATGTAGACTTTTTCGTCAATGATAAATATTTTTATTTACTCCATCAGAACATTGCCGGACTTTTGAACAAAGTCGATATGCTTTCTATTTATCTAGATGAGTTGTCAGAAAAAAACGAAACAGTTGATGTTTTATGTATCACTGAACATTTTATAATGTCAGGTCATGAAACGCATTTATATGTACCAAACTACACTTTAGCAGCGTACTTTAGTAGGAAAAATTGTAAAAGAGGTGGTTCTTGTATATTAGTACGAAATGGACACCACTGGAAACAGCTGCCTGATGCTTCAATGATCTCAATAGTTAATGATTTTGAATGTTGTGCAATTGAGCTAATTAAATACAAAATGATTATTATTTGTGTATACAGAGTACCAGGGGGAAATTTGAATATATTTTTTAGTAGATTAGAGCAATTATTAATTAAAATAAGTAAGATAAAATATGAACATATAATTTTAGCAGGCGACTTAAATATAGATGTATTAAAAAACAATAATAGTACTCTTGAACTAAAATGTCTATTGCAAGCCTTTAATTTAATACTATCCATAGAGCAGCCAACAAGATTAAAAAGCCAAACTTGTTTGGACAACATTGCTCATAATTTTCCAAGGGGACATTGTAAGTCAAATGTTATCGAACTTGCCCTGTCGGATCATACTGCACAGATAATTAAATGTCCTTTGCTTCAAAGAATTATGACTCCTCAATGGTTCTCCCTACAGAGAGATTATTCTAATGCAAACATAAAAAAATTTAGATATTGCATCAGTAAATTAACCTTTTCTGAAGTTTACGAATGTGATAACCCAAACAAGGCATATAACTCCTTTTTTGAAACGTTTAAATTATTTTATGATTTATGTTTCCCTCTTAAAGTTGTCACTATTAAGGTGAATAAAAAGTGCAAATGGATTTCTCGAGGTATTAAATTATGTAGTATAAAAAAAAGAGAATTGTTATGGCAAGCTAGACTTAAACCTACAGTTAGTAATAAATTGAAGTACAATAGGTACACAAAAATATTTAAAAAAATTATAAACCTAACTAAACGTTCTCAAAATATACACAGTATAAAAAATTCTGTCAATAAAAATAAAACTACATGGCAAATAATAAATTCTTCGAAAGTAAATGTCCCCAAACAAACTATAAATAAAATTGTCATTAATAACAAAAGCCTTCACGATCCACAAGTCATAGCAAATAAATTCAATGAATACTTCATAAATAAAATCAAACCAATTCCCGAACGCGGAAAAAATATTACCAGATATATAAATACGTCTTTAAATTCAATGTTTATGGTTGCAAGTACACGAAATGACATATTTAAAATTATTACAGATTTGAAAAATAAATGCAGTGTGGGCAATGACGAAATATCTACAAAAGTCATAAAATCTGTAGCAGATTTAATATGTGACCATCTGAGCTATATCTTAAATCTTTGTATTATTCATGGCATATTTCCTGAACGGCTTAAGACTTTTATTATTAAACCATTACATAAAAAAGACGACAAAGATCTAATGCAAAATTATAGACCAATCTCACTTCTTCCAATTTTCTCAAAAATATTTGAGAAGTATATTTATAATAAAATATGCACCTATCTCGAATCAAACAACATTTTATGTTCTGAACAAAAAGGTTTTCGTAAGGAAAGAACTATTAATATGGCTATTTATGACTTTTTAAATATAGTAATGTCTAGTATTGATAATAGAATACCGATTTCTGCTGTGTATTGTGATATGTCACAAGCTTTTGATTATGTTGACCACAATATTCTAATAAATAAACTTGATGCATACGGAATAAGGGGTAATGTCCTTAATTTAATAAAATCCTATTTAAAAGACAGAAGACAGTTAGTCGCAATAAAAAAACTCAACTTGAAAACTAAAAGAGAAGAAACATATATGTCTAGTCAGCGTGAAGTAGCATTCGGTGTTCCCCAAGGCAGTGTTTTAGGCCCGCTGTTGTTCATTGTGTATATAAATGACTTACCTAAAGCAGTGAAACATCCCGTAACATTATTTGCTGATGACAGTACGGTTACCATAGCTTGCAACAAACCTGATCTCTATGAGTCGGACATTAATGAGGCATTTAGTTCGATTATATTGTGGTTAGAAAATAATAATTTAAAGATAAATTTAAACAAAACTCAAATAATGCATTTTAGTCAAAGACAGTCCCATGGTCACAATATGAAAATTAATTACCAAAGTGAATATATATGTTCTGTAAATAACGCAAAATTTCTTGGCTTGACAATTGACAGCCAGTTAAATTGGAAAGACCATATAGAGGTTATTTGTAAAAGAATAAGTAGCTCGTCCTATGCCTTACAAAAACTATCACGGGTAGTAAATATAGATGCGCTTATAACTGCCTATCATGGTATTGTTGCATCCGTTCTTAGATACGGCATTATGTTCTGGGGCAACTCTACCCACAAAGAAATAGCGTTTAAATTCCAAAAAAGATGCATTAGAGCTATGTTTGGCCTACAAGTAATGGACAGCTGCAAACCGTATTTTATTGAATATAAAATTTTGACACTTCCATCTTTATTTATATTTGAGGTAGCGTTATTTGTGAAAAAAAACCCACAATTATTTAATACCTTGTCAGATGTCGTCATACGTAGTAGACGTAAAAACAACATATGTATACGTAAGGTTAACACGGCGCTCATGTGGAAAAGTGTGTTTTGTTTAGCGCCCAAAATCTTCAATAAACTACCGGATACAATAAAAACATTAAACATCAGCCTTTTTAGAAAAAAATTACGAATATTATTGACTGAGAAGTGCTATTATTCCATTGCAGACTTCCTCAACGACAGTATTTAAACAGTAAAATTGTATTGATATCCTATTATGTGTTAGATTTAAGGTTTGTTATTATAGATATTTTTATGTTATTTGTGTTCTCCTTGCATTTAATTATTTTTAATTTTTTTTGTTAATTACTTTTAAATATTTGTACGCCAACATTGGCAGGACACAGAACTGCACTTCTGTTATTTCGCAACATCTTACCATAAACCTGTGTTTAACAAATAAATATAATTTGAATTTGAATTTGAATTTGAATTTGAATTGCGTACCTGCCAACAATTTTATGCGCCACTAAAAACTTTTGTTTGCCGTTGAAACAAAGAAAATTACCTGCCTGTGATAAAACGGCTAAATATCGAGAAATATTTTGTTTAAAAAAAATGTCGTCGATGTAAAAATATGTAACCGATTTAACCTGCGGGACATACCTACCTGTATATTATGAAACAGTAAATATATAATATATATGTAACTTTTCGATATATAACGCTACTATCGTATCTTTTAAGTGCAAAATTCACGCGGCGCGCGGGTGGAGCCACGGGCGGAGTGGAATAAATAATAAAAAAATACAAATCGCACATTTCGTAATTTATACAATTGAAAGTACAAGATAATTATGACTTTATGCTGTATTTCTTTTTATAGACTCACGCCTGTATCCCCGAAGACCCCTTCGGGGCAGAGGCAGAGGTGTAATATTACACCCACATTTCGCCATGAATGCTAGAAATATAAGTTTATATTGCTATATAAACTTATATTTTCAGCTTTATATTTTTATAATATTTTATTATCCTTATCCTAGTGGCATCGTAGATTTTGTCTCCGTTTGCAAAGTAAAATGCTCTTAAATAACGTTTCGAGTAGATAAAGTTCTGCAGAGCGCCACGGTCTTTCTGAAATATTAATATTACATATTATTTACTTCCTTTAAAATACATTGCACAAGGCGGACTTAACGCCAATGGCATTTTCTCCCTTCAATCTTTGAGCGGTCTGGAGATGACTGTGGCAGGTGTGTTCAGAGCAAAGGGAGGAGAAACAGGCGAATGGGAGCGGAATATTGTAGGTGTTTTTATCAGTTGTCTTTTAGCAGTCACCGCGGCTTCAACTGGTCTGATCGTTTAAGCATTTTCGATTTTTAAAGACAAGCTTTCGTTCGAATAAAGGGGTTCGTGGCTTCACGGATCAACAAGGCATATCCTGAGTCACTCCATAAAAATCACGTTATTAACTTTGAAATACGCTAAAAAGAAACAAAGACCTGAAAGGGTTCCCGGTCCTAAAGCTTGTTCACAATGCAATACGTCACCCTCCACATAAATGTTCACATGCCTTGATATCGTTGTATCGCGGAAATGTGGGTAAAATCATAAAAAATTGGCTTTCTATTGAGTGCGACGCTTATTGGGAAAATTTACCCACAGCTGGGGGTAATGAGCGTTGAGGCTTTGTTTACCTTTCCTGTGTAATCCGTTTGCACCGTACTGTGTTGTTGATTGATGATGTTACTTACGTCTTATTTATATAAAAATATATAAACATAAAAGGCTTTTGAAGGTGTTATACGGAAGAGCTTTATTTTGGTTATGTTTTTTTTCTGCGTTGGAGTGACGGGTAGGCATGAGTGTATTAAAATACTGATTGATGTAATGGTTACTGAAGGAGCTTTTGTATTTTTTTGGCCAAGATCCAGTTCAAAGTTATTTATATCACAAACTTTACAAAGTAATATTGATGCACGTCAAACAATTTTATAGTTTAACATTTTGGTGAAGGAATTTTTACATGAATGTTCGGCTGCGAGATTGTTTCTAAGTATTTTTTATGATTTAATTAAATCAAGTTATTTAATTAAATCATTTATATCCCAAAAAGCGTTTACGTGTGAGGATCGCACATACATCACTCGGTGCAGTGTTAAGCGGATCATGAGTTCTCAGGTTCGATTCTCGGGTTGAACAAAAAGTGATATTGGGTTTTTCTGTTAAGAATTATTCTCAGTCATGAATTATTAGTCTCACCCCCGTGCCTCGGAAAGCACGTTAAGCCGTTGGTTCTGCGCCCAATCTCTCTCCGGGCGTGACGCTTGTGGCGTCCCATCGGACGTTGAGGGTGAGGAAATAGAGAATTGTGCTCTATAATATACATACATACATACATACATAAAAGATACGTAAGACAAAATAAAAAAAGATTATTCGATTCCAAAACCTACGTCTCTAAATCGTAATTAACACACATGTAAAGACATATTATTTGCTCATTGGCTTTTTGTTGCAAATATTTTAAATACTTATCATTCCTTATCCAACCCCAACAGATCAAAGTAACATGTTTTTTTATTCTTTCACTCAGTCGGCGTACTTAAAGTCAAGCGTTAATGATATCTGCTGATCACAGCATCTGTCCCCCGGTAATGATCGTATTAATAATACGAAATGAGATCAATTTGAGCCGCCATCTCAGAGGCATGATGTATTTATTGCCCTTGTTTATGTTTACAAGGCACGAATACTAATGTAAACCGTTTGGGATTTAAATAATGAAAAATTTACTTATTGAAATGTATAATGTTGGTGTTAATTTTAGGTTATTTTGGTTTAAGTGGCCAGGCAAAATAGGTAGGCAGATCAGGTAAAAGCTTCTTATTCGAAGATTACCAGCTAAACCTCCGCCGTGCGTTCGTCTGTCTGTAGATATGAATTCAGGAATTGAAAAAGTTCCGTACACCTTAAATAGATATAGAGTTATAAATTAATGAAATTACCGATACAAAAGCCACTAGTAAAAACGGCAAGTGTAAAATATGACATATTTGAAAATAGCAGCCACTGCACACATAACTTTAGGGTTCGAGGACAATGAATTAAGTATCCCTTTTGAATAATTTGGTGTACCTATTACAATTTTGATCATTGCAATAATATTGAGCAATGCCGCATTTTTCGTAATCTAGCCAATACGGCTGTTAATACAACTACAATATTTTAAAACTCAAGGAACTCATCGTCGTATGAGCGCTATCCCGCATGCATCCAAGATTTCCATTTCGGAACCCAGGTCCTCTCACTCTAACTTTTAACCAAATTTGACAGAATAATTCCACCATCCTATCTATGGTTAATACGACTAGTCTTAACCATAGGATGGTGGAATTAATAATTATGAGGAGTGAGTATTTCATTTCTTTTGTCAAAGATATTAATGACTACCGGGACCGACCCGCGACGGCTTAACGTGCCTTCCAAGGCTAGAGGTAAGCGATAATTAACAATAACTTCGAAAAGTCAGTCGTGCACGCCGTGCCTTTGAACCTGATACCTTCTGCATGCGATTCTGTAGGTGTTGGTACCCTCACTAGCTGGCGTTGCCATATACTAAAGGAGCTAAACCTATCAAATCCGTGGTATATGTGTTTTAAGGCAGCGATAGCCTAATGGAGATACCAACAGACTGCTACACAGAGGGTTCGAACCTACGGCGCGCACCACAATTAGTAAGCGGACCCCGGATTGTAACTGAGATAAAGCTAGAAGGATGGATGGACATTATATTAGTGTATACACTTCAGCTAAACTGACACTACCAATCAAGGGCATAAAAATATTTAACACGGACGCTTTAAAAGTAAATTGTTTCATCCAACTTGGGATGTCCAAAACTATATCAAATATTGAACAATTCGGAACTGGACGCGACTAGTATACCTATCCGTTGAGGATAAAAATAAAAACGAAAAATAAGTCATAGGGTAAAATAGTGCACAATACCGACCGAGTAGTGGTGAATGTTGTTTTCAAAATGGAAGCTTTATTTGCTTTATTTTAATTTTTTTTTAATTGAACTATCTTGGAGTTATTTGAAAATGTGTAATTTTTTGCGGTTTTCATTGGCAGCAGTTATCGTAATATGTATACCCACCAGGGTATACATATTACTGTGGTATTAGAATCCCCTCTTATACTTTCACCTCGTAGAAGACTGTACTGTAACCAATCAATTTTGTTTTCATATTTCCATTCTTGATCTACGTCGCACATAATATAAATAAATCTCAAAATCATATTTTTAGTTTGGGCAAGGTGAGTGCTATCTGATACAATTTATAACCTCTGACCATTAGGTAAACAAACTACACCTACAATGGTCATAGACGAAAACTACAAACTAAAATATCTACGATAAAACATCAAAACACTTCTAACTTCACACAAAACCCACAACTTCAACGCAATACTTTAGCGCATTTAGTTTCTATAAGCACGTAAAATTACCTAAGGCCATTTTTCTATTCAAATAACCATTAGGTCACGACCCAAGCATATATCAAAAGGCTTAGGAGTAAATATTAGTTAAAGTTGTAGAAGTCATACAAGATTTACTTTCGAACCTTTGAACGCCTTAACAGCTTTTTATATTGGGCTTTTCCCTTTAGCCATTGCCCAACTTTTGTATTTCAATATCTAGATTTGAATTTATATTATGATGGTTCTGCTTTATGAAGGTGATTTGGCAATGTTTGTTTAGGTCTATCTGGTAAGATGATGAAAAAACTGAGAAGATAATTATGCAATTTTAAGTAAAGTCATTTTCTTAGGATTTTTCAGGGTGACAGTCAAGATATTATTGACTTGTGTGTTATATGTTCAAACTTTTAACCGATTTAATCTCAACTCCTATTATTGTTTTTAGTTCTCTTGCACTTTAAAGCTAGAAAAAAATACATTTTCATACACTTTCTCTAACCTTTCTAGTGGTGTTAGCAGCCACGGTCTTAAGGAACCAGCAGTAAGCAGTTAAATATACGTTTAAAATTAGTAGGTATACGTTTTACACGGTGTATTAATTACATAGAGGTTCTATTGTTTTTTATAAATTCACGCCTTTATCCCCGAAGGCGTAGGCAGAGGTGTAATATTACACCCACATCTCGTTATGAATTTTTAAGTCCCACGTAGTAGGTGTCGAGCTTTTTGCCGTTACCGGGCACATCACCAGATTCTGTGCATTCGGAAAAACCCAGGAACACTTTTTCCTGAACCGGGAATCGAACCAGGACCTCCGATTAGCAGTCGCATACGCTATCCACTGGACCACGGTAATAGCGGTTCTACATATATTAGTTATTATCGTCTGTTACTCATATTACAAACTAGAGTTCGCCCGCGGCTCCATCCACGTGTTTTGTACACTTGAACATTCCACAAGAATCATCCTATATATGGGTGAAAACTGTACACAAATCAGTTCGCTAGTTTTAGTGTTTATCGTGTTCATATATACCGACAGGAAGAAAAAAGGCCTTCATTTTATAATATGTATAGATATGAGCCTTCCAAGAAAAAGCTATATTTGAGGACGACGAACCATGCTAGCGAATATTGATAATAGCATCTTTCTTAGTATCTCCATGTGCTACTTATTATTAATAACATTATCTTCTTGCTTTTCTTCAGAGCTCCATAACACAAAAAAACATCAATACATATATTCTAATCCTATGACCCAATTACAGATAGTATGTACTAACAATATCTTTATAGATAATCTCATACAGCTTGGGTCAATATGGAGAAATAGAATGCACACGACTCACGGTTGACCAACATTTCTTTTAAAAAATTTGCTCATAAGGATTGATTGATTTTGTTCCCGTCCTCTATGCTACGACTAGAGGATGCCCGCAGCTACGCTCGCACACATTTTTTTCTGGTTTTGCCCGTTCCCGTGGCAAATTCAAGAAAACCCTTCGGTCCCTAAGGAATGTGCATGCCATATGTCAGCTTCCTACGCCTAATAGTGTTGACTGTAGCTTGGCTGTGTGTCATCACTCATCAGTGAAGCAAGGATTTTATATATATAGATAAATAGTAGCGAATTGCGAGTGACTGATGTCTCGACCGAATGAATCGGATAAGTAGGCACAGTATATTTTATTATAGGAATTAAAAGAAAGGACACTACCCATCATATTAACTCATAGCTACATAAAGTCGGTACATATTGTGTGTGAAATCCAACGGCTTTTAAAAAAATATACAATACCCAGTAGTTAAATGTGTCTGTGGAAGTACGGTCACACATTTGTATAGTGCTAGCGACTTGTCAAAAGTTGGGAATAGATGGAAAGTAGATATCAAAGTCTATACTAACTCGTCGGGACAAGGTGATATCCTCCAATTTATGTCATACCAATAATTAGGAAAGCCTCAAGTATGTGAAAATGATCAGTTAAAGGTGATGATAATTATTTAAATGTTATTCATTTTCGCTTTCATATATTTACCAAAATTGATACCGAAAGAAATAATTTAACATGGTAAAAAACACACTTTTTATAAGTAGAATTAATAATTATCCAAATAATTATTTGCTACACTACTAACCACTGCTTCAAAGATTTTTAAATCTTGCTTTCTGTCATTTGAGGACCGGTTTGTGTAGCGGGAGTGTAAGCGACTGCATAATGTAAGTGGATGCTCCTGTTTCACCATGTCTATGTTCAGGAGGCTAACTAAATGAACATCAAAATTTAACTTGATTATGCTTGAGTATCATGTAAAGTAAATATATACAAGTAACATAGAAGGCATAACAGTTGCAGCACCTTACAAAAGTTTAATTGTTATGTATTATTAAAAACCTGGCGATGAAAAACAGTGACCGTGAGTTTTATTGCCCGTTCTTTCTCATGGTTCTACGCCCTTGCTTTGCGAACGTGGCAGTAAATGTAAATGTAGAAGCATACAGTAATAATGTTTTAAATTTGACGTTCATAAGTGTCACTTATTGATCTAAATGAATAAAGGATTTTGACTTTGACTTTGACTTTGACTTCGGCGCTGCTTAATTCACTAAGTCATAATACAGACGGTGTGCTTGAAGTCTGAATGTTTCTTGTATCTGTGTTTGTAAATTATGAATATGATATTGTAATCAGTTCAATATCACGTTGGATTTGCCTGTATATCATTATAGGCATTTGTCAAATAAAGAAAAATGTTAATGAGAATGAAAAAGCTGGTGCTAGTGTACCTAAATATCAACGGTATAATTATGTTCTTTTTTAGAAACAAATATTTTACAAGGGCAGACGCCCTTGTTTATTCATACAGCAATTTTGACAAACTGTAAAACTCTTTGAGCCATCACTATGAACCATGCGAAACTAATACCAAAAAAAGAAAATACATTTATTTCCCCTTTAGGGCGGATTTCATTGACGACACTGTCGCAGCATGAGTGGTCGCTAATTAAATAATAAACATTCTTCACGCCATAAGGAGCAACTCAGACCCTAAGTTCCAGCACTCGTACAGACTGCAATGGCAACAAGGTGAATGACTTCAACCTATCAACAGTTGTGAACAAAATTTAGACTTTCGTTGAAACCAGTAATTGGATTCTTGGAAAATAAATTGGACCGGTCAAGGGTTTGCGTTTGTAGTTTTTGGGAATGGGAATGCGTCAAAATATTTCAGGTAAATTGTCTTATTGTGTTCTTGCGGTGAATACAGTTGTCAGAATGTTAAAGATGTTATATTACATATTATGTTTTGAATTATTACACAATAGCCTTTTGCAGTGCACTGATGGACTCAAGCCTCTTCTAATTTGCTTCACAGTACCAGTGTGAGTTAATATGCGCATTTTGCCTACTATACCACGCTGGCCTGACGGGTCGGTACAGGGTTTTATGTCGAGTTTGCCGTCTCTTCGCAAAGATAATGTTTGCTTTGTGTATTTGACAATACCTATAGAATGGGTAGTGACATTTTATTCTCAATCCTTCACCACACAGATAAAAAATTTCACAATATGTTAATTAGTTTGTATCTCTGGCATTATAGGCGTAAAACCTGGTAGTCTATATGTTTTTAGAAACATCGGCTCAATTAGGTTACTCATAAAGTCATAGACGGCTTACAATTTGATAACTCTTAAGTAATAACTAAAAAAATGCACTTGTCCAATCTTGTATAAATTAAAATATGTAGACTATGTCACTAGACATGATGTTAGGATTCTAACAATACTTCATACATCCAAATCTGAGCAGGCGTTCTCAAGTTTCTGTGGGACAATAAAACTCGCATACATATCTACGCACATATGTAAATCTTTACATGCATACACTTCCTTTTCTGGACAGCGTGCAGCGATGTAAAATTTATTGACATGTTTTTTAATTAACATTCATATATTCAGCCACGCCTTTTGTAGTAGGCGTTTTCATAAGCAGGTAGGATTACCTTACTCACCGCCTTCACCATTCGTATCATAAATGGAATGAGAAAGAAATAAATAGTATCTGCCTGTTACCGAGTGCCTTTAAAACACCGGTTGACACTGAAAGTGACGTCAGCTTATTAAATGTCAGACATATTAAAAACTGGCGGCAGCTCTTGTTGCTTTCTTACATTTAGCGATTTCAAAACCAAGGAACAAATCAAAATAAAAAAACTTATATAATTATTATGTGGCGTGGGTTCGATTCTGGAGATGATGTCTGGAGTCTGTATTATTATTTATATATTGCATTTGTGTTAAGTCATCACATACAGCATGTGTGCCTAGTTAAAACTATGTCTGTCGGATGTTTATTTATTTAAATATCAATAGCCTACCGATTAAAAAGCAAATCTGTTTTTCAAATTATAAACACAACACCATCAATTATGCCGCGAATAGAACTTATACATATTTATATTACACGTCCACAAACGAATGGTCATCAACAAATCCATATTGGTATTAAGTAGATCTAAAAATATGTACTTACCTACATAATTCTACACTACCATGTACCAATATAAAACTCCTTGTCCGTTACTCTAACAGGAGCATTTTTTATCAACGTGAAGATGAACAGAGGTCATTTATCATAATCACGCCGAGGTGCCAACATCTAAGATACCTCTCTAGGAGGGGGATAGAGGGGGTAGAGAGGGTTGTTCTAGAGGGTTGAAAGGTCCCTTCAGAGTAGTGGTTTATTCGTCAAGTCTAAATTATGATAAGATAGGCGGTGTTCGAACCGGATCGAAATTGGAAACTGATGTGTGATTTAGGCGTCATGTACAGAATGATTTTGATTCGTGTCATTGGTTTTAGTCACGTGATTTCTGCGTAGGTGACGACTACATAAATTAATATTTTATGACGTTATTTTTAGTACACAAAGTGAGACATTGCCTTAATGGCGCAGTGGAAGTTTTATATGTTTTGTGAAGACTAAAGTTTAATTTTAGATCAGATCACCTGAATTCACTTTTGGCATGAAAGCAAGCTTCCTGTTCAAGAGTTATTTTTATAAGGATGTAGAGGTTCATACCATAGACAGACTAAAGATAATTTCGTATAATAATATATCGAATAGATTTATATGATATGGAAAACTTATGCGTGTAGCAAACTCGTAACTGGCTAATTGAAATTTGAAAATAGTTCATCATACTTGAACCAGTTAATCAATAAAAGCAAAGTCATTCCGGCAAACCAATAAATTTATCTGAAAACTTTTGTGAAAAACCGCGACCGAAACCATGCAGAATTAGTGTTTGGGAAATCTATTTTTAACTCTTTTGTCGATGCTCAGCGAAGCCAAAACCGTGTGGCACAAAATTACCCTAATCGACAAGCGTGCATGAAATAATAATATGATGAAAGTAAGAACGAAGCAAATGAAATTGTTTCCGCTGGCCACCCTTTCGAAAAGCTGGTGCGAAAATACGAATGATAAATTGACTTTTGTTAGCAGTTAAAATCTTTGAATTATTTCGAATGAACTTATTCAACATAGTGTTTCAGATATTACAAAAATAAGACAACTAGTGACCATGAATATCAATAAAACTGACAAAAACACCGTTTTTGGCCAGTTGTTACAAAGATAATGCCAGTAATAGCTTAGATCTCGTGAATTTACGCCAGTTCGTCATTTTTTCACTGAAAATAAATCAGAATCTTTATTCCGTCATGTCTAATAGACATGAATCTAGTAGCCAAGCTCTATAATAAACTTCAGTGGTTTCTCCAAAGATAGTATCGAACTGCTGATAAAATATCAAGTGTATACAAAATTAATTTCACTCTGTATACACACAAGTAAATTGTGGGTGAGTCATTATTTACAGCCAATATGTCGATGCTAAAGTGGCAGCGATTAGTTTAAAGTTTTTTGACCCCTAGTTGTTATATAACTGTAACAATTATTTCAGAAAGTGACTGTACAGGAGGCAAAACTGTTTTAGTGAACATCTCACCTTACGTGATAATGGTTCGACCTATTTAATGATATGAACAATGATGATAGCCGATTAAAATAAATACTTTTGCAGTTACTGGCTATAAAATCATATAATTGATGAATTACAAAATGACTGGAATTTAGGTAGTCAAAATGTTTATATCCCAAATCAGCAATTTATTATCAGCTATAGTTTCGATTAAACAGCAGACGATCATGGCGGTCCTTTGTAGTACATGTTGTGTACTCAGTCTTCAGGGTTGTTTAGGAGTTAACTATGTAATTCTGAAAGTCGGTCATTTATTCAATCAACTGTTACTGTATAGTTTATATTTATAATAATATCAATAGTTAATGTGTGTTAATGTCTGTAACATTCCAAATAATATAATCTAAGGGATTTTATAAAAACAATTTAAAAAGATTTTATGAAAAAAATCATGCAAGTTATAAAACACCTGTTAGATAAACGACTTTACAATTAGTTTTTAACAATTTGCCAAAGAAAAAGATCCGAAAAATAATTAGATAAGTGAAAAAAAAACCAAAGCAATTCTTAATTCGGTCATAAACCATAACTGCACGGAAACGAAGCCACAAACACAACTAGTTCATAAATACAAAAAATATACAAAAAAATAATATAAATATTCGTCTTTTTGTACTGTAAGGTACTATAGTTACGTAAATCGCTCGTCAACTTCACCGCAATTACTGTTTCTTAGTTGGGCTTTTTGTAAAACTGTCAAGCGAAGTGTAATGAGGCATCCTACGGTGCATTGAAGTGCAAAAATGACATGTGAGGACTTCATTATGCTTTTAATGCATAAGATATTTGTGTAGGGTTTAGGACGGGGTTAGGGTTTTTTGAACGAATTTCACATGTGTGTTGTCTTTGGTAAGATATTTTGTGTCATAGGCCGTATTTGATGATTTTGTCATAGCAGACATGCATTACTTATGAAGCAGCCAGCTAGGGCTGAAACGCAAGGGTAAAACATCAGCGGGTTAAAACTACAATGAAGATTTGTTCGTATATAGCTACTTAAAAGTATTTTCATGACAAACTATTTATAACGAAAATTTTTGGTCCAGTGTCACCATGTTATTTAAAATGCCCCGTAGACGAGTTTTAAGTTAACGTTGAAATTTTGTAAGTAAATGGTATGGAAAATTATTTTTTTTGCTGGCAATAGCCAGGCGAGCCAGTGGCACACCTGGTGATAAGTGGTAACCCCAGCTCATACAAAGTCATAGATATGTGCTAAGACACCAGCCGAAGTGAAAGGTACGCAAAATAATAGACGGAACGGCGAGATGGCTGATAATGAAAAGCAGGCAAACCTCTTAAAATATAAAAAGGCTTTTTATGTTGAAACTCGCAAAGGTATTTATACAATACTACTTAAACATGTTTCTATAAACAAACAAGTTAAATAGATAATAAAGAACTTAATACTCTAACGCGCAAAAACAAGCTAGTGTTTTATAAAATGCCACAAGCAGACGTCTAATACTATAAATGTCGCTGGAAACGCTGGACAGACGCTTTTGCGAATTGTTCCGTGGCAAGGTATCCCGACAGTCTTTGTTTATTAATGCAAAAATGTTTCAGCTGACTACTGAAAGCTTTGCTTTCTGAAACAAAATAGTTTGATTTAATTCCTTAGAGGAGCTTGGGTAGTGTAATTGAATGCAGCTGCAATTTTGGAATTTTCGGTGACAACTATCCAAAATATTGTCGACATTCAATTTGCGCTACGTATTTAACTCATTATACAGCGCAATAGGCTCTTTTCGCTTTACTTTTGGTCTACTATACGATACTTATCGAATCGTTAAAACGATGGTGATGATGAAAATTGGTACATTTATTGACTGCAAGGGCGATAGTAGTTTTAAGCGCTTTGCGTCGAGTGTGTGTCGTGGGTTCAATTCCCACACGAGACAACAGTGTGTAACTAATCCACAGATTGTTGTTTTAAGTCTGAGGTGGTCTGTTCGTCGCATGTCATACCTAAAACATTAACGACCAATGACACCGTCACCATTATGCATCTAAGAGGAGCATATGCCATTTGGAGCTATTTTTCTTATGTCTGTAAAGTCCACTCTGGCTTTATTCCTAGTGCGAATCATTTTGTGATTTAAAAAAAATGTTTTGATATTTTTACAGTATGTGTGCAATTTTCTCTATTTTCGTATCGAATTATATCATCAATCTGCTTCTAGTTTTATTTTATACCTTAACCTGGCTGCAAAAATCAAAACACATACGCATGAGCACAATAATCGGTTAAGTGAGAGTCCTGTCGGAGTCAATAATAAGTGTGTCGAGACGAGACTGCTCTTCAATAACAGAATGATACGAGACGATTCAACAATGCTCCACCGATGCAGTCACCCACACGTAGGTATAAACTACTGCAGCGATTTTATTGGTTTTTTAGGAAAACTACGCTTAAGGGAGGAATTTGTTAAGATACTTTCTGTGGTCAAATATGCAAGAGCCAGTGTAAATGGTAGCTCGTGAAACGCAAACTTGAGATACGTTTTGTAACCATACTCTAATGGTTGTTTATGCATAAGTGTGGTAAGCCAAGTGGTAAGGGAGTCAAAACTATTGTCAGCATAATAAAAAATATGTCTGTTTGTCTGCTAAAGAGTTGCTATAAGTATAATATATGCCAAAGATTCCAGGTTTCAAAGAAATGCTCGTTGAAACCTGGAATTTTAGGCATAAGCTCATTTGGAACGAGCTGAGTTGTACACTGAAATTAATAATTGTTTTGTTCATACTGTAGTCACATACTTCACTTTTATATTAAACTACCTATGCTCGCAGTTACATTCATCTTATTAAGGGCTTTGCCGCACGCGTGATGTTATAAAGCCTTTAGCCTTCCTCGATTAATAGTCTTTTTAACAAAATAATAATTCAAATCTATACATAAACATACAAACAATCTCTTCAGCTATTTGGAGGTAATTACCAACTTTTAACTTCTTCACACTCAAGCACTGAAACACCAACTCATCTACGTCATACATACTTATTTAGTAAACATCCTCACCATAAACATGATGTCTAAGATTACTTTGGAAAACATCCTCGAGTGCCGGTTTCCGTGAAATTGACTGTTGTTTACTAATATTTATCTTCTCGTTAGTAATAACAAACATCAATACGTCTTATTTTTGTAAATTATTATTTTATTTGGGAACGACGCGACGTTTTCTAGCCGAAATTCTAACTATTTTGAGACATGTACAGGAATTTATTTCAGTCTTTGATTTCTACTTACCGAGTTTATTTTGTACTAGAATTTGGGAATAATAAGATATTGGTAACATTATACGCCTGCGAGCACAGACCACCTAAGTGGTAGTCCGCTTGGATGCATATAATTTCTACCACCTTCAAAGAGGAATTTAGACGACCTGAATTCCAAATGTTCAAGTTTCTAGTTTTTGTATGTCAGATGGGCAGATTCCCTGTTTTGCTTGAGATTCTTCAAAACAGCCGAGACGACCAGCGATGGGTCATAAGGCCCTCATATCGCGACTTGCTACAGCAATCCACAGTGATGATGTTACTTGCCGGGATACCATACATGCATATGCATATTATTATCATGCATAGGTTTTGGTCAAAATACACAAAACATATCAGATAGAGTAGAAAATATTGCCATTAAACAATTATTCGTCATGCAGTGCCGTCTAAGAGCCAGAGCCTGATTTAGCTTCGTAAAGCAGTATGTACTCTTATCAAGTACGAGAACATCTCAACTTCAATCCAAATATGTAAAAAACAATAAACAAACCATCCTCATGGATGGTAGACCGAGCCAGTCGCGTGGCCATACTTTTTGCTTGTTAAAATAACTGCTACGAATGACCGTACCAGTGAACTGAATGACTGAGTGAATGAGTCCTGGCGGGACATCAACACAATTATCTTCTTACTTGAAACGCGTTGTGCGGAAGCGAAACAGCTTAATAATTTGAACGGGACGGCCTGGCCGCTTGATTAGCGACGCGATGTGTTTTGATGTTTTGTAATTTTAGTTTTTTTCTTGTATTCCGATTTTTTGTAGCTTTTTGATTCCTTTGTACTGTGTTTCTAATGTTAATTGATGCAGTGGACCGAATGGGTCTGTTGTTCACTTCTACCAAAGACTTATTGTTATAAAAAACGATGGTCAGAAACAGAACAACATTCTCGCAGGTTGCATAATATAAAACTGCCGAAAACTATCACTTTTGCCAACATGCCTCCCAAACGAAATGGTCCAACTATTTTAGTTCAAAATTCTTACTTTATTTTTCGCTTCTATTGCTACAGCAGTTCGTTATTCACTAATAGCTAACAGAGCCAGCTCCTTACAACTACTACAGTGCAAACGTTTCGTTTATAGTAAGCACTTTTATTTTTTGTCGTTATTCCACTATTGTTACTCGTAAAACTAAGTGTAAAAATTCGCACCTCTCATTAAAGTATTTGCGTGGTATAGTGACTTTTTTATGGTAGTTTACTTACTGAAGTTTTTTGTTTTTGGAGCTATTAGATTTAGATTGCAGGGGTAATTGTAATGATGAGTGTGATAAAAAAAAGATTCCAAAAATCGACAGAATATATTTTTTACTGTACGCGCTTACACAATATTGCGCCTTAAATATAATTTGTAGCGTCAGCAGCCGCTACAGGACATACGATCGTATCGAGCCAGTAGACCTGTGACCACGACTAGTGTACACCATGCGGGTACGTCAGCAAATCAAATATTTTCAAATTTATCACTATATTAATTATTATAAACCTAAGTCCGCTACCGCGTCTGTCTGCTGTCAATAAACTCGAAAAATACAGAATCGGAATCCTATACGCTTGACACTAATACACAAAGTACATGAGGAAGGTATACGAGTATAATTTGGGTACTTAAATAATAATTTTATTATTTCCATGTGAAGCTAGCACGGATCGCTAGTTTTCAAATAATAACGTTACAAAAAATATATTACACGTAGTTCCTAATGTTGCTGATATACCTGAGCATTCACTTGTAACAAAACAGCGAGCATACGCCGTTTTTTGTTTTGTCGAACTGAACAACGAACAGAACCGAACATTCGCTAAAATATATATAGTGGTTGACACAAAACTCCAAAGCCAAGAGGAGGTCCGTCACAGGGCTTTGAGTCTCTCGGCGTTTTCAGGATAAGTGTCGTGTAGTGTACACGGCTACGGGTCCAGCAAGACACTTTGACCTTTGTACCGTTTTTATGGCGTAGGAAATAAGTATTATAATCGTACTGCAACTGTAAAGCTGAACTTGTTGCCGTGTGTACAAAAGAACACCTTGATCTTAATCCTCCTTCTATAGTCTCATTTAATTTTAATGCTTCTTTTAGTCCCTTCTCTTACATAACGAAACTTAAAAGCGTTTGTTTAACCAATGTTGTCCCAGTGCTAGGCAAAGGTCTCCCTTACAATCTTCTAAGCATCTGAGTAATGTACCATGTTAGGCGAGTTCCTGTTGAAGTTATCTAGATCATCACGCCATCGTTTGGGCCCACACTGTTCCTTGACAAACTTAAATTCGAATTAATGCCAAGTAGCAAATAAAAACAATCGTTACTTGTTTTACATATTTATAAATAAGCAAATACAATGATAGTTGGGTACAAAATCAAAACGAGAGGTAATGGTTCGCGTGCTTGTCGTAAGCAATTAATGAGTACAGCTGATGTAAAGGGGGACGCACACCTATCCGAGGCGAACGCGTCGAACGAAACGAATTTTCGAATTCTTTATATGAAATCTCATGAAACCTCGCACACTTGTCCGCGTCGAATCGTCCAAATCTGGAAGCACCTCAGAAATCCTCGAAGAATTCTAATGACGTCATCAGATTCGGCGCGGTCAGTGCGGTCGATTCGTCCGATGCGCTCGCATTCTATCAGTTGGGTATGACAGAGCAACGCACGAGTACTATTTCCGCATTGTTTCTTCATCTTCCATTAATAAAGCACTGACAAATAAAAACCTCGTCAAGATCCATCACAATTCACATGCAATAACTGTGCGACAGGCGTAAAGGAAATGGAAACCATTTGTTCGATGCGCTCGATTCTTTCGGCGCGGTCGATACTTGCTAATGTGCGAGGCCTCCTTGACTTCGATTCGTTCGACGCGTTCGGCTCGGATAGGTGTGCGTCCACCATTACGATGAATGTAGTTAATGGCATTGTAACCACATATCTTTCGGTAAAGGAATTGCGATTCCCTGTATGATATGGAGTGTTGATTATATTTGTAACTCAACTAATAATTATATGTTGTTGGTAGTTTATTTGTATGCATTTATTTTTTTATATTTTAATATTATAATATAGTATATTGATTCTTATTATAAGATTATTTATTAGATTATATATACAGGGTGGCGCTACCATAGGGGCACTTTTAAATAGAGGCATAGCGTACAACATTCTGAAGCCTTGTACTAAAAATCAATTAAATCGGTGCAGTAGTTTAGCCACAATATCGATTTTAAGTTCCGCAATTTTTGCACTTGCTTTGAATTCCACAGAGCTGATACAAAACGGTCAACGACCCTACATTGCGCGCTGCGACTCGCTACGACGCGGGCGCCGACTCAACGCCGCGCGAGGATTCCCGCGTATCTTCGAGGACGCGCGAATGTTTTTTGTCAGGTTAATTTATGCACTTTATTGTAAAAAAAATAAAGTTTATTTTCAAGTGCGTTAATAAAATCCTCTCCACTGCGCTCCGTTTTATCTGCGCTGAGCCTAACTTCGGATGACGTCAAGGCGTCGCGTCGAAGCGAGTCGGGGCGCACAATGTAGGGTCGTTGACCGTTTTGTATCAGCTGTGTGGAATTCAAAGCATGTGCAAAAATTGCTGAACTTAAAATCGATATTGTGGCTAAACTACTGCACCGATTTAATTGATTTTTGGTTCAAGGCTTCAGAATGTTGTACGCTATGCCTCTGTTCAAAAAGTGCCCCTATGGTAGCGCCACCCTGTATATTATTAGTATCTAGGGGTTCTGTGATACAATGCAACTGGGTGTGAAATTCGCGGGTTCACTGCAGGGTTCAGTTGAAAACCAGCGTCGGGCTTCAAGTCCGACATATGCTGAACTGAACACCTGATTGCTGCTGCTCATTTTTAAATATTATAATGTGTATTATGTGTGTTTCGCTTTTGTTATTCCTTTTAATATTATTTTTGTTATTTTTTTATCTGGCTTATACCTTGCTTTTAATCTGTTTTTATACCTTTGTTATATGAGTATTGTGATGCTTGCAGCAATAAACGTTTCATTCTTTCTTTCTTTTCCCTGACCATAGAATCGCACCCAGGACCTCCAGATCAGCAGTTGCGTACACTATTCACTGGATCACGCAGGTAGTGGGACTAAATATAGTAAGAAGTTACATCAAATAAGTATGACGGCTGAAGATAATTTAAGCTGCGAAAATCTTCTCGCACTGGTGATACTAACAAGTTGCCATGCAGAGAGTATCAAATCCACGGCGCGCACCACTGACTTTTCTAAGTGACGTGCGTATTAAATGGTTAATTATCGCTTGCCTCATTCCATGGAGGCCTTCGGGCGGTCTGAAAACTGAGACACCAAAGTTGGCATCTCACCCACACAAAACACAACAGACAACAACAAAATTTAACCCACATTTATACCATACAAATATGATGACTGCCTAAAACGGATATGTTGAGCTTACGCTCAACATATCCTTTCGAATTTGAAAGCAATGCGTCACCAACCAAACATTTATCAAAACTAGTTCAAAAAGCCGTTTCTAGCTCTGAAAAGAAAACTATTACCATATTTCTCCCTAAAGTCATGCTTAAACCAATACATTTACGCAGGGTGAGAGTTTTAAATCAATAATATAGGATTGCGTGGGCCATTATTCAGCCCTATACATAAATAGGTAACAGAAATGTAACTAAATCTGTCTTTATTGTGTAAAAGCGAGCGATTTTAGTCGCAATAGCTACGATCGCAGTTGCTAAGATAGATGAATTTCATGTTCTTTAAATTTAATTATCGTCAGTTCTCGTTTAGGTGCAATTATGTTGAAGTTTTAGTTATTTAGGGTCTCATTATTCGTTTTTTTTTAGACTCACACCTTTATCCCCGAAGGGGTAGGCACAGGTGTATTATTAAGATGAGGTCTCATTAACTTTTTAAATAAAGGCTTTTTAGTATTTTTTGTAGAAATAACATTACAATTTTTCACATCTGCCTTCTTTTTAGAATCAGTCTGTAAATAAATAATTAGTCATAAATATAGCTCTAACTAACTAATCCACAGATTGTTGTTTTAAGTCTGAGGTGGTCTGTTCGTCGCGTGTCATACCTAAAACATTAACGACCAATGACACCGTCACCATTATGCATCTAAGAGGAGCATATGCCATTTGGAGCTATTTTTCTTATGTCTGTAAAGTCCACTCTGGCTTTATTCCTAGTGCGAAACATTTTGTGATTTAAAAAAAAATGTTTTGATATTTTTACAGTATGTGTGCAATTTTCTCTATTTTCGTATCAAATTATATCATCAATCTGCTTCTAGTTTTATTTTATACCTTAACCTTGCTGCACAAATCAAAACACATACGCATGAGCACAATAATCGGTTAAGTGACAGTCCTGTCGGAGTCAATAATAAGTGTGTCGAGACGAGACTGCTCTTCAATAACAGAATGATACGAGACGATTCAACGATGCTCCACCGATGCAGTCACCCACACGTAGGTATATACTACTGCAGCGATTTTATTGGTTTTTTAAAACTACGCTTAAGGGAGGAATTTGTTAAGATACTTTCTGTGGTCAAATATGCAAGAGCCAGTGTAAATGGTAGCTCGTGAAACGCAAACTTGACATACGTTTTGTAACCATGCTCTAATGGTTGTTTATGCATAAGTGTGGTAAGCCAAGTGGTAAGGGAGTCAAAAATATTGTCAGCATAATAAAAAATATGTCTGTTTGTCTGCTAAAGAGTTGCTATAAGTATAATATATGCCAAAGATTCCAGGTTTCAAAGAAATGCTCGTTGAAACCTGGAATTTTAGGCATAAGCTCATTTGGAACGAGCTGAGTTGTACACTGAAATTAATAATTGTTTTGTTTATACTGTAGTCACATACTTCACTTTTATATTAAACTACCTATGCTCGCAGTTACATTCATCTTATTAAGGGCTTTGCCGCACGCGTGATGTTAAAGCCTTTAGCCTTCCTCGATTAATAGTCTTTTTAACAAAATAATAATTCAAATCCATACATAAACATACAAACAATCTCTTCAGCTATTTGGAGGTAATTACCAACTTTTAACTTCTTCACACTCAAGCACTGAAACACCAAATCATCTACGTCATACATACTTATTTAGTAAACATCCTCATCGTAAACATGATGTCTAAGATTACTTTGGAAAACATCCTCGAGTGCCGGTTTCCGTGAAATTGACTGTTGTTTACTAATATTTATCTTCTCGTTAGTAATAACAAACATCAATACGTCTTATTTTTGTAAATTATTATTTAATTTGGGAACGACGCGACGTTTTCTAGCTGAAATTCCAACTATTTTGGGACATGTACAGGAATTTATTTCAGTCTTAGATTTCTACTTACCGAGTTTATTTTGTACTAGAATTTGGGAATAATAAGATATTGGTAACATTATACGCCTGCGAGCACAGACCACCTAAGTGGTAGTCCGCTTGGATGCATATAATTTCTACCACCTTCAAAGAGGAATTTAGACGACCTGAATTCCAAATGTTCAAGTTTCTAGTTTTTGTATGTCAGTTGAGCAGATTCCCTGTTTTGCTTGAGATTCTTCAAAACAGCCGACGACCAGCGATGGGTCATAAGGCCCTCATGTCGCGATTTGCTACAGCAATCCACAGTGATGATGTTACTTGCCGGGATACCATACATGCATATGCATATTATTATCATGCATAGATTTTGGTCAAAATACACAAAAATATATCAGATAGAGTAGAAAATATTGCCGTCTAAGAGCCAGAGTCTGATTTAGCTTCGTAAAGCGGACACAAATCTAAACCGTAACAATATTAAACCTGATGTACTCTTATCAAGTACGAGAACATCTCAACTTCAATCCAAATATGTAAAAAACAATAAACAAACCATCCTCATGGATGGTAGACCGAGCCAGTCGCGTGGCCATACTTTTTGCTTGTTAAAATACCTGCTACGAATGACCGTACCAGTGAACGGAATGACTGAGTGAATGAGTCCTAGCGGGACATCAACAAAATTCTCTTCTTACTTGAAACGCGTTGTGCGGAAGCGAAACAGCTTAATAATTTGAACGGGACGGCCTGGCCGCTTGATTAGCGACGCGATGTGTTTTGATGTTTTGTAATTTTAGTTTTTTTGTTGTATTCCGATTTTTTGTAGCTTTTTTATTCCTTTGTACTGTGTTTCTAATGTTAATTGATGCAGTGGACCGAATGGGTCTGTTGTTCACTTCTACCAAAGACTTATTGTTATAAAAAAACGATGGTCAGAAACAGAACAACATTCTCGCAGGTTGCATAATATAAAACTGCCGAAAACTATCACTTTTGCCAACATGCCTCCCAAACGAAATGGTCCAACTATTTTAGTTCAAAATTCTTACTTTATTTTCCGCTTCTATTGCTACAGCAGTTCGTTATTCACTAATAGCTAACAGAGCCAGCTCCTTACAACTACTACAGTGCAAACGTTTCATTTATAGTAAGTACTTTTATTTTTTGTCGTTATTCCACTATTGTTACTCGTAAAACTAAGTGTAAGAATTCGCACCTCTCATTAAAGTATTTGCGTGGTATAGTGACTTTTTAATGGTAGTTTACTTACTGAAGTTTTTTGTTTTTGGAGCTATTGGATTTAGATTGCAGGGGTAATTGTAATGATGAGTGTGATTAAAAAAATATTCCAAAAATCGACAGAATATATTTTTTACTGTACGCGCTTACACAATATTGCGCCTTATATATAATTTGTAGCGTCAGCAGCCGCTACAGGACATACGATCGTATCGAGCCAGTAGACCTGTGACCACGACTAGTGTACACCATGCGGGTACGTCAGCAAATCAAATATTTTCAAATTTATCACTATATTAATTATTATAAACCTAAGTCCGCTACCGCGTCTGTCTGCTGTCAATAAACTCGAAAAATACTGAATCGGTTCCTATACGCTTGACACTAATACACAAAGTATATGAGGAAGGTTTACGAGTATAATTTGGGTACTTAAATAATAATTTTATTATTTCCATGTAAAGCTAGCACGGATCGCTAGTTTTCAAATAGTAACGTTACAAAAAATATATTACACGTAGTTCCTAATGTTGCTGATATACCTGAGCATTCACTTGTAACAAAACAGCGAGCATACGCCGTTTTTTGTTTTGTCGAACTGAAGAACGAACAGAACCGAACATTCGCTAAAATATATATAGTGGTTGACACAAAACTCCAAAGCCAAGAGGAGGTCCGTCACAGGGCTTTGAGTCTCTCGGCGTTTTCAGGATAAGTGTCGTGTAGTGTACACGGCTACGGGTCAAGCAAGACATTTTGACCTTTGTAACGTTTTTATGGCGTAGGAAATAAGTATTATAATCGTACTGCAACTGTAAAGCTGAACTTGTTGCCGTGTGTACAAAAGAACACCTTGATCTTAATCCTCCTTCTATAGTCTCATTTAATTTTAATGCTTCTTTTAGTCCCTTCTCTTACATAACGAAACTTAAAAGCGTTTTTTTAACCAATGTTGTCCCAGTGCTAGGCAAAGGTCTCCCTTACAATCTTCCAAGCATCTGAGTAATGTACCATGTTAGGCGAGTTCCTGTTGAAGTTATCTAGATCATCACGCCATCGTTTGGGCCCACTCTGTTCCTTGACAAACTTAAATTCAAATTTATGCCAAGTAGCAAATAAAAACAATCGTTACTTTTTTTACATATTTATAAATAAGCAAATACAATGATAGTTGCGTACAAAATCAAAACGAGAGTTTCTTTTTAGAATCAGTCTGTAAATAAATAATTAGTCATAAATATAGCTCGATTGCTTGCTAAAATATAGCATAATTTTCATTTCGGAATAGTAATTGATATTAAAGTATGTTTTTAACTACTTTTAAATAAGTATAATCATAAAATCTGTTTACGATTTAGAGTCACGACAATTTGAAGATTATTTATAGTTTCGTATTTTTTTCTTCGCTTAACTCACGACAACAAGTATTGTACAGAAATGTAAAATCAAATGAATAGTTTAGTTTAGACAAAAGCGTCTGACCCGATATTTTATCAGCTTTCAACTCCATCGACATCCATTGGAACTAAATTGACATGAGGGCTTATAAAAAACAGTGAGTAAATATAAACACCAGACTAAGTTCTAGCTTTATTGGATTTCAGAACCTCTTTTAATTAAAATCGTTCAATGAATGTTTTGTGAAAATGAATTTTCGAGACAGATATTTTGCAAACTAGTCATCGTATAATTACTTTAACACAGATAAGTTTAGTTCTACTAAACAAGGAATTATATTTTAGTTTGGTCGATGTTTTAATAATAAGGACGATAATATTTATATATTTTTTTGTACAAGCAACCAACAGCCATTGCAAACCGTAGACGTTTTAAACTCCCGATCTTTCTGTAAATTATCCAGAAGTTGAAGCTTACTTGTAGTAGCCTCCCTCAATTACCCTTTGTATTTTATTTCATGTATCGTAAAAACCTGAGTGTCATTTTGTTTTATTTTCACGCAATCTAACAGATGGAGTCAAAGGCGGGCACGGAGTGTTTTATAGTAAAATACTCGTATTTTACTGTGTAGACTTATAAAATCTCACAGTTTTTGGTGGAGGCTTTACAATTTTCATACCACTGCCTTTAGGAATGATTATTTTACCCTTTGTTTGGGATTTGTTTAAATTATATTTTATAGTGCTAACGATAACATCTACAGAATCTTTTCCATTAAACTACCCTTGTATTTTTACCTTCTAACGCGTTTCGTATCAACCTTTTCTTTCTCAGTCACATTTTTACTTCATTATTCTTACCCTCTCGTTCGTGCAAAGAGGCAAAAGGATGAACATTGTACAATAGCAATAATTGCACAATTCTCGCTTAATCCAGATACATGATAACCGAACACCGTGATAAATAATATCCCTATTGTAACCCAAGCTACATTAGAAAGCTTGTCACAACTATTTGTCCTTATACGCGAATTATAATTGACTCTTTTGTTCGGCGAACAATAAGACTAGCCATTATGCGGATTGCCCAAAAAGAGCTCGAATTGGCCGGCTACTAATCAAGTAAATCGGCAAAAATGTTCTTTGTTCAACTCAAATTGGACTTAGCGACTCTTTCAGAGGTTTTGTCGAATAAAAAATTGAATTACTTCTGGGAATTTTATTATGTAGAAAGCTTTCCTTTGATTGTTTGAAATAGTATTGTATTTGGTTTGTTGGTTAAAAAGTTTACATACCAACGTTTTAATATGGTTTTATATCCGTTAAGAGGTAGGCAGTTGTGCAGCTTTGCATACTTTCTGGTCATGGCATTTTAGAAATCAGCTTCGAATTGGCTCTATAATTCATTGGTACAAACACGGTATTTATAATAGCGATTTTCTTTAAAGCGTGTCGCCTTAGTACTTCCGCAGTGGCTTAATCTGTGAGTAATTCGGATACTATATTTAGCCCTCATTATAATTATAATTTCGTACTGTCCATTGCAATGACTGATTATTGACAAGAAAACTTGGGTGCAAATTCAGGCACGGCACAATTTTGGATTCGATTTCGGTCATGACATGTGAGGCCCATCGTAATAACGAAGCTTATGCAATAACAAAAATGTATCCAAAATCGGTCATATCATTTAAGAGATGAAATATGAACAGATGCGTAAATTTAAAACGACTTTGACTGTGTATATTATTATGTTATCAAAAAATGTAAATGTAATTGTTGAGTTACTGAGCATATCGACATCTTGTTTTAAATGAAATCAATTAAGCTTGATGTGTTATAAAGAAGTTTACAGACTCAGTTTACAAATTGACTTACATGATGGCTACGCTCATAGCGTGACCTAGCTTGCTGTTCGTAATAGGTAGGTAAAGTTAAACAATACTGACACAGGTTGGATGGGTGACCGCGTGTGGCATTTACATCAGAGCTCTACCGCGCTTCGGAGAGCACGTCAAGACGTCAGTCCTGGTTCTTGTCTCAGGAGCTGAATTAGGTCTTATCGTAGGTACTACACAATTCCAGTGTAACTAAATAGTACTAATGTTACAAAGCACTAAGCTCTGAGAGTAGGTATATGGCGGCGTAGCCATTCTTACTTTACAACAGCTTAAAACTCATCATCATCATCATATCGGCCTAGGTAGGACGAAGGCCTCCCCTAAGGTTCTCTAAATACACCGATCTTGAGTCTCCTGCATCTATCCGCTATGCTAAATCAACAGGAGACCTGCCATTTCTACTAATCATCTACCACAAATAATCATAAATTGATTTACAGTTAATAGTTCGGTTTCATAAAATACCTCTATTAAAAACAATTAAATTATATTGTGATATAATGTGTAAAACCTCTTATTCTCATCATCTTTAAAAACAATCTAATAAAGAAGTATCGATATTCCTGGTTAATCAGTTCGACTGATTAATCGTCTGATTTAATCGATTCTTCTTGTGTGGTCGATTGGGAATAATTATATATTGTTCGAAATAGTTTATTTTTAACAACTGGATTCCATAGAAAGGCTTTTTATTGGAATGGTGCGTTGATTTTAAACAAATTATATATTGTTTCGACAGTAAATTACATCAGTGATTGAGAGGGTCAATTTCACTTTGTTAAGAGCCTGGTTTGATGACAGTTAATTATCTGGATAAAACCAGTTTCATTATAAAACATAGGTACTTGAAATATCACGAAACAAAGTTTATTTTAGCATTAGTGTTTGGGCAATTATACATCACAACTTTTTCACAGCTGAGGCTAGAACTTTACTAAACTTTGTACCATATTTAGTCCTTATTTTTGAGCAACGGTGTAGGTTTTATTTATATCACGGGCGAAGCAAACTTAACCCATTTTGTATGGACTTTAAAAAAATAAGAAATTATAAAAGAAAATTAATTGATAAAAAAAACAATGACAAAGTTCTTTCGACTTTTCTTTTCAAGAAGGAATTGAAGGTATGAAAAGCCCGCATCATCTAGAATAGGGTATTAACTGTATGCATGTGTATGTATGTAAACAGCTGAAATTCAGAATTGAAATATGTCTTCATGTCTTTAAATAAGCAGATGGCAGGTAGTTAAAAAACGACTAGATTTTTTTTAATATTTAGTATTCCATTCCATAGCCGTTCTACCCTGCCTTGCCTACTGACTCATTTTCTCAGTCATACTTACCAATTAACACAAATATGTAGGTATCTAATGTTTCTATTCATGGATGGAAATCAATTATTGATAATTTTCGTAACACAAGCTGTGTATGGCTATTATCTGTATCTATGGGCTGAATGCCGCGGTGTCTTTGATGTATCTTTGCATTATTTACTTAACTGCAGGGCATAGTTAGGTTATAAAGGATGAAGCACAAATATCGCCTTGGATACCGACGGCTTAATGTGGCCTCCATCAGGCACGGAGCAAGTGATAGTTAACAATTTAATAATGTCAACCCTGAAATATCGCTACTTCTTTATACTTGGCAGTCACTCTGTAGAAAAGCTAATATTCTGTCAAATCTAGTAACACTTGTTTGCAGACCTCGGGTTTCAAAACGAAAGCCTTAGATGTAACCGGTATAACGTTTGATTGTTGATAATGATAATTATGTTTGTAGCCAGTGGTGAGACGTAATTGAGAAGATATCTAAGTTATGTGCCGGTGATACTGAGTCACTCCTGTTTTGTGTTTCTGTTAAGTTGACGTATATTTGAGGGTCCCGCGAATGTTGACTGGTTGCGGTCTGAGAAAGGTGAAAGACCGTATACAGTGGCGCGTATTGGAAGACACCTACTGGGAGCGGTGGACTATGATAGACTGATTGAATTGAGCGAAAGACGAGGTGATGTCGGTTGCTTTTTGAGACGTTAAATCTGCGCCAAACATAACAATGATTACTCAATGGTTTATTTGCATTTCACAATGCTTAATTGGGTGGCTGTGCTTAGGTTAATGACTCATTGTACACCCGGACGGGAACAGCAAAGTAAGAGAGAGTCTATACATAATATAATATTTTATTATGAAATGGTGAATAATAATATTATATTGCTGAAAACTACACAAAAATCCGTACGACAGTTTTTGTGTTTATCACGTGCATACAGACAGACGGGGAAAAAAGGGGACTTAATTTTATATGTTTAGATAGCGATTTATTTTTACTGTGGTCATTTAAAACTGTGGCAGTTGAGATACGATCACTGCGTAGTATGTGTGGGGTTAGACTGATTGATAGAATTCCGAATGTAATTTTAGAAAGAACAGTCGTCTGGAAGAAGACGTCGTGACTGGGATTAAGAAAGGAATGCTGAAGTGGTTTGGACACGTAGAGTGAATGAGGGAAGAAAGAATGACGAATCAGATCTATAAGGCAAATAAGTGTGGGCAAGTCGGTCGCGGCAGACCTCGTCGGACATTCCTCGACCAAATTGGGGACGTCCTAAAAAACTGCAAGGTCCGAAGTACCCGAAACCGGCGAGCATGTATGAAAAGAATAATGTGTGTAGAGGAAGCGCGTGAGGTTTGTAAGGGTAGGAGCAAGTGGCGTTCTTTTGTCTCTGCCTACCCCGACGGGAAAAGGGCGTGAGTATATTGTATTGGTAATTTAAATTAGTTTCAGGTTCTGTTCTTTTATATTAACCATTACTTTTAAACTAATTGAAATGTCAAAAATATTGGTAAGAACATAATGTATGACAAAACTAAAGCAACGTGTCTTCTCTTCGCAATGAAAACATTTTTATAAATATTTTTAAAATCTTCTTAAACGCAATCAGGTGCTTATTTTATTCTTATTAATATTGTTCTACCAACTCCAGTTTTATTATTCTGCCGGATCCACACGCGCATGGCGTGAATAAAGGTCAACGCTCATTAGAGCCACCCGGCACCCACTCCGCACCGCCTCGCCTCGTGCGGTTAGTATTCTTTATATGGATTTGTATGGGTATGCGCTCACTACATCAACTCCGTAGCGTCACCGGATCGCCTCTGTCGTAAGCCGTCCACGCACGGGCGGCGGGTGGTCCACCCGCCGTCCGCGCGTTGACGGCTCGGTGGCAACTCGCTGCTCGCATGCTTGCCGCGCGTTGACGGCTCGTCGCCAACGTGCGGGTCCGAAGCGGACCGCGCGCTGCCCGCGAATGATTCACGTCCGAGTGTTACCAGATACACGGTAAATAAAAATACCGTAGATGCACGGTAATTTTGAGCAAGACACGGTCTACGGTAATAAGCTACTACCGTGTTCTTTTCTAAGGTATTTTTAATTATTAATTACCGTGTAAATGATACTCTTATTTTTACTCAAAAATATATTATGTTCTTACGAGTAATCCTTTATTGGCAACACTGGCTGTCGCAGTTGGTGATGTCGAGGAAATCATTAACGATTTTATTACTTAGCAGGTAATATAAGCCGGCAGAATTAAAAATATTTTTGGTAGTGTTTTTCATGACCATACCTTATGTTAAAATTTGTAGTTAGTAGGAGTATTCATAGACGAAAGTTTAGTATCTAGTTGTGTGTGGTCATTGCATTACTTGAAAAAGTTAATTCATATAAAATAGAGTGCCAATTCAACGTTTGTAAAATTTGGCATTACGAAACACACGTGTAGACCTAGTGCCAATTGTTAACAGACTATTCGATAATTCGTGGACCAAGTGACGTACACTCGTTGACCGCGCGGCGTTTACTCGTTGACAGCGCGCGGTCCACTGGTTGACCGCGCGGCGTTCACTCGTTGACGGCGCGCGGTCCGCTGGTTGACCGCGCGGCGTTCACTCGTTGACGGCGCGCGGTCCGCTGGTTGACCGCGCGGCGTTCACTCGTTGACGGCGCGCGGTCCGCTGGTTGACCGCGCGACGTCCACTCGTGGACGCCGTGCGGAGTGGGTGCCGGGTGGCTCTAATGAGCGTTGACCTTAAAAGTAAATAATTCTTTAGAACTCCCCGCTCCGACAGTAAATAAGTCTTTTTGCAAGTATAATGCAATGTCTGAACGAACAGAGAGAGACAGAACTAATGTTTAAGCTGCGTTACTTTTATTTGAATTTGTAGTTTACGAATACTAGTATTCAGATATAGTACCAAGATATCTTTAAAGCAAAAGAGATATGTCAGGATCATTGCAAATGGCGTTCCGTAGTCTCTGCATACCCCTCCGTGAAATAGGCGTGAGTCTGTGTATGTAGGTATATCTTTAAAGTGCTAATGTAACTGCTAATGAACGTAAATTAAATTTGATGTTGCTTGAAAATTGCCTTTTATAAGTAGACACCAACACATTATACCTTCACGTTCTACACAAACTATTACACTAATAAACAGCGCGGAGTATTTATATTTTTTTTTATGTCGTTGGAGGCAAACGAGGATCACCCGATGGTAAATACATACCGCCACCCACTGACCAACTAACGCCATTGGAGTCTGCATTGACAGCTTGGATGGGAAAAAGGAGGAAGGAGGGGAAGCAGGATGAAGAAGAGGGAGCAGGGGTTGGCCTCTCCGCAACTTTAAGTTAGATACATATTTCCATTTGCTATAATAGCTCGATTTTTAGCAGTCACCTCAGCTTTTAACACTGCGCTGAGTGTCGTCAATTCTGTGTAGAAACAATCAGTAAAAGACAGGTGCTGTCCTAGGCGATATAATAAAAAATTTGAACATATGAAATTGTTTTCTTAAAACAACTTGGCAAATATGAAATTTTCTTAGCAGAGCAAAAATCTCTAACAAAATCAAAGAAAACGTTAAAGAGAACAGTCAGCCCAATAAATTAGTATTTTGCTCTTTGCACACGGTCTTGCAATTACAGTAAGTGTTTTTGAACTCTAAATCCAAGAATTGTAACTAACTGTAAGTGTGCAACTGCAGGTGTACCTGATATTAATCCGTTACTGGTTAATATGTTATGGCTCATAGCGAGACTTGGCTTGGCCTTCGTAACACATCGGCAAAGTTAAGTACCGCTTGTACAGGTCGCCATCTGGATGGGTGACCACGTGTGGCATTTACATCAGTGCTTCGGAGGGCACGTAAAGCTGTCGGTCCCGGTTCTTGTCTCAAGATAAGAATCGTTAGGCCATGTTGGAGGCCTCCGGGCGGTCTGAAAACTGCGATACTAGAGTTGGCCACACACTCACACGAAGAAGAAGAAGAAGATGTTAGGTTAGGTTTTCCAACCGTATGAACGTTCAATAAACGAAATTAATTTACACTAACTTTTGCCCGCGGCTTCGCGCGCCTTATATTCGGGGTTACACGAATCTCTTTTATTGTAAGGATACTTTAATATGACAATATGTATGACGCGACAGTTCTGACAGATAGAACATGCGCAGTACTCAATTATTATAGCGCGTGCGTTCTTACTTCCAACAGTTAGATTCATACCCTACAAACTTTGACCCTCCCTGCAATCTCTCCCAGGTTAATTTTTGCGACGAATGGTAGCCTATGTGAAAACGGAACATACATACATACACACTTTCGCATTTATAATATTAAATAAGAATAAGTAGAGATTTAGAGAAAGAGTTATATGTAAGGAGAACATTAAACCGCTTGATTACACACAGTTTGAACGATACCATTCACATAGAAATTGTATAGGTTTCAATGTAATCGTTGGGTACTTTTATATGCACAGACCTAAAAAGAGATCTTAGAATGTGATAGTTATCGGTTTTGCATTGCAAACTTGTTAATTATTGAAATTTACCTATGTTATAATTTATGTTAATTATTGCTTGTCCCGTGCCAAGTCAATCTATTTATTTAAAACATTAAAGATTTTTAAATAACCGACTTGGTATTACATGGATCACACAACTTTTTACGGTAGGTAGGAGAACTGAGTTGCGAGACTTGGTTTCTTTGACAAGTATTGTTTTTATGGGATCTCATTTCTTTTTGTAGATAGTCCTACTTTTTTCCTTTCCGGTATCCTCTACTTCTTGTACACCAACAACGAATTTTCTTAATGAAAGCCCTAACTGCAAATGTAATTTTGTAATCCAATATATTTATATAGGATTACAAAGTTATTTATGCAGTTAATGTATCTTGAAAATTGGACCGAAATTGAAAAATATTTTAGATTTTCCTTGATTCATATACTGCTTTTGATGATCAGTCAGTCAGTGACTGACAAAATTAAGAAACTTTGACTCGTTATAATTCTTAAACTACAGGTTCAAATTGAATAAAATTTGAAATATACCATGTTTATACAATGCATGCATGGTTACTAAGTCTTCTAGTTTTATCCACAACGAAGTTTTAGGGGGCGAAAATGGCCTGAACTGCTTCGAGAAAAGGATGGTACGGTGTACCGCTTTTTTGCTCGACTTGGTGGCGGCACTACCGTGCCCCCAGATTTACTTTTATAATACGCATTTAGGAATTAAGGGGATTTTGGGTTTGTTTGTTTTTGGACAGGAAGGGACAGAAACGTGTGATGGATTCATTATTGTAGCGTGATGGTGCTGAAAAAGAAATATATACCATCTTCAACAGCTGGCAACCCTTATTTGCGGCCGGATTTAATTAGGCAACTATAAATTATAATAATTAGCAACAAAAAATTGCTTTAATTTAATTAATAAATCATAAATCTACTTACGTTATGAACGTATAAATGTATCATACCTGTTTAAACCTGGCCGCGAAGGGGTGCGGCCAGGTGGTCAACGGCAACCGTGATTTTTCAGAATCCTTATATCTATTGCAGTACTGTAGACGATATTTTATTTAAAAAACAAGTGTACGATATGTTTTCCCAAAAATCAATTACGAATAATTTTATTAAAAATACTAGCGGCCACATTTTAATAGGCAACCCTGTAGATTAGTATTCTCCTAATCATAAATATATATATAATTGGATTTTTAGCAAAAACTCGATGAGTGCACTAACTTGTCACGGGATCTTAGGCTATTAGGTCTTTCCAGACATTATATCGAGTTATCGACGTACACAGTACACCCAGAACATTGTTAAAAGCGGACCGCCGCCGCTTTAACAAGTGCGTCATAAAGCAAGTTATGTAAATATTAATTATTAAAGATTCCTAGCAGTAGCAAGGAGTCTGGAAAACTTAAACAATTGTCACCAAGACTGTAAACTACGAAAAAATAAAAGTTCCCTAGGTTAAGCCACTATAATGTCTTACTGCTAACTAACCACGAATGCGCTGGTAATAGAAAACTCAATTTAATATGACGTGAAAAGATCTTAAGAAGCAATGTCTCAGCTTTACTGCCAGCCATATCTTGCCAGTCATTATTTATCAAGCTGCCAACTAGATATATACATACTTAGACCAACATCTGTTTCCTGAAGGAACGATCCTGACATATATACCTCTTGCTTCATTCACTTCCATCAAATTTCTCATTAGGGTCTGTTTAGGGTACTTCTGACCTGTCCTTTATTTAGTATGTCTCTAATCTGGTGAGAGAACGTCCGCCTAGGTCATCTCCTTCCTCTTATCCCATTCACACTTGCCTTATATATCTGTTGGTGTGTGTGTTGTACGAATGACTGATTCGTCATCCATTATCTCCATGTGCGCGAACCATCTTGACATACCTTTCTCAATGCTTGTCACTGCATCTTCATTTACCCCACAACACTCTCCTATCACACAATACTTTCCGCTGTTGGTCAAAGACACACCAACTAAAATTACCAACTAAAACAAGCCACTACGGTCACCTGACCTTCAAAACAAAGTAGCAATACAAAAACCTATTTATAAACACACCATAAAATAAAGATAAATGAAAAATATGAGTATTTTATATCCGAGCCGTAACATGGACGCCGTCAATATCGATAAAAAGCTTTAAAGAAGTCCATTCTAGACGTAAAATTGAGTAAATTTTGGGCAGCCTTTAAAATGGCGCCAGAGTAGGTACTGTGAGATGTGTTTGCGGCTGCGACAGGAATGCTACATCATTTAACTATTTTATGCATGCTGGTTACGGTCAGTTTTAGCATTAGTATTCCTAAATGCGTATTATAAAAGTAAATCTGGGGGCACGGCAGTGCCGCCACCAAGTCGAGCAAAAAAGCGGTACACCGTACCATCCTTTTCTCGAAGCAGTTCAGGCCATTTTCGACCCCAATATATTTCTTTTTCAACACCATCACGCTACAATAATGAATCCATCACACGTTTCTGTCCCTTCCTCTAAAAAAAAACCCAAAATCCCCTTAAATTATATTCCCACACACTCATATAGCTTACAAACACATGCACACACACACAGCAACATATACCTACATGTACACATACACAGACGTACACACCTTCAAATACACATACACACTAAAAATACCTACACATACACATACTCACAAGTACGCCGGCTTGAGTTATCTTCCGCGCCCAAATTAAGCCGAGCCCGAAAGACCCAATTAACATATTACATCTTAGCAAATACAGCGCCATAGCGGAGATGCTAAGTGAAAATTGTAAGTTAGCATAAGGGCACAATTTGCCAGCGTTCGCATCTTTAGGGAGATTTAGGAGACAAACCTTGACTGATCACTATGTTTAAAACGCAAGACTTAGTATGCATTTGGGTTTGCTTATCCTTACCTTTTACTTTTGTAACTGGCGTAAAAGGAATGTTAATATAGATAGAAATACTTACTGTACATCAACAAAAGTAAAATAATATATTAAAACAATATAAAACCAAATAAAATCAAAACACTGGCGAAAAGTGGGCGTTTAATATGCCTCTGCCTACCCCTTCGGGGAAACAGGCGTGAGTCTATGTATGTATGTATGTAAAACCAAATAACTCTGGTGGTACAAGGACGGTCTTATCGTAAAATCCTTCCAGAATTTTAGTTTACTTTGTCAATGGTTGGTAAAAGGAAAGGTGAATTAATATCCTCCATTTGTACCGACATTTAGGTATAAGTAGCGCGAGCCGTGGTCACGGGTTCACCAGTTGCTGAAATTTCGGGATCAATACTTCAATCATGTAATTATCTGTGTTGTGACAGTGTCACCACTCCATAACATTTTGTAGGCCTCATAAGAGATGACTTAGAAGAATACTAAGCCAAAACCATCTTTGGCGACAGACGGAAAATTTGACATTAAACCTATACCAACCCGTCCAGCCAGCATGGTATAGTAGGCTCTACTCCTGTTGACTCACAAAGATCCAGCTGTGGACTAAGAAAGACTACAATGATGTTGGAACATAACTATTACATCAGAATATGCAATCTTCAGAACAGACAAACAAACAAAACATTTTCTTTAAAACAAATTTTCAGTTATACCGACTCTCTTTATGTGAGTTTCTTTATACATGAATGTATTCGAGAATAAACTGAAATGTTGAATAATTCAGTGTTGCCACAAAGGACGACTTACATTTGACATTTAATTTTAAGTTTCTTCCTCCCGTTTTCATAGTACCTCTTTAGTTTATTACGTTAAGTGTGGCATGAATCTGCGGGAGTTCAAAACTAAAAAAGGATTATGTATTATATGTAGAAAGTTGCAAAATTTGTAAGGAGGGTTGGGTGGTTGAGTAGTACTATCTACAATTGATGTATGGAGTAGATTTTTCTGGGTTCGGTCCGGCGGCTAGGAATTGGAAGATGTTTTAGAAAATTTTATTGTATAGAAATTCTAAATAAGTACCCAGAATTTGACAATATGTACGTTTGGCGCAGTGGTTTAAGCGATCGCATCATAGTTTAGCGCTGCGACGAGTAATGTTCGATGACGTATTGTTGTTTCGATTGGATGTTCACAATGTCCGTTGTTTTAATGTTATGTCATGACCCTAATAAATCCTGTACAATTTACAGGATTTATTCATAGAGCGAGGATTATAACAAAACCAAAAATGTTCCGTTTGTCATGAAAATCTATGATATTTGTTGATGTTATGATATTTGTTATTTTTGGAATTCAAAGCTTGCTATAATAATATCCTAAACGCTAGCCGTTCTTTAAAATTATGTCATCCTTCTGGTATACAAAGTTCGGATGACAGTTGCTATGCGGCAAAACTGATATTGCGAGGTATATTCGGAGCCACACCATAAAATTAGTTCAATACGAGTTAAACATCTTGTTCAACCGTTCAGATACAAGGCAATTAGAAACTGACTCATACATACTCCTGTCCTAACAGTATGTTATGTAGTTGCCAATAATCGAATATTATTTTCTACTTTAACGACTTGAGATCAAATGGGCTCCATATTGTTCAAACATTCGGAGCCATCAAATACCCTTCCTTACATGTCTGAAATGCACTTAAATACGCTATAAAACCTTATAATCCCGTGATACACGATATTAAATTCGTATTCATATCGTCTCTTAACTCGTAGAAAACCATTAATTAGATAAACAAATCCATTAATCGAAGACCCCTAACTCACAACCAAATTTATCGCAGTAAAAACAAGAAGAGAGTTCTCTGTAAACTGGTGCTTCCGAAACAATAACCATTTTAATTTGAATTGCGGCTTTTGTGTTTCTTCTAAAGAAGTTGCTTTTTTAAGATAAGATAAGATAAGATAAGATAAGATAAGATAAGATAAGATAAGATAAGATAAGATAAGATAAGATAAGATAAGATAAGATAAGATAAGATAAGATAAGATAAGATAAGATAAGATAAGATAAGATAAGATAAGATAAGATAAGATAAGATAAGATAAGATAAGATAAGATAAGATAAGATAAGATAAGATAAGATAAGATAAGATAAGATAAGATAAGATAAGATAAGATAAGATAATCATTTATTTGTATAAACATGGTGTACATACATAGCATGCAAGATATTAAATTAAATAATTGGTCCAACATGTTTAGTCGCTTATAGTGACATACAAATATTAACAAATATATTATGATTGTGCTGAAGTAATAAAAAAAAACAAATATTCTCAAAATTAATCAAATGTCAAACTCAAATTCTCAATAATAATCCAAATAAAATGTCAAATCAAAAATCAAATCAAATGTCAATCTAAAAATTAATAAAATACCAATTAGAATAACAAAGATATTACAATGCTATTGAGTATTACAATACTTTTGAATGTCAATAAGTGTAAAGTTATTACAATTTATATACCATTAATTAATAATAATTACGCATTAATAAACATTACATAGCTTTTTAATTGACAGATTTATTCTCTTTTGCGTAAAGGTTCAATGTGTAATGGGTAGAAATAAAACGATAACCGTGATTTAACGTTTAATTTATTTCCGTTTTAAAACAGGAATAATATTGCTTTGTTATTGACAAAAGATATGAGTTTCGGTAACCTTTGTTTTATTAGAGGACACAACGTAGAAAATTCAGTGATCAAATCATTGGTAATTTCAGTAGGACAACTTACTTGCCTCCATATATTCTTGTATACTGTGGTATTTAAAGGGATGGAAATTGGGCTATAAATCGAAAAAAAAAATGTTACGGTATTGTCAACGTTAAAAACATGGGAAATGTTTTGGATTTTAAGCAGTTTGCTGGATTAATGTGTTTGCTATACAAATGCCATGAGTCCGGCTACCTTGTAATAAAAATCAAGGAAATATTTTAGTACACACATTGATCATAGAATGGCGAGCTTACATAGCAGAAATCAAGGACTAATTTAAAAAATGAGTTCGTTGAAACTATTTTTATTTTAATTCGATAATTATTATGTTTTAAAAAATCTAATCTAATCTAACCTTATACTAATATATAAAGCTGAAGAGTTTGTTTGTTTGTTTTCTTGAACTCGCTAATCTCAGGAACTACTGGTCCAATTAGAAAAATTATTTCAGTGTTAGATAGCCTATTTATTGAGGAAGGACTATATAACATAACGCTATAAGCCACGAGAGCGGAGCAATAGCCTTGAATAACGCGCGTGTAAACCGTGGGCTCATCTAGTACTAATATATAAAGTGAAACAGTCAAACTGTAGAATTTGTTTGTTTGCTTGAACGTTCTAATCTCAGGAACTACTGGTCCGATGAAAAAAATATTTCAGGTTTAGATTCCCTATTTATTGAGGAAGGCTATAGACTATATAACAGCACGCTATGAGCCACAGGAGGGGAGCAGTAGCCTTAAAGACCGCGGGTGTAACCGCGGACTCATCTAGTTGTAATGTATGTTTATTACCCATGTCAATCTACAGCCTTTTGCAGCCCACTGCTGAACTTAAGAACTGAAATGGGGTAGTAATATTTTGAATTCTTAAACCGTCACGACATAAATACGACAACGTCATACATTCATACTATATCTGCTTTTATAATATAGTAAATCTTTTATTAATGTAAAAAAGAAAATTCATCAATCAGTGTTTTTTTTTCATAAAGACAACTTCCGCACTAGGAATAAATCCTGTATCGTGGGCGCCTTTACAAACATACAACTAACGGACACAATGAACAACTAATAAAAAAATATTTTAAAAAGTCGCCCGCCAAACTACATCCTAACTAATTTTAATTGTTTCACAGTAATTGGCAGTAAGCGTTCATCAATTATCGCTTAATTGAGATGGTGGTTACAACACACTATTGTAATACACTAATTAGTTATATATATTATAATATTAAATCCCGTGTGTTTATCTCCTCTTTCCTATGAATAAGAGTAAAATGGAATAATATAGATGATATAATTGGGTAGTAATAATATAACAACTTCAGCTAACAAAGCCCCTTGTAATTTTAGATGTGGCTTGTTATTTTAGACTAGATGAGCGCGCGCTGACTCCCGCGTTATTTAGGGCTACTACTCCGCATCCATAACTCATATAGCCTATAGTCTTCCTCGATAAATAGCCTACTCAAAAATAATTATCCAAATTGAAAGAGCAGCTCCTGAGCTTAGCGCGTTCATGCAAAAAACTCTTCATCTTTGTTAAATTAGTATAGATTCATCGTCGTCCTAGCGTTATCCCGGTTGCATCCAAAAAATTCACTTTGGGGCCAGGAACCGCGTTGTAGTCTAACCATATTTTTCAGAATATTTGCTTTAGCACAGAGCGACTACCGTGGACTTTAGCAACTCAAAAAGATAGCGATATCCCACGGATTAAACCAGTGTAAGTATATTCAAGGGTACAGACTTCTCATAACGACTGACCAGGATCTTCATGACGACCGGGAGCTTAATGTGCTCTCCAAGGCACGAAGTAAGCGATATTTAACACTTTAATTATACAAATTAATTAGACAAATCGTTGGCCTATGATGCATAAGACAAAGCTGATCTTTAAGGGTGTCTTTTTGCCTCTAACTTGACTTTAGACGACGGATACTGCGATTTGAAGGCTCTATGTTAGAAGTTCAGTTCAGCTCTCCTCTCCTTGGACGTTCAGAAGTCGATGGGCCAGATGGTGTTCCTCCCATTGCGCTCCTGAGCTGGCTCCGGTCTTGACGCGTCTTTTCCGGCACTCGTATTTGACTGGCATTGTCCCGTCTTCATGGAAGACTGCTACAGTGCACCCGATTCCCAAAAAGGGCAATCGTTCTTATCCAAGCAACTACAGTCCTATAGCTATCACCTCTTTGTTCTCCAAGATAATGGAATCCATAATTAACGACCAGCTTCTGCGATATCTAGAGGAGCACCAGTTGATCAACGACCGCCAGTACGGCATTCGCCGCAGCAGGTCAACTGGTGATCTTTTAGTGTACCTGACGCATAGATGGGCGGAGGCAATTGAAAACAAGGGGGAGGCCGTAGCGGTCAGTTTGGACATGGCGAAAGCCTTTGACAGGGTCTGGCATAAGGCGCTTTTGTCGAAACTTTCTTCCTATGGGCTGCCTGAGACTTTGTGCAAATGGGTATCCAGCTTTCTTTCGGAGCATATCATTAAAGTCGTAGTTGACGGTTCATGCTATGATCCTAGGCCCGTGAATGCTGGTGTCCCTCAGGGCTGTGTACTATCGCCAACACTGTTTCTTCTGCATATCAATGATATGATACAAACCAGTGACATACATTGCTATGCAGATGATAGCACCGTAGACGCACTGTACCCCGGTAGTCCTAAAATGTCTCAGGCACAAGTCATTGAGTGTCGGAACAAACTTATGTCTTCAACGGAAACCACACTCGACCTAGTCTCCGATTGGGGTCATCGTAATCTGATCACTTTTAACCCCAAAAAGACACAGGTTTGCTAGTTTACCGCAAAAAAAAACCCCTTTGTCGAATCTCCAATATTTCAGAGCACTTCCCTTGATATTAAGTCGGTTATAGGGATTCTCGGAGTCGAGATAGCGCGAGACGTCCAATTTAGCGGTCATCTAGGGGATAAGGCTAAACTAGCCTCCAAAAAACTGGGTGTCCTCAATAAAGCAAGAAGATGCTTCACATCGGTGCAGCGTCTCTTGCTTTACAAAGCTCAAGTTAGGCCCCACATGGAGTACTGCTGCCATCTTTGGGCCGGGGCACCACAATACCAATTGCTTCCATTTGACCGCGTCCAACGTCGAGCGGCTCGAGTCATCGATGACGCGGTCCTTACAAACCGGCTCGACCATCTTGACCTGCATAGAGATGTTGCGTCTCTCTGCGTTCTCTGTCGTATATATCATGGGGAGGGTTCTGAGGAGTTGTTTGGTCTGACACCCGCTGCAGAATTTCACCACCGTACAACTCGCCACAAATTAAAATTCCACCCTCACCACCTTGATGAGTGGCGTTCTTCTACCGTACGATTCGCACGCCATTTCCTGCCTCGTACGGCCAAACTGTGGAACCAACTACCTGCAGCTGTATTTCCAAACCAGTTCGAAATTGGAATCTTCAAGAAGTGAGCATATTTATTTTTAAAAGGTAAGCAACGCACTTGTGATCCTTCAGGCATTGCAGGTGTCTATGGGCAGCGGTGATTACTTACCATCAGGTGAATCCCCTTTTCGTTTGCCTTCCTATACTATAAAAAAAAACGCATATAATTTCGAAAAGTCTGTCTGTCTCCGTACCATGGGTTTCAACCTCTCTGCATGGCAGTTTGTTAGTATCGCCACTAAATTATCGTTGCATCAATATGCTTGTGGTTCTAGATTATTTTGTTTAACTACGTTATAACTATAAAACCCAAGAAAACTTGCGATAAAATTTCTAAAAGGCAGTTCCATTTTCCCTTTCTATATTCCCTTACATTTAAAAACAAAACCAAAAATGAAATAGGTAATTATATTTTGTCGCGTTTATGACTAAAAGCATACCGGAAGTCAGCTAGGGTTGCTTTCATAGCGCATCCGGCACGCCACCGGAAGTACACATCTACACATGAGTTAGAGAGGGGAAATGACGGCGGTTTGTCGTAGTAGTTTTATGAATAAAAAGGTGTCAAGTGCGAGTGGGAACCGGTGCGAAACCTTTTTTACTGCCTTACAGCCTACCTTAATATTCTGTAGTTGCTTCACAAAATGAAAAAGAAAAATTTATGAGAAGGTTATTCAATAATTTAATACTACGTAATTAAGATTGAAACTGTATGTAATTAAATTAATACAGAATGTTCATGTCATCGTGAGCATTTTCAAATATAAGGATCTTGATTATGACAGTGAATAAATCGATTTTACTTTTACTACATTAGCACCTGGTGAACATTATTGAATGCTTGTCAAGTTTGATATTTTGCTTTTGTATTTCTTAACATAATGGTGCTAAATTCGATACCGTTATATAATCACTCTTACTTGTGCCTGTGACTTCACCCGCTTGTGGGTTGGTTTTCGGAGCCCATGATACTCCATGAGCTATTCTAATGTATAAACTACATTAGAGCAGTGTTTCACCAAAATCCGTGCAGAAGTTTTGAACTAACAGCCATACATATTCCTCCGTCCATCTTCACAAACGTTTTTTTAATATGTTATATTAGTTACATAAGACTGATCAGGCGTGAGAATACCTGCAGGAAGTCCTTTCTGTTCTTCTGTTCCTATCTGGTCTGCACCTAGCAGTCTAAAGATAACACAAAGCCAAAGTTACTAATGCCTTTTGCAGTTTCCCGAGACGTATCTAGCGACGTATTTAGATACGTCGCCAATAATCAAATATCACACAAAATGTGACTTAGGGTCGGTGTTCTTTATTCCGTATCACAGTAAGGTGAACGAAAGTGTTGGAGACAAGGTGTCCTGAATTCCAACTGGAGCACAGATTCTTAACTTGGTGTCCAAAAACTCCGAAGAGATCTGAGGTGAAATAGTGAGGGTCTGTACAGATTTTATAATTTAGAGAACTATACGTGTGCAGCGTGTGAAAATTCTCAAAACTCACCTGTAGGTACATGTCTCATATGTCACTGTAATAATAATAACTAAAATAAACAAAACACTTCTGGGGCAGCCGTTATCTCATCATGAGACTAACGCAATCTCGGAGGGCAGAGTAACAGCTTTCAAACATCACATTTATCTTGTGATATAAACAATATATGTATTACAGAATGAATTGAAAGCTTACAAACCGCAGAGCAGCTTTGTGGCGAGCTGAATGTGTGTAGCGAGCGACACAGCGGTCCCGAATGCTTCAGGGAGTAGGTCAGAGCCTCGTCTCCGGCTTGCCTTTATTGGCTGGTTGGAGTTGATACCCAAGAGCGACCGCAGGACTCTCAACTCTGGCTTGCCTTGGTCGTTCGGCTAGAGGGAAGCCGCAAGAGCTACAAGCTTGGGGGGTGGAAGTGTCATTCTCTAGGGCGTAACTACAGGGAAACACGCTCCGGGTCACGACAACCGCGATGGCGAAACCGGTGCCGCATCGCTCTACACCCCTAGCCGCTCACACCGGTGTTGCCCTCTGGCTGTCTTTATGGCAGCTTTTGTTTACTTTGGTGGCTATTTAGAGAGGGCCCATCTAGAGAGTTGTTGGCGAGTCACTTTCTGCCGCTTTTCGACGTAACTACTATAAGAGTACTTAGGGCAGACGCCGGTTTACATCCATAGTTTTTATATTAATTAATCCATTGAACACCCATCACAATAGTACAGAGTAATTAGTTTCTGTACAAATAGCAATAGTGCTACACCTGCTGCGGCTAATCCTTGGCTGTACTTCATAGTGCTGTTATGGAGGCTCCTCAGTAGGTGTCCCATCACATCCTAGATTAAAACTCACATAGAGCCTTTGCGTGTTGGACTTATGTCTCCTTGTTGTAAGCCTGCCAAAGGGCCGGTTATTCTTCTAACAAATTAGAATAATACCCGTGAAAGAGAAGCAAAAAAACTAAAATAATATATGAATACATGGCATAAAATTTACATGCATGTCCACATTAAAAAGGAATTTGTGTAATCCTGAGCAAGGAGAGGATCCTTTGACCAGGCTTTATGATTGTATTTGGTGGACTGCGGTCGGACAGATTTTGTCGGGAGCTTAGTATATTTGTCGAAAAGTATATATTGTAATCGTGACTGATAGTTTTATAGCACAAATGAGGATCTTTAATCGATTCTTAGCCTTTTCTTTGTAGTTCATTTGATGTACGTTAGATGTCATAACGCCGTGACGCAAAAGAATGACAAAACTTGATCAACTTCCATATTTTAGGAGTCAAACACACACACACACACACACACACACACACACACACACACACACACACACACACACAAACTCACTCAAACACACACACGCGTGTGCACCCAGACACACACAATATATACAGGGTGGCGCTACCATAGGGGCATTTATTGAACAGAGGCATAGCGTACAACATTCTGAAGCCTTGTACCAAAAATCAATTAAATCGGTGCAGTAGTTTGGCCACAATATCGATTTTAAGTTCCGCAATTTTTGCACATGCTTTGAATTCCACACAGCTGATACAAAACGGTCAACGACCCTACATTGCGCGCCGCGACTCACTACGATGCGGGCGCCGACTCGACGCCGCGCGAGGATTCCCGCATATCTTCGAGGACGCGCGAATGTTTTTTGTCAGGTTCAAGCATTTATGCACTTTATTGTAAAAAAAATATAGTTTATTTTCAAGTGCGTTAATAAAATCCTCTCCGCTGCGCTCCGTTTTATCTGCGCTGAGCCTAACTTCGGATGACGTCGAGGCGTCGCGTCGGAGCGTGGTGGACTATGGCCTTACCATTCTCATAGTGAGAAGAAGCCCGTGTCCAGCAGTGAGACAGTTTATACAGGGTAATTTTTTATGTAGTTCGGATATTTTAGTATGTTATACATTTACGAAAATTAATAAACACGTATTTTTTATTTTTTTGTTTTACCAAAAAAATAACAAAGTTATCGCTTATTAAAGAATATCTGCTTGAAACAGATGTTCATGGTCACCCGATGGCTTATCAGCTGTGAGCTCAACGCGACACAAAAAAGCGCGCGGGCGCGCTACCTAAAGGTTGAAAGACTTGTACCTACACCGATCAGATACTGTGTTCTAGCTTCAAAATTATTGTTATTCACGTACCTATCGTGCTTCATCAGTCCATAGGATGTTCGCTTCGGGATGAATAATAAGCCATTCACACAAGACTCGTCGTGGTACTTGGTCTACTTCCTGAAGATGTTGTACCGGCTGGTAGTGGTACGGATGGAGACCGGCTGCGTTTAGCATTCTCCACACTGCGGGCTGGCTCACACCGAAGCGACGTGCTGCATCGTATGTGCTGGCTCGTGGATCCCTTTCGAAGAATTCAAAGATCAAGTCTTCGACGTCAGTAGCCAGGCGAGGTCTGCCATACCCTAGTGCATGGCTAGGGGTTGTGAATTGGCCATGATCCAAAAGCCTTTGGTTGGCCGCTAAAATAGTCCGTTCACTTGGAAGTACTGGGTTGTTTACTCCTTGAGCTCGCATACGAGGTACACTTTCTTGTTCGTACATTGTTCTAGCTGCACGAAGGCTTTGACCACTGAGTAAATAAACTAGTACCATTTCGTAGCACTCGCGATTTGAAAATCGTTGGGACGTCATTCTAACGACTAGGGACAGACAGAACTGTCCCCCGCACCCGCACCATGGGACGCATCCTACGCAGGCCTCTACCAAGCCCACGTGGAGCGTCCCCTCCCGGGATCCCACTTAGCTTCACCGTGGGTGGCTTCTAACCCACGGTTACTGAGCCCCCCCACCACGACAAGGTGGAGATCCCACGGGGGGGGGGGGGGGGTCCCGTATCCCTGTCGCACCGCGCGCGTGTTTGATAGTATTATTGCAACGAATAACGGAATAACGTTGTGTCTATGATTTCCTTGTTTCTCGGATATTTTTACTTGGATTTGGTGGGATAAAAAATTAAAAAGTTATTTATGGAAATGTGTTCTATTATTGATATAGAACCACAGAAAAAAATATCCAAAGTACATAAAAAATTACCCTGTATATAGGGCTGATGATGATGATGATGATGAATTTATATAAATGTTAGTTTTGTTGGAAACATGCACGATTCATTCACACAGTGTAATTTGTTAGCAACCTAAAGCTCCAAATAGCAGGGCAGTCGCATACAACGTTCCTAATTACCAATAAACTGTGTGGATAGTTCGTAACTTTCTCGCTGTACGAAGTTTGTTCTCTGTTTCAGCTTTTGGTCAGTAGTTGGGTGGTGTCCTTTTCTATTATTTTACCTATCCAAGTGATGGATCAAAGAAGGTCCTTAATAGAACTAAGGTAAAGGCTCCTTATACCGAGGTATTTCGTGACATTTGGAAGCAAGCAGGAAAAATAAGCATTTGTAAATATTTAAGCCTATGTAAAAATATTATTTCAGCTAAAATGGACATTCAATTTTGTATAACTTCTATTATAATGTGACTTTTCAAAAGATTTATTCATGAAAAAAAGTCGATTTTCCCTAATTCCGAGGTATTTTCAGGCTTGAAACCTAATACCGCGGTAGTCGGTTTCTAATTCCGAGGTAGAATAAAAAGGAGTTAATTGGTTCCGTACAGCAATTTTATAAGTTAAATAATAATAGTAAAATGGTAGTGCTAATTCTTGAAAATATGCTCCTACTGTAGTCACAAAGGAGTTTATAAATAAATTAATAAATGTTTTAAAAAGTTTTATTAAATTTCAAGTAGATAGTTTACTTTTTCTAAATTATTAATAACACACAATATAAAATTTGAATATATCTTAGTAGTATCGCTGTCACTGTGGAGAGGCTGTCGACAGCCTTGGTCACCATGGCCTATCATGCAGCAGGAGCGCAGGTCGTATTTCACGACACGGCAACCTTAATGACATTCTCCGTCGGGCTCTTGTCTCCGCTGGCGTTCCAGCCCACCTTGAACCTCAGGGCCTGGTACGCAACGACGGCAAAAGACCAGACGGTATGTCTTTACTGCCATGGAAGTTGGGTAGGCCTTTGGTATGGGACGCAACGTGTGTCGATACCCTCGCGCCATCACATCTTCCTAGCACAGCCGGTTGTGCGGGCGCTGCTGCTGCTACAGCGGAGACCCTCAAACGGCGCAAATACGTAAACCTAGTAGGGGATTACGTATTTGAGCCGTTTGGGGTCGAAACGTTGGGGCCATGGGGTCCAAGTGCGGGATCTCTTTTTAGAGACCTCGCAAAGAGGCTTGTCGACGCCTTGCGTGACCAGAAGGCTGGGTTGTATTTGGCCCAGAAGGTAAGTATCGCCATACAACGTGGCAACGCTGCCAGCATTCTGGGCACGCTGCCAGTTGACGGCGATGTGGATGAATTTCATGACGCGCTCTAATTTTTTTTTTTCTTTTTTTTTCTGTATATATTTTTTTGTATGTTCTGTATATATTTCTTTGTATAGTATTTTAAGACTTAGTTACGTTTCAATCTGATATATATATATATAAAGTCTTAGTAGGTAGGTATCAAGAAAATCCAAAATGCGTCTAAGCGCAAATGCTAAATTGTAGCGGGGCGGCCGGCGCGTGTATAAATGATTCCGATATGACGCGAAAGTTTTGGTTTAAGGAACCCTAAAATACTATTTGTGGTTGCCATACCTCGGTATACGGCTCTATGGAGATCCTTATATGGAGGCATACCCTTGGTATTAGGAGCTCATAGAGCCTAACACCGAGGTATACAAAAATCCTACCTCGGAATTAGGAGAAATTCCTGTAATTTGTAATCCTAATTCCGACCCATAAAAATTCGGCCGAATTAATAACTTATTCAATTCTTACTGGTTGTTTTCTGGATCATGTTTGACGACATTAATTAAGATTTCTATCCAATAAAACATACCACGGAATTAGGTTTTTACTTCGAAAGAATATTAATAATTTTAAATGATCAAACGCCTCATTAAAACAAATATTGTATTAAAAGTAATAAGCAAGTGAATACGATGTAGTGTTTCTCCTATTACCGATGGTACCTCCGAATTAGGAACTACGTTTAAAAAACGTACCCTAACTACGTGGTATTTTGTTTTATATTTTTAGATACTAAATCAATTTAAAACATAAATTATCTTGATCATTATGGCAAGTAAAATAACACAAAATACTGACAAATTGCTTACCTTCAACACCTTATGTTAAAATCACAACAAAAACTTACGTTAAAAAAATGAGCTCACTTACCTAACATGATCCATGTTTATATGAAAAAACCACTCGCGTCGACACCGTGGCAGAGACTGATTGATTTTAGCTAGTTACTCCAGGGTTACACTTACGAACTTCACATATGTGAGCAAGTTTGAAACATGGAATGAGTGAATCCTGTTTTTAAGTAGTTACATAATAATATTCAAAAGATAAGAGCGAAAACAAAAATACCTCGGAAATAGGAGCCGATTTTGACTACCTCGGTATTAGGAGCCTTTACCTTACTAAGGAACAGAAAATGAATAGTCATTATTATCGTATAGCCACTGTTGGACTGCGAGAGGCTTTTCCTAATTTGCGTCAGAATAGCATTGCGAGTCAAAAGGTGATTTCGCCTTCTTAACCAAATTGACCAGAAGGGTTAGTATAAAGTTTGATGTCAAGTTTTTCATCTCTAATAAATGTGTAGGGTCAAGACCACGTGCCGCGAGACCTCGTCTCCGTGGCAACCTCCCCCAGACCTTCATCTACACCCTCTCTTGTGTTGGCTGATGGGCGCTCCCCAGGAACGCTTTCCTCGGGAGCTCGACCTCGCCAAGCGCAGGAGGGAAACACCGCCCGTGACCAGAGCGCCGCTAGTACATTGGTCACCCGCGAGGAGTCTTCTTTGCGGGCTAGACCTCGCTAGCTGCGCCACCCACCGGACTTGACGAACCGGACAGACCAGCGGCCCCACCAGGGCCCAACCCAGTGACCCGCCTGTAGTAGCAGGCGGCGAGAGATACTACCAAGACAGGCAAAGACCTGGTACATGTTCACCCCGAGACCCCCGCAGGGGTCTACGAGAAGAATCCTTCAGTCGATATTGAAAAGCTTAGACAAGTGACACAGCTCAGTAGCTCGGGCCTGAAGGTGGAGGAGCCACCAAAACGAAGACCACGTATCGTAGTTATTGTCTTGACCACGTATCGTAGTTTGATGTCAAGTTTTTCATCTCTAATAAAAATATACATGCAGAAGAACGAAGAGAAACATTGATAAATCTTGTAGACATTTATTTTGGTACATCTCTGATCCAAACAATTTAAAGAAATGCTAGATAAGCGCTTCACAAAAATGCCTTTGTATACGTATAATAAATTTCATATAGAGATAATTAGGCCGAGATTACTGCGACCTATTTAGGCCATATTTAATATTATGGCCTTTAGTTTAAATGACAGAGCTACTATACTAAACTAACTTCGGAACTTCGCTATACGCCTAAAATACTGATGTTGCCACTTACCATTTTTACATCAAATAATATTTACAACCATGAAATACAAAACAGAAAACAAATAGGTACCCCATTGTTCGATACGAAGCCTTTCCGAAGGTCAAGACCTCAAGACACAATTGGAGAACTCAAGACAGCCGTCACATTGAAACACAAGAGTCCTTAGCAACGCCTTCAGTGCCGCAAAGTTTTGAATGACCATTCTGATACAAAATTAGTATGGGCTGCCGCCTTGAAGTTGAGGACGCACATGTAAAGAGGTTATACGGTATGCTGGCGGCCTCTCGAATAGGGAGGTGGAGCTCCTACTATTGTATTGTTGGTAATGTTTAACTATTTTAAAACGAGACTAAATATATTACTAGATTTAGACTGCTTTAGATGTTTATTATATTTTATTAACTTCAGCCTTGTTTATAAATCTACTCAGTGTTATTGCTGGGCACAGTCTATGTTTCACCATACTGGCTAAGTACGGGTTGGTAGACTTAATAACCATTAAGTTTGCCAACCCTTACTACCGTTTTCGAAATACATACATAACATACAACCGTATGTTGCATGTTAATGTATGTATTTCGAAAACATAATGGAGAACTCATCCGTAATACATATTAGGATTATGTCCAATTAAGTAGTGGAAATTGTGTTCCAACTAGATTTTAACTTCACATTCAACAACTGAAACTCATGGGAGCAATAACGCGATAATATAACAAAAATAAAAATACAATTATACTATGATAGGTTTCTGACCGCGCCGTAGGCTCGTTTTCAAAACCAGTGATCACTTGCAAGTTTGTTTGATTGATAACGATTGTTGAACATGTAGAAACGGTATACAGAGTTATATTACAATTCTTAATGATGTAACATTGAATTGAATTCAGTAGTATTGAATGCCATCATAGCTTATAGGATGCTAATGTTGAATAGTTTGTTAGTTTGAACACATTAATCTTAATAACTGCCAGCCTGATCTGAAAAATGCGTTCTATGTTTGACAGCTATTCATATAATATATACTAGTTGTCATAAATGGTGAAACAAAAGTGATTCATCAACGGCTTGCCCAGCAGTCCTTAACACCTACCAATTTGACACTTACCTACATGTTTTGGACAGCATTCAATAGTTCAGCTGATATTTGGAAATTAGATTTTTTTTCAAGCATGTGATCATCTCAGTTACACCCTTTTAAAGAATAAGGTTATTAATAATGTAATGTGTAAATCACTTTTTAATCCAAGAGGTCCCTAAACTGAAATTACCTAATTCTTAATTCGGTTGTCATATTTAGTTCTTTTTCTGTAAGCCTAAGTTATTCAATAACATTTTCTATAAGTTTGAGTCTACGTTCATATTCATAAACTAGCTTTTGCCCGCTGCTTCGCACGCGTAAATTACGATTAGATAAAATAATTTGTACAAACACCCCTACCCTCCTCAAGGAACATACATGCCAAATTTCACCTTCTTGCGCCAAGTAATTTCGGCTGTAATGTGTCTGTCAGTCATTCAGTAACTCAAGGGTTTTATATACACAGATTGAAGTGACTCCATTGAAAAATTAAAGTTTTTACACAAACTCTGAATCCCTTTTCTTCCCTCTTAGGGGAAAATTTTCCAAAATAATGTTCGCTAACGTCATTTGCAGATCCAAGAAACAAAGTATGAAGTTAATCCCTTGAAAGCATAAAAGGTTCTATGCAAATTATGACTCCCCTTTTTATCCACTTAGGGTAAGAATTTTCAAAAATACTTTCTTAGTGTTCACTAAATTCACCTGAGAAACCAATAGGTATGCCAAGTTTAAAGTTAATCCATTGAGGGAATAAAAAATTCTGACAACCAGTTTAACCCTTTTAGGGGAGGAATTTCCAAAAATCCTCTCTTAGTGTGCCCCTCCACACCTCAAGGAACATACGTGCTAAATTTCATCTACTTGCGCTCAGTTGATTTGGCTGTAGCATGTCTGTCAGTCAATCAGTAACGCAAGGATTTTATATACAGACAGATTATACAAATAAATAATATTTGACTACCTCCGTGGTACAGTGTATAGCATATGCGTCTGCTAAACGGGAGGTCTCGGGTTCAAATCCCGGGTCGGGCAAAAGTATTACTGAGTTTCGCCGAATTCTCAGTAGCAGCATGGAGTCTGCCAATGTGCCCGGTAACGGCAATAGGCTCGCCCTCTATTACATGGAACCTAATATGCAACATGGCGAATGAGTGTAATGTTACACCTCTGCCTACAACTTCGGGGAAACAGGCGTGAGACTATAAAAAAATAAATAAACAAACTGTCTGTAATCTCAAAATAACTGTATTGCATATTGTTGCTAACCCAATTCCAGTACCCCAATGATTTATTTAGATTTTTTTTCTGTCTGTCTATTTATTCAGGGTAATCTTAAAAATGACTGAATCGTTTTAGATGTGTATTTTACTAATGATTCATGAAAACTCTCGAACAAATTCATTTAGGCGTAGCTGCTAGCAAAAGCTAGTTTAAATTAAATTAGTCAAGGATTCCGTAGCAGTATACATTTGTATATCTCAGCGACATTGTGAAAAATTTAAAATAAATTATCCAAGTTCAAAAACCCTTTCTTAGTATTATAGGTAAAAAAAATGAGAGAACGTTTGGTCAGCAGTTGGACAAAGCAGATAACTGATAAAAAGTGCTTACCTGCTGAAAAATTAATAAAACTAGCATTATTTGGCTTCTATTGGTCATATAAAGAACAATCCCACATTTTAGTTTGTGAAGATGAAGAGCGCTTAGATGAGAGCCAGCCGCATAAATTTAAATTAATAAAAATTAAATGCACATCCAGTACGATGAAAAAAAATCAAGTGAAGGAAAATTTTAAAAGTTTCTTACAAACTGGGACCCCTTTTTGATCTCCCCGTTTTAGTGGTGAATTCACTAACGTCACTTGAGAAATCGATGTACAAAGTTTCAAGTGAATCCATTGAAGTTTTTTTTTATATTACGAAATGGGACAGCCTTTATTAATTCTTAATAGGGGACCTTTTCTTAATAGGGGAGTAACTTTGAAAACTCCTTTCTTGGTGTTCACTAACGTCATTTGAGGAACCAATATACACAGTTTGAAGTCAATCCAATGAAGGAATAATACGTTTCATACACAATTTGACCCCCTATCTTACCATCTGAGGCTACGAATTAAAAAAAAAAAAATCTTAGTTTTCACTATCGTCATTTGAGGAACCAATATACACACATCAACAAAGTCTAGGGATATTTTATATTTCATCAAATATCTAAAAATCTATGAAGAATTTTCTGATACAGTAAATAGAAGAATCATAGATTATTTTAAGGTCTTTAATAAAAATAAAAAACATTTCGTGTTTTTTTTTGTTTTAAATAAAAAAAATAATTTTTTTAATCATCATGGAAAATTAGTATGATAACAACAAACATTTCTTCTTAAAAAACTATTAATTTTAATAAAAATGGAAAAAATCTTGTAAAATCTAATCATTAATAATCAGTGTTGCCACCTCTTACATTGATTACACATCGACATCGATTGTTAATACTTAAAATTAAATTGTCAATGTCTTGCTGCGGTATGAGGTCCCATGTCCTTTGCAAGTGTTCGTAAAGTTGTTGTTCAGTCGTCAAATTTGGTGGAAAATCTCTCAAAGCTTTTCGTTGTAACATGTCCCAGGCATGCTTGATAGGATTTAAGTCGGGCGACTGTGCAGGCCAATCCAAAACTTGAATATCGTGCTCTCGGAGAACGGTCGATACCAGCCGCGCCGTATGGCAAGGAGCATTATCGTGCATGAGTAGAAATTCATGGCCTATTTGAGTTCTGTGTGGGACAATAACGGGCTCTACTACCTCCTCGTGGTATTTTTGTGCAGTCATGCTGCCTTGGATCCAAACGAGTTGGGTTCGTCCGCCAAGACGAATTCCTGCCCACACCATGATTGTTCCGCCTTGGTATGGGTGGACCTCCTGAGGGTGCCGTAGACGGCTAACTCTCCCTGGAGCTCTCCAAACGCGTGTTCTTCGTGAATCCGGGTGAAACCCAAACCGGGACTCATCGGTGAACAGCACCAAAGACCATTGTTCGTCACTCCATGGTAAATGCTCCCGAGCCCACGAAAGCCGCCGACCGCGATTGCCACGTCGCAATGCTGGAACACGCAATGGTCTTCGAGCATGAAGATCAACTTCATGTAACCTTCTTCGCACGGTTTGGTCGCTTACCAGCAGCTGGTGGTCCTCCTGGAGCCTTTGCACTAGTTGCAGCGCTGTGATATTGGGTTGTCTTCTGGCGGTCATTTGGAGAAATCGATCCTGTCTCTGCGTAGTAACACGATATCTACCTGTGTGCTGTTCGGCCACATCTCCAGTACTGCGATAACGTGACCACAACCTTGATATCACATTTTGACTGGTATGTAGGGCCTCAGCAACGACGCGTTGAATTGCACCATTTTCTAACATGCCCACGGCTCGTAACATTTCATCTCGACTCAAATGACGACGTGACATGACTTTTAAAGTTCGTACGTCACGTTAAATTAAAAAAGAAAAACAATTAAAAACCCTTTTCATTAATAATTATAATAAAACAGTTTTAACTTTCTTTAATGTAACGAATGACTAGCAAATTTGCCGCCATATTTTGTTTATTATTTTGTTTTTTTTCTTTCCATGTTCAAATTTTGAAAATAGAATAAAAGAGGTTTTAATCTGTATATAAACTTTTTGTGGAAACTAACAAGGTTCTAAACTATAAACTCGTAAATAATTTAGGATTAAGATATCCCTAGACTTTGTTGATGTGTGTATATATCATCAGCCTCTAACAGTCCACTGCTGGACTAGGCATCTCCTTTGAAAGGGAGGAATTTGAGGAATTGGCCTACTATACCACGCTGGCCAAACAGGTTGGTATAGGGTTTGTATCAAGTTTTCCTTCTCTTACAGTGCTGTTCTCTGCATAATATGCTCCCTCTGTTGGCCCTTACGACACCCATGGGATGATATGGAGTGGTCACATTCCGTATTCTTAATCCGGCACCGCACGGACTATAGGAACCAATATACAAAGTTTGAAGTCAATCCACTGAATCACACTTTGAACCCCTATTTCTAGGGCTTTTGTGCCCTGTATATAATTCCTAATCATTATCAATTAAAGTAAACATATTTTATTTTAAAAATACGGAACGTAAAGAGTGAATGATGTCATGATGAATGAATAAGAATTATATTTATCTGTGGTTGATATTTTGAGCTAAGTTTATAACGAGGTATCATAAAAGCCGAGGCAATTTGTGTTTTAAAATTTCCCCCTGAGGGCAGGAAATTTTAAAACACAAATTCTTGGTGTTCACTATCGTCGTTAAAGAAACCAAAATGCTAAGTTTGAAGTCAATCTATTAGAGAGATAATAAGTTACATACAAACTTTGACCTCCTATCTTACATCGCTCCCGTCCACGCAGCAGTGCCACTACGCAATCGCTTCGCAGCACTACGCAGCCACGACGCAGCCACAACGCAGCCACGACGCAGCCACGACGCAGCCACTACGCAGCAACTCCCCGACTCACCGTGAGACACTCACTGCTCATCGCCTACTGCTCATTACCGACTGCACATCACCTTCGCAACCTCTCCCCGACTCACCGTGGGACTTGCGAAGCACACTGCGACAAGCGACTTCTCTTCACTGGCAAGATCTTCAGAAGCCTCGACAACTGACCCATTACCTTTAAGCTCGACCTCCGGTCTTGGGGGGGAGTGATGTAGCGGCCAGCTACATAACACCCGCACAGCGCCATCTACCCTATAACGACGGAACTACTACGACACAACTACGACTGCAACACCTAACAACGCGGGCAAAATTCAAACAATCCTGAACCGCGATATCAACTTTCGCGAGACAAGCGGCATATATACAAGTTCCAAAGTATGTCCGTCGGCCTGCAGGCCACCAAGCACGACCACCCAGCTTGGTTAGAGGCTCCTCCCTCTAGTTGGAGGAACACCACACCTTTATCCTCCACAGAACTAATATACAAAGTTTGAAGTCAATCCATGGAAGGAATAAAAAGTTTCATACAAACTTTGACCCCATTAGGGGCGGAATTTCCAAAAATCCTATCTTAGTGCTACCCTACACTCCTCAAGGAACATACATGCTAAATTTAATCTTCTTGTGACCAGTAGTTTCGGCTGTACCGTGTTGTCAGTCAGTCAGATATATTTCACAGCTTTCGAGAAACGTCGCCAAAGCTACAAATAGTATCACCTAACTTAGATTTGAGGCGACCACTTGAACTCGTATTGAGGTTCGCCAGTCTTACACTGTAGTGAACAATGTGTCATGTTCTATAAACACGTCGCAAACTTCGTCAACTGCTGCCGCAAAATTTAATCAGGGCTGTTATTCTGGTGTTTAAACGTGTATCTCTTGTTTCTTTGAAGAATTGTGCTTGCATGTGGCACTATTTAAAGAAAACATGTTTTCATCACTGTTTGATTCTGCTGCTGTGGTCGATTTTTGTATTAAAATAAAGAGGAACATAAAGAAATCGTAGCATAATTGCTAGGAACACTACACTTAACAAGTATATCATGAACAAATAAAACAATTGAGTAGGACCTACTATAAGTATAGCGTATATAGGTCTACGTCTTTCAGCTGAAATGATGATGGTGATTTTTAAGCATCAAAGGTTTATGTAGAAAAATTGCTTTAAGCGAAAAGGCCACCCATCGCAGATTTATTGTTTAACTTATTATCTTGAACGATACTATATATCTATTTGATACAATTCCACTATCCCTAACTCTATTAATATTCTTCACATCTGTCGCGAAACATCCCAAAAGCAATAGTACCTATCTCAAAACTTGGACAAGTCTGACCACTCGAACTAACATCGGTGTACGCCTTACGCAACGAACAATGTATCATGTACTATATACATAACATGGAAATTTCCAGAACTGTTCCCTCAAAATTCGATCATAACTGTCAAACTCAAACTCAAATATGTTTATTTCCATAAAAATGTTTAAATTTTTTGGACACATCAGAGAGTCATACAAATTAAAAAGTAACTTTAAATGCATATTAACATAGTTGAGCATTGAAAAAAATGCCTGTTCAGAAAGTAGAGCCTCGTGAGAAGAATCAGGCGAGAAACTGCGGGCCACTCTTTTCTACGTCTTGATTCTATACAATTTAAAAACTTAGTAAATACATTGAATTTTTCATAGGTATATGAGCTGATGTGTCTATAATGTTGTTGTCAATTAATAAGGCTTTTAATATAAAAGTACTAAACTAGCATAATATAGACACAGTAACTCACACTCACATGAAACTTAACACTAATCAAACATAAGTAGCCTGTGGGACCCAGCAGTTAATCCCAAGCATTTTTATCTTCAATATAATCTAGCACTGAATAGTACCCTTTTTGAGAAAGTTTACGTTTTATAATCTTTTTGAATTTATTATAACTTGAATTTTGAATATTGCTTGGCACTTTATTGTAAAAGCGCACACATTGGCCTTAAAAAGATTTTTTTATTTTCTCTAGCCGGGTAGCCGGCACTACTAGCTTACTCTTATTTCTAGTATTCAAATTGTGGATATCACTTTTCTTTGAGTATGAGGCCTTGTTTTGGAATAAATATATTAGGTTGGAAATATAAGTACATTTAGTACTGGCTTGCAACTGTTAAAATGTTTATTTCCTTGAATTTATTCCTTAACGAAGCCCCATAATCCAAATTATAAATTGCTCCAATAGCTCTTTTCTGCAGAACAAAGATGGTCTGAATGTCGGCAGCATTTCCCCACAGGAGAATACCGTATGACGTTATACTATGAAAATAGCTATGATATACAAGCCTGGCAGTGTCAATGTCAGTTAACTGGCGAATTTTTCTGACTGCGTATGCTGCAGAGCTGAGTCTATTCGACAATTAACTAATATGTGGTCCCCATTGCAGCTTAGAATCTAGTGTAATGCCTAAAAATTTGGTGTTATCCACAAGATCCAACATATCATCCTTAACCTCTACTAAGGTGTTCACTTAAAAAAGGACCGAGGATTGAACCCTGTGGGACGCCCATTTTGACTACAGACCCATGCGAACGCGTCTCGTTGACATCAACTCTCTGAATCCTATTACTCAAATATGAAGTAAGAAGATGCAGAGCAGAACTACTTAAACCATAGTGATGTAATTTCCTGATTAATGTATCATGTTCTATACAATCAAATTGGACAAATCACAGAAGACACCTAAAGCATCATGTGAATCCTTCCAGGCATCAAAGATATGTTTTACAAGCTCAACACCGGCATCGGTCGTGGAGCGCCCCTTTGTAAAACCAAATTGTTTAGAGTGTAGAAGCTCGTTGTTATTAAAATAACGTTGCAGTTGGTCTAGTATCAATTTCTCGAAAATTTTGCTAAATGTGGGCAGCACAGAAAATGGACGGGGTCGATGGTGGGGTCTGATGTGCTACCTGCTTTGTACAAAGGTATTACCTTGCTATCTTTCATAAGATCAGGAAATACACCACAGTCAATACACTTATTAAATATTAAAGCTAATCTGTTAGCAGCTAAAGCAATAATGGACTTGGTAATAGTAACGGAATTTCCCCACAAGTCTGCAGTCTTTTTTAAATTTATAGTATTAAAAGCTTTTATAACATCATTTGAATTTATATACTGAAATGAGAAATTACTATAGGTTGTACTCATGTTTTTTTTTTAAAGAGATTCCGCTGCATTAGTTGTTGAGTCCAAAGATCTAGTAGTAATAACGGGGATATCAGTAAAAAATCTTTCAAACGCCGATGCAACTTTTGAGTCTGATGTAATAGTGTCGTTATCAATGTTCAAACTAAATTTTGAACTTTTATTTTTAACTTTCCCAGTCTCGCTGTTTATTATATTCCATGTCATTTTCATTTTATCGTCACTACTCCTAATTCTTGAACTCAGGTAAAGAGACTTAGCTTTCTTGCAAAGTTTCCGAAATATCCTGGCATAGTTTCTAACATAATCCTGAAATTATCCACTTAAATTAAAGTTTCTCTCGTCGTATAGTTCATAGAATCTCTTTCTACTTTTGTGAAGCCCAGTTGTTGCCCATTCACAGAAGGTTGCATTACCTCCAACTGTAATCGTTCTAGGTGTGAAAACCGAATTAAATTCTATACGAAACGATTTGAAAAAGCTATTATATCACAAATTAGGGTCACCTTCATCATCTAACAGTGACCAGCTAGACATTAGTGTACTTTGAAACCTAGCAAAACGAGTTGCATTTTTAGGTATTACAACTATATTTTGCCTAGAAACATTCTTACTGTTATCATTAAAGGAGATCTGCTGTCCACAATGGTCTGAGTCTAACTGTCTAATAATTTGCTTGTCTCTTACTATGATATCTGTAAATATATTATCTAGGCAAGTAAATGTCGAGGAAGTAACTCTGGTGGGCTCTAAGAATAAGTTCTTCAGATTATATGATAGAAATAGCGCTTTCAATTTTGTACTAAGACTACTATTCTCCAATAAATTTACATTAAAGTCACCGCACACAACAACATTTTTATTTATTTTTGCAACTTTGTTTAATATCTCATCCATAATACTCTCGAAGCTATCATACAATGCTGAAGGAGGTCTGTATACACTTATTACAATAAATCTCCTCAGTTCCACACAGGCTACCTCAATAGTTCGCTCAACAGACAGACTTACAATATCATGACGCTCCTTAAATTTGAGTTGCTTATTAATTAAAATCATCGAGCCACCATGTACTGCTTGCTGCCGGCTAAACGAGCTTCCTACTATATGATTACTGAAATTGAACATGAACTGGTTGCTTTTTAGCCAATGTTCAGTGATGCAAAATATATCAACAGCATTACAGTTCATAAACAATTCCATTTCTAAATCTTTATTAATCATACTTCTAATATTCTGATGTACTTATTTAATCAAACTTTTGTTATTATGTTTAAGTGTATTAATCAATGAGTTACGAGTAATCTTATTATAGCTAGAGGTGTTTTCTATTGTCTCAGAATTTGTAGTTTCGGTATACAAAAATGCGTAGAAGTTTTTGGATGTAGTTTATAGTGGCGAAAGTGAAAAAGTAAAGGTTAGCTTATAGTAGATTCCACTTTGTTTTCCGTCTGTACATCCGTCTTTCGGAAGAAATTACAATAACATGCTTAGATAAGTCGTTCCTTCATGAGCCCTCTAGGTATATGAACAGTCTGACTGCTGGGCATGGGCCTATTCCCACTAAAATAAGGGTAAGGCTGTAGGCTGGCAGCGGTTGGACACGAAGAGCCAAAAAAGCTCAGTAGCTTGCTTTAGGAGAGGACTATATTTAACAGTGGACTGCATCAGGCTGATTATGATGAAGTGGAATATTAGTCATAACGATTATTGACTTTCTGGCAATGCGATGTTCTGCATAAGTGGCTGTAGATTGGTATAAAAATGGAATGGATTGATGATACACTATGCTATTGCCCTTTCTGTATAATGAGCAATATTAAAATGTTTGTAATTAACTGAATATAAAATTGATTGTGTAGCATATAAAGTCTATTAATACTCTAGCATAAAAAATCAACAACCCTATCAGTTGTCATGCAGGATTTGAGACACCGTTCAAATTCCAAGTCAAAATCCCATATCACCACTTTGCATTACAAAAAATAAAGGGTATTAGTATTGCAAAGCTATCCAGCTAATATGTCGTTGAAATTACTCCATACGAATAGAGCAGTAGCACATTGCACACAACTGAGGGAGCAATTATTGTAGAAAAACTACCAGGAACGTGTGAACATGGGTGACACTTGTCTTGTATGAAGACGCAGACATCACAGGAAAATAAATCCTAAAAGCGAACACCATAGAAGCTATTTTCCTTTGAGAGTAAAGTCCTTAATGTGTGAAGACACCGGTTCTTCGTTTTTAATGAAAATTACACTTAAACTAATAAAATGTAAAAGCTACATTCCTTTGAAGGTAAGTCTATGAAGACACCAGCACTTCGTTGTTAATGAAAATTAAACTTTAATTACTAAGAAATAAAAGCAATTTTCTTATGGAAACATGTCCTTAGTCTATAAAGACAATATTATTTCGTTTTTTTTAATTGTGAATGTTAAGTGTCTGTTATAATTGCAATTGAAAAGCTTCGTATTAGCACAGTCTATTAATCCATACAGTCGTTCGACGAACGCGTCTAGACAGGTCAATCGTGCGGCGGGCAAGAGGTGAGACGCGGGAAGAGCGGGACCTAGTTACGTATGTCGCCTTAGTTCAGTTAGTTCGTAACTAGGTACATGTATTTGAGGGCTGGCGTGTGCTTGTTTTTTGTTCGTTAATTATTTATTTGCTTATGAATATTAATTAAAATGGTGCATACGACTTGTGCTGTGAGACATTGCAATTATTTATGCTGCATAAAGATTTAAATAAATAAGGATTTAAAAAATCTGCGATTTCATCAATTTACTTATACCAAAAAAGAAAATTTCATAAATTATAATTATTTATATTATTTTGAAATGTATGTACCTATAGCCACTTAAAATAATGTGCACGTACCTACTAATCTACTAACATCATCTCATATCTGGCCAAATCACAGAAAAAAGTAGTAATTACTGTAGGTAAACAACATGGCAGACGTAAGAAAATAAAGATAATATTCGATTCAAGTGTGATTTTAATTTCATGCGATAATTACCTATTACCTTCATATTAGGTAAGTAGGTACCTATCAAATATTATTATGTATCTGGGAAACGGCGCGTCCTAGCTCAAAAATAATCATATTTTTGGGCTCCTTTTATAAACCCCACACATGTTCTCCGTAATCTCATAGCCCGGTCACCCATCCATAAAATAACCGTGATGTCTATTGCTTTACCTTAACGTAGTTTGCACGAAAAGAAATCTGCAAAATACTTCATATCGACCATAGGCTCTGCAAGCTGATCCTATGGTTAGCCATCCATTAAGCGACCGCTATGTCAATCGCTTTATTTTAACTTGATTTGTACTATAACGTTTTCTGAAAAATGCTTCATATTTTTAACCGCCACCCACGACGCCTGCGGGATGAAATAGGTGCTGACTGACACTTTGTATGCAAAGCTGTCACCGCACGGAAAAATTCAAACTGTTTTATAATAATTTTTATCGTTAATTATATTAATATAATAAATAAGTGATTTACACTATAATATTCATGTAGCGTAGCAATTGTAATATTTTCTAAAATAAATAGACATTGTTTGAATAAGTAGGTATTTTTACATGTGGCAGCCCTAGCCTCCTTACCCTTGTCTAGACGTTGTCGGCTTTTTCTACGAGATCAAAGGCGTCAAACTACTGTATGTCTTTATACTGTGGTATAAGTATCTTTATATATTTTTTTAGTATAGTACAGGATACATAATAAGTAGGTACAGTTCTAAAAAAACTGATTCGATTTTCATTCGTGGGGAATAAACTATTGTGAGTGCTTGCCACCTAGAAATAAGCATTGACAGATCAATGGAAATATTCAAAATAAGTTTATAAAGTTAGCAAAGATTACATAGACTTGTAACCTAGACATGGCTTAAAGACTGAGAGTTAAGTTCTAACTAAGCTCAAGTAGTTCTTCTTTGGTTTCTGTAGTAATTCTGATATCAGTGGAAAGTATTGCCCTTATACTGATGTCGAAATCGGTTATAAATTTTAACTACATAATTTTAATGCGGACCCATCTGCGTCCTTCGGTAAGGAACTTAAAGATTTTTGTACGGAACAAAGCTGGTTATGCGCAGATATAGAAAAACTAGGGTTGTTATCTGACACATACACCTATGTTAGCGAGGCGCACGGCAGTAAGTCGTGGCTGGACCACGTACTGGTGACTGAAGCTGCCAACTTGAGTGTAATGGATGTAGAAATAAAGTATGATGTTACATGGTCTGATCAGTTCCCCGTCTTTTTATCATGTAATATAGAAAAATTAATGCCAAAACGAAATGTTTCTAACGTCAAAACCAATAGTGTAATATGGGGCGAAAGAAATGTGCAACAAATCGAGCAGTATAATAAATTATGTACACAAAAACTGCGTGACATTGATTTTCCCCCAGAATTTCGAAACTGTGCTGACGTTACATGTAATAATGTAGATCATAAAATTTTAATAGATAATTTGTATAATAATATTGTAAAAATTTTGTCAAATGCCGCCTCTATCACAAATAAATATAAATTGCATAAAAATAAGAACAAGAAATGCCATGTCGTAGGATGGAATAAGTATGTAAGAGAGGCTCATAGGGAGGCTCGGCTTTGTTTTCAACAGTGGGTCGCTTATGGAAAGCCTACTAATGGCCCAATATATGATTGTATGCGTGAATCTCGGACTAAGTTTAAAAAACAACTTAAGTGGTGTCAAAATAACCAGACTCAAATAAAAATGGACATCTTAGCGACACAACATTCATCGAAAAATTTTAGTAGTTTTTGGAAAGAGACTAAGAAATTGAATACAAGGCCGAGCGTTCCCGTGAGTATAGAGGGAAATAGTGACTCCGTCCAGATTGCGAACATATTTAGATCTCACTTCCTAGTACAGGGCTCGTCAGTGCCTGCGAGCACAGAGACGGTACGCATTAATAAGGAAGGCGATCCTATAGTGCTTACTTTGACTAGAGATGTCGCGAGGGTGATGCGGGACATGAAGCGTGGTAGGTCTCCCGGGCATGACTCTGAGCATTGAACACTTACAATATGCTGGTGTTCACATGCCCCGGGTGCTAGCTATGCTGTTTACCTTTTGTATAGGGCATTCACACTTGCCTGAAGGCTTGATGAGAACTATAGTAGTCCCTATTATTAAAAATAAAACTAGTGACGCATCAAGTCTATGTAATTATAGGCCCATATCTCTAGCTACTATTATAGCTAAAGTGCTGGATAGGGTGCTTGATAAACATCTAGACAGTCATATAAAGCTCCATGACGCTCAGTTCGGTTTCCGTCCAGGGTTGTCCACTGAAACAGCGATACTGACGCTCAAGCACACTGTCCAGTACTACACTAATAGGAAGACACCAATTTATGCGTGTTTCTTAGACCTCTCGGGGGCCTTCGATTTGGTAGATTATAGCAAATTGTGGCAGAAATTGTCTAACGAAACGAATCTTCCAAGCGAATTCATATCGGTTTTCAAGTTTTGGTATAGCAAACAAACTAACTATGTCAGATGGACGGACAAGCTATCAGAAGTGTATAGGTTGGGAGGGGGTGTGAGGCAGGGCGGGTTGACGTCGCCAAAACTTTTCAACCTATATATGGATGGCCTGATTCGTGAGCTCAGCAGCACTGGAGTTGACTGTTCTATAGACGGCACCATGATCAACAATATTAGCTACGCCGATGATATGGTGCTGCTGAGCCCATCGATCAGCGCCCTCAGGCGGCTGATATCAATATGTGAGAGCTACGCGGTGGCGCATGGGCTCAGGTACAACACCAGCAAGAGTGAAGTGATGATATTCAAAGCGGGTACGAAAAGTTATCAACATATACCCACGATCACTTTAAATAACCATCCTCTAAAAATAGTTGATCGAGTTAAGTACCTGGGCCACTGGGTCACCGAGTCACTCAAAGATGATGTGAACATGGAAAGGGAACGCAGGGCATTGTCAGTCAGGGCGAACATGCTGGCTCGTAGGATCGCACGCTGCACTGAACAAGTTAAAGTAACCCTATTCAAGGCGTTTTGCCAATCTTTTTATACGTGCAGCCTATGGGTCAAGCATACGCAAATGGCTTACAATGTCTTGCGAGTCCAGTATAATAATGGGTTTAGGGCGCTGATGGGGCTGCCGCGCTTCTGTAGTGCGTCAGGGATGTTCGCTGAGGCCCGTGTGGACGGCTTTGCCGCTATATTAAGAAAGAGAGCAGCGTCCCTGGCGCGGCGGGTTCGTGGTAGCTTCAACAGCTACCTAAAAATTTTTGCTGACCGAATGGAAACGGATTGTCCGTTCTCCATGGCCTGGTCGCGCCTACATAATTTGTAATGACCTATGTAACCTCAACTGTATGGACTTAAAAATGGTCTGAAATAAACAATTATTATTATTATTAATAATATAGTCTAAGATCCGAGAAGAGCGACTTTACAAATACGCCAGGAAAAATTGACAACCCAATGTTTACGTACCCTTTAGGGTTCATACATTCGGTTAGTACTAAATTTATTCATTAAACGCGTATATGCAATGTTAAATGAAAGCCGAATAAATACATTTTTTTCCTACTTTTCTTAGTTTATGTTTTTTAAGTGCTGCCAATGCACGATATATATTTTGTCATGCAAAATTTGATATAAAATTCTTTTCATCCAATAACCAGATCGGTGAAGGTCGCTCTTCTATGGATCTCAGACTATTACCTCATATTATAGAAGTGGTAGTACGCAAACTAAATTAGCTAGTGGGTAGCTACGTATAATTAGTGCCATCTATCAGCAAAAAAGAGAAAAATTTATAAGACATAATCACTAGCGACAACTTCCTTACACAGACTTAACTATGACGACACGATTTAAGATCTCGAATCGCGCAATTTAAATTTTCTCGCGTGATTACTTTATCAATAAACAAGTTCTCACCAATATCCACCAGGCCGAAGTCTACCAATCTAGATCACCTAGCCTGGTCAAAGGATTGTCCCTCTAATTGGCGGAACACAACCCTTCTTTTCTCCAAAACTTCAAAGTATGTAATATGAAAGCATTTGTGCCGACTGACATATCTGGAGCCTAAACTTATAAAGCTTGTAACAGGTCAGTGCGTTTCTTTGAAGCACTTACTACAGGAAAACTTTTTATATTTCATCTCGAAGAGGATAAACGTGTTGGAAGTTTGCTTGAAAGTAGTTTGGTTTTAAAGCAAGATCTATGAAAATTAAGGCAACCTGTAGTATTATACTTACTTGTGTCTTGTGAAGAGAACCAGCGTGGGTTTCAATGTAGTTAGTACGTCATTCGTATTGACAGACGGCTGAATGTAATAAGCGACGCTGTATGTGACGTCACGATGCTTGTCAAGTGCTTGTCAATCACGACTCTTCAACTGACTAGTTATACATACATACATAGCCTCAAGCCTCTTTCCAGGAGGGGTAGGCAGAGACTTCGGAACGCCATTTGCAACGATCCTGACATATCTCACTTGCTTCATTCACTCTGATAATAAGTTGATTGCTATACATAATTATATCTGTATACATCTGTATACATATACAGGGTGACAGTTAACTCGACCTATTCCTCAAGGGAGGTTATATTTAGGTCATCAGTTATTGCTAGGTAATAGACTTTCGAAAAAGTAATAATTTAACTATGAGAAAACTTGTGTTTTAAGCAATCAGGGGCTTCCCGTTCAGATTACAAATTATAACAAGCTTACAAGAAAGATTGCGTATCTTGGTGGCAATATTTGTAGGTACATCAATGAAACCTCGTTCACAACCCTATGCAACCGATAGATAATTATGTTGATAATATTGAATTCCACAAAAGTTATTAGTGTATTAACCGAATAACTTGTACTACTTTTATGCATTTTAAAATTATTAGTTTTCATCTGAACATATGCGTTTAGAACTTTTTAGACCAAAATAACTCAAATTTAATCAAAACTCGCTTAAGTAACAGTAAACCAGTCTATCAACGGCTTCTGTTAAAGGACCTACAATATAATTAATTACCTACTCAAAAATAATCCCCGATTCACACTAATCTACAACAAGTGATATATCAAAATAACGTGTCTCGAAAAAAAAAAACAATATGTATAATATATCACCACCTTATCACACAGCTGCATACAATGCCAAACATCTACACTCAAATATTTGACTTCCAAATGCAAGTCTGCGACAAATAAATCGCATTTCATGTTCGTCTGCGACACGTGGGAAAAAAAAAGAAAAACGCAAACATCCTGCGAGCCGAGATAACGTCAATTAGCAAGATGAATGGCTGCTTCGTAAAGTGTGGCCCGAATACGTAGTAGAGAGGAAGAAGTATAACGTGACGAGAAGTTGAACAAATAATTATTACCATGGTAATATTGTGTTGTAAAACAAGATAACAACTAATATCATTGAATGAAAGTGTGTTTCTTTGTTTGCCTTTCTTTCACCGTTTTGTACAACCCACTGTTTTGAGGAAATTTTGCAATAGTATAGCTCTTTCATCAGAGGAACATATAGGCTACCAATGGAGAGAGGTTATAAAGTCAAAGTCAAAATCATTTATTATTTAGGTCATAAAGTGACGCTTATTAACGTCAAAATTTAAGTTATATATTTTTTTGTAAATGTAAATTATAATAAATAAATAAAAAGGACTTTTACAATAAGGGTATTTGACTTTTATTGTTATATAGTGTCATCTGAACAAAACATTAGTTTCATCAATTGTGCACCTACTTTAGTGTCGACCCATAATGTTGACAAAAAAACGTAAAAAAAATTTTTAACCTATTGTACTCAGCCGCAAACAGTGCGCCTGCACCTTTTTCTAAATTTCAGATTCACGAAACAAAGATCATCATCATCAGCCTTGATCAGTCCACTGCTGGACTAGGCCTCTCCTTTGAAAGGAGGAATTGGCCTACTATACCACGCTGGCCAAACGGGTTGGTATAGGGTTTGTATCAAGTTTTCCTTCTCTTACAGTGCTGTTTTCTGCATAATATGCTCCCTCTGTCGGCTCTTACGACACCCATGGGATGATATGGGGTGGTGATAATCCGTATTCTTAATCCGTCACCACACGGATAGAAACAAAGATACGCGGTACAAATCCCGAAACACAATAAATCCAATCCTACTTGTCCTTCTGTGTCACCTGTATTCTCGCAGACGCAACTAATAATGTATGAGATGATTATACGATCGCATTGTAGAGCGGTGGCCAGACAAATTAGCGAGCCTTCGAACTCTTCTATCCTTTACAAAGGATTGCTCACGAGGTTTTCGGCTTACGTTTTACTTACTTAAGATTTGTGACAATTTAAAAGTACTTTTGTTTTTTGTGCTATTTTTCGAAATATTGCATATTTTTTTGGGATCGTAATTGAAATGCATTGACATTTATTTTATTGCCATAGGTATTATAGGTATAAATAGTAGAGTTATTCCCAATTTGTCATTGTTCCGATTTGTCATCAACAATTTTCTCCATACATCAATTCCCGATTCGTCATAAGAGCAAAATAAATAATTTAATATTTAAATTTTGAGTTCCGATTCGTCATCGGCATAAAAATTCACGTTGCAGGGTACCGTCAGAAATTAAAGTACCTATAAGAAGAAATTTTAAATGAAAGAATTTGATGTAGGTAAAGGTTTTAATCATTCAAGGGGATTTGCAAAAGATTAGTTAATATCATACAATTCATCGATATGGCGTAAATTGGTATATTTATTTATTTATTCATGCTTTATTGTACACCAGAAATATTACATAAGACATCATACAATATAAGCGAAGTACAATGGGTGGCCTTATCGCTTATAGCGATCTCTACCAGGCAACTTTTGGATGGAAATATTATTGGTCGGAAAATAGTGGTAGTTGTAGGTGTAACAGTCATAATACTTAGAATACATAGATATCTCTAAACACATACATATATACCTATTCATATACTCTACTCTATATACCTACATACAAATACATATATACATAAGCATACAAAACATAAATATATAAAGGACATAATTATACACACATGAACTATAGCAATGCCTCAATTATAGAATATTTTAGAATGGACTGTAAACTATAATGAAAGATAATATTCCTTCACTAAGGATTTAAATTTAGCAACCGTCTTAGCTTGCCTAATGTGCAGCGGTAATTTATTCCACAAGCGAACGGCAGTTACGGTGAAGGAATTGTCATAAAAAGCCGTGGAATGTACCGGCATTTTAAGCCTCAAATTTTCTGATGACCTTAAATATCTATTATGTGTATCATGAAGAAACTCAAATCTTCCTTTAAGATAGGAGGGAGTTGAAGGGTTAAACAGTATATTATACAGTAAGGTGAGAATGTGAGCATTCCGGCGATGTCGAATTGGTAACCACTTGAGCTGCGTTCGAAATTGTGAAACATGGTCGTATTTGCGCAAACCTAATACGAATCGTATACAGACATCTTGAATTCGCTTAAGTTTATCTAGCTGGTTTTCGGCGAGGTCTAGATAGCTGACATCTGCATAATCAATAATGGGTAACAGAAGAGACTTAGCGAGCGCAATTTTAGTAGCAGTGGGCAGAAAGTTTCTAAGTCGCCTCAGTGAACCAACTGAAGCAAACACCTTACGACTCACTTCTTGTATCTGCGGTCCCCAAGTAAGAGTCGAGTCGATAGTGAGACCCAGATTTTTTACTTTGTCTTGTATAGGGATAATCGTGCCATCAAACATTATATGAGGGAGTAGTGACCAGTCAATTTTACTTTTCATTCTAGAGCTACCGATAACAATGATTTGAGTTTTGGTGGGATTAAGTTAAAGCCCAAAAGACTTGCTCCGCTTGCTGATTAGTGCCAAATCACTGTTAATGATATCTAAAGAATGTTACATCTGCGACAGTGTTGATTGCGTGTATATCTGGAGATCATCTGCATAAATGTGATAGGAACAGCGAAGGTTATTACAGATAGAATTTATGAATATTGAGAAGAGTAAAGGAGACAATACACCACCCTGGGGCACACCGGCATTTGTATTACACCAAGAAGGAAGTGAATTCTCGATATGTATACGTTGTCGGCGGCCACACAGGTAACTACGAAACCAATCAATCACCGTAGGAGATATGTAAAGAGAACAAAGGCGTCCAAGAAGAATATCAAAATCTACCGTATTAAAGGCGTTACTAAAATCAAGTAGACATAAAATTGTGAGCTGTCCGCCTTCCATACCAGCCCTGATGTCGTCCGTAACATTGACTAAGGATGTGACTGTGCTATGTCCCGGACGGAAACCGGATTGAAAGGGATTTAGAAGATTATTCTTACAGAGGAAGGAGTTCATTTGGTGGTACACGAGACGTTCGAGGACTTTAGAGAGGAATGGCAGGATAGAAATGGGCCGATAATCGGAATAGGATGAAGGATGAGAAATTTTTGGTATAGGAGTAATTTGGGCGTCCTTCCATATCGATGGAAATAAACCACTGGACAAGGAAAAATTGAAGATGTGGGTAATTATGGGTAGGATTGCGATTGCGGATTAATTTGTAAATAAATAATTCGTAAAATCATGGACACCCCGACAGCGCATTGCTATACTCCTGTAAGTTATGCGGTCCTAGTACATGGTGAGCAGTTGCGTCACATGAGTAAATACTCATGTGGTTGCGTGGACACTCGTTGATTGGTATACTCTTGTGATTTATGCTATCCTGGTATTTTGGTTTTGGTCGTACGCTGTTTGTTACAATTGCGATTTTACCCGCGTCTTGCAGTATCCGGATAAAATATAACCAACATATTAAACAATATGAATTATAAAAAAATATATTACAATATGGTAAAGCTTTTCTTGTTGACAGTACTTTTAACAAAATAAAATACTGATGATGAATCGGAACAATGCAAAATAAAACATTTTTTGTGATGGCAAATTGGAACACGTTTTTTATAGATGACGAATCGGAACAATGACAAATCGGGAATAACTCAAATAGTAACTGTGATCATAGGTGTCGATTTACTTTTTGGCCCTGTCTAAATACACTTAGTGTATGCTGGGCTTTCTAAGGCATACTTATGGTATTTTGAAGATTTAATATAGTTGCAATTCCGAACCTTACATGTATTATCCGTTTTCTATCGAGTTCGGTAAGTGATTTCTAGAACTATTTTTTCACGTATTCAGATTAGATTCGAATCGAACGTAGTGTGAAACCGTTCTTATTGCTCGAATACAGAGCATGCGTGCCGGGCACATGTTGTGAGCTTGCTAGTAATGCAACTGTTTATGCGCCTCTTGCGTATAGGCGCTGATACACCTGAGCATTCACTTGTAACAGAATAGCGAGCATTCGCCGTTTTTTGTTTTGTCAAACCGTATATTTGCACGATCATTCTAGTGAACATTCTAAACTCAAATAGTCCTTAGAATATAGAAAAAATATAGAATTCTCACCACAACAGAAGTTTTACCCAATATGTTTATTTCAGTTTCGCTTATGAATTATTTCTAGAGTAAGAGTAAGAAAAAAAGCAGCAATAGCCGAGTGGAGAGACCGACAGACTGCTACGCAGCGGGTCTCGGGTTCGAATCCACGGCATGCACCAATGACTTTTCGAAGTTAAGTGCGTATTAAATTGTTAATTATCGCTTGCTAATCGGTGAAGGAAAACATCGTGAGGAAACCTGCATGTCTGAGAGTTCTCCATAATGTTCTCGAAAGACATGTGAAGTCTGCCAACCCGCACTTGGCCATCGTGGTGGACAATGGCCTTACCCTTGTTGATTGGCTCTGATGTCCTCGGTGGAATTTTGATTGGTGGGAAACGGGTCTTGGTGCCAAATGGTTTGACTGCCATCCCGACCATATTTGGATTTGCTTTGATGGGACCTGTACCTAGGGATCCCCCTCCACCCGAACTTGATAATTTGTTGGCTGTAGGCTCCACTCTCTCTGATGCGGTTCAGAGGTTTTGGGAGGTAGAGGAGCCCCCTCAAGCTGCCCGTTTGAATCCAGAACATGAGGAGTGCGAGCTGTTCTTCCAGAACAACACTGGTCGACTCCGTTCTGGTCGGATCATTACGAGGCTACCCTTCCTGTCTGTTCGGCCTCCACTTGGTGAGTCACGACCTTTAGCCGAATAGAGATTGTTGGCTATGGAGCGTCGCATGGGTCGTGATCCGGAGCTCAGACAGAAGTACATTGAGTTCATGAGGGAATATGAACTGTTGGGACACATGTCTGTGTCAAATTTGGATTGGCGTTCGGTGGAACACTACTTCCTCCCGCATCATGCGGTATTGAAGCCATCGACTGGCAAGCTGCGCACAGTGTTTGATGGTTCTGCGCAGACTTCAACAGGCGTATCCTTGAACCAGTGCTTGCATTCTGGTCCCAAGTTGGTCAAGGACCTTTGTGACGTCATCACCAGCTTCCGACGACATCAGGTTGTCTTTGTGGCCGACATAAAAATGATGTTCAGGCAGACGATTATCCACCCTGATGACCGTCGCTTCCAGCTGATCCTTTGGAGAGAGTCTCCTCGCGATCCCATGGTCGTCTACGAGCTCAATACAAATACGTACGGGTTAAGGTCAAGCCCCTACTTGGCAATACGTTCTCTTTGGGAGCTCGCAGACCGCGAAGGCCTACGTTTCCCCCGAGCCTCTGCCATCTTGAAGGACGATATTTACGTCGATGACATTTGCTCGGGTGCCTCCACAGCGGACGAGGCGATCCTCCTGCGGGACGAATTGATAGGTATTTTGGCCTCCGCTGGTTATGAGTTGCGCAAATGGATTTCCAACTCACCAGCACTTTTGGAAGGCTTGCCAGAGGATCATCAGCAGGATCCACATTTGTTTGAGATTGTTGACAACCCCGCCATGATGGCTGTTCTCGGCGTTCAGTACAGACCAGTCCAAGACATCTTTACGTATAACGTAGACTTGAAATTGCCTTGTTCTTGGACTAAACGTCTCGTGTTGTCTACTGTCGCCAGAACCTTTGATCCGAACGGTTGGATTTGTCCTATCATATTTTGGGCAAAATGCTTCTTGCAGAAGCTTTGGACTGCAGGATTGACTTGGGACGAACCTCTACACGGTACTTTTGTTGAGGAATGGACCTCTTTTGTATCCTCACTTCCTGCCCTCAACGAGATCTCCTTGCCTCGTCCCATCCTTCCTCCCGGGAAGTACAAGGCCACCCTTCACGGGTTTTGTGATGCCTCGGAACGTGGTCACGCGGCCGTGGTGTACTTGCGCACAGTTAGTGCATCAGGTCAGGTGAGGTTTTCCCTGATCATGGCGAAGAGCAAGGTTGCACCCCTTCGGACATCTCTGACCATTCCGAAATTGGAGCTCTCGGGAGCAGCACTACTTGTACGCTTATTGAACCACGTGTCTAACACTTTGGGTAAAAGCATTTGTATTAATGGGACTTACGCCTGGACAGACAGCCAAATTGTTCTTTGTTGGTTGAAGGCGTCTGTCCACACTTTGGAGGTATTTGTCGCTAATCGCGTTTCCCAAATCCAGAAATCCGAAGTCAAACTTGTTTGGAGACACGTGCCAGGTGAGCTCAACCCCGCTGATTGTGCCTCGCGCGGATGCTTGACGCCTAGTTTGATAGGTCATTTGCTGTGGTGGGGTCCGGAATGGTTGAGTCGACCAGAAACCGATTGGCCTCGAACGCCAGTTTTGAATACTTCTAATTTGCCGGGTCTACGAACACTCGCTCTTGAGAAGGTAGAATGCGCCTTCGACCCCGATTTCCTGTTGAATCGTTACAGCTCCCTCGACAAGTTGTTAGGTGTTACTGCTTGGATAAAGCGTTTTGTTTTTAATTTTAGGCACCCACAACAGAAACGTCTGACACCGTTTCTCTCACCACAGGAACGACAGGAGTCCCTCACCTTTTGGGTTCGTTCTGTGCAATTGGCGCATTTTGACAATGAGATTGCTATCCTTAAATCAGGGAGATCGAAATTGTCGGGAGCTGTCTCTAAATTGAACCCCTTTTTGGACGATACGGGTCTCTTGCGCGTTGGAGGACGTCTCAAGAACGCCAACCTCCCTTACGGAGCACGTCACCCCCTTTTGTTACCTAAGGACGGTCATTTGGTACGTTTGTTGGTAACTGACCGTCACCTTAAAAACTCACATGCTTGTTGTAATGCTTTGTTGGCTATTTTGCAACGCAAATTTTGGATTTTGTCTGCCCGAAGAATTATTCGGAGTGTAGTCTTTCGCCACATCCCTTGCTATAAGCTCAAGGCTTCTACCATGCAGCCCTTGATGGGAGACTTACCGGCAGATCGCGTAACTGAGAGCAGGACGTTTGACGGTATTGGCACGGACTTCGCAGGTCCCTTTTTGGTGAAAATGTCGACACTTCGATACAGCAAGACTGTTAAGGCCTACTTGTGTGTTTTTTTTTGTCTCTCCACAAAGGCCGTACACTTAGAACTGGTCTCCTCGCTTACGACCGAGGCGTTTGTAGCCACATTTGACAGATTTGTATCCCGCAGAGGGCTGCCTTCCTTGATCCGTTCTGACTGCGGCACTAACTTCAAGGGCACCTATAATTATTTGAATGATGTTGTTAATTTCCTTGAAACCAACAAGGCTGATATAGGTGATAGGCTTGCCCGACGTCGGCCAAAACACACTTGCGCAGGACAATCGGTGAGTCTGTCCTTACATTTGAGGAACTCGCAACTGTGTTTTGTAAGATTGAGGTCGTTTTGAACTCTCGGCCATTGTGCCCGATCTCCTCAGATCCGAATGATTTGGAGGCCCTTACGCCGGGCCATTTTTTGATTGGTCGCCCACTTGTCGCCTTGCCGAGTACCCCTATATTGATACGAGACCTGGTCGTCTCTCGCGTTTTGAATTGGTACGCCAGATTACTCAGAGCTTTTGGAAACGCTGGAATTTGGAATATTTGCACATACTCCAGCAACGCGTTAAGTGGACCGACAAGACCGATCCACCCAAGATTGGTGACCTCGTTTTGATCAAGGAGGCTAACCTTCCGCCACTCAGATGGCGCAGGGGGCGCATCCTTCGTTTGGTAACTGGGGCTGATGGAGTTCCCCGATTTGCTGAGGTCTTGGTGGACGGTTCGATTCTGAGGAGAGCGGTTGCAACATTGTCACGTCTACCAACCGATTAGCGGACCGGTAGGCCGGTCCGGGGCGGGTGGATGTTTGAAATAGAATTAGTTTTTATTATAAGTCAAATCGATTAGATCGATTGAGTAACATTTTGTTTAGTCTATTGAAAATTTCTGACAATGGTCACACTGAACTGTCACTTCCGTTGGCGCCTTGAAAAATTAACACGCCATTTGGACTCTCGCGTGCCTTGTACCTAATTAATAAATTGATCGCCCTTTGAATTGACGCGAATTGAATTAACTTGCAAATACGTAATTGCCGCTTTTGACTTCCGGCAAAGTTTGTTGTAAATTGATGACATATTGAACATTTGTGAAAAGTTTTGTGAACCGCAAACGTGCATCGTGGTCTGTAGAAGGACTTCGCCGAATTGTACACTGGTATCTATTGATTCTCTTGTTATTTTGGCCAAAATTATGAGTTAATCCTATAGGTCCACTTCAAGAACATCACCAGGATATATAAGGTAAAATTTTCATGTACCTACTCAATACTTTACTCAGTGTGCAACGCAGTGCATTGTGTCTGGATATATTGTCTATCGTGGTCAGGTAGATGTATTACACCTTCCACTGCGCACTTCTGATACACCTTCCTGCCTGGCTACGGTAATTCTAGACAATAACATACACACGTAATCGTAATATAATAAATTTTGCTTATCATATTAAAAATGAACCTCTTAATCGAGGCAATTCTGTTCGTGACTTGGGCGTAATAATCGACTCGAAATTGTCATTTAACTTGCATATTGCTCATATAGTTCAGAAAGCATTTCGACAACTTGGTTTCATTTCTAGAATATCCAGGCCCTTCAAACAAGCTTTTACTTTCAAACTTCTCTATTTTAGTTTTGTGCGTTCTCTTTTAGATTTCGCATTCATAATATGGAATCCCTTTTACCATTGTCACTCCTTTCGTATTGAAAGAGTTCAAAAGAAATTTATGAAAGCTTTGGATTACCACTGTAACCATCCATACAGATCTTATGAAGATTCGCTTAAGCGCCACAATTTGATCTTACTCAGTGACCGTAGAAAATATTTTGATCAAGTTTTCCTTTATAAAACTATTATTAATTATATAGATTCGCATGCTATCGTGGAGAAAATTGCTTTCAGAGTGCCCAGACCCAACTCTCATTTAAAGACACTGTTTTCAGAACCCTTATATAGAACGATTTATATTGGCAATAGTTTCTTTAGACGCCGTGTTAATGACTTCAATAATCAATTTACTGATTTGGATATATTTAATCCAAACATGCTTGAATACAGACGTAAAATTAAAGAAAAGTTGATGTTGGCTGATCAAGCAGTAACATAGATTAATAATGTTTGATCGGATGCTAGCAATTTATATATTGCTTACTCAAATATTGTATAAGTATACCGCTACTTCAACTTCATAATTTTTGTTAACTTCTAAGAATCTCTCGATCTTGTATAGCTTTCTTCGTATTCTTCTTGTGATAACTATGGCATTGTATGTTCTATTCTAACCATAAGAATTTTGAATTTAATTTAATTTAAATTTAAATGGAACTCTAGGTCTTTGTTCAATACTTATTTAGTAACAATTAGATTGTAAATGACTGTATGTTTCCTGAATATAAATAAATAAATTTCTCAACACCGTATAATGACCTGATTCACACAAATAAGGACGCAATCGCGGAAAAGGAATAAAAATAACTTTTCTTCTTTGAAAACAAATAAAAAGAAAATACCAATTTACACCGAAATGTCATTTTTAACCCTTTATAAAATCTCGACATGATTTATCGGCATACCTAAGGTGGTGTGTTTGGAGTTCAATATAGTTTTTGTACATATATTTTGAAATATTTTTTTTCTCTGCATAATATTTGCAAGCACTATTTACTTCATTGGATTGTTACCTGAATGCTTCATTGGGTCAAATCGGTTACTACGATGAAAAACATAGGTAATAAAAAGGATATGTATAGACCTCAGAAATGAAATATACGTGTGTGCACATATTGCGCAATTGAGTATACTTGTCGACTTTTCTCTGGATAGCTTTCCTATTCTCCGATTAAACTGATCACCGTATCTAAATTTCAGTATGCTGGAGGTTATTGGCATTGGCTGGGAATTACTACTAATTATACCAACGTCTATCAAAATAAAGTATCGAATTCAATAACCTCAATTCGAATAATTCTATATTATTTTATAAGATAACCTCACCACTTTTCGTCCGAAATGAATGTCAAACTCAGTCTATGATTCAGTTCCAATGCCATATTGCGATCAGTCAGGGAAAAACCTTTAAGTGTGAGTTCCACGGCGAACCGTAAATGAATCGTAAAATACGCTGATGCAGAATTTGTTCGGTTTTATTAAGCTTTTAGCCTTATCAGTTTCTCTTGGTACATGGCGTATAAGTATCACTTGCCTCCGGTGTACGCCAAGCAAGTATGTCATGCAAAGATAATCAAAGTTCTGGAGGTAAAACGGGATAATCCAATTTGTCTTATCAGATGAGAAGGGATGTGCAGATAGTTAATATAACTTTATATCAAAGTATAATATATTCAAGGGTACTGTACTATTGACGCCCTACAATGACTGTCGAAGATTTTCATGACAGGTGGTACCGACGGTTTAACGTGTTCTCCGAGGCACGGGACAAGCGATAATTAACAATTGAATATCTACATTACTTCGTAAAGTCAGCATCAAGGGCTTGCAGCCGATACCCTCTGCATTCCAGTCTGTTCGTATCTCCACTACGTTATAGCTTTTTATAAATATTATTAGATATGTATACGAATCACGAAAGTTCGAAAATATTCAAAAATGTCTCTGCTTACCCTCATAATATTGTGCTCAGCAAACTTACATCTCTATATCTGTATTGTTTATTCCAAATTAACAGTTTTTAATTATAAATACAAATTTACAAAGGAAACAAGGATGTGTTGAAAGCAAACATCGTTATCGATTTAGGGATGGGCATGTTTTTACGATTCACAGTTTTACGGTGTTAACACCTGTTTATGGTTTTATTGGTAGGTTAAATTAAGCTGTCGGTTTGATATACAAGTGTTAACATAAGAATAGATTTTTGTTCTTAAGTCCTTAAATATGTTCACCCTACATGCATATTTAATTTATAGTGGTAAACGTA